>JABWDB010000054.1:0-1200000 GCA_019614645.1 Stratiolaelaps scimitus
TGCGTTGTCATGAATTCTTGCATGAGCTTTTGCATCATGAAAAATTCCTGTTGCTGCGTTGTCCCAGCGCTTTGTACTATGGGTACCGCTGGCGATTGCTGCGATGTCTCGGCACCTTGAACTATGGGTACCGCTGACGATTGCTGCGCTGTTGGAGGCAGCTGCCTGCTACGTTCGTTTCTTTCCGCCTCCATCTTGAACTGGTCGACGAAACGCTTGGCTCGCAGTGCTGCCTCGGTGAAGACTTGTTGTTTCTCCACTTCCTTTAAGAGTGTCTTCGGTCTTTCCTTTTCCACTCTCGTTTTGATTTCGGCGTCTACCTTCTGCAACTCTTCTGCGATGCGGTTCAACTCGGACCCAACGCTTTCGACCGTCGAAAGTGTCTCCGCCGAAGGGAAAGATCTCCCCGAGAAGTTGCGCAATGCATTGTTTTGTGAGTTGAACCGGGCTCGTAAGCTCAGTCGGCTGTCTCTTAGCTGTGATAGCTCGGCCGAATCTTTGTAGTTCTCACTTGTGGTGTTCATGTTTCGAATTTGTGGATGGGACACTCACTTGAGTTTTCGATCTCCTGACCGGGAGATGGTGATCAGCGATGATGTATGCTGGAGTAAACTTGTAGCGTAGGCTGACTAGCCCACGAAGTGACTTGTCGGGCTGGGTTGCCCGCTTGGGAATGACGCCAAATGACGTCAGGAGCCTAATTCGGGCTTCCTTTAACTTCTGACACCAAATGTTACGAACACATCCCTATCTGAATCAGTCTAAGCTAAATGACTACACGATATTACGTATGGTTGGAAGTCAAGTAGACCGAGACGACGGGAGGGCCGTGTAAGGGAATAGGCTACCGTGATAATCCCCGCAGGGCCGTGTTGAAAGGACACGGATCACGAGAAAGCAAACTCACTGATCTCACGAGAAGAGAAAAGAAGGAGGACGACATGAACGTCGCTAGTTTTTATACTGCACGGCAACGTATTCCGTTAGATGGCGCCACCCGCCGGTCTATTGACATTCCGACTTTTATTTTGACGTCTTGTCAGTGCCGCCTAATTTGAAATGGAAATCTATGACAACTATGTTAGTCACAACAATATTCTATTATAGATTTAGGCGTTACAATCAGGCCCAGATTTGATTTTTATGTGCACACTCAGCGTGTTTACTACTAAAAAGTCTAGCAGCCATGTGCTAGTTTACCGCTTCCCGGTCAGCTGGGGTCATCCCTCACGAGGTTCGATCTCTCACCTTAGCAAAAGAATTCGCTTGCGAAGTAAAGAAAGCTGCTAAAAATGGAACTATTTGTGTATAAAAAAATGTAGATTTTATGTGTGCAATTTAATATTTTGTGTACTGTTCGGGTTGTGAAGCACCTCTAATAATATGGGCGTCTGCATAGGATGGCCTCAATAGAATACTCCGGTTTTGTACCCTGCTCGGCTCATGTAACTTTAGTACGGTTCTTATGGTCATGTTTATTATGATATGTTACATCCACTCTTATCACTTATATTCTTTTCAAGAACTTAAGCAGAACTTGTGAAATTACAGTTCGGACAATTATACCATGACTTGAATTGGAAGTTGAATTGAATTGAAAAAAATCGCTGATTGCTTACTGAGCTGACCTACGAGCTGGCCGGGATGAGCTGGTGCTGAAGACGAGGTCGGACTTCTTATGAGGCAGGAGCTCCGAATGCGGGGTCCCCTCAAGGGACTATCGTGGATCCTGGATCCTGACGACGCTGCTATGAAGTCTCCCTCTGCTTATTTGAGATTGTACGACTCATATGTAATACCAATTCTAATGTACACTAACATTGTCTAGAATAACACCCGAAGAACGTGAAACCTTAAACAGAAAATGCAGAACCGTTTCCTACGAGGAATTAAGTTTCAGAATGAAACAGAAATAAACACGTCTTAACAGCTAGCATATATAATAATCTATGTAAAATATTGATCGCGGCCCCACCATTGAGACAAATAACTTGTTTATTACAAATGCACATACATATGTGGTGTGCGTATTCCGGTTCCACGTGTACAATGCACATTAATGCAATATAAATAGTTTCAAACTACATCACACATACACGTTGGGTGAAGCATTATCGTTTTACTGACAATATAACGCTTCATTCTGGATCCATCTTGGGCCGATGCACCGTTCACGGAGCAGCGGACGAAGGACGCCAAGCGTCGCGCGGGCCGTGAGGCTCGCGCACTGGAAGCCCTCCGGGCAGGCCTCAACGCAAGGTCCCACGGACTATTCAAGGTGACCGTCCGTGGCAAGGCGGTCGGGGCCGGCGGGCCTTCCCCCGCCTTCGAGCAGGGCCAGATGCTCGCCCTTTTTAAAAGCGCGCATGAGGCTCTCCCGGGCTGCACCCCGGCTGGTGGAGCCGACGGGCTCATCATTTGGGCGCCGACCCTTGAGCTCGCCCGCAAGGCGTTGACGCTAACGACCCTCGGAGGCGTCCCTGTGACCGCTCATTGCTCGGCCCTCTCAAGCACCACGGCCCGCATCACGAACGTCTGCGCGGCTTTTACCGACGCCGAGATCCTGGCTGAACTCTCACCCCTCGGCGTCACTTCCGCCCGCCGCCTACCCGCCGCGCCCGGCCCGGCTCGTCGCTCGCCTCGGCCCGTCCTGCTCACCTTCAGCGGGCCGCCTCCTGCCTCGGTGTTCCTCGGCTACAGGTCCCATCCGGTCGTCCTGGAGCCTGACCGGCCACCACTCTGCTTCAACTGCTGCCGGTCGGGCCACATCGCGGCACGGTGCTCACTGCCTAGGGCCTGCAGCAACTGCGGTGAAGCCGGCCACCTCGCCGCCTCCTGCGCCCGTCCTGCCCGCTGCGTCAACTGCAAGGGTGCCCATCGCTCGGGCTCGCCGTCGTGCCCTCGGGCGGCCTACCTCCGCGAGCGTCAGCGGCTCGTGACTGAGGCCAGGGTCCTCGAACAGGTGAAGGACACCTCACCCCTAGCGCCCATTATGCTCATCGAGGCCCCGGTGTCGACCCAGGCGCCAGCCCGCTCGTACGCTGCGGCGGCTCGGGGTATTGTGGTCCCCTCCGACGGTGCTCAGGTCCCCATGGTCCTGCTGCCGAACCCGAGGGCGATCCCCGCCCCGTCGCGCCGCCCCGCCCCTCGTCGGCCTGCTCCTCGTCGGCCTGCCCCTTGTCGGCCCGCCCCTTGTCGGCCCGCCCCTTGCCGGCTTGCCCCCCGTCGATCTGCCCCCCGTCGAGCCGCCCCTCGTCGACCTGCCCGCGCGGAGTCTCGGCGCCCCACGGCCGCGCCAGCGGTGCCAGGCATCGTCGCAGCCTTGAGGTCCCTCGCTGAGGTCTTGGCCCCTCTCCTCCAGCTTCAGCGTCAGCTCGCCCCCCTCCTAGCCGCTCTCAATCCCCCCCGTTCTTCATGAACCCAGGTCCCATCGCCCCAGCTCGCGACGCCTCCCCAGCCCGAGACGCCACCCCAGCTCGAGACGCCACCCCAGCTCGAGACGCCACCCCAGCTCGAGACGCCACCCCAGCTCGAGACGCCACCGCAGCCCGAGACGCCACCGCAGCCCGAGACGCCACCGCAGCCCGAGACGCCACCGCAGCCCGTCGTGCCGCTTCAGCCCGAGACGCCACAGGCCCCCCGCGTGTACCGTGCCCGCATTGCGAGGGCAGATTCACCCGGCGCGGTCTCAACAGGCACATAACGGTGCGGCACCCGGAGGTCCGTTCGGTGCCTCAGCCGAGTCCAGCGCCCCAACCGCTCGAGCTATGACTACAGGCGGCCATGCGTGAGGCCCGAGTCTTCAGTATTGTCCCGAAGGCTACGCGTTCCCTAGTCGCCGTGGCCCTCACAGACGTGCTCCGGGACGTTCATTCCAATAACGACGTCTCCTCCTGGGAAGCGCTCCTGGCTTTCGCCCGAGTGGTCTTGCAGATGCCGGACAAAGGCGACACCTCCCGCTCCCTCCCAGCCGTGATTCGGGGAAACCTAGCGGCCTTTCGTGCTGGGGCGCGCTTGGAGTACCGCTTGCGTCGTCACCTCCCCCGCGGCCCTCGTCCTCCGCCCACGGATACGGGCCAGATGGCTGCGCGTATAGCCACCCAAAAACTCTCCGAGGGTGACATCTCTGGTGCCGCCCAGGCCCTGTGCTCTACCGACTCGGCCACGGACTCGGCTGAGGCTCTCCACGCCCTCAGGGCGAAGCACCCCCCCGCCCCTCCTGATTACGCCTTCCCCGTCCGTCCCCCGCAGGTCGACATTGCCCCAACGTCAACCGATGAGGTTTTTGCGGCAGTTTCCTCTTTCCCCCCGAGCTCGTCAGCCGGCCCCGATGGCCTTCGGCCACGTCATCTCAGGGACCTGCTCTCTCCGGCACTCGGAGCCGTCGCCACTGCCCTCGCCAAGGCCCTCGCTAAGGTGGTCGACTGCATGCGGGCCGGCACGGTTCCATCGGCGCTACGGCCTATACTCTTCGGCGCGCGCCTCATCGCCCTCAAGAAAAAGGACGGGTCGATACGGCCCATCGCCTGCTCCAGCACGATTCGTCGCCTGGCTGCTAAGATAGCCTGGGTCAACGAGAGGGACACGGTCGTGACCCTGCTCGGCCCAACCCAGTTGGGTTGCGGCCAGGCGTCTGGGACGGAGATCGCTGCTCACGCGGCTCGCGCCTTCATCCACGCTCATCCGGACGCGGCCCTGGTCAAGCTTGATTTTCGCAATGCCTTCAACACGGTCCGTCGAGATCTCGTTCTGCGGGAGGTTGCTGAGCACGTCCCTGGGCTCTTCCCTCTGGTCGACCTGGCCTATCGTGGTCCCTCCCATCTGATCATGGACAACGCCGTCATCAGCTCAGAGTGCGGGGTCCAGCAGGGGGACCCGCTGGGCCCAGCCCTCTTCTGCCTGGCCCTCCGGCCCCTCGCTGTGTCCCTCCAGTCGCGTCTGCGGCTGTGGTACATGGACGACGGAACGTTGGCAGGTGATCCGGCGACCGTCGCCTCCGACGTTCAGCGAGTACTCGACTACGAGGGGCGCAGCGGCCTCGCCCTCAACCCCACTAAGTGCGAGATCTTCTCTTTGGACGCGCAGCTCGACCTCCAGCGGTCGCTCCCAGGATGCCGTCTCACTCAGAGGTTGTCCCTCGAGCTCGTCGGCTCCCCTCTCACGGACGAGGCCATCCGGCCGCTATTGGACCGTTGCCTCGAGAGGACGGCCGTGATGCTCGACCGACTGCCCCTGTTATCGGCTCACCAGGGGCTGTTCCTCCTTCGGTCCTGTTTCTCGGCGGCACGCATGCAGCACTTGCTTAGGACATGCCCGGCCGGCACTGAGGCTTCAGCCCTTCACGATTATGACGACATGGTGTTGGACGCGCTGACGACGATCCTGAACCTCCAGCTCCCTCCGGAGGCGGCGTCGCAGGCTACCCTTCCAGTCCGCTTCGGGGGCCTCGGCATTCTCAGTGTTCGCCGCTTGGCCGACGTTTGCTACGCCGCGTCGCTCACGGCGGTTGCCGACTTGGTCGCTACAGTAATCCCCCCCGAGGCGCTCGCCCACTTCTCCGCCTCCCAGGAAGCTGCCCTTGACCAGACGGGCGCCCGCGCTCGGGTCCCTCCGGACAAACAGAGCAAGCAGCGGGCATGGTCCGATGCCCTGCACCAGGAGCTGCGGGACTCCCTCCTGGCCTCTGCGCCACACGCTGCTGACCAAGCTCGCCTCCGGGCTGTCGACAGGCCTGGTGCGGGGGCGTGGCTCCACGCGCTGCCCTCCTCGTCCCTTGGTACTGCTCTAGACGATCGCTCCCTCCGCTTCTGTGTGGGCCTTCGCCTCGGGGCCCCTGTAGTTGCGGCCCACAGCTGCGAGCGTTGCGGGGACCCCGTCGCAACGAATGGCCATCACGGTCTCTCGTGCGAACGCAGCGCCGGTCGCCATCCGCGACACACGATGCTTAATGACACGCTCGTGAGGGCCCTCCACTCCGCCGGTATTCCTTGCACAAGGGAGCCACAGGGCCTCGACACCTCTGACGGCCGCCGCCCTGACGGCCTCACCCTTGTCCCCTTCCAGCGAGGGCAGCACCTGGTTTGGGACGGCACTGTGGTTGACACTCTAGCACCCTCTTATGTCAACCACTGTGCAACCATCCCCGGTTACGCAGTAGCGCGTGCGGAACGGGCAAAGCTAAGGAAGTACGCCGCTCTCCAAGCAACCCACCTGTTTTCCCCCCTTGCCTTTGAGACCTTGGGCGGGCACGGCCCTCTCACTGCGAACTTCCTCGAGGGGGTCTACCATAGGCTGATCCGCGCCACCGGGGACAAGCGCGCTGGCTCTTTCCTCCTGCAGCGCCTGTCCCTCGCCGTGCAGAGAGGCAATGCCATCGCCTTCCTCGGGACATTGTCGTCCTCACCCCCCCCCCCCCCCATAATCCCTAGAAATCCCGCCCTACTGTATGTTTGAATAAATCGAGTAATACAAACTCCAAAGAATACTTAACGATAGAGTGTACTGAGTTCTACATTCTGCCATCTAATGTCCGTAATTAATCCTGTTCAAAATGACCCTAATCCGCGACGTGTGCTTAAAATGGTCAAAAACAATCAGTGGAAATTAAGTTAAGACAGGCAAATGACGAATCAAACGCAAACAGCGCCATTGTACCGATGTAAAGACAGCTAAGTGCGAAAATCTAAAGATCTACCTCAATCGAAAATGAACAAAGACCAAATATTATCTAATTAGTGAAGACTAACGAATTAAATATTTGCTGTTTATTATTGTTTAAATATATATACATTTTTACAAAAAAAATGTTGGACGCCCTTGAATCAAACGAGATAATGGATTCATTTCAGCTTGAGCTTCTTCATGAGTCGTTGCTTAACGGTGGCTTCTCCCTTTTTAATCGGCCGTTTTACTGTGGAAACAAAGAATCGTAAGTACGGTTAGTATCAACATACAGGTGCAGTATTCAAGGCAGGATTTCGTTTAGAGGCTATTTAATTATACATATAACTATTTAGTCCGTTGCAATAGATACATATAGATGTTAGATATATAAGGAAACACCTGACAATGTTTACATTTCCTTATCTGAGTTTTCTGTTTGTAATACTTACTTTTCGACTCCTTAGGTTTAGGGGGAGTGGTCGTCCGGAGTGTCTCCGGATTTGTCCCCGGAGAGCTCTCCATTGACTCAACCTCACACGTGAAGTGTGCTTCAGCCTGGTGCTCTGAGCACTCTTGGGTACTTTGTTGTCCGGCCATTCTGTTGACGGTAGAAGTGGACTTTTTCTCAGCGAGGTGATCGTTGATTGTGAATAGATCTTCAGCAGAATGCTTCCTTTTTATACACAGCACACCGAAGAAAGACCTTAGCCTAATCGAAGAGAGGGCGAACACGAGAGGAGGTTATGAAGTCAAATCAATTGGGGAGTTTAACCCCCAATCGGAGCGAAAGATTGCAAACAGCGATTGAGGTTTATGAGAGAGGTAGAGTTTGGTAGTAGAGTTTGGTAGTGTGAGGTGAGAGTTTGGGGATTGAATCAGGTTGTGAAACGTAGGTCTCTGTAGACCTACGCTTCACAACCTGATTCAATTCCCACAACCTTAGATTCATAATTCATAGCACAATTCAGTCATTCCAGAATGATGTATTTGTATATGAAGCCCGCGTAAGCCGCTGTAGACCCGTACCCAGGTCCATTCTGATTCTTCAAGATGAATCTGAATAATTAACGAAATCGACGCCAAGTCGGATACAGAAGCGCATATCCTCGTTATAGGTCTAGGGTCTTAACAGATTAATAAATCTCTTACAATTATTGAAATCAGAGAGAGAAATGCTTACTCGTTACTGGACTTCCATTTCTAAACATCATAAGAAGCAGATACAATATTCTATTATAGATTTAGGTGTTATGATCAGCTCCAGATTTGATTTGTATGTGCACACTCAGCGTGTTGTCCAATTAACCAAGCTATCAAACCTTTAACAAATTAATCAAAAAATATCTAGAGTTTTGGCGAAAGTATTTAGTAGTAGTTGATGGTCCAATATTCAGGCCCTATTCTGTCAGTACCTCTGGCGAAAAAAGAAACAAATAATATATTCATGATTGAAAATCAACGAATGTCATGGGTTTATAATAAGTCGATTTACGAAAGAGCACACAGACGTATATAAACGTATTTAATTAATTATAAAAGTGGGCGATAATTGTACCCGTTCAACTTGACGAGATATATTTTTGACAAGACCGAGATGCAAAGAAGGCTCCTATTTCATCATTGTCAATTTTGTAATTGGGTGCCTCGGGTGGTTTTGGATGTTCTTCGGAAAACTGGGCTTGTTTTTCTTGGGGAAGGTCTCGTCATTCTGAGCTCCAGCGGGGGAAGTTGTATGACATCCTGGCCGTCGGTTACGGCCGCACCATGTTTTAAACAAAGAACGGCACTTGCTTGGCCGATGATGGCCCAGGAGAATATCACCTGTGTCGCTCTCACTATTGTCGATGGCAGCTCAAGCTGTCCGCTATTTTAACTTATCCCTTGGACCTTCAACGAAGTAGTTCAAAATATTTATTATTTCTAGAGTTCCTGCGTAAGTAAAACTGAGCCCACCGATCACCAAGATTGGAACTAGTTCGAGCAAGTCCTCAGAGATACAGTATTTGACCTCTTTCGTGAAGGTCATATGGAAATTCAACGTGAAATCGTCATCGTAATGCTCAGATAAAAACAAAATAATCCGACATCATTTTAGCCCCATAATAGCATCGGTTGATCAAATGTATACACGATTTCATAAGCTGGTTCTACTCCTTGCTAAAGTGAATGCTGCTCGGAAATCACGATGAAGGAAAAAGTCTATTCAGAATAACATAGAGCACCTCCATGAGTCAGCCGATGAATGTGAACCCTCGGAGACCACTAGGCTGACGAAGCTCCAACGTGATCTTGCCTGGGCAGTTAACAACAAGCATGCATGCTAGAACTGTTTTTCGAGCTGACCCTCAGCTGTTCCCCTATCTAACAGGCCTCAGCTCTTAACCTTTAGGTATTACTATGAGGACCTGTCGGGACCACCTTTGCTTATTCTCTACCTTACTCGTACCTGACAAGAATCCTCAGATAAAGAAAGTGCATGCTAGAAGAGATTCTTTGTCTACGCTCCATCTAATCTAAAATCGCGGGATGCGCTGGTCTTGTTAGTAAATGGTGCAGAGAAGGAAGTCACGAATAAACGTAAAAACAAGAGTATTCTCTTGAGGCTATCCTGTGCAGAGGCCCATATTATTTGCGGTGCAACATAATGCCCATAATCACCCGATTATTACAAGTGCAGTATCTTGATTGTAGAAGACACGTTGCGGCATCACCTTAGCCCTAATAATCTAACGCTCTATTCTGGGTACATCGTGTGCCGATGCCAGGATAACAGACCGACCCAAACAACAAGGGACCCCTCTCTCTCTCATTTCAGTATCATACAAGATCCTGGAAGAATTACAAAATTGACAATGATACCCTGACGATCGTCCCAACTCCTCGAGATTTAAGTGAACACATCACTGCATAGCTTAACTGCAGCGACCACATATTACGTTTAGTCATTTCAACAACTTTGCTTGGATTTGTTTTTATTTCAGGGCTATATTCAATGAGTTATGATCGATTATTGGCACAGATTTTTATATATACCAATTGGGTTCAATAGGTGTTTGCTTCTGTATCATTCTAAATACACAATGAACATGCTGACACCTGTGCTCATTTGGTATTAGCTTCACAAGTGTAGGTATAAACTAGCATTGAACATTGGACCCTTCGACCTCTACGCTTCGCTGTCTGACATTTTCTTGTGTTTGTGGCCAAATTAGGTGCACCTGGGGCCCGGCTTCACTAAAGGTGGCCAAATGTTGAAGTCAGGACGCTCTAAGTTGACGAAAAATGTTGTTACAAACTAACCTGGTTACTTGAACAACACGTGAAGTGTGCGCATAAAAATCAAATCTGGACCTGGTCATAACGCCTAAATCTATAATAGAATATTGTATCTGCTTCTTATGATGTTTAGAAATGGAACTCCTGTGACGAGTAAGCATTTCTCTCTCTGATTTCAATAATTGTAAGAGATTTATTAATCTGTAAAGACCTTAGACCTGCAACGAGGATATGCGCTTCTGTATCCGGCTTGACGTTGATTTCGTTAATTATTCAGATTCATCTTGAAGAATCAGAATGGACCTGGGTACGGGTCTACAGCGGCTTACGCGGGCTTCATACACAAATCATTCTGGAATGACTGAATTGTGCTATGAATTATGAATCTAAGGTTGTGGGGATTGAATCAGGTTGTGAAGCGTAGGTCTACAGAGACCTACGTTTCACAACCTGATTCAATCCCCAAACTCTCACCTCACACTACCAAACTCTACCTCTCTCATAAACCTCAATCGCTGTTTGCAATCTCTCGCTCCGATTGGGGTGGTTTAGGAGTCTTCTCCTGACTTCCTTGGTCAGGCTTTGGAGTGGTCCGGAGTGTCCCCGGAGTGCTCTCCACCGCCTGAACCTCACACCTGAAGTGCTCTTCATTCTGGTGCTCTGAGCACTCTTGGGTACTTTGTTGTCCGGCCATTCTGTTGACTTTACTAAGTGAACTTGTTATCAGATAGGTGATAGTTGATTGTTAATAGATCTTCGGCAGAATGCGTGCTTTTTATACACAGCACACCGAAGAAAGATCTTAGCCTAATCGAAGAGAGGGCGAACACGAGAGGAGGTTATGAAGTCAAATCAATGGGAGAGTTCAACTCCCAATCGGAGCGAGAGATTGCAAACAGCGATTGAGGTTTATGAAAGAGGTCAGGATGTGAAGCATAGGTCTCTGTATACCTACGCTTCACAACCTGATTCAATCCCCACAACTTTAGATTCATCACTCCTAGCACAATTCAGTCATTCCAGAATGGTATATTTGTACATTAGCGGCTCGCGTAAGCCGCTGTAGACCCGTACCCAAGTCCGTTCTGATTCTCCACCTTTAGTGAATCTGGGCTATCAGGTGCACCTCATTTAGCTTCAAACACAAGAAAATGTCAGACAGCGAAGCGTAGAGGTCGAAGAGTCCAATGTTCAATGCTAGTTTATACCTACACTTGTCAAGTTAATTCCAAATGAGCACAGGAATACTCATTTGGATGTGAAGCGTAGGTCTACAGAGACCTACGCTTCACATCCTGATTCAATCCCCACAACCTTTGATCCGACGGTTGGGGTTTTAGTTTTCACACCTTCGGTAAAACTTCACATGCACCCCCGCCTCTGCGTCTGTCACACTACCAAACTCTACCTCTCTCATAAACCTCAATCGCTGTTTGCAATCTCTCGCTCCGATTGGGGGTTGAATTCCTCCATTGCTTTGACTTCATGACCTCCTCTCTCGTGTTCGTCCACTCTTCGGTTATTTAAAAAAAAATAAAAATTAAAGGCTAAGGTCTATCTTCGGTGTGCTGTGAATAAAAAGCACGCATTCTGCCGAAGATCTATTAACAATCAACTATCACCTAGCTGATAACAAGTCCATTTGTAGAGTCAACAGAATGGCCGGACAACAAAGTACCCCGGAGTGCTCAGAGCACCAGGCTGAAGCACACTTCACGTGTGAGGTTGAGTCAATGGAGAGCACTCCGGGGACAAATCCGGAGACACTCCGGACGACCACTCCCCCTAAACCTAAGGAGTCGAAAAGTAAGTATTACAAACAGAAAACTCAGATAAGGAAATGTAAATATTGTCAGATGTTTCCTTATATATCTAACATCTATATGTATCTATTGCAACGGACTAAATTGTTATATTTATAATGAAATAGCCTCTAAACGAAATCCTGCCCTGAATACTGCACCTGTATGTTGATACTAACCGCACTTACGATTCTTTGTTTCCACAGTAAAACGGCCGATTAAAAAGGGAGAAGCCACCGTTAAGCAACGACTCATGAAGAAGTTCAAACTGAAACGACTCCATTATCTCGCTTGACTCAAGGGCGTCCAACATTTTTTTGGAAATGGAAGTCCTGGGACGAGTAAGCATTTCTCTCTTTGATTTCAATAATTGTAAGAGATTTGTTAATCTGTAAAGACCTTAGACCTGCAACGAGGATATGCTCTCCTATATCCGGCTTGACGTGGCTCGATTTTGTTAATTAATCTTGGAGAATTAGAATGGACCTGGGTACGGGTCTACAGAGGCCTAGGTTTTTGAACTGACTCTCAGCCAACATTTAACATCCACGGTACTGCTTTTAGTATTGCTTCGTAAGACGCACCCCTAGATGCACATTTGCATTTAGGTCTACAGAGGCCTACGCGGGGGTTCATATACTTATGTGTCATTCTGGAATGAGTGAATTGTGCTATGAATTTTGAATCTATAGCACAAAGTTCATATAAATCGTTAGACTTGTCCGAATTTATTGGCCCTATGCAGGCCATTTAAGGCATCGGACGGAGCCGACTGAACCTTCACAAGTACAGCTCAACTCATCGATTTAACAACAGATATAGGTAGCTGTACCAATTAGTTGCAATAGTAAAGTTTAGAACCTCTATTATTAAATAATACAATAAAATCACATGCTCTTGTTCACATCCTGATTCAATCCTCACAACCTTTGACCCGGCGGTTGGAGTTTTTGTCTTCACATGGCCATAAACCTCAATCGCCGTTTGCAATCCGATTGGGGCTTGAACTCCCCGATTGATTTGACATCATGACCACCTCTCGTGTTCGCCCTCTCTTCGATTAGGCTAAGTTCTTTCTTCAGTCTACTATGTATAGAAAGGGCGCATTGTGCCGAAGATCTATTAATTGGCTTTTCTCCTGGAGTGCTCTCCTTTATCTCAGGCTCACACTTGAAGGGCACTTCAATCTGGGGTTCTGAGCACTCCGAGGCACGAACTCGATAGGTGGTCATGAAGTCCAATCAATGGGGGAGCTCAACCCCCAATCGGAGCGAGAGATTGCAAACAGTGATTGAGGTTTATGTGAAAAGTAGAGTTTGGTAGGGTCTCCTTATGTGACAAGGAAGAAGACAGATGAAGAAGTGATGGTGTACGTGAAGTCTTACCGGTGGTGTGAAGTCGAAAACCTCAACCGTCGGGTCAAAGGGTGTGGGGATTGAATTAGAATGTGAACAACATCATGTGATTTGATTGTATCATTCAATCATAGAGGTTCTAAACTTTACTATTGCAACTGATTGGGAACAGCTACCTATTTGTTGTTAAATCTATGTGTTGAGCGTACCTGTGAAGGTCCAGTCGGTTCCGACAGAGGCCTTAAATGGCCTGCATAGGGGTCGGTGGATTCGAACTCGCCTGATGATTCATACACACTTTGTGCCATAGATTCATAATTCATAGCACACTTCACGTATTCCAGAATTATATATTTGTACACAAAGCTTGCCTACGACTCTGTAGACCCGTTCCCTGGTCCGTTCTAATCCTCTAGATATATCTGAATAATTAACGAAATCGAGCCACGTCAAGCCGGATACAGAGGAGCACATTCGCGTTGTGGGTTAACACCACAACGAAACATTATGGATCTATTATAGATTTGGGTGTTATGATCAGCGCCAAATTTCACTTTTATCTGCACAGTCAGCGTGTTGTCGATGATTAACCAGGTGTTAGAAGAGTGGTCAGAGTTGCATACGACGTGGCTTAATGTGGCATGTGTGACGCTAATGTGCACATTGCAGGTGCGGTGTATGCACGCAGTAGACACCGACGGGTGCGTGAATGAAGTAGCCACTGCTATTGCCAATAAAGTGACAGTTGCCCGTCATCTCCAATATCAACTTGTGTCTTCCCTCGCAATCCCCAAGTGGCCCTAACCATCGCTGACACATATAACATGTGTCAGCGATGGTTAGGGCCACTTGTCTAAATCACATGATGTTGTTCACATTTGTGACACCATTTTTCGCCAGATTGACTTAGAAGACACATACACATGACTTCAACACATGACTTGGACAGAATACACATGACTTCAATACACCTTTAAACTACATCATATATAGAATTTTATGTAGCACAATGTTCATATAGCAACAGAATGAACCGAGTATATGCCGAAAGCAGTACCGTAGACGTTAAAGGTTGGCTGTGGGTCAGCCCGGAAGAAAATTTAAAATTTATTTAACAGAATCAGTTATACGAATCAGTTATAAACAAGAGAATATATAAATCAGGTTAGTTTCTAGTGAACCGTCTAAAATTAGTGTTCTTCAGTAAAGTTGTGCATTTGACTAAATACAATATATGGTGGCTGTAGTTACACTATGCAGTGATGTGTGCACGTAAATCTCGAGAAGTTGGGACGATCGTCAGGACATAATTGTCAATTTTGTAACTGGGTACCTCGAGTGCTTGCTACACAACATAACAATGTTACCGTAAAAGCAATCATAAAAGTTACATGTGCCACGGGATGGACAAATACAGGACTATTCTTTTAAGGGTATCCTGTGCGGAATCTCACTGTACTAGAGGTACAACATAAATTTCAGAACCACCTGATTATTACACCAAAAAGTCTAATTCAACAGATGGTATATATATTTGTATTTTTATACACAAATAGTTCAATCGTTAACGGTCTTCTTCACTTGGCAACCGAACTCTTTTTCTGAGGTGAGAGACCAGATCTCACGAGGGAATGAATTCCAGATGACCGGGAGGCGGTAAGCCAGTGCATGATGGTTTGACTTTTTAATAGCCTTGCAGAATTCGTTTTTCGTCGGGTCGTACGTTTTTCAACGGCAGTGATGGCAAAGACGATGTCAATCGGTATTTTTCCCTTGAGAATCTTCAATGCAAGGAGAGCAGTTTGGGTCGCGCAGGCTTTCTGCGAGGGCATCTTAGCTGTGAGGGCATCATCTTGAATGACATGGCCCCTGCGAAGCGTTCAACAGGAGGGCCTAGAATGTTAAACATGTAAGGGCCTAGAATAGACCCCTGAGGCGTTCAGGTGTCAATCGCTCCCCATGTGGACTCCACCTCACCGAGCTTAGAGCCCCTTTTCGATCCGAGAGATATGCTCTAAAGCACGTGACAACAGATATTTACAACCCAGGTAATCCTACCTGTATGTCCTAGCGAATGTTGAAGACAACTGAATGCCGCCGACACATCTAGGGGTACGCCTAGACATAACTGGTTATCCTCGATAGGGTCTGAAATTTCCGGCCAGAGGTGAGCCAGTTGCCAGCTCTGTGGATCTTGAGATACAAAATCCGACGTGGCAGGCAGAGAAGAAATTTATAGATCTGAGGTGCTGCTCAAGTCTACACAGCACTATTTTCTACATAACTTGGATAGATAGTGTATCAATAACATCGGACAGTAATTTGAATTAATTTTAGGGTCCCTTTTGTTTTAAAACTGTGGAAGGTAAATGTAAAGGTTTTATTGGTTTATTAAAGGAGCTGCAATTTACAATGCTTAAGCTCTCTTATATGTCACGCGGCGGAGCTCGAACCTGTGGTCTCTGGCTTCCGATAACCAGAGACTTAGCCGTCCAAGCTAAGTTTATTAAGAGAATGATTTATTAATTTTATTCTTTATTCAAAGTTTGTTCATGGAACTTGCGATCGTACGTACGGTTTAGTTCTCGTTTTCGAAAAAGGAAAGAAAAGTGGATGAAAAGAAAATAATATATATATAATATATATACATGTCATTTAAAAGCAAGGAGCGCGACCTGAACGGAATACATTACGTTACGTTTCGACTGATTGTACTTGTTCACGATATCCGAGACGGAGTCAAATGCGGCGTTTACCGAACATTGCACGAACGGCATCACACCGGACAACTTCGTCTCTACGGAGATTCAACCTGTACCCTCCTCCAGACCGATATACCGTAACATTGAAGCGGTACCATCAACACGTTGTAGACACTTTCCAGTCCCTCCACCGGAATGCTCAGCTCCTTAAGGAATCTCAACATGGCTACCACTGCGTACTATTTGGGTATGAACGTCCCAAGATGGCCGCAGGGGTCATCGCGGCCAAAACGCTTCAGAGACTCCGACCGCGTAATTGTTATCCCAAAGAGATATATTTGAGCAACTCGAATAACTCTTTCATGCAGGCAGAAACCTTTGCCGTACTGGCTTTCATAGTCAAGTTAAACCTTCAAACATCAACATAATTTCCTCCACTCTCTGAAGCGCCCTCCAAATGTAATAATCTTGGGCCCTAGACGGGCGAATATGAAACAATAGAGAGAACACTAGAGAGGTGTCATCCGCCTATGGAATCAGCTTGTCATATATCCCTGCTGAGATCTTTAGTTGGATGAAGTTCATGAGAATCAGGAACATGAATGGGCCAAGGAGAGACCCCCTGAGGTGCCCCAGTATCTATCTCTCGCCACTCAGATTCGATGCCGTTAACTTTTACAGCTTGTCTTCTCGCTGTGAGGTAAGGCCGAACTCAGTTCACCACATCCGGTCAACATCCAGGACATTCCAGAGCTTGTAGGAAAAAGAAGAGTGGCGCAGACAATTGAAAGATTGTATAGAAATATTATATTATATATTGAAAGATATACAATTGCAGCTGACACATCCAGAAAAACACCTAGGCACAACTGGTTATTAAAAAATAGTATCCGCAATTTCCAGCTACATATGAGTGAGAGCCAGCTCTGTTGAGCGATGCTCACGAAATCCAAACTGGCATGCAAGAAAAATTTCCAGATGGGTCCAGATGTTTCCCCAATTTGGCCATTATTAATTTCTCGATCGCCGGGATTACGGTAGCACCCTTCAGCTTTTTTTCGAGCCTACTGCTTCTCATAGATAAGTTAACAATGTAAGAAAGCGGTCGAGTCAATACCTCAGATGACCTTTTTACCACCTTGTTGGGTATGCCTGTAGTTTCACAGCTTCACCTAGCTCTCGTGGAATCGAGTTTCCTCGGTCGGAACCCCCGACACGGACTGGGAAAGAAAATGCCGCACCTCGAGACGACCAGATCGATTGAAGCTCCTGCTTTATGTCATCGTCAATCAGAAGTGAGGCCACAGTTTTTCTAACCGTCGTTGCAAAGTGGTGGTTTAGCTCGTTTGCAACTTCATGGGAGCCAGACAAGTTGTTCTCATCTACGACAAGGGTATTTAGAAGACTGGCTTTTATCACGTCCACAGGTGGATTTAAGAAGCTCCACAGTCCTTTCATATCCCTCTTGAGGTGCCAAAACTGGGTTTCTACAAAGTTTCTCTGGCAACATAATCCGGGCACCGTTCAACTTTGACGGAAATGAACCGGTTCTCATCGACAGGTTTATCATGCAGGTCAACGGAGGAGCGAAGACAAAGGACACAATACAATTCAATACAATAAAGTGTGGTTTATTGACGGAGCTGCAACTCTGACATCGCTTAAGTCCTCCTAGAAAGTAATAAGTAAAAATAGGTGTCATCGTCCCCAATACATTGACAATGGCGCCGTTTGCCTATAATTATTCCACAACATTATTTAGATATTCTTAATAATTATGTACATTTCTACACATTTGACTTATGATAAGTTAATTACTTGTTTATGAACCTCCCTTGCAAACTTAACGACAGAAGTGAGTGAACGAATTTCTTGAGGAAGGGCACCCCTGGTGGAGGGTGGACTATAGGCGAGAATGTATCTATTAGTCTCATCTAAAACGACAGGTATCTTTAACGTCGTAGCACGACGATTCGAGCGGCTGATGACGGAGATGAGTGGGAATGAGATTTCAGTCGGAATCCTACCTTTCGTGATCTTAAATTTAAGTAGGGCAAGCCTCATAATGTCAAGCATATTGACCGAGAGCAAATCATTTAAGG
Source organism: Stratiolaelaps scimitus (assembly GCA_019614645.1). Lineage (NCBI taxonomy): Eukaryota > Metazoa > Arthropoda > Arachnida > Mesostigmata > Laelapidae > Stratiolaelaps > Stratiolaelaps scimitus. The sequence goes on from JABWDB010000054.1 coordinate 17,901, forward strand.
TAAATAGATCATCAAAAGGAACTCTGTGGCTTCTACCAGACATAGCTCTCAAAGCATCATCCTGGATAATTTGAGCCCTATGAGATATACCTCTATGGCCTCCCCCTCCACATTGGAAGTGCATAACATAGCACCGGTGACAGCAGCGCCTTGTAGACGAGAAGCAGACCACCCAATGGAACACCTATTAGTCCGAGGCGTTTTAGAGCTGCAACGATAGAGTGGAAATTAGCGGAAGTTTTACCGGAGGTGTGAAGTCGAAAACCTCAACCGTCGGGTCAAAGGGTGTGGGGATTGAATCAGGATGTGAACAAGATCATGTGATTTGATTGTATTCTTCAATCATAGAGGTTCTAAACTTTACTATTGCAACTAATTGGTACAGCTACCTATATCTGTTGTTAAATCGATGAGTTGAGCTGTACCTGTGAAGGTTCAGTCGGCTCCGACAAAGCCCTAAAATGGCGCGCATCAGGGTCGACAGATTCGACGATTTATACACACTTTGTACCACAGATTCATAAATTCATAGCAGAATTCACCAATTCCAGCATGATGTATTTCTATACAAAGCTCGCATAAGACTCTGTAGACCTGTATCCAGGTCCGTTCTAAAACGCCAAGATGAATCTGAAGAATTAACGAAATCGAGCACGTCAAGCCGGAAACAGAAGCGCATATTCTCGTTGTGAGTCTAACGTCTAAGTAGATTAACCAATCTCGTGCAATGTCTGAAATCAAAGAGACAAATGTTTACTCGTTACAGGACTCTTCCCCCTAAACATCATAAGAAACGGATACAACCTTCTATTATAGATTTAGGTGTAATGATGAGCGCCAAATTTGATTTGTACCTGGACACTCGCTCATGTCGTTCAATCGATGTTGGGTTGTAACACAATTTTCTGAGCGCGTCCCAATCAACTGAGCGCGTCCCAACTTCATAATTTAGCTATCTTTAGTGAAGCCACGAAGTAAATACTCCAAAGAATACTTAACGATAAAGTATCCTGACACCTGACATCTAAATTTTGCTATCTAATGTCCGAACTTAATACGATTTAAAGTGGCCCTCGCCGGCGAAGTGTGCTGTGAGAAGCGTTTTGTGACCAACTTGGTACCGTTATGTAGAATCAATGGAGTACTTATACTGCTGTGAGTTACAAAGACACACTGCATTTTTGTGATTGTCCTCCATTTTAAATGAGGCGCAAGATATCCACAGGCTAAACACCGATTGGAAATTTAATTAGAAAAGTAAATGGTAAAAGTGGTGAAAAACGATCAGTGAAAATCATGTTAAACTGTTTTTCGAGCTGATCCTCAGCTGTTCCCGTATCTGACAGACCTCAGCTCTTAACCTTTTAGGTATTACTATGAGAACCTGTCGCGGCCACCTTTGCTTATTCTCTTCCTTCCTCGTACCTGGCAAGAGTCTTCAGATAAAGAACTCCAAAGATTCTCCGCGTCTGACAGGATTTGAACCCAACACAAACGTTCCTCCGGTCTAGCAGTCCAAGACGCTCACCACTAGACCATCCAGGGCACAAATCAATGTTAAGACAGGCACGAAAGGCAGACAGCGCGATTGTTACAATATCAGATCGCTAAGGGCGAAGGTCTAAAGGTCTAATGCTTGGTTAGACTAACGCTTCCAAAGCAGACCCAAATGAGCTAGGGTATCAGAATACTCGGTGCGCTTTTGGGATGATACAGAAGCAAGTGAATAAAGAAATTGAAAAAAATGTGAAATAAAAGAACTCCTTAATTTACACAGGGTGTTTGTATATACCACCAGCAAGAGGCATTGACTGCACATGAACTTAGTATACCTTTAAACTAGAACTCTAATATAGAGTTTGGGTGTAACACAATGTTCGTCAATCTACCTGAATATATACGTATACGCGTTACTGATAAGTTCGCCACGGGCGATCGACTTTTGCTAAGATAGAGCATCTGCTTCTCAAGGCAATACATGCGTTTGTTATATAATGAGTGATCTGTACATCGAAACCTCGAGAAGTCGGAAAGATCGTCAGGACATCGGCGGCATTTTTGTAATTGGGTGTCTCATATGCTTCTGCGTGTTCTTCGGAGAACGTGTTTGTTCTTCGCGGGGAAGGTCAGGAGGAGGAGGAGTTCCAGCGGCGAACTGTCTTATTTCCTCGCTGTCGTGATGACCCCACTATGTTTTAAGCGAAGACGGCATTCGCTTGGTCCACGATGTTCCAGGATAACATCATCTTTTTTGTTAGTAAGGAAGGGAAGTACAATTTGACCTCGGGATCCACAGCATGGCATCGGGTGTCTCGCTGCCGGTGCTATCTACGGCAAGCTGCCCGTTACTTTCACCGACCAAAAAACTTAAACCTTCAACAAATTATTATTTCTAGAGTTTCAGCGTAAGAAATTGGTAGTCTGGAGTTTCTTCAGATTTAAGTGCTGGTCCACTATTCCGGCGAGAGTTCTGGCAGTCCGCCGTTATGCCCCGTGTTATCCGTCGACATCGTCCCTCTTGTACTTTGACCAAGGCACATCTGGCTAGAGTGAGCAAGCAGTGTAGAATTATTTCGAGACGACGAATACCGTAGGTTTATTTTTCCTAAATAAATATATTTTAATTAACGAAATCTCACTACACCAACTGCGTCGCTGCGATTTAATAGACACATTCAAGTATATTATGTCAACAATGTAAATTGTCTATAGTCCACATTTACAATACTCACAAACATGACGTAATCATCATTAGTAATTTTCTAGCCATTGAATGTACACACATGTATTATCGATTACATATAGAGAATCTAATAGTCGCCTATCCTGGTGCGCTAATCATAGATTGATGACACCCCACAAACTCAAATCTCAACGAGATTCCCATAATTCATAGACAATGGTCAACAATTCTCTGTGGCTGCTTTTCAAAGACGTGCCTTCGAGCTGGTCAGCACTATGTTTGGTGCCTGGGTAACTAACAACATTGAACATAACATACAGTGAAAATGAAGAGGACAATTGCCAACGTAGTTCGACACTGATGCATTCTGGAACCAGTGCGTCGCGACATGATTATAAAGAGCAACAAGGAAATAGCTTCCATCTCGATTTCTGTTCCCGTGAACCTGTCGGTTGTTGAAACTACTGCAATGAAGTATGGTACAATAGTATAGCCTCATCCTTACTGACTGGTATACAACCCCTATAGAAATTAAGTAGTCCCTTCAGCGTTAGTTTGACGTGAACCTCAGGCATGTACATACAAGGTCACGTCATCAAACCGTCTCGCCGAAGACACCAAATGCTGTGTTGCCTTCCATGGCGTGGCAGAGTACACTTCGTGTTTCGCCCTTGCGTAGCTCCTTCAGATTAACGCCGCTCGAGATCGATACAGGGTTGCCCTGGCCATCCTTGTGACAAGGTTTCACTCTCAGAAGAGCACAGGGAATAGCAGCAACCTCTTTCGGACACTTGAACACCCGTTTAGTATAAATGCCACCAGCTGTATAACACAGAACAGAAAGAAAAATATTTCCATTAGAATTTAATTTGAACCTAAGTCTACACGGCACCATGTAGGAATTACCTACAATAGTTCTGGTACAAACTAACCAACATATGCCATATTCCTTCCAATATGTTCAATGTATGTCACGGCGCATCCACGAAGAAGGGTATCCATTGAGTACGGATTTGGATTACGTCATGCGTTGCTATGATAGAAAATACATTGACTGTGCTGCCTCATCAAGGCCAGCTTAGTTCAGATCCTTAGAAGATACATTCTTACGGTGGTTGTAGAATATACATTGCTAAAGTGCGAAAACGACGTACGTCCATCCACAAATCCAACTCCAATATAGGGGACTTTATTCTGCTCATCGTGAATGTCTTCGACAAGTCCGCGAAGAAGCTTTCCTTCGGGAGAGGAGACAAGAACCAGCTGACGAGGTTGTACTTCTGATAGCTCAATAACCTGAGACTCCCGTTGATCGTGCCCGTGCTTCATACATGTCGCACCAGGACAGCCAAGACAATAAGTGGGGAAAGCCGACGCTATAGACGATTCAACAACAGCCCGTACGGCGGGCAAGATGCAAATAACGCTGTCGTTATCTTCCACAGACTCCACCTGTCCAGAGGTATGCGCACACAGATAACAAGATATCGGACAGATTCAACATTCGATTACACATCGTAAAAGCCATTTGATTACACATCGTAAAAGCCGTCCGCCGACTTCTCTTCGACGGTATATATGTATTAGTTTTATATTCTGCCACATGAGTTCACAGGTAAAGGTAAAGGTTTTATTGGTTTATTAAAGGAGCTGCAATTTTACAAAGCTTAAGCTCTCTTATATGTCACGCAGCAGTGCTGAGACAATTGGTTACCTGCACTGGGAACTGCAAAAGTGGTATTCCGCGTCTTTTAACCACGTGAATTTCTGCCGGGCGGCGCGGCTCGGACGTCACTGGAGCTGCCTCTGCCTCGGTCGACCTCTTCGCTTCTATAACAGAAGTGTTTTCGGTGAAGTTCACGACCGTCTTTGGCTCCTTGTGGGGCGTGTCTGGTTGAGGCGGGATGGGAAGTGCATCAGCTATTTGGTCGATTGACGACGGATGACAGACTCCAGTAGCTAAAGCGCTTTCTTCCAGTCGTTGAAGTTCCTCGAAATAGTTGTTCAGGTACTCAATGTCCTCTTTAGTATACATGTCATATCCCACAATTTCGTCCGCATCCGGGACAGGGTTTGTTGCACAGTCAACAACTGCTTGTGACTGAAGGTCTTCAATGTGCCGGGTTGCATTCAATAGCCAATCTGTGAAAATTCATAAGGTAAAGGATGTAAAAATCTTAGATGAAATAACAAATTGGTACAAGCGAAAACATTAAGAAATAATATAAATCAGCGATAACGGTGTAACGGAGTATAATATTAATGTGCACTGAATTGCACGGGCGATATCTGACATCTAGCCGAAAGCTGTTCATTAACACTACATGGGTAGGTAGAATCGTAGGTCGTAGCCGTACGAGCCGCAGACGGGCACGATCTCCGTCATAGAGGCATCAGCTGTCAGCAGCTGGTTCCAGGGCCGCTACTATGCCCATAAAACGGTTATATAACTATAAAAATATTTCGTTGAAAGGATTTGTTGCAATCAACGGGTTTCGAATTGAACAAGGCATCCAGTAACTTTCAGGCATACACCGTATATATCATAAAATTCTGTATTCATTTGTGTAATCCATGGTTAATCACATTCTCTCGTGTGTTGTTCAGACAATATACATATATTCATATAGCTTTAATTATCAGAGGTTTTTATTCGAACGCGGTCGTCTCATATACAGCTATTCCCGTAGTGTGACCTTCACAGTAAGTCTCGGCCAGAATCTTGTATTCCTGGCCAGCAGTGCAAGCGCACGCAAATTTTAAATTCACTCTGGCGCGGTAAGACTAGAACGCTACTGCGGCTCTTGAGGGGAGCGATATCTGGTTATAATGACAGCAATGCATCGATATGTCAGCAGCATTATGACAGAGTTGCAGCGATCGTGGAATTTTCGAAAACAATCCTGAAGGCATCTGAGAGCTTCATACCTACCGGCAAAGATTCGCCCGACATGCCCCCGGTAATCGTTGGTTTGATTAGCTAGGCTTTCTCAAATGAACAAACACATTCATTGTAGTGTGGGATAAACTTTGAAGGACAACTCAATCAGAATTACATGTTGAAAGAGAAAAAGTCATTGTTGACACAAGAGTTTACCTTGAGTAATCTTTCCATTGTTTATCGACCACTCGTACTGAATCCAGTTGCCGTTCGCATATTTATCGCTATAAGCTGAAATTAGGGTATCATCAGTCCAGTCATAAAACGGTTCTTCTTCGGAGAATAGCTCGTACTTCCCCGACTCGAAGGGCCTCAGCGCCGGAAATACGTCCGGACACTGCCTGTCTCCAGCCATCACTTTCACAGAAAGTGTGAACACCACAGCACGCACGATCACTCGATTTTTCTGTAATAAACATATGCATGAAAGACAGACACATCGGGCACTACAACTATATATATATCTCTTTTTATTCACACGAGTTGTGTAATATTATAATATACCTATTTTACAAACAGTGTTGTGGTTTATAAATATGTTACAACGTGCTTTCGCCAGTGGCTGTGGCGAGAGTTCGGTCGTTGTTGTTGTTATTATCTACACTCAATTTCATCAAATGGTTCAGTGATCTTATTTGATTGCACTCGCCCGCATGATATTTACAACATTTAGATCCGCAGAATTTACATTTACAGCGATCATTTGCGTCGTGGTATCCCTCGGATTGACATACAAGGTGGTGGAAGCCGTGTACGGCGAACCTAGTGATATGGTGTCTGTTTACTCTGCCGCTAAGTTTCCAAGTGTCATCTGTCATGGCCGGCGTCATAGAAAATAAAGGGTCCACCTCACTCTTCTTCCTATTTTGGCAGTCAATGAACGTACGATAACTTTCTGTTTCTGGGAGATTGAAAGTTTCGCGGACTTCTTCTACGAATGACGGTGTGTCGGTCAGCAGATAGAGAATTCGATTTCGGGCCGTCGCGTGCAATCCAAGTACTACAACTATATAATTACTGAGCCACCTACGTGGGCGATGATGATGATGATGATCAAGGACAAATATCGGTGACGAACACTGACTATCATAGGCACAGGCGACATTATGGAGGTTCAGCTGAATCGAGGCACCATTCTACGAAGGCTCCACTGCACCTGTGATCCCTGGTGCAACGTTTTAGCATTCACCTTATTGTTTTTTTTATATCTATATCAAACAGATAGATGGAAGGAACTCTTATAGTGAGATGCTATATTGAGAGGCCGGGCCAAAGCCGAACTCACCTCGACGATGCAACAATTATCTCTGGAGTACTCTCACTACACCCACCACAAAGGGCATTTGGATGGGTGGCGGATGGATCGATCACCACGGTAGCGAATAACATACGATTCTAGTACCACTCGGAAACGAAGCTTCTCACACGGGGAAAAGTAAGATGAACATGGCGTGGCATAGATAGTTATGTTGATTCCTTTGGCTTAATCTTAAGCTCAATCATCATCATCATCACAAAGCTTCAACCAGCTATATATATATATATATATGGGCCTTTAAATAAATAAGGGTTATGGCATTGTACATTAAATGCAATAGGCATGCGAGTAACAACGTCGGTTAATTGCTGGATTTACCAGACATACTTGATAGCAGAGCGTAAAGCATTGGCACTGGACACCTCCTCTCCCACGTTCTATTCATCAGCAAAACAAACAACGAACTCGTTTATAAATATCATAATAACACGAGAGAACTGTCAAGTGAGCGTTAAATGTTGGCTGAGAGTCAGCCCGAAAACCTTTAGCCTTTAACACGAGAGAGCTGCAAGACATATTGCCAGAGCATTGGCAATCTGCGCACAGATCCACTTCGTTTTCGTTTCATAAAGGAGCTCAATTTGACGACGTGTGCTTTTTGTGGTGCCTCCTGGTTTTGCACCTCGTTTTCCTATACGATATTTGAAAAGGAGACTCTCATGTCTACTTTAAGTTATCCTTATCGCATCCTTTTTGTGTACATATATATATATATATATATATATACAATACATGTTTTTATTCACCAATGTTATACATATATATATATATACATATGGGTGCCTCTAGGCCAATCTGTAGATGTCGTGTCCTGTACTGTAGTTTCTTTTACACAGTCGCTAGGCTAACTATCAAGTACTTACAAGAGAGAAAAGGGCCTTTTTCACATCGAGAGAGGCGTTGATATTTTTTTATCCACCTGCCGCTTCCCTTGTTCGACTTGAGAAAATATCGTCAGATATTCCGCTGGACCAAAATAAAACTGAATTCAATGAGTGCACGCAACAAGTGCACTCAGAATGGCGCGAATTTCAAATTCAACAAAAACACAAGTGCCAATAATGACAGACAGACGCATGAAAACTCGACGTTTGATTAAATTAACATATCATTGAAGCGGTATTAATTCTCACTTACTCGTTCTTATTCGTTTGTCGAGCTTATGTCTCCTAAGTCTATTCCCTATGTATCTCCCCTATTCATCTCTTGTAGCGTGTTCACGTATGCCGTATTTCGTTTTGTTCTGTGTTTTGGGTTCTGCATTGAGCGTGGCGTGGCTGTGTGTGCTATTGTGCCAACGCTCTCGTTTTTACCTGCTGTCTGTAATGTGTATAGTTACATAGACGGTGTCAAATAGCTACGAGCACTACCATGGAGGGACTGCCGTGCCCATGCGTGCTCTCCCCCCTCTCTCTCTCTCTCTTTCTTGTGGAGAAATTTCAAGATGTTTCACGGTTGTGTTGCTATCGAACGTACACTGCTCTCATGTCGCGTAACGAATGCAGGTTCGCAGTGTTGTTCGAATTGCCTTTGCTGCAGCATCGAACTTGCAGATCACGAACAGAAACCTAAATAGGGAGAGGGACACCGGAGTTATTTTCAAAGTCAGACCCCATTTTCTATTAATTATTCAAGGTTATTATTATAGGATAATAGTTATCTTTCTAGTATCGATTTATCTATAAAACAATCCAGTCGTTGGTCGAGGATCCTTGATCATGGTCTCCGCTATTTAAAGTATCCCCTAGTCATTCTGATCTGTCCCAACGTATTGAATATATCATTATATTACGTTTGTGTGCTGAATTTGTATATTTCAAATTACGATGTGCATTCGTACCGTGATCAGTACCATTATTCGTTTCATGTTTTTCTCCTCTGCATTTATTGTACTCCAATGGCTATGATGCATTTACGACAGGATCGCGATGTTATTATGAATAGTGACATCGTGATTGGATCCACTCCGTCGAAAAGGCTCGAATGCACGCAATGATGAGTTCCAAGTATTTGAATTATTCTGCATGCTTTTTTATTCAAACATACAATAATTAGGAATTATTTGGAGGGGGAAGGATTAGTTGGAAGGATTGTCCCGAGGAAGGCGATGGCATTGCCTCTCTACACAGCGGGAGACAGGCGTTGCAGAAGGAACGATCCTGCGCATTTGTCCCCGGTGGCGCGGGTCGGCCTATGGTAGACGCTGATCAGCCCTTCGAGGAAGTTCTCAGTGATTATTTTGCATTGTTTCCAACTTAGAACGTGAACTCGACATTGCCTCCTCGGCGTCGTATCTGTCACAGTTCTTGGTCAACTTTGACCATCGACACTGGGCTGCTGGACTCCGGGTCCTAAGATACCTCAAAGACACCGTGGATCTCGGAAAAAAATACAGCGGATCTGCTGCAAGCCTAGAGAATGGCCTTGACGTCTATTCTGACGCGGACTACAGCGCATGTGAGCGAACATGCCGCTCAGAAAGTGGCATGCTAATCAAATATGCTGATGGACCTATTATGTGAGGATCCACTAAACAGAAAATGGTGGGGCTGTCTAGCACAGAATCGGAGTATATTGCGGCCGTGGAATGTCCCAAGAGGGTAGTCTGGACGAGGCTCCTTTTCAGAGAACTCCTCAAGGAGGTGTTGCCTACCATTCAACTAGATAATCTGTCAGCCATTCGACTCGTGCAAAATCCAGAGTTTCACAAGCGTGCAAAACACGTTGATGTTCGCTTCCATTATATTCGAGAACGCGGTGTTGGGAACAGAGCGATCCTTGTGTGAAGGTTCCGGGCAACGACATCGTGTTCCTGAAACGGAGACTAACGCCTACCGGTCGACGGGGAATCTGGGAGAGCTACAAACAGCGATACTACCCGGACCCACCCGAACCTTATCGATCCGTAGAGCGCAAAATGGCATTCGTACTGGCCACTATGGGTGTGCTGCTGCTCATTGCGATTGGTGGTGCTGATCCATTTATATCGGAGGTGAGATGGCCGTGGCTACGAGAGACAGGAGAGCCTCGCCGGCGAGGAAGATAGCACAGAGGATGATGATGTGGGACTTCGTTTCAACTGAACGCGGTGGCCGGCCTCCATCCGGATGGATCGACTCGCGACTGATGAATAAATATATACTTACCAATCTGTGTGCGTATCTTATGCATTTGTACTGTCATGGACCGGGCGCTCAGACGGTCGGGAGGAATTGTTGAGAACAAGAGCCTACTGTGCTCTCTGTAGGATGTATGTGTTCATAATAGGATATGACGAGCCTCACCAATGAGAGTGAGCAGCTCTGCTCGGGAAAAAAAGCCCAGTAGGTTGTGCCTCTCAGAGACGATTAATTAAACGAAGTCATTGGTGTATCCGAGTTGGATCCGACCTGGGCCATAGTCGTGTGTAGGTGAACCGGCCAGGCGATACTGAGTGGCTAAGTCCTTCTTAAAACTTTCGCGTGTTCTCACTATGAAAGTTACATATAACGTCTTGCTAGTCTAGAGTTAATCCCCAACACCACCGACTGAGTAACCTATTCCCAACAGTGTTATTCCCCAATTATATATTATTATTATCAAAACCTGTATTCTTACAGCATTTCCCGAAATAACTTCATCTTGTATGAAATGGTGCTTAGTTCTCTGTCATTTGCACAATATACCGAATTGTATTTTGACCGATCCTCAACTATGAGATTCAAATAGCAGTAGAGTATCTTAATGTAGAGCTAAACGGTAAGTAACGCTATATATATATAATATATATATATATATATATATATATATATATATATATATATATAATCAGTTGATTCGTTGTACACTCCCTAATGCCTGCGCGCTCAGTACGAATGCCACGTCCTCCGTACTGAGCTTTGTTGGCATAATCTTCTGGGCTACTATTTTCAAGAGTCTGTACACACGAGCCTTTAGGACTTTAGCGATTCAGTGGATATCGGCTGGTTGCCCGCAACGTTGTATCCGTAATGCGAGTACCGGACATAATCGTCGTGCCTGTTGAGTAGTTCGTCTAGGAACCAGGTCAACATGTCGTCGGTCGCAGAGCCGCCATACTCTTCGGGAAGAATATCAGGTACAATAAACCGGTGAAGGGATACTACGTCTGCGCCGTGTAGATGAATGCGCGATCGGACCTGAAAGTTGAACATTGCGATAGACACGAAGACATTAAGCAGTGCATCATTATAAAATTAGATTTGTGTCAACTTTCTTGACCGCGTGTAAGTTTGGCGCCGCGTTGAGCATAGAAAACCCTGCGATATATTTGGACCCTTCGTCATTATCACATATACTTTTGTTATTTATTATGTACTAAAGATGATGAACTCAGAAAGAAAATATATTCATTATTTTCAGCTTCGCACGTACTTTGGTGTTTATGAAAGGTCTGCAGAGGGTATACATGAACGTCGCAGTGTATGAATTGTTCAGAATATGGGCGCCTTTGAACCGAGCTGGATAGCCGTCTTGACAGGTTGCACACAATGCCTGTAATAAAAACGTAGGACGGTGATGTCTCTCATTACATTTATCTATCTCACGATTAATTTACATGAATATAATATTATTAATAATAGCATAGCACAATAATATTAATAATAACGTTAACACATTGATAAACTATTAATTGCCTACTAATAGTAATATAATGTTCATTTTGGCCCTATATGTACGCGCGCGGTGGTCTGAACGGCTAAGTCTCTGTTTGCAAACAGCCGGAGGTTGCAGGTTCGAGTCCCGTAAAGTGACATAAAATGATTATACTTGTTAGACTAATTGAACTAAAGATAGCAGTTATTTAACATACAGCCTAATATTTGTCTCATATGTTTGTATATGGTTTTATGAGGGGACTAGTCTCCTTTCGTCCAAATGGTCATGGTTCCCGATACAACAATGCCGTCTTCTTCCTCCACGGAGAGTGATAGGCATCGTAGAAAGAAAATGACCCTACTCATTCATCCCCTATAGTGGCGACAAGTCTGTAACAAACTCCCTTATCTTATGGTAGATTAGCTGTGACTATATTACATGTAGAAGGTTGTCCTATAATTAAGGACGTTTCAGCCAGTACTAAATAGTTGGGCTCTTTGGTCGACTTCCATATAACCTATCTAAATATTCATACACCAGATTACGCAGATAGCGTTTAAATCTGCTTTTTTTTATCCATCTCATACCTTAAGAACGTGTGGTTGCAAATATTTCAGGTGCCACCATTGAAGCCCTTGGAGGTCAATAATCATCCGAAAGCCATATAGTTGGACCTCAGGATTCTGTTGTACGAGATCAAACGCCATAGCCATAGGAGTATAGGTGTCAATGGGGGTGATGCCGCTGTCGGGCTTCCAGTTCCCCAGTCGCAGGATTAAAATCACCGTTCCATCAATCGGGTTCCTCGTTGGAACAATGAGCCCGCCCCGTAGGTTGAAAATGTGCTGAAGGTCTCGTGGTCCCACTCCAATCGGCGCAAACTTGTTCGGGTCGATGAGCCGACAACGATAGAAATGTCTTATTAATTTGAAGGTCTTGTCAACATCAAATTTCTTCGCACGTAGGAAACGGAGAAGATAGTCATCATCCATTCGAGGTCGAAATTCATCCTGCGAGCGAAGAAGATCCTCCAGCTGTCGAATGGTTTTTTTCTTCAATTCAGGCGTTTCTCCCAGTTCGAGTTCTGCTCGTTTGTGGAAACCCGCCTCCTCGCGCCATCGTCGAATATCGAATATTTCTTGCTTGTTTTCTCCAACGATTCGCTGATTCCTAGGAGAATCGATATTACAGTACTATAGCATTAAACTATTGTAGGTTTTCCTTTCAGCTTCATCAGATTGCTATTGTGTTGATTGCATTTAGAATGGCCAAGTCCGCGTCCCCGACAAGGGTGCGGGTATTGGGGGCCCTTCTCGGTTTTCGAGAAATTGCCTGTCTCGAACTTCGGGGACATCCCCGTATTATCTAACCCGTTTACGCTATGCCAACCCCCCTTGCAAGTTGTTACGGGTGAGACAAGGGACTCCGGAGTCCCCGAAACACGGCGACACGAAAAGCGCACCGCCGTTTTGGGGAGAACGACCGCGGATGAGGTCTCCGTTTGACCACGCTAATCGCAATATCAGTCAGCTTGAGTATAATTTTTTAATTAATGCATATTGTAGGTAAATACCGGTATAGATAATCGTAGGTACGTTTTGGCGTACCAAAACGCCCACGTATACCTCGTCGATAGCTCGACCCCACTTAGTACTAATGACCTATGCCATTTATTCCTCCAGCTGAAAAACAAACGGTCGCTGCATTGAAATTCCATTCCATAATAATAATAATAGTACTATTATTATATATTAGGTTGTCCTATAAGTCCCCGCGCTTTTTTTTGCCGTTACCCTTTTCACTTTCGCCTTCTCCGTTGGTTTATTTCTATATACTGTTTGAAATGCTTTCACTCCTCTACATGCATGTTCATCCGTATTCTACGGTGGAGCAGAACTACAATCAGTTTGCGGGTCCAAACATGCATGTTCCAGGTGGAAGAAAAGTGCATTTCGACACCTGCTCTCATTCGCCTTTTGCAGAGGCCAAAAAGCTGCCGAGGCAACTCGGAACATATGTTCTGTGTACGGTGCGGACTCTACTAGCGTAAGGAGCGCTCAAGAATGGTTTTCCAAGTTCAATTTTGTGTTTCGGATGTCTCGAGGCGCTTCTGAAGGAAGACGGCCGTCAAACAAGTCAAGACTTGGCCGTTAAGATGGGTTGGAGCCATACGACTATAGTCAGCCACCTTCTTTCGATCGGATTTGTACAAAAACTTGGGTGTCGGCTCCGGCATACATTAAGCGAAAAAACTGATACACTGGGAAATGCTTTAGAAGTAAAAAACGGTCAACAAGGAGGTTTAGCTAGCCCAGTTGTATCGAGAAATCAAGCTGTCCGCGAGAAAAGACCCGAGGAACAAGGCTAAGTCATTCTACTGCACGACAATCACAGGCCCCACACATCTAAAATCCTCAAGGAGGCTCTCCTAGTGCTTGAATGGGAGGTTTTCTTGCACCCACCGCATTCGCCGGACCTCGCTCCGACGGACTACTACCCTTTCTGCTCGCTGGCAAACAATTTTAGTGGTCATACAGTTGACACTGAAGATGGTCTCAAAATGTGGCTCGAGAAATTCTCGAGAAATTCTGGCGAGCCGGCATAAAAAATTGCCTGAGAGGAAGGAGGAGGTTGTAAATAGTGGAGGAGAGTACATCAGAAATTAATTGGTTTGTATATTGTGCTCGAAAAGGCGGCGTTTTTCGAAAAGGCGGCGACAACCTAATAGTTCTGACAAAATTGGACGGTGGCATATGTTCACACAGGCGCCATTTAACTTATGGATGCTACTCGAGGTGAGCGTCTTGGACTTTTAGACAGGAGGAACATATGGTTTGGGATCAAATCCTGTCCAGGCGCGAGAAATCTTTGGGGATATTTATTGTTTGTCAAGCCCTATCAGTGCGTCCTTAGCAGATGCGGGCGGTCCGGGTGGTCCCGGCAGGTCCTCGTAGTAATACCTAAAGGTTAAGTGCTGAGGCCTGTTACATAGGGTAATGGCTGAGGGTCAGCTCAAATAAAAGTTTTTAACACGTTCGTTCGGTGACTTGTTGTTTAGGCTTTCTTAGTGATTGACGTTCACGAGAAGAACTCTACCTTATTTCTTTGTGCAAGAGAGGAGATCGTCCACCAATAAAAACGCCACGCGTATTAAATATTATACCAGTGATTTTACAATCTATATCCTATGATACGTAATACAAGCACTATATTATTCAAAAGCAAAAATATAGCTATTTAATATCACCCTTCATGAAGGAACTAGACCGAAAACAGTGAATTTCATGTCCCGCAATTTTCATGACGACTGAAGTATAACTGTTTTGAGTCCGAACATCCGCATACTAAATAATTATATTTTGCACCTCGTCCACTAGACCGTAACAAAATCGAAGCTGAGTCGTTTCAACCCTTGTGCACAAATACAAAGGCAATATGTAATCTTAGCTGACTGCATGACTCAGGTTGCGTGAACCGAAATTAGATAAACTTAGCCCATTAGAAATTTCATCTATGCGAATATATATATATGTATATATATATATATATATATATATATATATACAGGTATTCGTATATATCCATAATTCTCGTCCAAGGCATTGCTCCCCAAGGGATTGGACAATATAATTTTAGTGACGTTGACGGTGTACCTAAAGCTAACCGCCTGAACTGTCCAAGTGGCCGGCTCAGACCTATTTGCTGATCGACTCAAAAGGCCAATGCAGATACTTACATCGTTGCTGAATCTAGAGAGCACATCTAATGAGAATTAGGCTGATAGCTACAGATGAAATGTAGAAGACGAGATCGTCGACGTGTTTACCTCGTTCCATAGGTTCGGGCCGTGATGGGAAGGGCACGTGGGTAAGGAGTTAATCTCAAATTTACAGGTTTATTGTAGGCTATAATCAATAACAAAGGAGATAACTCTCTGCCAAGCCTAACAAAGGGAGATACTACACGATGCGATGAGAAAGAACACATTACAAATTAACACGAAAACAATATATAATATAAGCTAGCTGCCTTGCCAGGAGTAAGTTGATAAAAAATAACAACCTGGACGTTATATCAAGCATCGAACTACAATATTTACTGCTTAGTGTCTTATTGCTATATAGCTATATAGGTATATGCTATAGGATTCTCCTAAATAATATGCAGACTAAGCACTTGTCTATCAGTGTGTAGAGCACACAAATGGGAGAAATGTCTATGAAAGGCATGGTGTCCATCTTTAGCCAACATTTAACGTCCACGGTATTGCTTTTTAGCATCGCTTCGTGAGACTGACCCCTAAATGTAAATATGCAACGGTGGCGATCGAACCTGTGCCTCACCTACGTGTCGTCTTGGATTGTGAGGCGCGCACGAATGCGCCACGCCACGCGGTGTAGTATACCTGTCTCTGTAAAAGCATCCAGAACCAGCCCAACTATCGATGTAAAATATAAAGCTTATAACGGCTCGATGTACGGTGCGGCTCGTTCTGTCGTCAGAGCGGTTACGAGACGATCTACGATTTTGTAATCGTCCTAAATCCATTCGCTTTTCGCGGTCCCGGAATGGAGACACGTCACGCATGGCCATAGCGTTTGAATTTGAAGTAGCGATGTCCACAGATCCTTTATTGCCGTGATAACTAAAGGGTATTTTTTGTGATAGCTACATTCATTAAAGGCGTCGAAGATGTACTTTTGTAATTACTGGATCAATTAAATGGTAGTTTAGTGTTATAATATGATATTAATGGGACGTGTACGTCGCTCCATATATTGAATTTCTTATATCTTGGTAATTTGCACAGCGGCCGATATATATACTAAGATAAAAAGACTCTAACTACGGATGTTTAAAGTATTTTATTATCAAAACAAACTGACAAGTACCCGAAGCTTCGCCCGCGAATCAGAGGGTCCTCAGTATTTTGTAATGTTGATTATAATCAATCAAACAATGATTGAATATAAACAATTGGAGTGAATTATGAGTTCCTGGGGCTCGAGTCATCAGCATGGACCAACGACGACTGAATTCGTCTCTTGTGGTTATGTCAAATATCATATATTATTTATATGTGAACGTTATATTGAATATATGTATACGTTTACCACAATATGATCACAAACGTGTGTGGACTAATCAGACTTAACTTAATTATTTCAACCTAAGTCACTTTAATCACACTTAGCCGATGAAATTGTTGAACGAGCCGGTGCGCTTGCTGCCATGTTAATAAATCATCAACGTTCATACATAGAGAGAGAGAGTACTTCGTGCGTTATTGCATCGTCTTTCTCGCTTTTTGTCTGGCTTCATCAAGCAGTCCGTTTTCTGAACAAATTTCTTATACCAATTACTTGTTTGAACGATGTGATAGCGCTTCGTGTAGATGCACTCAAGGTCTCAAAATTAGACAGCTTCAAATGATGATGTCTGCTTTCTCACCTCTCAGCTCCGTGTAGAATCAGATGGCGGCCAATCTTCGAGTGTGCTGCCGTCAGGCTTGATTCCGTATCCGTAATAGCTATTCTTGACATACTCGTCGTGTCTCCCGTAGATTTCGTCCACTAGCCAATCGTAAGAAATCAGGTCTGCTTTGCCTCCGTACTCTTTCGGGAGGATTTCCGGGGAAATGAACTCATGGAGAGACTTTATGTCGGATGCATGCAGCTGAACCCGGTCTCGAACCTGGCGTAAGGAACCGACGAGAACGGTATAACTAATTTGATGGCGAGATTCGTGTTGTAAGGGTAGCTTGTCGAGTTTCGTCCTTATCAGAGTGGTGCGTTTTCGAAATTCGACAATATACATCACAAGACGTAGAATGATTGAGTGTTGTTGTTGTGTCGATGTGACGGCCACTTCGTAATTATAATATATATAATAGTAATCGCTCTTACCAACTATAGCCTGAGACAATTCGTTTAGTTACAAGTAGTGTTGAAAATGTCTTACCAATGCATTAAGGAACGGCTTCGCAATGCCCCAGATCATGTTCCACAGGTAGGAATTGTTGATGATGTGAGCTCCCTTGAAACGGGCAGGGTATCCATCCTGGCAGCACGCCACCAACGCCTGAGTAAATACGACGACACCAATACTATTTTATTAATGGAGAAGCAGACCATTCGAACACGATCTATGCTATCAGCGGTAGGGGGTCGTTTTTGTAGCAGATGCTAAAATAACTCTGATTTCTGATTGCTAGTGCTTATCTTCCTTTCTCATTCTACCGAGTACTTGCTTATTACTGATCACTCACCCGTATCACCTGCGGATAGAGAAACTTGAGATATCGCCACTCCAGCCCCTTTAGATTGAACACGTAACGGAATCCGTATAGCTGACACTCCGGGTTTCGTTGAATGTGGTCAAAGACCAGCGCAGTTGGCGTGTACGCGTCCATGAGATCGAAGCCGGATTCCGGTGTCCAATCGCCAAACTGTGCGATCAAAATCACGGACCCATCAATGGGATTCCTTTTCGGAAGGATTAGCCCCATTCGTAGGTCGTACAGATGCTTCAGGTCTCTTGGCCCGATCCCGATAGGGGCGAACTTCGCGGGCGAGATGAGGCGACAGCGGTAGAAGTTCCTTATGAGGTTGAACGCTTTTTCAACATTGTACTTCTTCGCCCGCAGGAACCGTATCAGGTAGTCCTCATCCATTCGAGGCCGAAACTCGTCCTGTGCTTGAAGCAACTCTGTCAAGTGTCGAAGTGCTTTTATTTTGACTTCGGGCGTTTCTCCGAGTTCCCGTTCCGCCCTCTCTGCGAAGCCAGCCTCTTCGCGCCATCGCTGAATGTCATATGTCGCCAATGCGCTCTCCGAGAGGATTCGTTCATCCCTGTAATTAACCTCATCGATGTGATGACTATTCATTATTACCTGTCAGCGCTGTGGCTTGGACGGCTAAGTCTCTGGCGGTCGAAAGCCAGAGGCCGCTGGTTCGAGCTCCGCTGCGTGACATATAAGAGAGCTTAAGCATTGTGAAATTGCAGCTCCATTTATAAATAAACCAATAAAGCTTTACCTTTAGCTTGATATAATCCGATTATTCGATATCAAAGCACTATCAGCTAATCAACGAATGCAAGACATTTGTGCTCAATACATTCATGCACTGGATAGCTATCGGGCAGCAAGGATTGCGTTTGTGTTTCGCTGTCACCAAAGTGCTCTGAGGTTGACCTGACTCTTCGTTAATCGCTTATATAAGAAAAGTCGCTGGCGTCTTCCGTGATTCGCTAGTTGGAGTACGGTGAGATGAAGATGGTTTAGAGTGACGTTCGCGACACAGTTTCATCCAGAAAGCAAACTGCGCAAACAAATGCTGATTAAACAAGACACTGTCCGCTGTTAGTTGCTAACGATATCAGTGACATATAATATTTGAATTTTAAATTTAACTCAGAAAATTCCCATAGAGCAAAGCGTGTATGAGCGTTGCGGTTAGTTCGAGTTAAGATAATTCACGTGTTAGTTAACTTAAGCTTCAATTGGCGTGGCAGAGCGAATGGACGTTTTCAAATCGAGGAGAATTTTCCTGGAATGAGAGAACTTCAAGGCGAGAGGCTACGGCACGCAACCAGGTACAACAACGTGAAATACGAAAAAATATTGTCACCGTAATGCGTTCTACGCACACAAAGACGGGCACAATTCCATCTCACGAGAATCCCTGGCGACTTCCCTGACTGCGTTTTTGTGAATAGGAATATTTCAAATCGTGGACAGTATGATGCTGATAGGTACGGCGATGCGCTATATTTGTTCTCCCAACCACGAGCGACCGCATAGAGCAATAACCCTAAACGATACCGCATGCTTATGCCCAAGTTTCGCTAAACCTATCTCGGCCTCGTCTCTCCCAATAAGACAACGAGATATCACTCCTTTATCAGACGGGGCAAATCGTGTCGCGTTGCACATTCGACCGAA
Organism: Stratiolaelaps scimitus; assembly: GCA_019614645.1. NCBI lineage: Eukaryota > Metazoa > Arthropoda > Arachnida > Mesostigmata > Laelapidae > Stratiolaelaps > Stratiolaelaps scimitus. The sequence continues at coordinate 37,405 of JABWDB010000054.1, forward strand.
AACACACGAAGTCACAACAATACTTGCCTTGGGCAGTAGTCCAATGTGTAGCGTCAAGTCTGTATACTGTAAGCCCTACTATCAACCTTTGTCTTATATGTGATAAATTGCTGAATTAAGTCAACTGCACACAAATTCAACATAAATGTCTGAGTGTTTTAAACGTCCATTCACATGTTGCCACTTTTAATCCCAAAATAAGAAAAAAAAATGCCAAACATTCAGCGATCGTTAGCTGAATTCGTTCGCGTTTCTCTACAATTGCAGACACAGCTCCAAAAACCTTATATCCGTTCAGGGGATATATGAATTAGCTTGTGATATCAAATGAACACTAAATAGATAGCAGATAGAAGTACTGCGTTGCTCTCTTTAACGTTATCATAATTTTCGATATGAAGAAGTGAACGTGGGCACCGTGTCATCGCGGTGGTTTGCGCGGCCAGATCTCCGTATGGAAGAAGCTGGAAGTCGAGCAGATTCGAGTCGCACGACATCGTATGACCTTATCAAACATTAAGCGTTGTAAATAAGCAGTTCCGTTAATAAGCCAAACATTTGTATTGTGTAATTGTTCCTTGATACGATATACGAAAAAAAATTACGAATGGGATTCTTGTTCCACATAAAATCATCACTTTCTGTGAGGATGGGTATCTCCGGAATGATGTTGCGTTGCCCCGAATTGGCTTGGCAGCTGCTCAATATATCACAAGTAGTCTGTATCAATTCAACACAACTTCATCAGCTGCAGATAATAGTATATATATATATATATATATATATATATATATATATATATATATATATATGTACATAAACGATATTTGTATCGGATATTGTTGCAAATATTAAGAATTGTGGCTCATTATCTGTGCTCCCACTCACGTTAGAGGCTTGAATATAGCAAAAACAAATCATATGCGGTTTACAATTCGGTCTGTCGAAATTGTAGACGATGAGACCAACAACCCCATGCCACCATGGACTGAAATCTTACACATTTCACCTTATCACATATGCTTGCTGTAGACAATACTGTAAATGAAGTTGGATGACGCCATTTATCATATAGCATTAATGAATAGAGGATGGTCATTATAATTTTCATCGTTCGTCATTGTTCTGAACATTATAGGAAATTGGTTTCACCAAAGTATCAGCTGCTCTACTTACATCGATTCGATTCGCGTCCGTCTTCCGTCGACGTAGTTCAAATAATGTTATAAAAACCTTTATGGATGTGCTTGAATGTTTAACTTGATGATGTCCAGCTGTGTGGCCTATAGCGCCTCTCTCTATTTCTCTCTATCTCTCCCCAGCAGCGGGCTTAGATGCCTCTAAGCGCCTGTGAAAACGTAGTATCCAACAAAGAAAAACGCCTAGATCAATGGAAAGGGCACTGAGACGGCCGTTAGCCGAAGCATCGAGCGAGGGAACCCGAGGGGGGACCCTGATGGAAAGGCTGGACACGGCTTTCCTTCCGACACCGTCAACACCGGCAACCAATTGTGCGCAAGCACGTCAAGACTGCCACGTGGGCCATTTCAGCGCTATGACCTCACTCTTGCGTTTTTTTTGTTTTTTTCGATTGACTGCGATTTGTCCACACGTGGAGACATGATTCTCGCGGCATCCCCCTCCGAAGACGAGGTGGGGACATGCTTTTAATAATAAATACGCCTATGTCACGCCGCGAGCCGGTAGCAGGTAAACGAACGACGTCGACGCGTTCACCATCTCCATTTCTCTGCCAACACGCCTCTGTTGTTGTGGCCTCGCCACCGATAAGATTTCATGATGTTGACTCTTACTCATAGAAAGTATGGATTGTCATTGCTTGTGTTGTGCTTTGGTTCACGGACGCGTTATACGAATTGAACGTATATCATATTTTGATTAGGCCGGTTGGCAGTACCACGAAAACAGGATGCGCTGTAATTCCGTTGTGGAGGTGTCGTTGCGACGAGGACCTCCAAGATGACTTTTTTAGATGACACTGAAGGATTTAGTCCTTGAAAAATTTCGAATCGGAAAAAACGTACGAGTTAAAGGGACATCCATTCATTCGGGTGTTGCCGTAGCTGTAAGGTAAATCTCGTCTAAAAATACGTCATCTAGCAATATGTCCGAAATTACGATCTATGCAAAAGCTAAGGGCGTTGAGTGGCAGAGAGAACTGTCCACTGCTGTAGCCGAGGGCAATTAATAAATCGGCAAACGGGATAAAAACAAACGTATACTGATTAGTTGCTGTAGAGACTGCAGGAGGTTATCAGCTAAGATCTCAGTACAGTATTTGGGTATCTGTACACACGGTGAGTCGCTTGTTCGCAAGGTCATAATTAATTAATCAAGGTATGTCTCCGGTTCCAGACGCGTGAATACGTAATTGCATTAGCCGTGACCACGCAGACCACCTTGAAATGAGCAGTTCAGGGTGAAACTGAGATGGCGAGTTCGTAGATTACATAGGAGAGGGTTCGTCCGATAAAGTTCACGATAGACCCAGTGGGATTGAGGCTGCTATATCTTTTAGCTGCCGTAGATATATAATGAGCAAGTGGGAAAATTTTGCAAGAAATACCACCAGTGACATATTCTGCGCGTTGTTCTAACAAACTGTATCACGCTATACTAACAAACATCGGCTCTGACAAATCAATCAGTCGTGATCGTGGCGTGGCTGAGGTGTTCACCATCAAACTCGGAAGCTTTTTCTAGCGGGCTTATACATGTTATATTAATATAGTGTTTATAAAAGAGGAATACAATTATTGGAACTTGAATGATAACTGATTGGCAAAGGTTCGCATAACCTGCACGAAATTTTTAGGAGATCTTCACTGAGGCGTTTTGAGGAACTGTTTCTAACCTAGTTTAAAAACTAGAGCATGTCATTAACATAGAATGACCCCAACCTGCGCGGTCGGTTTCCTCGATAACAATGCTAGGCAATGAACAATGGTTTATTTTTTTAATAACCAATATATATTAGATGCTATAATATGATTGATTGTAACTCTGTGTTTTCTTCTCCGAGACGGGCGTCTTGGTAAGAGTTTCTCTCCAGAAAGTTCTGGAAAGAGAGTTCTAAAGGACCTTCATCTGTACCTATAGCACAATATGATGAACCTTTACCAAGGCATATTATATTACAGGTAGGGTCGATCGAAGATTAGAACCGCGTCTTCCCGAGCGTGCGCCAAATTGTCCACACTTCTCAGTATTTTTTTAATTGTTTTTTTTTGAGCTGGCCCTTAGCTGTTCCCCTATCTGACAGGCCTCAGCTCTTAACCTTTAGGTATTACTATGAGGGCCTGTCGGGGCTACCTTTGCTTATTCTCTTCTTACCTCATACACTTCTCTGTATTGAAATAGGTGTATTTGGGTATCTGTACACACGGCATTCGGAAACATCCATTTTCATCAGAAACATCCCTGAAGTTCTACCAACCCAGAAGCTACCCCGAAGTTCACTTACTGTATCCACATCCATTTGCTTAGTGGAACGAGTTTTATTGAAGATTTCTCAAGGGAGCCGAATAGCTGTTCTATTGTGGTCTCTTATACAACACGTAGTCGAGTATCGTCTGTGGGTCCGGGTCAGTGGCCCTATTTAGTTGGGTACGCGAAGAGCGTGTCGTGTCATCTTACACCCGTGAGATTCCGTCCTGTTGATAAATATGTCGTCAGCGTCATTTGCTCATTATCGTCAAGGCTGCCTCAAATTGAATGAAAATCGCTGTTCCGCGATTATGCTGTCTCTATTTCTCTAAACTGATTCCGTAATGGCTGAGAGGACGAATAGAATGATATCTCTATACGATATCTCGAGGGACATCTTGGACACATAGAGCGGTTGCGGTCGATATACAGTGTTGCAGGTACAACTCGTGCCGCGGCCGCGGGTCAGTATGATTGGCTCCTCCCAACATTGATCTAATTGTTAATTCAGGAAAATACTTTGGAAGCTTGTGATTGAGCACGTATATTTATCCTAGACGCGGCTCTATGGTATCTTGGTTAAGACGTGCAATAATAGGTGATGAGATAAGTAAATCAAACAGTTGTTTTAGCCAGGCGAGGTGCTAAAGTGTTTTTGATTATTAAAGCGTTTTCAGAAGCTATTCGAAAGGAGACAACATAAGTTGTATCGATATGTTTGAGGTTACTGTGGCCAGATGTCTGTACCTCTGTGAATAATATACCTTGATGCATAGTTATCATATACAGTTAATGCTCTCCCGCCGTGAACCCTGTAGCTGGAAACTGTAACAGCAACACCCGATGAAACTTTCGTTGGTCACTGATAGAGCTATCACTTATACTTACCAATGTTATTTAGGAAGCTCCATTATAGTTGTCTTATATACGAGTTTCTAGCAGATCAAGGTGGTATACCATGTCGTCAAAAAGTGAACTGGGGGGGCTAGGATACAACTCAGGGTAATTACGAATCAGGAAATCTGACCTTCAGTTTTCACTCCATTGCATACTTCAATCAGATCCTGATCATCTGAGCGTGTCAGCTACACATTCTCTTGTTGGAAAGATTTCTTGGCAGCTATTGCGGCAGCTGGATTACCTCACTATCAGATCGGTTGCATGCGAGGTGAGCCCATCTGGGCATGGACCGGATTCTGATCGGCGAGCATACCCGAATTTGGGACTAACCTTGTTGTTGTTGTTGCGAGCATACCTAATTGAGAACATCTGTTCTGTCCCCTGTAACGATAGAATACTTTGGTGGCAGTAAAGCAGCATTGGTCTAAACTCTCTTTCGCGTGAAGAACCTAGTAACATAACATAACATTTGCGGTTTATTTCCGGAACTGCAATTTTACAATGCTTAATAAGTAATCATAGATAAGGTTCCGATTTTTGATAGACATCAAACAAAGAGCTGTCATTGCATTGTCAAGAGGTAACGTTGATTCTGTCGTCGGCACGATAACGCTCCTGTATTTGTATACTTGCTCAGACCTCTCAATCGCCATCACCATTGCATAAGTACTCAAATGCAATTAGTTTCTTAAAGACAAATTACTATTATGGCTGAATTAAAATCAATGAATTTTCCGGGCTGACCCACAGCCCGGAAATGCCTACTTTACCCATTGCTCTTGGACTAATCAAATAACCGGCGGTATTAAAACATGGCAGAACATATGAAGCTTGTCAGTGGCAATAATGCGCCGGGAGCTGGAAGCTCAATCTTTTACCACGGCCACCCGTTGACTGTAGCTGGAAAAAATCAAGAAGCTCACTCAACTCATCGAATGCAGTAAGTAATACTGGCTTTTATTAAACATTCACTTCAGTGGTACTTAAATAATATAGCTGTTACTGTTTTTCCGAGATATACTAATGATAATAATAATAATAATAATACTCATTTTTAATTATCATACTCATATGTACAAAACTCACTGGTACGCAAAGGAAAGCACGTTCATCTCCACTCGATCATTATCATGCTCTGCATCATTATCGTCATTATTATTATTAATTATTGTTATTAGCTTACACACAATGCAAATATCTCGGTCTGACCCTGTCTTTGCCCTTCAAATGAAATACCAGGATATATCTGAAGTGCATTTAAATAAAGGTCATCTTGTAATCAGTTATTTGGTAGATTTGAACTTCAATTGTAAACATTTGAATGAGTGCCAAGTGGTGCTAGTATATTATTTAGCACGGTCACTGCTGAAGTTAGATGTGTATTAATTAATGTTAGACAATAGCTGATACGTCAGCGGCAAAGAGTAAGGGTCAGCCGAACAGTTGAATGCGCATTGTTTGTTGTTTTCATCCCATACTATTATATATATATATATAGCTTCCATATCAATCTTATGAATTTTCTCTCGAGTTTGCGCCACTATTGATCGATTTATCACCAGCTAAAAATCGCTATTGTGCTGCTGACTATAATATCTTATGTGTCCTTATATATATATATATATATATATAAGTTATGTACATAATTATAATTATTATTGTTAGTGGTTGTATCCCAGTATATCGCCACGATTTCCCAGGTTCCTCTTGCTCTCATTTTTCGCTAGGTGACACCATGTGGCGCGGGCCACAACCTCTAGATACTATATATATATATATATATATATATATATATATATATAGCTAACTAGCTATGCATCAATTCGTCTATCTGTATGTATGTGTTTATATATCTCAATGTCTGTCTGTACTGTGACTTCGAGGCACCTCTGGCCTCCCTACATCTGCATAGTAGCACTCTTGGTCCAGAGATGTATATCATTACACATAATTATCATCATATACCGTAGTCAATCAAATGCTACTTCTTCTTCCTCCTTAAATGTTGGAATGTTCGCTCGGTACCAGTCTTCCCTTTATCTCGTATACACCGCATAGGTGTACACATACACACATATATATATATATATATATATATATATATTCTTGACTACTTCGTATTACGTGCCGCTATTTACTAATATGCATTTTAGTGGCGTTTCCCGACCCGGCCGTTGTCCCCGGCCAAGGTGTCTTCTTTCTTTCTTTCCTCCATCATCTCTATATTATTGCACTCTATGTACACATGTGTGTTATTATTATTATTATTCTTATATTGGTGAACGATGTGCGCGAGCGTACACAAAGACACTGCGAAATGTGTTCACGAAACGGAATCAACACGCCTACACTCATATTCACGCCCATTAGCAATTCGCGTAGAGAGTGGGCACGGGCCCACTCATGGCGGGACACTGACTCGTTCGATCGGCCAAGCAGCCGTCCGCTCGCCGCATCACATCATCCTGTTCACATTGTCGTTTTTGTCGTCCACATACATAGTTGGGTGACGAAATGTAGCAGTGCCTTTATTCTCTACAGGTGCGCTGTGAATCTGTGAATTCTACTCATGGAACTAATCTGTGGTCCGGCATTTGTCCGCCGATCCCTTTCTAAGGCCGTAGACCGTGCTAAGTTTTAGCTTTACAGCGCATGGTGTGTGTGTAACCTGCGGTTGACCCATTACGGTTGGCATTCCCATTGCGGAGTTGTGAATAGCCACGATGAACTCTCTTTTCTGTCCTTGTACGACTGTTGGTCGCTGCATTTTCGGTACGTTGTCAGTAGCACATGAGTACCACGTCAAAGCGGTCACGGTAATAGCGCGCACGTCTCCGACTGAACGCTACAAGTTCGAAGTTCCAATGCCCATAACACGCACGGCTCCCTCTGGATGTCGCTCTTCCTTCGACTGCCATGAATAATATTTTGTACCATTGTTATGATGATTATGACTAATATCAGAAACCAAACATGCACATTGCCTTATTGTGTCGTGTCGAATTTGGAGACAACAACCATTCGTGAGAACCGAACAAGGGAGACTGAAATTATCCATTTCGTGGTCTTCCTATGACGCGTTTGTTGCACGAGACGGTTTGTTGCAGTCAAACTGACTAAAACAATCGTGCTGACCACAAAAGAAAAGCAGCGATCAGCGAGGTGGACGTGCTTCGACAAATGCGAAGAAAACAAACAAACAAGCAAAAGTATAAATTAGCCTTAATTGCCTTGAGGACGTATGGATGAGATGTTCACTCGATCTTTGGTATTTAGGGAGCAGAAACAATCGTTCCAATACCGACATCGCCGAATCCCATCACCCAGTACACGTCTACCAGCGCAACCAAAATACGATAGAAAAAAAAATGCTCATAAACGAACCCCTATCTAACTTCATATACGCTTTCTCCCTTGGAGAATTTCTGACTACAGATTTGCTGTCTACCTTTGATCGAATACTAATAACACAACGAAACTTGCGGTCGCGAATTAGCCGTGGTCATAGTCGAAGCACGGCAACAACTGTCAAGTGCGTTAACGGTAGCGTTAATCTGACCACGGACTATCGTTACGCAGCACACGGATGTGTCCATCGGAGCAAAATTCACCTGGCATGTTGCACATGGCAGAGGAAAACTGAAGCAAAATTGCTTTGCAGATTTTAAACAAAAGAAAAATCAGAAAGCTATGAACAATACGCCTCACCAGGCCGAAATAACGCTGTCACGATATCATAATACAAACTTGTTCTATCTTTGGCCAAGTCCTGTTTGAGAACAAATACCAGCTCTCCTTCAAAGTCCGCATCAACAAACGCTGTTGTTGTTGTTATTATATGTTTTTATTTTGCGCCATTGACGGTACGGCTACCTCGCCGGCAGCCAACGAAGGTCGACGATGTGTGCCTTCCAACGAACCGTTTCCAGCCGAACCGCGCGAAACGCCCCTCTGCAATCATCCTCTACTGGAGCTGGACACCAGCCGTGTTTCTGCTCCAGGGGACCTTTCTGGGGCATCACATCATCATCCCCTATAATTATTAATACTGCCTCGGGCTCACCAGCTCATCCAATCGATCGTTCACGTGAATCGAATATGGACCATGTCCGACAGGTAGTTCCGTTCACGGACTTTTCGTTCAGTCGTCGTTCAACCAGAAGCCTACAGGGTGGGTCCAGGCCGATCTGCTCTCGCTTTACTCAAACACGTAACAGTACGGTGCACGCTCATACGTGGACAGAGAGGATAGCGATGTGAGAGGCGTGGATGCTGACTCGCCTCCACTAGACAGCGAATGCCTCAAGGTCGAGTACATATGCGCGTCTTGTTGTTGTTGCTGTTGTTGTTGTTGATGCTCCTGTTGTTGCTTCTGTTGCTGTTGCTGCAGCATGTGTGGCATCTGTTGATGCTGTTGAGGATTGAGTGTGGCGTAAGCGTGTTGGACACTGTCATCACCGTTGTACAGGCGTTCATCGTAGTCACCGGCCTGCTCGTAGATTGCTTCCTCGGTCCGATCACAAGGACTCGACCTTGTGGGGCTTCGTACAGAGCCGAGATGACAAGACATTGGCGTTGGCTTTAGCATGTTGGAGTTGATAGTTTTCGAAGCCGTAGCGTCGTGGCGCTTAGCAGTACGACCCACCAATGACAGACCTCTTAAGGAGCCCGCAGTGATGCTGGTTCCAACGGCCAATGGGCCCGAACCTGCTGTTACCAGCTGATTCCGTTGGGCAACATTGTCAGGTAGGGCCGATAAACGCGGCGGAGGTTCGGGAGGACACGCGAGCGGCCTTGGTAGCGAGCCGAGAGTTGCCCGTTGAACGCCTATCGTCGTGCTAATGTAGTGGCTTCCTATGGGCGATCCCACGTGACAACCTAATGTAGACCCATCATGTGTGGTGCCGCTTGGTGAGGCACGTAACCGCAATGCCGTGGGGTAATTGGCGTCTAAGGTAGCATAGGCTGGCCCTATGGCGGCTGGCGCGGTGCTTTGTTGAATGCTCTGCGGGCTGAGAACGGAGACATTAGATGGTAGTGATCCCCGGGAGTCCTCGGGTCACAACTCTGTAACGGGTATAAGTCGAACCGGGGCGTTACGCTGAAGATGATAGATGCCTGCAAGAGCGTGAGGATAGAAACACGAAATTGAACATGTCATACGAACGAGTGGAAAATTATTGAGAATTGTCTCCATTATATAGCATATGAGTCCTCTCCCGAAATGTGACACTAATTATTGTGGATATTAAAACAAAATGAAGGTGGACGTCATCCCGTTGTAGTTTTGGTTTTAAGAGTATAATTGACAAACAGTATACACTATGCGACTTGCGAATTCGTTGCTGTGTAACTTCAGCGGGGACTCTCAGAGAAGCGTCTCTATTTTGAATAGTTCTTCATGTGCCCGAGGTGTTTAACCCATATATCCCATATATACAGATATACATATATATATATATATATATCGGATAGGTTAAATCATCAACCAGGTGAACCAGAGAACTATCTACGCACGAATGTACAACTTACCATCGTAATCGTCTCCCGGCACCATGTACGTCTTCTCCAGAAACTGGTGCTTTGTGCTGCCATTGTGCGCGGGCGCAGTCTTATCTTTGCTGCGCGGACAGGGCAGCCATCCGGGAAGACGATGCCTCCAGCACACCAGTACGACGACTGCAACGGATCCCAATAAGACTAGTATCACCAATGGAATGGTGACCAACAGGAACAGGGACGAGGTTCCACACTCGAACGCTGAGGCGGGCAAATCGTAAAGCTTGCGACCTTCAAACAGATCGACAGCCGCAGCAGCACGAACACAAACAGCATAAACAATCAAACGTACAGTAAAACGTTAGACGATACGTCTCTCTGCAGCTTTCAGGGCTGACGTTGAATGCAGCGTGGTTACATGTGTATACGCGGATATAGTGGAGGCGCGGGAGTTCCGCAACCCAATGAGCGACTGGCCGAAGCCTCAAGGATTTAAAGGTAAACCTCTGTGAATGTTCGCCCTTTCGTTTTTCTATAGGAAAATTTATTTGTATTTAGATAGCAGATCGTATTTGAAATAAATCAAGTTCGAACCTTCGAAAACGAAAGACACTGAAAGTCAAATGTTAGAGTATCTCAGACTTTGCTTAAGATCCTAGCAGCTTTTCAATAGGTTGATTAAAGTTTGCTTCTGGGATATCTTTGAAGGATTGTTAGCGGCGTTGTTTCGTTTTAGAATACACGCCCCCTATCTAGCTATGTATCGGGAGAGAAGAGCAAGATAGAATCGCACGGAAGGTTACGTTCGAAAACGCCAAACTTTGGGTAGTCGCCCATAAGTTAACACGACCTTTCGAGAACCTTGTGTAACTATTATTAACATCTTCTCTTTTAACCTACAAACACAATGTATAACAGTCTATAATATTTGTTGTTGTGTTGACGTACGGCGAAGTTCTAACAATGCTTCTTAAAAAGTCCTCCGCTACCAGTACCGGCAAACGTAGCCTAGCTTAGGCTAACTAGGGACAAGTTGTGATTTCCAACGTTCGCCCGCAAGCAGAACTGTACCGTACGTGGATTAATCTCACTTAAAAGGCCAGTGGCTAAGTTGTTGCTTGGAAAATGTGGACAATTCGCAGATTTGAAGCAAATCAAATGGATATATTGGATGAATTTAAGTCGGTGTTCATCCCAAGCTACTCTGCAAGGTAATAATAGCCTTGAGACACTTTTTAAAAATCGAATTTTTTTCTTTAATGGCCAAATGCCAAGTCATTCCGACGGGGAAATTTGCAGAAAAACAAACTCGAAAAAGCTCCGCTAGACGAGCAGATAGAAACCATTGACGAAACGTATTATATAATATATTATATTTTTTTTCAAATGCCTCATTATTGTTGCACGGGATAGCAGTATAAAAAATTCAAACTTACAGGGTTGCTATGATAAAATAAAAAGGAACTGAGTTAAAAGTATCCCGAGTTAGATAAACCCAAGATAGTCCATTTGACAACATTATTATTTCTATACAAGACAACTATGATGCGCGGCCCTATTGTTTGGTTATAATATACATCGTTTTGAAAGATAAATTATATATACATCATTTCCATGGTACTGATTTCGGCATAGAGCTTCATAAGACGGACAACCCCTTTTTAAATGCAAATGTGTAACAGGCGGGGATCGAACCCGTGCACCTACGTGTCTCCTCCGATTGCAAGGCGCATGCGAATGCACCAGCAGGCCACACCGGCTAGACATGTTTCATAGGCAATCCTGAGATAAATGTCCAATAAAAAGACCAATAACGGCAGATAACGACTTTCAAGTGGATATGTCAATTATTAAAGTTCATATTCATCTAAAAGTAGATTGGTTCTTCTAGTTGCGAAGTCTTCACTTTCAGGGGGGTTAAAATACTTCGATTTATAATTATTATTATTATTGCTTACCCGCAAATTTCGTAGGCTCAGCACAGCTGATATGTACGGTCTCGTCGTCAAGTGGACGAGGCCTTTTGTTTGCTGGTTTCACTGTAGAGTTGATGTATCCTACTGCCAGGTCACGAAGCCAGCTCAATGAACAGTCGCATCTGCAAGATTTGAATACCTTTTACTGTATCAGGCGTTTATATATATATATATATAAGGAAGTTCCTCACGAGTGGCATACAACGCGCTTGCGCCACGTACTTCTTATGATGTATGAATATAGAACAGCATGATAACATCTCTTATATAGTCTTCGATTTAAGGGGGAATATTTCCAAACCACAAAAACGTGTCGAAACAGAACATTTGTTCTGTTTATTGATAAGGTGCTATGGCTGGGTTATCATGCATGATATAAATTGTGGTGGAACAGGCGACGAACAACTCAGCCCAGAGCCAAGCCAAATTATCGTACAGAAATGGTCATGATTTATGTGTGAGTTGCGGCAATAAAGAAGCCGATTTCTGGTAGAACGGATGCCGGGGGCTGGAATGAGGTCGTTTTCATTAATCAATGTTTCCGCTCATGTTTGAGTAACTGCGGAACTAAGCATCCAACCCAATAGCTCTAGCAGAGCGACCGCTGGCACCACCGTATTTAGGCGTTTACCGGTGAAGTTAGTTAGCTTCCATAAGCAAAAGTTTAGCAAGTCATACTACTTACTTAAAAGGGTTGTCGCGGAAGTCGACTCTCTTGAGTATGTACCAAGACACGAATCCGGCATCGATAGTTCGCAGGCCGCTCTCGCGAAGGGACACCACCTCCAGTTTACCTAGACTCCGAAACATTCGTGAGTCTATGGTCTTCAAGGACACATCTGACTCAAGTCGAATTTCGCGCATCTCGCTGTTCCCCGCGAACGCATCGGGGTGAACAGAGCGGAGCTCTTGGCACGCCGATAGCGAAAAGTTGCTCAAGTTTGGTACGTGTGATAAGCTGTCCATGAAGATAGAGACAACATTGAAAAAAAAAGCCATTATTTTAGACAATGGTCAATAATTTGTTCATATTTGCTGTTTGTAGTATTCCAGTCCCGTTATATGCATCGTATGATTAATTTGATACACATACACATTCGCTAAAATCACTTACAGTGTCCACTGTCAGGATGATCAGTTCAGCATGTTGTCAGTTAGCTATATATATATATATATATAGCCCCATGGGTCTTAAAGAAGAAGTTAATGCCCTTACTTAATGGCGTGCTATATTAGTTTGGCATTGTGGTGAACATTATTTACATATAGCAGTTTTTTTCTTTATAAGATTAGTTGAATTCTTTGACTTCGCTATGATTTATTGTTAGATATGGCGACACTTCAATTCCTAGGATAGCTTCCGCCCTGGACATTGAAGATCAACTATATGTTATTCTTATTATTATTGTTATTATCCAAGTTCTTTAGCTAGTTACCTTCTGCTAGGAAGTATCTGGATTGGATTGGCATTAAGAAGGAGCGTTTCCAGCTTTGCCGGTAAGGGGCGAGGGACTGTCGAAAAACGATTCGCCGAGAGATCCAGGTACGTCGCCGATGATGTCGAAAGGAATGACGTATTTGACAGATCGCAACTAAAGCAACATAATGAAACAAATGTAATTAAGAACACATGATTGCGATGTTAATTTGCCGGTACAATACAATTATGACTCATTGAAAATAGACATTGTAAATGTTGTGTACGTCGAACTACGAGAGATTTCATATGTTCATTCGATTGGTCCAATTATGTGTGTTCACAATTCATTGTGTAAATAGGGACAATTTACATTAAACATATAAAGTAGTCGACACTTGCCAACGTGGCGGATAATGACCATTAAGTAGAATCTCATTTTGCATAGCTGACTCTCAGCTGTCTTCCTTCCATGGCAAACCCGGGTATCACTATTTAGAAACCATACTTTAACGGCCTATTCTAACGGTCACGCCGGACTCATTTGGGGTTTCCTCAAACAAACCCAGGTAAGTCTAGCGTAGAGCACTGCTAACCGTCATAGAGAATCTATGAGAATATATAGAAATCGTTATGAATATGTACAAAACGTTATGAAAAGTCTGTGTGGTTATACACGGACACACATTAGTGTACCATGAACGTAAAAACCTATTCTCATATTTGATCCATATGTTATACTTAAAAAAACTGCTTTTTTTCATTCTTGCTTGGTGTTTATGTGCATTATTCTGATTCTATGACTTCAGGTATATTTACAATAGTTTTGTATGTAAAGTCACTTTTGGCAATCGAAAACTGCACTTTGAAACAAACCGTTCGAGTCGCAAAGTCTTCACGTCGGGTAGTACTCTGGGGGGAATATCAACAAAACTGTTGAAGGACAGGTCAAGATAGTTGAGCAGGCGGAGCTTTGCCAATGATATTGGCACTGCGATCAACTTGTTGTCCTTTAAATTCAACCATTGCAATTGCGTAAGTCCCTGCAAAGGAAAAACATGTAGAATATTTAATGATATTGCACTCGTGCGTATGAAATGGCGTAGCAACGCTAGCTGATTATGGTCTCTACAGCCAATACTCGGCAAGGTGCAGCTGAAATCTGCTCGTTACGGGATCTACGATAAGCATTTTTGAACAAAATATATTTTTTTACAACTTGTATATATATATATATATATATATATATATATATCATCGAATAATTACCATTGTAGTGATGGCTAATCTAAGTCTAGTATAAGACGTGAGACCCTCCAAGAGAACAAATTATGTAGCATGTTCGCAGAGGGTTAGGGCGAGGTTCCACGAAGTGTTTAACACAACTATTTGGTTTTAGTCGCTAAAACAAGCGGATGTCCGCAGTACTTAAAAGCGGGGAAGCCGCATTAATTCTGTCGGAATATTATAACGCAGACTGATTCTTCGGACAAACTTCGTTTGCACACTCCCAAGCGTTACGATATATTTTTTGAGGTAGGGCCTCTAACCTGTATGGCAATAAAGACAGACCGAACTACCTCTCTCACATGCAGATCAAATACGGGGGAGGAAGCCACTGTGGCACCCAGCTCCCGCATGAGATGTCACATGTGATTACATCACCATTGATCGTATATTCATTTTTATAAGTAGATTTATATAGGACCTTTCGGGATGGAGATCAACATGTCATTTTTACAGCACCACTGTTCAAAAGTAGTAAGAACTGATTGAAGAAGGAGCCTGTCATTAGCACAGTGCACTAGTGAACATAATTTCAAACCATCAGCATAGGACTTGTGCTTGACGCCGCGTGGGAAAACAATTTTTAAGAACAAACACAAAGATACATAACAGAAGAACGCCCATAAGCGAAACCTGAGGCATCCCAGGTGGGCACTGGTCATACGTGGTAAGGGTTTTTTTTATTTTTATAAAACTTTCTATTCTTGAGATAGCACGCTATGGAGCCTTGGGCAACTTTTCTACAGTTACCTAAGTTTTCGGAGTGACTCCCAGCCAACATTTTACATATATAGGGATCGAACCCGTGAAGACCTACGCGTCCCCTCCGATTGCAAGGCGCACTTTGTCGCTTTGTCGACAGGGGTGACAATTGAAAGCTTGCTGCTGTCAGGGACTATTCCGTCCTCTTAAGAGTGGCAGAAGATTAATTTTAAGGGTTCAACAATAGACAGACCCAATTCCTCGCATAGGATCGGCGGCAAGCCATCGCGGTTTGTCTGCATTTTAACTGTAGCTCCTTGGTCTTTCGTAGGATAAGATGATCCGTAATATCCAGCCTGGGTTAGCCTACATAGACCTCCTGAGAAGGACCAAGCAAAACAGTAGCTCCGACAAGGTAAAGCGGCAGCGTATGTGGCAGTACCAGATAGATTCGAACGAAAGGTGTTGATGATACTCGCCCTGGATATCAAGGGTGTTTGCTATTACGAAATATTAGCAGCAAACGAAAAACTCAATGCTCCCCGATATCCCGGCTTCTTGAAGGGATTGATGAACAAATTACGTGGGGATCGACAGCACCGAGTGTGGTTACTCGACGACAATGCAAGACCTCACCGCACTGCTCGAATTACGGCCTGGATGGAGGGGAACAATATTGAGCGATGGCATCAACGCCCATATTCTTCTGATTTAAGCCCATGTGATTATGGTTGTTTCCATGCATTAAAAAGAGCAATAGGTGGGGTTCTATATGCAAAAGTCGACTTACTCAAATAAGTAATAGATAACGTAATTATAAATGGAAATGCAAATTGTAAATGTTTGGCTATCTCAAAAC
This sequence comes from Stratiolaelaps scimitus, assembly GCA_019614645.1. Classification (NCBI taxonomy): domain Eukaryota; kingdom Metazoa; phylum Arthropoda; class Arachnida; order Mesostigmata; family Laelapidae; genus Stratiolaelaps; species Stratiolaelaps scimitus. Next base: position 53,492 of record JABWDB010000054.1, read on the forward strand.
TCCCATGGCGCTGGAATCGGTGTCTCAATAAAGCTGGAGAGTACCTCTAACTCATACCTAAAGATCTGTGTTCTAACTCATTTAGTTCAAAAGTTATTGACAATTAAGGGGACGAAAGTTTGAAGTGTATGCCCTAATAGTATTGCAAGAAAGAGCACTATATTGATATTTTCTTGATAATTCCCAATGTTGACCTAGTCCTAAATAAAACACATGCAAACGTGCATCGCATTTTCATCTATAATCTCGGCACTAGTGGATATTATGGTTAGTAAGGTTCAGAAGAAGCATGCATTTACTTTTGTTCGAAATAACTTAGTCTATTACTTCAACCATATGTGGTGGCCTGCGGGATTCGAACCGGAGACCCTCGGGTTCCATATGCTTGGCGGTATTCCCACTTCATCCTCCCTAACAAAAGCACGCATACTGCATTTTCGTCACGTTCCACTTATACTCAAATTCGACTGAGTTACCTGCAACGATGCTGGGCTGAGTTCCTTAAGGCCATTTTCCGACAGGTCGAGTTCAATCAGTGAGGAATTGTTGAACGTCCGTGCCTCGATACTGGCAATGTTGTTCTTCGAGACATCTAGACGCTTCAGGGACCTTCGAAGTGCAAACAGTTGGGTATCCTTATTAAGCATTGTCCAGATAATTTTCTAAAGCTCCTCAAAAATTCGCTGAGATCTGTCAAGCTTTGTCACCTCCGTTCTCGTAGCGATTAACTTACACACCAAGCTGCATTAAGTTAAAAGGAATAAATGAAAAAAAAGAAGGGTTTTATCAAATACCTCAAACCGGCCAGATCGCTCCTCCTTAAAGCCGTGAAGTGGTTCTCCCTAGCAATCAAGACCGTGAGATTGCGTAACTTCGACAAGGGCTCCCCGAGCGCTGTCAGACTGTTCTGACTCAAGTCCAGGTACCGCATGCTGAAATGTGCAAAGGCGCAATTTTAGCGATACATAATGCGTACAAAATTAGTAAATTGGCAGAAACAACCGAGATGTTTCTAAAACGACCCTTCAAAAATGGAGACTTTGTGAACTTATGCTGTACAAAGGAAAGTACTAATGATTTCATATGCTTGCGTTCGTTACACAAGGCAAATGGTTGTATTTTAAACTTCACTAACGAGAAAAATATACACACATACATACATACAATGTATAATCTCTTTTAAAATTGTAGTGTCAATATTGTCACAAACTTTGCATAGACGTCAATATTCGAGAGCGATCGAATGCGCGAGTTGATCAGCTTGAGTTGAACCAGGCTGGGATTCAACACGTGCGGTACGTGATCAAACGGTTTGTTCGAACAGTCCACTACGATATCTTCGCCCTGACGAGAGTCCAAGAAGCAACAGCACGCGATCCAGTACATCAATGTTAAGCACATACGATTATAATTTGTAAACACTATGACGCTGGTTTCCGCTATAGTGGTAATCTTCTCAGTCTCAGCGGTGTTCTCCTTCTGCTTATGGATAGACTAGTACCAACAGTATGGACTGGATAGCTACACGGACAGCTACTCCGTTGTTATGTCTAAACGCAATTTCTCAGAAGAGTTTGTTCTTTGAGCATCCGGGTAAAGTCATTTGTCTGGCTGATATTGAACATGAACCAGTTCTCAAAAAAACATTGCTATATGGGTTTGGAAGCGGCTGAAATGTCTCGTCTTGCGCGAGAAGATTTACCTCTTTAGATGATGGGCACTGAAGCTTTAAGGCCGAGTTTGGCGCCGATGAAGCTATGGCCAGAATCGTAGCGAACAAAACAATGAGCTGCCATTGTCGCTTGTGCGGCCGCCAATAACCGCCCAACGAGAGAGCGTCGGGAGGACGCCACCGAGACGTTGTCTGTGAGCATCGTAAACAAGGCGATGTTAGAGAGCATCTCTTTGAAAAGCTATAACCAATTTGTTTCACTTTGATTTGACATTCTGGTTGACATTTTTAGCTATTCAACGAAAATGTAGTGGGATACGCTTGGTATACGCTGTAGTATTATTGAAACATTGATTTTCGATTAGTTAAATAAAATGTAGCCATTGCCTCTCGGCGTCTGCACAGCGAGGGAAAAAAGGCGCTTTGCAGAAGGAACTATCCCGCACCCCTGTCCCTGGTGGCGCGGATCACCTGTGCAGACTCTACGTACTGTTTATTATGCCTATACAATAACAGCTCCTTATACCAATTGGATATATCATTTCGCGGACTCCAATGATTATTATATTTTCGTAGAAATGAAGTAATAGACAGAGAGTAGACGGTAACCCATCCAGGATACTCACACACTTCGACCATAGGCAATTATTTTGTATGTATAGTTATTGTGTAATCATCGCAATGTTTGTATTGTAGATTGTATACATATGTATCTAATCTGGATATGGAAATGTGTACATTCCCACCTCGCGGAACCACGTTGGAAGCCGACGGCATTCACATATTGCACATCGGCGAATTAATGGGAATTGCCGTTATTTTATAGGATTGACGACAAACATTTGTACATTTCCGAGTAGAATTTTTTTCCGGTTTCCCTCGTGGTAGTTCAAGGGAATTAATGCCAAGAGAGTGAACCATGTATGTGCACGCTCGCAATCACATCCAAATTATATTAAGCAGACGAGTAATGGGGGCGTTTGTACTCGATAGGGGTGCGCATTGCTTAATCAATGAATTAATGTCTCTCAAGTTGCCGCCGCCAAAGGGTAGGGATTTATTGGTTTAATAAAGACAACACTGCATGTTGTACAATACTTAAGCTCGCTTATACTTCAGGTGAATGCAACGGATGCGCACAGCCCTGTTGTGTTACCTTGTGCAGATATCACTGTAGTGTCGATGTAGCGTGCAGCAACCGTCGAATGCGTTAACATGGACGTTAGCGCATGACGTGAAATGTTAACTAAAAACCAGCCTGGAAACTGTTACCTTTGTTATACCCCTGCGCATTATTAATTAGCATGCACTGAACGTTTACGGTGCCGCATAGACGACGATTCGTTATGAAGGTGTTACAGCCAGATCGACTCGATAACATCGGATTTTTCGCTGGTGCGTGTATGAACAGGCGTATTTAGGTCACTGCGTTCACGATTTCCGAGATCTTGACCGGGTGCCCGGAGCAACAGGCCGGTAGACGCAATATGCGGTGGCGCCTCCTGCTGAGCAGCAGGGCGCCCGCTTCGTTGGCTTTGGTGCAGCGTCTGTATCAGACGCTGTACGACAAACGTACATGAAACCCGCTATGCCATCGTACGGTGGCACAAGCCGTTCCTCTGTTCTGAACAGGCATCAAGCTGGCACGGCTATAGTGAAGGCGTGCGTACCAACGCCAGCGATGACCGCTCAAGAATGGATACATCAGCAATACACCGCCGATGTAAACGCGGCCAAAGTTTCGCCCGACTGGCCCGATACAATCAGGTTGTTCGGAGCAGATGAGACGGTTGTGTTTACAATGGTGTGCGTGTCTCCCGAGAAGATGATCACGAGAATGGTCAGAGCGATGCAGGAAATGAATCCAACGCGACGTCGTTGACGCCGAGAGCAGAGTAATTAACAAAACGGTGCTATCTACCACTAGGGCTAGTTAAAAAAAACGCGAACAATATTGAATGGAAAAGAAAATTGCGCAATGGCGCTCACGCGGCCGCAAATATTATAGTCCGAGAAATTTCCTCCATGAGCTTTATAGCATATGGTAGCGTTCTGTTGGAGGGGGACACGCACCTGTCACAGGTCACGAGCGTGAAATCGACGTCTGATTCTTGCATACGATGTCCGTATACATATAACTCTTTATCATCAAAAATGGCATTCGTGTTGATAGGCTTTAAATGTTTAACTTTCTATTCGAGATGAATTCTAGTGGAGATTACATTTCCAAACGTTTATACCTACAAAACGCGCAGTGTCAAGGAACACAAGCATATTTAGTTAATGAAGAAACAGCTCGGGGGTATCTCGTTCGGCGGTGACGTCCTGTAAGCGGATGCCGGATCAGCAATGGTCGAATGCGCATATCGAGCGGAACAAATTTCGGCCGCTGCGCGTTTGAGCCCGCGCCAGCCATTGAGCTAAATCCATTCTGGTTAGTTCATCGCATTTGGGTCTTTGCGGTTGAGACGCCGATCGAATATGATTCGCAATAGACTCACAGTAGCGCACTGTCCAATTCTTTCGTCCTGATTCTTGAGCGCATTTACAGACTAGTATTCCATTGTTAGAATATCTTAGTGGTGTGTACTTGTGTGTGTGTGTGCGCGCCTGTGTAACATCGACACGAGCAGTAAGCTCAAGAGATCTCACAATCTGTGATCACCGCACGGGTCATTGTAATCGAGCGGTTATTGTTCACGAGAAAAATATGTAACGAAATAAGTTAAGTAAACTACCGAGTCACTTTCCAGCACATGCATAAAGTCCCCCTCCAGCCCGCCTCTTGTTCTGGCTAAAATACCTATGCGATCTCTATAGTAGACGTTCTATTTGATGACGCCTGTTTTGAATTCATAATTACTGCTAACTTTAGTATAGCTCGTAATGCATGACGAGGAAAAGGCCAACCAAAGTTGTTTAATGTTGTATGTACGCTTGTAACACAAAACAAAAAAAAAATATATATATATATACACAGCAATTGTTTTGTTGGTGGTGTCAACGGAGGAGGTTTGTTTCAAAACGCATATGTCGACGCACGGTGCGGACGTCAAAATACAAATCCAATAAGGGACCACACCAAATGGGTAAAATTGTTTTAGAAATAAGTAAATAATCGCCATTAACACGAGACACAGCAAAGTAACATCTGGGTAAGGGTCTTGGAACGCTAAACAGGCTCAAGGTTACCTAAAATCAATTAACTGCAATTATTACTCACAGTGGGCCTCATGCTGATGTTGACGCTTGCGAATTACATCACATCTGTAACAGGAAACAGCAAATGTCTCATTAAGAAGTGCTACTATGATTCAACTAGGAAACCGTTTTACTAAACAAATAGATATTATACATGTATATGTGTATATATATATAATACTGAATCCTTCGTTAATATCTATTGGCCTATGAGGCTTCGGGAAAGCCACCCTACAAGTCATACAAGCGCAACGAAACGATTACAAACGATCCCTCATAATTACAGCATTGAACTGGAGGATTTTTGGGCGACTCCGAAAGCCGTGGCTTTCGCGCACTGCTAGTGATTGTGCTCTAGGCAATATGTCGACAACGTCGAGTGTTACTCGACACACGTTCCGAGGCTATGCCTTTCGAAAAGTTTGGCCCATTCCAACTTCGAGCTGGTAATTGAAAACGACTTGAAGTTTTACGGGGGAGCATCTCCGCGACACGCACATATTCAAGATGTCGACTCGTTTGACAGCGACCCCGGCGCTCATATTCAGTAGTATCTGGACAACCTAGCCAAAAGCTATGTCACCCATAAACATTTGGCCTGTGTAGAAATTGAACAGACAGTCAGCCTTATGAAGCAAAACTTGACTTATATAATTCTCACTTCCACCGATCCCTTTGACGTGTGTCTTGTTTTCATAAGAGGCTATCATCAAAAGGCAAGCAAACGACATAAGTGAACTTCGCATTAGCGATTTCCCTAGAGGCCAAGCTGATAGCTTAGCTGGGTAGGGATTCAGTTCTCCTTGGGTGTTGTCCCTCAGATTCCTCAGAGATATTTTAGTTTCATTTAGTCTGCGGCGCTAGAACATAACCGTTTCGACGGGCCACCTCAGGACCAGGCTTCGGTAGTTGTTGCACCTGCCGCGGAACATACACAAAAAAGAAAGCAAGTTTTGTTGTCCCTCTTGGATCTCTGGAAGCTCAGCGTTCCGCCAATGACACAGAGACCAACGGTGTAGTTCGCCAAACTGCCAACCTGACCGCCAGTTCTACGCAGAGCAGTACGGCGAGCAAGCGAACCAGCAAGCCAGCCATCTTCTCCTAATCTCTTCTGTTTTTTTTTCGCCACCCGAACTTCTCCTCTATCTGTACCTATCCACGACGCGTGGGCCATACGACGACAACAACAGCTACGACTACGCCTGTCAGCCTGTTCGCCGTCCGTCGATGTCGGTAGGCCGGTCCCCGGAAGGGCTGACCGCGCTTTCGAGAGCTGTTGTCGGTGCTGTAGTGAGACTCAACGAGTCCCTCGGGGTCGTTTCTTCGTTGGAATGGCCACTCGGCCTCGGGGCCCACCGCCCGCCTCTCTACCGCCGCCATAGCAGCCGCCGCCGCCACTGCCTCCGCACAATCCCAATAGTGTCGAAGGGGTGGGCCGCAGCCTCGGCCCGCCGCTGCAAATCGGCCAACATGATACCGATCGGCTAACCCAAACCGAGCCTGAGCCCCGGCCACCCCCCACCCAATGTATACACACGAACGCGAGCGGACGCCAACGCGCGGGACATACATGCCGCGCTCAAACAGCGACCCGAACAGACTTCCCTCTGAGACATACATACATATATATATATAAATTGGCCCCTATCATAGTCCCCTTCGTCTCCTATCGGTCCCTATCATTGGCTCCCTGCGTCCTCCCTCACATTCACCAGCTACACGACGGCCAGGCCAAGATGATGATGGCGTTGGTGTTGATAGTGATCGCGGTAATGCCCGCACTGGCTGTTTTGCTGCTGTCGGTGCTGATGATGATAATAATAATAATAATAATAATAATGAAGGTGATGATGATTGCTATGAGTATCACTGTAACGCCTTGTATCACGGAGCAGACCGGAGAGGTCCTTTGCGCGTAGAGGATGAAGAGAGGAGAGGAGAGAGAGAGAGAGAAAGAGTTGCTTTGACAGACTCCTTGATCTACTTCCCGCCATCCTCGACAGTGTAGGGTTCCACTACGCGTTACCTACTCATTGATTTACTGTAACTGTGATGTTGGTGTTGACGCCGGTCGAGGAGTTGTTTTTTGGTCGGCCGCTCAGGGAGGCACGACCCTACACACTTTCAATGTTCGTATATATGTTAGATATACATAGGTACGGCTGGGGAGTTTGAACAAAAGGGTCACTCTGTGCGCGTATCTTTGCGCATGTACCATTGCTATGACTGGGACTAGTACATGGACGTACATGGACTTTCCTATACGGTTCGTTCAGTGTACATGAGCATCTTTCAATGTATGTATTATATCGAGCGCCACACAGAGTTCGTTAGGCAGGTCGGCGTTGTTGTTGTTGTTCCTCCCTTTGTCTTCGTTCTCGACGTCATGGCTGCTCATGGCGTTCGTCCCTCGCTGCGCGAACTCCAGCACACAGGCTGCATACCCACACACACACAAGTACAGGCAGACCTACGCACATCTAAGACGAAGCAGCCTTTATAACTTGGTGTTAGGCCGGATGTGGGTAGTTGTCGGTGCCGGCGGCGGCGGCGGTGGCTTGATCGTTACCCGCGTATATTGTGGCGTACGTCGATAGCCCGCTCGTGTTTGGTGAAGCTATGGACTATGGAGCGGTCGGCAACCGGCGGCTTGGTTGGGAAGAAATGCAGCCAGAGAAGGGAGGAAGAAATTGCGAGTCGGTCCGGTGGCCGGCCGGCCGGTTTAAGGGAGTGGGACCAATGCAAGATAACCGGAAGCCGTGGTCATGGCTGACGTGGAAGATACCTACATGGGAACGGGACTGGGTTGAGGCCGGTACGTCCCTTTCTCTGCCGGGTTAAAGAGTAATGCCCCCCAGGAACAGACAGCTATGTGCTACTTCACAGGGGCACACAGTGATCGCATTATTGCTGGCTGTTGTAGCTTCAATGTGGCAATGGTGGTGGATTTTGAGCACAATGCATGTAAGGCTGGTTACCTGGCGCTCGGACAAGACCTGCTCAAAGGCTAGGGTCAAAGGCTACTACCGCGTTGTCGCTAGTGTTCTTACGACTTCGATGAGCTGTTTCGTTCGTCCACAAATGTTCGCGCCCCCTCTTAGGTGTATTTGCCATGAGTTCGGCTACTACTATTCAACGAGACTCCTCGTTGATACTTGGACGTTGGTTTTGAAAGGAATCGGGGTGCCAAAGCGAAAAGGAGGTGAGGCGGGCAACTGGGGTGTGTTTCTTGTGTTGTTGCTGTTGTTGTTGTTGTTGTTGTTGCTGCTGCTGGTGTTCTCTTGTGGTGATTGTGTTTCCTGTGGGGTGTACAGATGGCCACTGTATCGAGTGCGAACAGGACTGAGGGTAGAAACTGTGTGTGATCTCCCCGAATGTTGTATATTAGCAGCCCGGCCCAACCCGATTTGGCCTTATCTCCGTTAAGCGGGTGGCGCAGGTGTGCGTTCGGCCCGTGGGGTGAGATACGACCACAAAAGCTGGAAAAGCACCGTAAGCGTACGTACGATACAACGAAACAACAACAGCAAACGCTGCCCGCCGTTCACATCTCTACAACAACTGCCGGCGCCAACGGAGTTAGATTTAGTGAGGCCACGGCTTGAGGGGCATTGCCAGATAAGAAAGTAAAGGCCTTCTGCGAAACGCACAGCACAAAGAAAACTTGGGCTATGTTGCTCATGGGATGAATCGAGGATGGGGTCGGTCGCCGGTTCAAGTGGAACCTCGCGTGAGCGAGTTGGCGAAATCTTGTTGTGAAGAGGGATGTTACAACATCGACAGAGACCATTTAGCATAACCTATCTCACGTGGACCCTTGGTTCGCAGTCAAAGCAGGCACTGGACTAGTGCCTTGTTTTTTTGGAGATTTGAGAATAATGACAATAGCGGGAGGCCCAACGATAAGAGATGCTATTTTTGTCCACATTGTCGTCATTCATAGGCAAATATAATTTCAAAATGTCATATTATGGAACTGTTTTGATGCTTGTCTTTTTTTGTTGTTGTTGTTGGCATGGCACTGCTCTTTCACTCGCTGATACCCGATCTCTGCCACGTATATATCTATTCTATAATATGTATATAGCGCTTAGGCTGTAATAAAATGAAGCCGGTTGCTACGAGTTATAACACGACCGCTGTGCATCTATTGTGTCTACGGCGAACAAGCACCCACATGTAATTATATGCGTGTAGTAATAATAACAGCCCATTGAAGACGACAACAAGGAGGCCAGGAGAACGCTCGAGAACCTAACTAAAGAGAGATAAGGCAATGACAGAAGGTGAGGCAAGGCACTCCTGTCCCTACCGCCATCAGCAACAGCAACAGCGGCAACAACGACAATACCTGCAGTACGAACAACGCGAGCAATAGCAACAACAGCAGCAGCAGCAGTAGTTGTGGCAAGACTCGCGAAGGGGCAACGGCAGCAGCAACAACGGATGGAAAGTTTGCTTCTTTGAGCGGGGCTACCGCGTGGCTCAAGCCTGCCTGCACGCCCACGCGCCCCGGACAAGTCTAACGTGGTGGTGTGTGTCTGCCGCTCTGTTGTTTCGTTGTTGTCGCCGGCGCCGTTGCTGCTGCCGCCGTCGCCGCCGCCGTCGCCGCCGCCGTCTATTGGCGACGCCTCTTCCCGCCGTGGCGGAGCCAGCTCCGCAGTTCTGCCAGAGGACCGAGAGAGAGAGAGAGAGAGTTTTGAGTGAAGCGAGCTATGAAGGTGAGAGGAAGATCGACAAAGCGCTGTAGATGGATGATCGGTAAGCCGGACCTGGACAAAGCCAGCCTGCGCTCGCGGAACCCGCCGGTAGCAGCTGAAGTGGGAAGCACATAGTGAAATAGAGGAACGAGATCGGGGTTTCTACAGCAGGTGTGGATTCGGCAGCGGAGATTGTAGGAGCGGTGTCCCCACAACTGCGCGCCACGTTGGTTGCTTGGCTGGAAAACCGTAAAAGTCAACGTGAGTTGCGCGAGTCCCTGAAGGGGGCGTTGAAGAAAGAAAGCAAGGGAGAGAGAGAGAGAGAGAGAGGCGGGGGTCAACTTGGTGGTGATGGCTAAACGAACAAACTCTCGTAAACGATGCCACAGGCAACACGAAATGGGAGCCTTGGCAGAATGAACATATGATTGAAGGAAGGGAAATATGACGTCAGGAGAACGGTGACGTTGTGATAACAACGACAGGGTAACCCTTAGACATCCGTTGAGTCTGGCGGCATATTTCGGTACGTTATCTTCGGAAATACATCGTGTAAGTAAGTTTGGAAGGTACTGAGACATCGTGCCTATGATTCATGTTCATATTATATCGTATGGGGTGATTGGAAAATACTGACAAGGAGAGAATACGCAGTTGTTATATAGCAACCGTTTGGGAGTTTTTGAAGAGTACAGATTTATTTCATTTGGCTCGTCCCGCGAAGTAATTATAACGCACTTAGCAATCGTGTGTGTGAATAAAAATGATTAGTCGATGACCATGCTGGCCGTCGTGTTGACCCCAAGATATGTATATTAAACTTTTTCGGGCTGACTCTCAGCCAACATTTAACGTCCACGGTACCGCTTTCGCATTGCTTCGTAAGACGGACCCCTTGAAAATGCAAATGTGCAACGGTGGGGATCGAACCCGCGCACCTACGTGTCTCCCCCGATTGCGAGGCGCACACGAATGCACCACGCCACCGGGCTCGACAGATATGTATATTAGGGGTGGAAATATGTGTTGTCCGGTTTTTGCATGCTAATTAAAACGCTTATAGCTCGACTTGTACTCAACGCTTTTTATTAAATGTAGTCTCCTTCAGTTTTTACACACTTCGCCCATCGATTGGGTAGATCAACAATTCCTTTCTCGCAAAAGCTTTCTGGCTAGGCCGCAAGAAACGTATTAATAGCGTTTTCTACCTCCATCTCTCAAGTGAAAATTTTGCCAGTAATGCTGTTTTGCAAATTCAAGAAAACATGATAGTCTGACGGCGCGAGGTCAGGAGAATATGGTGGGTGGGATAATACATCCCAGTTTAACCTTTTAATGGTGCCCACGGTAATTCGCGCGTTGTGTTATCGTGCTGGAGTATGACCCCGTGTCTTTTGATGAGGCTGGCTATCTTTTCGGTCAGCGCAGCATGAACCCGTTCTAACTGTGCTGCGTAGACATCTGTATTCATAATGTCATCAGGTTTCAAGAGTTCACGATGTACGATTCCCTCGGTAGTCCACAGAAAACACACAGAAGACGCTGTTTTTGTCACACAGAAGACGCCCACTCATCCGAGGATTCTCCTCTAATTCTGACCGAAGGAGGTTCTCATCTACCTCAACAGGTCTGCCTGACTTAGGGCTATCTCTCTCTCTCTCTCGCTCTCTCTCTCGCCGAAACCAGACAACACATATTTCCACCCCCAACACAATATATATGAGCCAGAGGTATTACTCTATATAAGGCATATACAGGTGAATTTGAAATTTTCAGTGCTGGCTCTGATCGTCAACTTGTTCTTTCTTGACTCTAGTACCATTAAAGCATCGTACGACTGCAGCAACTCCTTAAGTAGCCTATGTAATTCAGCTCTGAAATGCTTGAAGTTTACAGCCAAATTTAGGACTAACGCTGCGTTCAATCACAGCGTTCATATTATTGTTGAATCGCGATGACTATTCGTTGTCCCGCCATGTACACGTACGTACGGCGATGATGTACCATGTAAGGACACACACGTTATGATGCATACCTCTATTGAACTCTCTCTATCCACTATATATATATATATATATAAGGCGTAACCACCCTCTGCAAGATATGCACTGATGTACCTGCCTGTCGCGATGCCTCGCCAGGTTCCGCTGGCGGTGTCACAGTTGTGTCCAACTGGCCGCCGACATCCATTTGTGTTCTCGCCAGGGCCGATTGAGACATTTGCTATGCGCATACCCTCTATCCATTTAGAGACACACGCACACACACACACACCCAAATATATAAATATATATATATATATGTATGTATCGCACAGTGGCTTAAGTCAAAAACCACAGTCCACGAACGGCGAGCTGGGCAGCTCAGCACTTTATGGTGGCAAGGATCGTGCCCGAGACAAGTACGTGTGTATATATGTATAGGATGTGGGGGGGGGGTTTAAAGTCATAATATATTGCTGCAGGCGGGCGCGCTTATGGCGTGTCGCGTGCGATACGCCATTGGAGCCCAGGTTTCTCCATGTGGATTTGAACGAATCCACCGTTGGGTGGAGTTGAAAGTGCTGTAACATCGGCCGTCTCCAACCGGCGACAAATGGCAACCTAACATTTTTATATTAACACTGATGGAGATGGTTTAAGATGCTCATTCTCGAAGCGGACACGACGCCCGGTTAGGCCGGTCAATGTGTTCGAATCGGCAGCTTGAAATAATAGGCTTAATCTTTCGTTGGAGGGACAATGGTTTATGACGTCGTAAAACCTTTTTTATTTTCGGCGGTTTCGAAAAGGGCGACATTGCCAAGATTGGCCCACCCGTCGGATACCTAGGTAATGACTGTTCGTAGACATTTGTCCCCTCCGCCATAGTATGGAACAGTGGCACGTACACATGCGGTGGCACTCTGGCGGATTTGGCTGAAATGAAAATCAGCGCAAAACGTCGGCAGGTACGGAAGCCTCAGCTCTAAAGGTTTGTCCTTCAGCTCAAGTCAATCAACAAGCAACGCAGACCGTTATCCGTTGACAATCTGCTCGGAACAGGGAAGAGATCGAATTTGTGCAGATGATAACTGCTTCGTAATGAGTCGTCTCCGTTATTTGAGCTCGCTGATTTTGACGCACTCATTTTGAGCTTGAACACACATCTATATTGAAAACGTCGAATTTGCGCGCTGAGCCGAAATTCGATATTATCCGTTATTATCATCGTGGCTATTTGAAAGAGGCATCTCGCGGACAGAACCGAATTCTAACTATAGACTTGACTAGGGATTAAGAGCAGGGTACGCACGAAGTTCGACGGTGACGCCTTACGCTGTCTCTTTGGTTTTACTTGTTGTTGTTGCTGTTGTTGCCGTTGCTGTTGCTATTGGTGCTGCTTCATATGGATTCTCATCTGCGCGGTACGATGCTGTCATGATTTTCATTCTCGTACACCCATTCGTTAGCGGGGAGCTCTCGCGGGCCGCCCGCGAGCGTCCAGTAAGCGAAGTTTGCCGCTGCGCGATTAGCAGCAGAACGCGAACGCGGCAGACAAAAATCAGGAGAAACCGACGCAAAGATAAATGATGACCCTATGATGATAACCCATGGCGGCGCCGGACGCTGATCACGTAAAGAGCGAGCGAGCGACCGACCCGGCCCGCACCAACTACCGAGCGACTATCGGATGAGAACGCCGCGCTCTGAGCGACGAACGCTCTTTTCAACGCCGCGCTGAAAAATAGCTAGGCATTACTTTCCGCTTGACAGATGCCGTCACCCCAGGCCCGACCCCCCCGAGACAACCCACCCCTTCATTCAACCTTTGGCCTGCTCGAGAGTTTCACACCGTCGCTGTATAAATGCCCCGATCATCTCATCGCCGTCGCGCCATCGAACATAATCGTCGTAGGTGTACAAGCAGCAATAGTAGCCAACCGTATCGTTAGCCATTCATTTCTGTCTCGTGTTTTTGCTGTCAGTGATCCTGTCACTGGCGCCGTTGTTGCTGTAGTCGTCATCGCGATATCCGTTGGTCGACTTCGTTGTTGCTGTCGTCGTTGACGACGAAAACTTGAAAATAACCACCATCGCCGCCATCATCACCACCATCGCCGCCGCCGCCGTCGACCAGCGCCGCCACTGCAACATCCATTCCTCTATCGCGCCCGCGCTCCCTGCCGATGTTCGCGTCGCTTGCGAGCCCGCTAGAACCTTGAAGGCTTTCAGCGAAGATTACTCCCGACCTGCCAGGGACAATACGGTCCCCGGCCTCAGCATCAGCGCCGAGTTGTTGTCAATGTTGTTGCTGTTGTTGTCACAGCAACACACGACCGTCGCTGTTGTTGTTGCTGTTGTTGTTCTGTTCACCGTTGTTGAAAAGTATCGCTGTAGTTAAGGGATGCTAGCGGCGTGCGCCTGGCGCTACGCCGGTCGCGGCTGTGATGTTGGACAAAGCGGGGGGGGGGAGGACGCTGAACGAACTCGAGATTAGCGCAGTAATAGCGACATCGCCGGCCGTATATGCTACGCACTATTTGCATAATAACTACGACTGTACGCGGACTGTACCGCAGTGGACTGATATAGCAGTAACTACGAGTGCAATACAAATATGTTGAGTATGGCACAGTTTGTCTGACAGGATAGCGTCAGTGTGAACAATAACAGCAGCAGCAGTAGCAGTAGCAGCAGCAAGAACGACAGCGAGAGACTGACGCAAGAAATATCAGCGGCGGCGGCGGCGGCACACGACGCTACCGCTGCCGCGGTTGCGAGAGGCGAGCGTATTTCGTAAAATAAACAGCAGGAAAGAAGAGCTGGCAACGGGGGCCCGGGAAATTCCAGCTTTGGGGGAGCCCCAGGCCGGGAAACAGCCCGAGATTGAGCTCGCGCTACGAGAAATGAGCACAGTGCAGGGGTTGTCGTACAGAGCAGCAGAGCCGCTACTGCTGCTGCTGCTACGAAGCGGAAATTGCGACGAAGCAGCCGCTGCGCGTCGGTGGCGGCGACGGAGGCGACGCCTCTTCGACATCGCTGCCTTTGTCGTTCGTCCGAGCGAGCGGTGACATCGGCGGATATGAACAGCATCGGAGGGGGCTCCAACCGTTGTCCTCGTCTGATAACATTCACAAACTCGTCTGCTGTTCATATCACTGCTGTTTGTTTGTTAGCCACGTTCAGAATAGGTGTATGAACCGCGCCGTGCCGGCGGCGAGGGCGCGTTTTCTGCAGCATTCGTTACTGCGTCCGCTGCAGCGATCCGAGTTAAAGTCAACAACAGCAACAACGACGACGACGTCTGCCAGAACGATTGCCATTATAAAAGCGCGAGACGACGAGCGCAAGTCTAGCGAAGAGAGACGCTGGCGAGCAATGAATCGCTGAGCTGCTATCCTGTACATGGGTTTTTCGCAGGTCGACAGATATGCATGGCCATTACATAGGAGTGCATGCACCACCGCCCGACGGACAATAGGCGATGACCACTTGGTCACGCGTTAAGCTCAAGCAAGCTAAACTCACGTGAAAAACTGTTCCCCAAGGTTGTTCCCTTATTCATTCTATTCAGCTGTTCAAGGACGCCTGCTTGCCATTTGGCTGACAGGATCACGGACCAGCGATCTCAGATTACGTATTGTCGTGTTATTCCCATAATACATTACACGGCACGTTTACGTACCGACGCCGACGGACACGTCATGCGCAATCTATGCTACGTAGTATGCGGGGGGGTCTAGCTGGGACAGGCGTTAGACAGACACAGCGCATCTGTTTCTCCGCATGAATCACACCCATACACAGAGAGGCTTGCGTGGTCTCCGTCTCTTCCTTCTCATCCACGCCCTCTGCTCAACGGCCTCCTCACCAGACGCGTGTGCTGTGGCGTGTAGTTCGCGTTGGTTGTACCTGTTATTGTTGTTGTTATTGTTGTGGCTGTTGTTCCGAGTCGCAGGGCGAACCAGAGACCGAGGGAGCGGACGAGGAACGGGTGAGCCCTTTGAAGACAGCGGGCGGCGATGAAGCGGTCGCCTCCCACTGTCCAACGTTGCACGTCTCGGTGGCCTCAAACCAGCTATTTCTCCGCTGTAAACTTTTCCTCTGGTTGCTCTGCGTTTGTTCGACGAAACGCGACACCTCACTGAGCGGCGGCCGTTGCCGACGAACGCGGCACGTCGCGCTGTTAGTTGCAGCGCGGAAGGGGGGCGAGACAGGAACCTGCATAGAGAGGTACATAGGTGTAGAGAGGAACAACGCTCTGTGGGTGGTAAAAGCTTTCCGTCCGATCGTCAATGTTGGTTTGGTGGGATAACGCCAGCGCAACCAGAGACTGGGAGATGTTTGGTTGACGGTTGGCGGTCGTCGACCAACCACGACACGAAAACACCGGGTATTCATTGTCAGTTCGAATCGTTGCCGCTGTCTGTCGACCGCGTCGGATTGGGGGCTGGGGTCTGGGACCTAGGCGGCAAGGGGGGGGCGCTGATCTGAAAACAGTGCCACCACAACACGGACGGGAGCAGGCCATCATCGCGTTCATCCGCTGCGTCAATTCGCGTCCCACTCGCGCACTCAGTTGCTGCGGCCGCCCAAACTTAAGCACTTGAACCGCGTTCGGGATTGCCATCATCATCCGAGATCCGCGGACCCTTTCAATGGGCACCTTCACCATCAGTCTGCACAACCCACATCCACACAACTCCATCCTACCGATAGCAGTACGCGGCCACGGCCCCAACCGACAACGATCGCCGGCCACATCGAGCGTCGCAAACGATCATCACTAACCTTCCAACCAATATCTATGTCATTACGCCTGCTGGCAGCCCGAGCTGTTATACACAGGCGGTCGGACGCATCCCAGTGTCAGCGAGGAGCGAGCGCGTTTTTGGTGTCATCCAACGATCTTGACAAGTCGTGCGCAATGCTCGCGGCGGGGATCCAGCCCCGATTCCGAACGCTATTAAGCGTTTGGGGTTGGCAAGGAGGCATTTGGCGGGGTCGGTGACGACATGACGACGTGTACGCCAAGTGGGAGGTGTGCTATATGCCACCACAGCACGCAGCACTTCGGCTGATAGGTATCGATCTATTTAACATCTATCTGCTCAGGCAGCTATCGTCGTCATCCGCAAACGCTCCCCTGAGATCTCGCCTCTGCTGCCACTTCCTTCGCAGACAAACAGCATACAATACATACATCTATCTCCGTGCAGATATCTCTCTGTCTCTCTCCCTTCTTTACTGTCCCATGTAGGTTACCTCATCGTAACGAGCACTCACCGTTCCGAGGTCGGGCGACGAGGGGGAATCAGCAATCGACGAAGAGAGGCGGGGACCGGGGGCTGCATTTCGAACGGAGATGAAGGCAAAGCCTTCGTGCTCCCTTGTCAAGCACACACACAGGCGCACAGAGTCAAACAAGAGTCGGGACCAGTGCACAGCAGTCATCATCGCTCGGAGCTGCTATGCTAAACGCTGTGTCGGGAGAGGACACAGAGGTAGATGATTACGTGGGTTGGCCTGCTGCCACCGAACTAACGGTATGTACGAGAGGATAACATAGCTAGACAGAGAGAGAGTGAAAGAGTTTGAAAGTTTTGAGAAGGCCCGCGTTGGTTGGGAGAGCTATTGTTGTATTTTGACGGGGCGGGGATTCTGCTTGATCTCAGTTGCACACGAAGCGCTGGTGTATTGTTACTTCTCACCACATGGGCAGGCATAACATGCATGGATGCTACTGCCGGCCGGTCCCTTTCTCTCTCTCTCTCTCCCAGATCGGTTTTACTTTCGGGCTGCACCTCGATCCACCAGTGACCCAGAGTTTTCCCCACAACTGGCGACTATCTGTGATTTGCTGTCTTCTCATCAGCTGTCTCCTCATCGCAACAAACTCTGGGACAAACGCTGTGTCTACGCACAGGCCATATGCGCCTGTGCTCGCTGCGGCCACACGCACACAGCTCAAGCACATCATAGATCGCGGACAGTAGGGCGCGTTCCGATTCCAGTCGGCGATGATTTCAGCCTCCTGCTGCCGCTACCAGACTATTCCTTCTTGGACCCCTACCTACCTCCCTCCCTCCCAGCATTGTTTCCCCTATACGCGACACCGGCGCTCACTCGTGGACGCGCGACCGGCCGTGGTGAGCTCGCACGACGGTGAGCAAGCGACCGCGCTGGCGGACGATGGCCGCAGCGCCAAGTGCGTCCATGGACAAGCTCCGGAAGCAGACGACACCGCATCCACTTCCGGTTCCGGTCGTCGCGCGCCTGGCGGGCTATTCGAATAGTTAGCTCAGTCGCAGCGACACACGCCGAGCGAGTAGGCGCTGTGGTGGTGCCAGCCAGCGAGAAAGGCCATTACGGAGAAACGGGGAAACTTGCCAGCGACACCAAACGACAGAGAGAGAGAGTAACTCTGTGAGTGAGTGAACAAGAGGGAGCGTCCAACGAAACGAGAGCATCTATGGAAAAACCGGCGAGAGAACTTCACTGAGGGCGAGTGAGAGTGAGGTGCAAGAGAAAACGATGAAGGAACGAGACTCAGATAGACTCAGTGGGAAACGGAGGCGCTGGGATGGCACGAGGGGATTTGCCCGGGTGGGTGTGGGGGGGGGTAGTCGTGGAGTCGCGCGGCGATGACAGCAGCAACGGTCGCTCAAAAAGAGGCGCGCGCTCGGAGACACAAATGACGCACGGTGCACACTGACAATGGAGCCTTAATGTACCATGCGAGATCATATTCGGCCTAGTCCTGCTCTCTGGACGTCGCACGTAATCATTATTCACATTTTTCTTATTTAAAGCCATTAAGCGTGTTATAGAGCGCCACGTTCGGTGTGAATACGAGCCTGTAACACACACTATATATATATATATATATATATATATATATATACAATAATGAGGCTGGTTGGTATTATACGCTCGCTTATGTGCTGCTGGCGCCTATGTATTATGCCTCAGCGTGAATAGCGTTCGCCATTTGTATTTATCCGGAGTGAGTACACAGGACAAAACACATATATATATATATATAAATATTTTAAAGGTTACTCTTATAAATGCCTTCATAGCAGACAGTTCATGGTAGAGAATGTGGCTTGCTGCTCAAGACGTTTAAAATGATCTGCTTTGGAAAAAGGCGCAGATTGAAACTAGAAAACGCTTAATAGCTTAGTATGCTTGTTAGAAACAGGGAGTACCATTTGTTGGACGCTGTAGTACGATTCAAATTGAGAACAATCGTATTTGGTATTTCATCTTATCTTATCTATTCCTTACCGGCATCCTCCGGCATCAGTGGAAAACGTTATAACAATTAAACTCAATTCACTTCCATTAGCACTCACTGTACACCAATCCACAGCATTTGGCATGCTTCATTCAGGACGAACTCATTAAATAAGTGAGTATTGCACACGTGTAAAAATTTGATTCGTATTCAACCATACAGTCGCCAGCGAGAATCGTGAATTACGAAATGCGAACACCAAACTGGGCCACGTACATAAAATGAAGAAAATTCATTTCATTTAAGCAAGTAAGTAAGTGGAGTACGAGGTAACGCCATCCGCTAATGCGCGCGTAATTAAACAGACGCTCTGCTTAGCCCACGTTGATGTCCGCACGCCAGTAAAGATCGTATTAGACGTACGTTTCATTGCAATATCTCGATGTAATTCATACGTGATTTATGTCTCTTCGGCCTGAGCAAGGAGGACCCACTTCGTGATTATTTTAAATGTTGTCGAGGTGTTGTTGATCATAGCGTTTGTGATCATCGTCAGTCACTCCAGGTGGCCGTTAATCCCTCACTCATAGTAGGCATCATAATCTATTCGATCCTGGCCATGCTAAGGCCACTAAGGCCATCGGGGAACTTTCTCGCCGTCCTTGTGGGAAGGCCCGTACGCCTATCTGATGCCGGTGGCTTGTTTCGCTACCACTGCCGAGTGTGCAACCATGTAAGCTGTCCCGTTCGTTATTAGCAACTCAAACAAACGTATCCACAATCGAACGACGAATTAGACACTATTTAATCGAGTTGAGATCCCGCTGAGACCCCTTCGACGTTGAATGCATATCGGTAGAATGATTTTTGCATCCGCTTGCAAATATAACCTGCGGATGCTCCACATCAAGCCCAGTTGCTGAAATGTAATCCCATCCGACACGTCAGACACGTATACCTGCTTCTATTAACTAGATTTTTGCATAACCTATAATTAATTATATGCCCTTCAGCGATGACAATAATAATAATAATAATACTAACAAGAATAATAGCAACAATAAAATTAAGAAACTTATCTGCCAAATTTTGCCTCTATATTTGTCCGTCCACCGCATCGATTCGTGTTTACGCTAGGTGTTCGCATTGCCAATAGTGAAGGGCACCTATACCGCTCCATCGCTGGCACGTTGTCAGTGCCCTGTTCACAGACCAGCGCTGAGATAAGCCGTCAAAGCGGCAACGACAACGGCGACACTCGACACAGCCGATATGACTCGCCGTCTAGTGTCAACTGGATCCTATTTCGCGTGCACGCTAACGATGACATCGGGTGCATGCCCCCTATGAACTCAACGCCGAGTTCACACCGAGCAGAACTAGTGGCATGCTCGCCGTCGCCGAAGCAATCGGCAGTCTGGCCAATGCTGTAGCTGTGTAAAGAGGCCCCCCCCGCTCGCGTTGATGGAGGTCCGGGCTGCGCCGATGCTGGAGCGCTGTTAGCCCTGTGGCATTGCTAGATTCAACGATGTCGCTCTCTGCTGCGCTACGCACCCTATGATATCTCGGCATAGGTGGCAATTTGTGCTGCTGTCTACTGGTAACGTAAAAGAGTCGTGGAGTTTGTTTTTTTTTGTTAACGAGAGCAACGAGAGCTATTGATACGCGGCCAAGTGATGTTTTCGTCAAATCGTTCGACGTTCGCGCGAGAGAAGGAGTCCCGTTTCAGTTGACGTGTCAACTGGTGATTAACAAGAGCGAACATCTGCTGTACAATCCAATGGGGAAATATGTCATGTTGAAAAATATGCTCAGTTTCAACGGAATGAGCGGTTTATGTTGGAACATTATTATTTCTAATTTGTAGCGATACTTAGTAACTTGACTGCCATTTTCGTATCGGTGTTATTGTTGCTGTTGTTGTTATATAAAAATAGCCGGGATTAAATTAACACACCGGCAGAAAATGTATCTAGCCTGTTTAATTTATTGCTTGTAATTTTTGTACTGATATGATTCCCTTTAGTGATTGCTACCGAGTTCGGTTTATTTGCAACGCAGTTCAAAAAAAAAAATATATATATATATATATTGTGGCAGGATTTCGAAAACGTCAGTGCATTTATCGCCGAGTTCATCGTTAGCATTGAGTTAAGTGTTAATGTAATCAATACAACTTTGAAAGTTGTAATTTAATCGAGTTTCGAGTGACGTAGTTCTCTCCGATCATTGGAGATTATTAATTTTGATAGTAAATACTACGAAGCAGAGATAGTAGTGGTCAGCCGGGGTAACTAAATTAGAGAAAATCATAACGTTGCCTCAGATGTAGTGGCACTAAATGACTTTATATAACAATTAGAAATCGATCTGATTCCGAAATTGAACAGGCCCATTGTTAATACACATTGTTGAAGGTCAAACGATAGCAGCGATCTTGAGACGAACATGTTTCCAAGGTTCCAACCGGTCGTTCCAACGTTCGATACGTAGTGGCCTCGGCGTCGGACGACCTCAGCGTTTCACGTCATGAGATGAGGTCGACGTATCTCAATGTTCGCAAGGTTGACCTCTTACACATCAACGAGGATTATGTTTATCCAAGTGAAGCACTTCGCGTCAGATTAAGGACCATCACGATAACAAAAGCCGCAGACAATCCATCACGAAAAAGGAAAGGTGAATTGTCCATTCTGTGGACTCAATCCATTACTCGATCGTACGCGGAAACAGCTATCGGCAATACGAACACACGTTACGAAAGCCTAACGGGAATATGACTGTTTTGAGGATTATAGCTGAAGCTCAATGATGGAAAGCGGTCACGCCCTATGGGAACAGTCCGCTGTTAAAATTTAGCCAACACAAGATGCGATCAGAGTGTACCTCGGCTAGTTAGAGACTGACCCGAAACCATTCTACTTTTTTTTAGTATACACACACACACACATCCACGAGCAGATATTGCGATGTATTTATAATCATATCGGATAACAAACATGACCGGCTCCGTACGAGACGTCACAGCCACCCATTGAACGTATTACACTTTCACCCATAGCGCTAGCACGCGAACGTCATCCGTCAACAACTGAATGACTATATATTTCATATTGTTCGTCTTCTGGTTCGTCCGAGATTATCGTTGTCACTTACCATACATGACATTCATTGGGATGCCGTTCGTTTTCGTTTGTGTTCTTTTCGCCGGTCGCTTCGCGTTGCACGACCTACAACGCGCCATTCAGTAACCGGTTTTTTGCTGTGAGATGTCAGCAGCCATCGGGCGACGGCCATGTGTCGCGGCGCGGGGGCATCACTGTGCAGCGATTGAGCATCATCATTCATCTACCATCTACCACTGTCAACCGTGGTAACCCTTTGTCTTCGCGGTGCAGGTTCTCCAGCCACAACCGCCGGGTCCCCCAGCTAGTTCCAGTTCACGAGATAAGAACCGCCAGCGGTCGTTGGCGATGATATGCAGGCTACAGACACAATCATAGTCACTTTCGCATCGTGGTCCATCGCGTGCCTCTGCGTGCGACGTGGCACGTGCCCGTGCAGCACGACCAGCTACGGGAGACTTCTTGCATAAGTCACTCACTCGGTCATCCATCCATCGCTGGCTGTGCGCGATGACGCCGTGCCGTGCCGACAAGATATCGTAGACGGCGTCAGGCCACAGCCGCTGCTGCTGTTGGTGCACGCGGCAAGCAATAATTTGTCACGGCTAACGACGGTGGCGGCGGTGGCGGCGGCGGGAGGACAACGGTATCAACAACAGCAACAACAACAGCGGCATCAGCAGCAGCAGCGACAACAACGAGCGCCAGCGGTCGGAGCGGATCGGGTCCTGTCCGTTTTTCGCTAAGGCGCGATAAGCACCATGTTCTGTGATAACATAACGAACGCCGCAGCAAACATCTGCCGACGGAGAGTAGGCGGCAGGGCATGCGTTGCTCGGCCTCGTTCAGATAACGCGAATCTAGAATCAAGCGAACGAACCAAAGGGCTAAAGCAAACGCTGGGCGGCAAGTGAGCACAAGGAGAAGGCACCGTTGCGTAGGAAGAGCCCCCCCAAATCACCCCCGGTCTGAAAAGCCAGCAGAAATATGTTAACAAGGGGAGAAGCAGATTGGGTCGGGTCGAACAAAGCCGGGCGTTTCGGTACTGCTAATGAAACGGAGCAAGCCCGGAGGTGCGCTAGCGAAGGTGACGGAAGGCCAAGCGTGGGGCGTACACCCACGTTGTCATGGGTCCTGCAACGCCCTTCGGCCAGCTAGGCACGTATAGGCTGCTCATTGGCCGCCCGCCGTCGTCCCTCGCGAAGGACGGCCGTCGAGTTGAAGGAGACGAGAGCACGCGAGAGGGGAAGATGCTGGAGCACGAACAGTGGGAAAAACCAACCGAGTGAGTGATATATAGTTAAGGGTCTAGCGGGTTGGTCGAAACAAAGCCGATGGGAAAAAAGAAAAAGATATCAGAGAGGGAGAGAGAGAGAGAGAGAGGCAAAGAGACAACGAATTACAGCGGGGACTCATGCTCATCCCGATAATGATAGTGTTGCGGAGGGGACAATATGCTAATAGGGCGAAGCAATAATTATAATGTGTCTAATATTAATGAAGGTATTTATCATAGCATCCAAGGCGAGGACGGCGGCGGCGGCGGTGGCCGCAGAAGTAGTAGTGGTAGCAGAAGAAGTACTATTGATGATATGTGTGTGATGATAACAGTGGATTTATTATAATCTTATGTTAATAATTGTTGGCGGATTGTGGAAAATTCAGAGGCTCATAGCTACGTGGAGGAATAATATGTCCGATCAATGGGACAGGGCAAAGGAATGAATGTGACGAAGGAGGCGAATCCCATAAAAATTCTCATCCGTTTTTTTTTATATAAAGGCTTTGTTCTTAGGTCCAGCTAAAGGCTGCGGTTGTCCTTTTATTCATCTCTTATTTGAGATGGGAGAAGTTAAAGGGTGGCCATCAGTGCATCCCTAATCCTTGGTACCTAGTTGTCCTTGACTTGCAAAATGGGCTGACGCCGGACGTCGTCTGATCGAAGAGGAAGGAGTGACCTGGCTTGCTGCTGCGAATCTGCAGTATCGACACATTTGAGCGAAAGATGGAGACTTCGCCTACTATAACAGACATTTTGTCGCATGAATACAGCCCACTCAAAAATATCCACATGCTGGCGGTGTGGTACGGTACCTCAAAGGGAATCGACTAGTATATTGAACGTTGAGGTAGATAATAATTCCTTCATAGGGTTGCGTAAGGTTCGAAATGGTTGCGGATTCATGTTACAATTGTCGGTGTGGTACAAGTTGCGTAGAGGAATACATCCAATGTCTCCAAGAAAAGAAGAAAGGTGCACAAAGCTGCTGAGCTCTGTCATTCTACAGTGAGGTATCTGGATATGAACAGCAGAGAAACAGGACACCCTTCAACGCGATACGGACAACTAGCCGGCAGGCCCAACTTACTTTTATTTAACTGTATGATCTTATTTGTTTAAGAGGTTGGCAAACTCCATCATGGACACCGGGAACCACTGCTCAGGTATTTACCACGGTTGCGTGAGACCCATCCTAACCACGGTTTGGACCTCGTTGAGACTCGGGCTCTGGTTCGGAAGTGATTTGTATAACTTCAAGGCAGGGTTTGCAGAAGCGACCCATCCCGGTCCATATTCTGACCCGTCTTTTCACAGCCAGGGACCGCCCAAGCCAACGCGTGTAGACATTTCAAAAAGTTTCACCTTTTTGTTGTTACCGGTAATGACCTTTAGCGGGATCGAACGCACACTGCTCTCATGTCGCCTCGCGAATGTCAGTTCGTAGTGTTGCTCGAGTCGCCTCTGCTGGTAGCAGCATCGACCTTCTCCGTCGGAACTCATCTGATGTGCTGACCGCTCGAACTCGTTCCCCGTAGTCTTCATGGAGTTGAGCTATCGCGTTCTGCCGGCATGTACAGCCATCCATATTCAGTGTTTTGACTGCTTTGCTTACTACAGTTACTACCACTATCGCGTACTTGCTGGTATCGCTCGAGCCGTGTATTCCTGTGATGGTCCAGCGTTGTCATCGTGTCTGTTCAAAGCAGCATCCGATATTTGATGTCGCTTTTCTATATAATTTGGCTATATTAATTTATCATATCATATATTGAACGATGGCGAGCGATATGTGGAGAACATTGATGATTTATGGTTGAGAATGAATAGGACAAGTGCAATTGATGTGGACAGATGCGTCTAAAAGAAGTATTCCCGTAGATGAATTGTGCGTTACTTTTATACTGATTCGAAGTCTCCCGATAACTGTAACCGTTTAGTGTATACCCAGCAATAGTGTCTCCCAAATTACCTTTATTATAACATCATATAGTTTAACAATGTTTTTGTTAAGAAGAAAACGTTTTCTTATAAAATAATAATACATTTTATTTTCTATCCCACATTGAGCGTGTTTGACTCAAATTGTTTCTTCTTCTTTCGATTAGTCGAATTGTTCGATAATATTTCAATAGTTTATGATAACACTCGTATTTAGTATTCTATTATGATCACCAAAAAAAGAACAAGCCTCTGACATGTAAATATTACCCCCTAGCGATTTTGATTTGTCGCGACTAATTTAGCCGATTATTCTATGACTTCAATAATCGTTAGTTCCCAATATCGACGTATATATGCCCATTTTCCATGGTAGCTATTTTTCTGGTTTCAACCAGGAGATGAATGCCTTTGCAGGGTTGGCGTCCGGTGAACAGATGAGAGATGGAGCCCTGTGGTTGGTACGTGCATTCGCCAAGCACGCTGGCTGTCTGCCTAGCCCAGCTAAGCTTCAATGAAGAACGAAAGAACCCAATACTCAATGGAAAAGCAGCCTCGATCATGCCGCTTGCAATCCTTGCTGGTCCCCTCGCCTCCTCTCTCTCTCTCGGCGTACCTCGCTTTCTGGCGCACTCTGTGTTCCATTCTCTGATCAGGTTGGATAGCGCAACGGGAGACGTCCACCCTTTCTGTGATAGATGGTCAGCAGAGACGTTGGGTTGTCCGACTAGTATTAGATGTGCGGTTCATACATGCGGTTGTTCGCATTGCTTGTGCCTCCATTCCATAGGTTAAGGAACGGTGGGGGCATGCAAGCGGACGCACGGGGCGGCGCAGGCATAGGCGAGGGCAGGGCACAGCCTTCGTAAGACCAAGGAAAGGAATGGGAAATGGTTAGATAGGCTATAGATTGGTATGCTGTGAATTGATATGCCGGGACAGGAGAGCTTCGGACAAACCTGCGGAGGGCCGTGACACCGGGGCGGGGGACGGAGGCGAAGGGTCATATCAAAAGTTTATATATGTGTACGTTATATTAGATATGGACTAGACGATGATGTGGTGGCTATACACGAGGAAGACAATATTAAATCATTATCATGAGCGAGACCGAAAGCCACCCAGGGGATTCAATTGCGTGTGGGGCCGGAGGAGAAACAGTGAGTTATAAAATAATGACCCTGAAAATTCGTCGTTAAGGTGTTTTCTCTCTCTCTCTCTCGGTGCAGTGAGCGTTATGACTTGCACTTGGCCGAACACAGAGCATACACCGCTGAGATGTTCAGCCGAAAGGGTCAGGTTTCATAGAGCGCTATTGCCTGCGGCCTATGCGCCCTACTGCCTTAAAAGTTATAAACTCTGAAAAGTCCGAAAATGTCCTGTTCGCTTTAACAATTGGTGTCATATAGACATAAATCAGTAGGCTCACCCTACCCTAGCTGAGTATAGCTAGAGATATTCCCAGGTTGCCAAAGACAAATTGACTCGCGCTGCCTATGCAGCCTAGTGATCTGGCACAGAAGGTCTGATAAAGATAAGCTGGCCAGTATATGTGTGACGAGAATCAAACATCCTCTTGTACGATAAGTATATACTCCAAGCAGAGGCATCTTATATAGTTACAAATACCATATTCTCACGGCGATATATAAAATGGCACCTTCCGTGATCTGCTCAGCAAATGGTCGATCGTTTGTTTCATGTTTATACCGACATTGTCCATGACGGCGCATGATCATATGGTGTTCGTTGATAGCAGATAGCGAATGGCCCATAATCATTTTGCCTGCAATTCTCGTGATACAGCTACAGCACAGCGATCGCTCCCGGGCTGCCTTTCATTTGTGAACACTGTCTCAGAGTCTATATCCCTCGTTTTTCCCCTGTCGCCGACATTGAAGGAAAATCCAACAACCCCAGCCGTCACCGACAGATGAAATCGTCTCGAGTGAGCCGCCCGCCTTCGTATCGTGCTGCTTGCTGTCTTCGAAGGAAGACTGCGTTCTCAGCTTCCGCGTGCCCTGCCTTGCCTCCGTTTGAGCTTTAGTTCGTTGGGTTAGTATTGAGCCATTTTGAAATTTGCGCCAAAAGTACCGCCCTCATTGAGGGGACTTTTGGCGCCAAGTTTGAAGTGTGACAGCAGCAGTAGCGGTAGCGGCAGCACAGGGGCGCACTGTATCATTTTCGAAGTAGGCCCCTTGCTTGGGTTGGCTGGCTGGCTGGATGGCGCGAAATTGCAACTAACAATTGCTATAAGAGAATCTTTTGAGCTGGCAGATCGCGCTCGTCCTGCTGGTCGGACGGGCTCATGTGTTACGGCAATGGAGTTTGGAGATAGGGCAGGCACGGTCTGGGATGTGGGCGGGGACTTCTCGATCATATCATAGCCGCCGCTGACGCCGCCGCCGCTGACATATCAATGGAGTCGCAATGGCGCCCGTTTCTTTTCCTCGCCCCCAGCTCATAGTACAGCCAACGAGTGCCAGCGTGCTTCGGGAACACGGCGTTCTATTGCCGTCGCCATCGTCATGGAAGGCGCCAGGGGATCCAAGAGATGGGGAAGAGAGGACGCGGGGGCATCTCTCAGAACAACTATCTGCTGAATCACGTCACCGCGAGAATAGAACAAGGCGAGTTTCCGAGCGTAGAGGAACTGCTACTTCAACTACACTGCTGCTACAGGAGAGGCAGGGTGAGCGAAATCTCGAGACGACGTTATACGTGGGCACTGGCAGCTGCTCACCCGTAGGGCAAGACGGGCGAGACAGCGAACGGTACGAGCAGTAAACGAACCGGGCTTGGTGGCAGGGTAGGGTAGCACGGTGTCGCCGCGGCCGATCGTAGCTTCTTCATCCGCTTTCGCCCTGGGGGTGTCGTTCCGACCCCGGAGGAAACCATACCGTCGGTCTCAGTCGATGCCGGCGCAGGCAGGGCGAACCCGACGGGCTTCTCTTGCAAAGCCCCCGTCTCCCTTCCACCAGCGTGCCACACCGGGGTGTGACTGCCGTTCTGCGGCTAGTGGCTGGCAAGAGGAGGAGGCTTGAGTTTCTTGAGAGTATTTTTGTAAGAAAATGACCCCCAATCTCTGCCGCTCGGCTCGAGCTGCTGGTCTCCAATGTATAGGGGAACTTCCCTCAACTCGCCTCGCCTTCCATAATGGAACATAACGAACGGATGGGCGGCCGAATGGGCAGACAGAGCTGATCGTGGTGGTAGTCTAAGAAAGCAGCAGCGACAGTACAAAGGAGGAGTTGGTGCATTTTTGGCCCAGGCATAAGGACTGACACCGGCACCACGGAGAGGCACTTACCTCCGTTTGCGTTATCTACTACTTCATTTCTACTACGACTGATACATTCATGGAACATTGTTGATCTTCGTGTTAGTATCGTAACCACTATTCTTGTCCGGCCTCCCTTTGATCCACATAAATATCTATCTATATATCTATTGCCTACGAGCTTTATCGCCATCGAGCCAGCAGGCGATGCCGTTTTAATTAAAGTTGTGGACAATGAGATAGCAAATGTTTGTAACAATCTGGCCACGTGCTCTGAAATATCGGGACGATAAGCTGACTTTGACAGGCGACACTGAAAGGACACGAGAGAAGGGAGACGAGACAACCAGCACAAGGGTTTGTTCATACATCCGCAAACGTCAATGTCGGCCAGATTCAATTTCCAAGCAATCAGCTCTAGTCGCAGCAAACGCGGAGCAGTCTGTCAGTCAGTTACTGTGTCCCTGTTACTATGAGCTAGCTGTTATTGTTTCGGAACGATGGCTGGCCATCGTTACAGTGCGGTAGCCTCAATGAGTCAGTCGAGGCCGGTAGAAGCACTTCAGTACGACACATCTTGTTCCCATCAGGCACTTGCGCAGTCATCAGACTCTGATTGTCTTTCTCGCGCGTTCATTTTCTCTCTCTCTCTCTCTCTCTCTCTCTTTACCCATCCACGCTGTGTTCACGCCTCCTCTACGGCCACGCCAGTACTTTGTCCTGCCCCGGTGCCCACTACCGGTCCCCTCTTGCGGGCCGGCGAGACAAGCTGGCGCGCCCTCAACAACGAGAACAACAACAACAACAACAATGGAGACGACTGAGGCTTCGCTGTCGCATGTGAAATGTGCGCTTGGTTGCGGCGGCCAGCATTCGGTTGATTCCTCTCGGGATGATGAGGTCTAGTCGTAGCTATCCACGAGTCAGAGAGAACGCACGCTCTCCTCTTCCGGGCCCCTTATTTCTCGCTTGCACTCTCTCTCTCTCTTATTCGAGCTCCAGTCGCTCTTCTGCGCGTTAGCCGAGGACAGCCGAGGTGAGAAAGGCTAGACCTTGACTGAGAGCAGCGGCGGGCGGTTGAGCATCTCGTCGACGATGAGAATGGGGGGGCGCTATGACAACGAAAGCCATCATCCTCATACACCTCCGTGTGGCCGTCCTTTGCTTGGCTCGTCGCACGACCTCATCGTACCTTTCCGACTCTCACCGTCTGTCTCAGCCCTTTCATCGTCCGCCTTCGTCCCGTGGGCCGGCGTATCTTAAGGAGCTGTCTGCACACCAGCTAGGAAGGCAGAGTCAGCGTGACCTGAACGAAACGCCTCCAGCAGCTCGAATTTCGGCCATCTCTCTCTCTCTCTCGAGCTTCGTTGCCAGGCCAACTCGTTGGAAGAGGTTCCCACAATGATGCCCGTCGTCGCTTCCGCGATCTTCCACGCTGTCGCCGTCCGTTAGCCAGGAAAGCCAGGTCCACCAACGCTAACATCCCACAATCCCGTTCGCGGACGAGCGGGGTGCGAACCGAACAGCCTACCACAATCCCGCAATCTTAGGCGACCTGCCACCGCCTCCGCTTCTCTTTAGGGCCCTGGCGCCCCTCCCAATATCACGACTCTTACCGGCCCTCGTCCCGCGTTGTTCCCCGTCCTTGGCTGTTCCCCTATGGACGTCCCTATAGAGTTCGAAGCCAGGACGCAAATTGCACCCTGCTAGGCCTATCTGTCCCTCTCCTTAGCCATCTCTTGTCCTTGTTCTCCGACCCTCTACACGACCGTGTTCCTTCATCTCTTTGCTTGTGCACTCTCTATCTGGTCGGTGTTCAATCCAGCGATTGCTCACAGCAGGCAGCAGCGGTTGATGCCCCAAATCTGAGTCTTGGCAGCAGCTCCAGCCGCGGCAAGAGAATAACAGCCAACCTAACCCTTCTCTTCGTTCTGCCACCATACCTACAATCGCGTCAAACAACCTCTCGGACAGGCAACCAGGCTGGCAACCCACCTCTCCTGTGTCCCTGGCGCAGCCAAGCGACCTGCGGGCCAATGTTTCGGAATCTCTAATTTGGCCAGGATGCTGACGCCAGCCTAGGGAAAGGCGTGTCGCAGCAGCTGAATTTGTATCATTTCTGCGACCTATGTTCGGTGAGATTGAAGGACATATGCTGGGTGGAACGCTATAAGTAGCATATTGGTTCGGACTGCATCGGATCCCTTTCCTGTTCGTGCCAGTATCAAATCGAGTCTTCTCGCCTCCGCCGGTCGAATAGTTCAAGCAGCCGCAAGGTGACGCTAGTCGATGAACCACCTCAACGTACAATCACAGCATGCTTGTCGTTCAGATTCGTTGTTACATGTTGTTATTTTTCAAAGATACGGGAACAAAAGATGTACGAGGCTCAAACAAGCCTTTACCTGTACCCACTTTTGAGGACTCGCCTTGGAAAATCGTAGACCACCCGCCAGCCATTGCCGGGTTACCCACCACTGTTAGTTT
This sequence comes from Stratiolaelaps scimitus, assembly GCA_019614645.1. Lineage (NCBI taxonomy): Eukaryota > Metazoa > Arthropoda > Arachnida > Mesostigmata > Laelapidae > Stratiolaelaps > Stratiolaelaps scimitus. The sequence goes on from JABWDB010000054.1 coordinate 84,399, forward strand.
TACGGATTCGAAAACCGGTCATGTACTCGTATTTCCACCATTTTGGCTACTATAGCCAAAATGGCATACTTCGTCACTTGATCCAAGATGCTTGAAAGCCATACGGAATTGTCCCAGTCAATGTGTTCCTTGTAGAAGCGGAAGATACGCCCAGACCATACTGGAACAAGGCGTTTCTGCTACCTGACAATGTCCCCCCATATGCTCCGACTGTTCCCAGGTGGCTCTCCGCTTTAGAAGCAGTCCAACCGCCGAAGAATACATCCCCCCTCTCTCTCTCTCTCTCTCTCTCTCTCCAGACCGCACTCAGCGACGCCCCGCTTCCGCTTGTGCACATTACAACAGAGCTCTGTGCGAGATACGGCGCAGTTTCGTTTCCGATATGGCTCCTTCTACAGGAGTCCCCTGCGGGACCCTACACCTCATTCCTTATTTCGCTTCGTACACCCGGTGACGCGCGCCGGGTGGAGAAATAAAATCACAGCGTCACCGTTGTTTGTAGTTGATGTAGCTGCTGCTGCTGGCTGCTCCCCTGTCGCTGCTGCTGTTGTTGGCGGCCCCGTCTAGCTGCCTGCCTACGACGGCGTTATGAGCAAAGGAAGAGCGTCCTACATGCGGCTGTTCCTGACTGGCTGTTTGGTGGGATCGAAATTACAGTGAGCTGTTACACATCAAATTTTGATGTCATAGGATACCGATGAAAGGACGCCTCTACAGTTCACTCGCAAAGATACCTTGTATGGATGAGGCAGGCTCTCTTCAAATTGCGGAAATACACGGGTGTCCTGCAACTACAGTGGTATATGTGGTTATATTGTGAATACCACTATCAGATAAACGCGTCCCATCCGTTGACCAAACTGAATATACCATTTTCCACAGCTTAACATCCGCAAAGGGTAATCAATCGCGAGAGGCTGCTACACTGATATTATAATGATTAAAAAATACTACATTTTATCTCATGAAGGCTAACTCGTTCAACAGCCCTGTTGCACCCCTTGATGCAGCGGGCTTGTAACTAAACAGTTGAAAAGGAAAGTACAATATATTCAAATGATTAACCACGTACACCGATGCCTAAAACTCGAATAGTCTTACCAAACCACTCCAGATCATCTGGCTCATTGAATCGTGCGCATTATTGCCAAGAGACCACTCACACGATGGATATTATCTGGTCTATGTGAATTCTTTTATGATGTACTTCTGCAATCGCTCCAACGAACAACAAACGCTACTCTGCTGATCGCGAACAATCCCCGCATTTTCTGCGACAGATGCGACAATATGTCGCATATTGAAGTAACATCATAATTTCCCCTACATTAAAAATCGCTGACTCACTATTGGCAGACGAGGGGGAAGTTTGCCCGACCAAAAGGAAGCACAAAGAAATCACTGCTGATCCGAACGTAAATCCCCGACGTAATACATCAGCCAATCTGGATTTGTCCCTGTTCCATCTTTGCACGATGTTACTAAATTGTAGCCTATAGGCGACACGTGCATCTGACCCAACATACACGGGACACACGCACGTGCCCTGTCCCAACAGGACAAGTCCTCCGCCTAAAAGGAAAGCGATGGCTTATGTCTGCTAGGAGCGGGCTGCTGCTGCTGCTACAGCTGCTCAGGGGGAAGAGTTTCCTGCTCTTGGTTCTGTTGTATGCTGGTCCCTGTCTGATATGCTGCCCGGAGGTCTCTTCCCGCCGTGTTCCCGTTAGCTTGTTTTAGGCTGACCGCGTCAGTGGGCAGGAAATCCGCTCAATTGGACGGGGATTTTTATAGATAAAAAGAGAGATCAAGCTACCAAGAGCTCAGCCGGAGTCAGCAAGCTACATGCAATGTTTGTTCATCATGGACACCGTTATCACCATAGAGGGCAACATCAGTAAAATCAGCCAGCAGGGGATGTGGCTGCATTGGGCAAAGTAATGACGCACCATGGAGCCCTATGTTTGCTATGAATACTCATATATGGCTCATATAATCGTTTCTTGCGTGCCTCTGCTATCTTGAGGTGGTATTGCCATTTGGACTACGACAATGGCATACCAAACAATAGTGCCGAAAAGAAAGCATGTATCTATTAGATATATAACGCGTCCATATGAAATAATCAAGTTCGTAATCTACATATGCATATATATATATATATATGAACGAGGTGCGGCTTTAACGCCTCCTGAGCCAGTGGTACTAAACATTATAAAATGAAAATTTAAAACATACACATGTATTATACACATAGTATATATGAATATTTATGCACTTCACATGATCTTTTACAGATACACTTCTTTTGACAGACTCACACATGTCCCAAGGAACCATAACGGCAGTGTTATGAACAGTATTATGTACACGAATGGGATAATTTGACCATAATTAAGAATGCAAATGTTCAAATTAGATAATAGTTAATTTCGAAATATTAACACGGATAAGTCGAAATTCTTTTGGCGCCAGTTTTCCGCTACCGTGACGGTGGCGAGCAACGTCCAGATGTTGTCCAAGACGAGGAAGAAGTTAAAAAATTCTCTTGTCCAACAGATCAGCGGTCTCACTGTTGACAAGTCTCATATTTCTAGCAACAACTCTCTTTCTCGCGACTTCAATACCGTCTCTTGAGTAATCCCTCTGTCCCCGGCCGCCATTTGCACGTTTTACGGATATGTTTTTGTCTGACATCGTTTTTCTGTGCTACTGTTTTTAGGTATGACAGGTGGCTGTCCTGCATTATCGTCCCGTCGGTTACTGCGGGTGCCTGTAGTCGTTTCGCTTGCTTACAATGGTCTCCCACTCCCGAGTCAGAGAGTCACTGCGACAGCAGCTGCATAAGCGATACTCACGGCCCAGCAGACGCATTGGGATGTACACGTTCCGTACACCTAGACGATGCCTCCTTGGACACACATACACAGACATCTACAACATGTCTACACTATCTCTAAAGGCGTAAACACGATCGTAGGCTTCTTCAATGGGAGCCTGGATAGCGGTAGCAGAAACGCTGATGGTTCGTACACATATGGAGATGTGTGTTTAGACGAAGGGAGCAAGACGAGACCGCCTACGGGTATCGTCCTGTGGAGCACCTGTTCCCCTCGTGGTTGGCGACTGCGGTGGCTTTGGCTATGCACGAGCGTATACCATATTTGACAATGGTCTCTCATATTTCAAAAACGACCAACGACCAGGCAAGCAAGGGGCGAAAACAAGAGGCGAAGGGAGAGAGAGGGAGAGAGAGGAACAGTGAGTGGCTTTCTCAAGGGAACGCCCGAGTATAGAAAATACATAGACACACATCGCGTTGACAGGACTGGGTCCCATTCCTTTCATACTACGCGCCGGCCGCTAGCAATAATGCAATCGGGGAATGGCTTTAGAATGACGATTTCAGGCCTGTTGCTGTAATCGGAATATTCCTTAGGCGCTGGAGAGCGTTAAAGCAAGACGAGCCGAGGCCAGAGCGAAATGCAACGGATGCCGGATTCGTTGGACGAGCTCAGAGTTCGGGTCGCATCGGGATGCAGATATAGGATTGCAAGCCATCTCGTTCATACGACGGGCGCTATACCGGCAACCGGCGAGCCTGTTGAATGCATAGGAAGAACGGGGCGCAGGCGTGCCCGGACCTCGACTCGACTCCCATCAACCATATGCAAGACGAGGGAGGTGGAGGCACCTTGAAGGAGACCGTTGGCGGAAGGCTGGCACGGCCAAACGGCGGTATCCTGGTCCGGTCGGAGAAATATTTTTTTAATATGCCTTCGTTTTCGCTTCCAGCCAGTAGTTTTGTATTTTTGTTCGCTCCCCGACCGCCTCCATCATCGCAATCGCTATTCGCCGAGTGCGTTCGCTGCGTGTCACCTCATCGTTTGCATTTCAACAATGAGGACGATGACGATGATGACGCAGGCCACGCGAGGAATATTGTTGTATTGGCTTTCATTTTCATGAAATTCCGTGTTCAGCCACAGGACGGAGACAGGACAGAAGGGAAGAAGCCGGCGGAGCGTTTGGGGTGGCGGTGTGTAGCGCGCCCAGTGGAACACTCGCACGGGCAATGGTTATTATACATATGGCGACTTCATTTTACTCGGAACGTAGTAAACGTGCTAAGTAGATGACGCGTGATTTGTTGATAATGATATGCTGATACTATAATGTCGTCACTTGGATTTGGACATCGACGAGGCTGGGGACTGTCGCCGACATCGAATTCCATTGCTATCAAATGAGCAAATATAATTTAGAGTGCAGTTTATAAGCATTTCTAACGAGAGCGGAAAATATATAATCATATGGGGAATGTCACATCGCGAGTAGAATTAATGAAGAAATGATTGCCGAAAAGTGATCCATCGGAAGTGTGCTAGCCGGTCGTAAGGATTCTCCGTGTTTACATTGCAACGCATATCGGGTAAATAAAGAATTGTATCAGTACACAGTATAATAATAAGGGTAATAATAACAAGATCTCGCTTGCGATATGCATATACCTCTACGTCTACCTGGTTATAAAATAGGTCTTTATATGATCACAATAAAGGTATAGGTAACTTCGAACCGGCAACTTTCAGCCTTCTGCAGCCATACATTTGACAGGCCTCCAAGCCGTCCACAGTGCGGATCATATTGATTATTTCTGTCAACGTAAAAAAGACGCGAGAAATGATTCGACCAGACGGTAGATGAGATAGACGACATTGCTGTGAATTGCTGGAAGTAGAATATAAAGTTCGCTCATTGAGCCGTTAGCCGCGAGGCTTCCCCATCGGAGTGCTTATGCGCGCCGTATTTATGCGTCACTCATGCATTTATGCAGCAGGGCTATTGTCTGAAATCAGATGCTCACTTAACGCGCGCTAATACCTTCAGGTGTGCCGGCTCATTTAGTAATATACGATACTACTGAGTGAGCGGCCGTTTGCATATGCCGTCTGCTCTTCGAGCCTGTCAGTGGGACACAGGCTGTCCGGCCATCCAAACTTGTCCTTCTATGCACAGTACTCTTCCGGTATAATACTTCCCAACTCCGTACGATATGCTCAATTGCTGTTAATTAAAACTGTCATCACCCCCTCCATGAAGCCCCACTTTCCCCATGAATGCTGCCAGCTTCCCTGACGGGTTCTCAACGGGTCAAGGCCTGGCCCGCGCGGACTCCCAGAGACAGATAGAGAGAGCGTTAGAGAGAGGGCGCTCCACCCTCACAACTTTTGACTGACACCCCCCAATCTGTGGAACTCGAGCGTCCCCACGCAGACGTGTCTGGAGGCAACAACCCAGGGTTTCTCTCGTCGAGTCGGCAGCAGCGGTGAGAGCTGTACACCTCTCATCTCTCGTAGGAGATGGGTCGTTTCGCAAAGCGTTCTCATAACGCTGTTCTGTCGTCGTCACCACTGCCTCCGCCGCCGCCGCCGCCGCCATCGAGAGCTGCGCAGCTGGCACGAACAGCTAAAATGAAGGCGCCGCTTATATTTGGCTTCATGCAGTCATAGCTAGAGCGAAACGCGGATGGGGACATGCAGGCTTCAGAAAGAGAAAGAGAGAGAGAGAGAGAGAGAGAGAGATCAGATCGTCATTATAACTTCGGGAAGGCAGTGCCGGCAAGTCACAAGCTAGCAACATAAACATCATTATCCGTGTAGGATGATGTGGCCTCTGCATGTCTCCTGGCCTGTCTTATAATACGATGCATGACGACGTCCGTCGATAAATGGGTGGGGTGGCAAAGCCGTCACTACGATGCTTACTTAAATACAGTTTCACTCGATCCAAAGCTAAACAATAACAACAGCAGCGGCAAGGACCACACAAGCAAACAGCCATCGAAGCTGTGTGTACGTCAGTCCGTCAACGTATCGTTCGTTGCTCCAGTAGCCGACCCCGAGGGACTCGTTGCTCCCCGACGAATAGCGCCTATCTAATAATGGAAGCAATAGCATTAGTTGTAGTGATCATAACGATTCTTCGACACGAATAACACTTTGGCTAATGAGATAAACAATAAGAATTCGCATCATGCCTCTCAGCCAGGAGGACGAGGAAGAGAGAAAGATGCGAGAGAGCAGCCTGTCCTATCCTATCTCGGTTGTTGCCTTGCCAACGTGACTCTGTCGTCGCCCGTTGGAGGCGTTTGATGTCGCCAGCTGTGCCCCGATTCGTTTCAGTGGCTAGTGGACGACCCCTATACATCCATATGGCTGGGGGGTCATCATGGATCTATCGTTGCTGTTGCATGCAAGCAACTTTTCGTTCAGCATTCTACAGGTAGCTACATAAACAATGCAGGATATTCAACTGGCTTCTTTTCCCCGCCGGCACGACTCGAGGAAGCATATGCAGAAGGGGGCCTGCAGAGCACATACGACACCATCCAGTGGCATGGCCCTTTGCCCGACACAATATGAGGCAACGGGGTGCTGGTCATGCTCCTGTTGTATATGTAGTCACGCCGCAGGACGCATGCATGACGAAAGGTGGAGGCGGGAACGCCACCTGGCGTCAACCGTGTCACCGAAGAAGGGCGAAACCATTGAGGGAGGTTAGACAGCTGACATTGACGACCGCCATATCTGCGAACAGACATACTTGCACAACGATAGATACGAGGGTGTCAGACAAGAGGGGGGAGGGGCTGATCTCGCTTCTGGTGGTGGTGGCGGTGTTGTTGTTATTGGTGTTAGGCAGCTCAACCAAGTTAATAGGTTTGCTCCATCCCGGCGGCTTCTGTATGGCTGCCAATTCTTACTAACTCTGAACTTACCAGTACTAGCTTAAAATCGAAACAAATGAATTCGTTCGTGAAAATGCGTTTGTTCGCAAGTGCTTGGAATCCTTCAAAGGTCTGCCTAGTACGGGTGAGGGGCCTCAAAGCCGAAATAAAGCGTCTAAGTGATTTCTTTTAATACTGGAGCCCTCAAACTGTCCTGACTCGGGGGACTGCAATAATAATCACAACGAGGCGCTTCGAAAGGTGGTATATCCTCGATACACTATTGAGTTACAGCGACGAGTTTCGTATTTTGGAAGACACAAGTGAATGGATACGGGTAACAATAACGGGCAGGGGGAATAAATTAAAAAGTTCGCACATGTTCAGGTAAAATATGAATGAATTTCGATATGTACGACCAGTTATAAATCAGCGCAGGAGTAATGTTACCTGATAAAGGGCGCACCTATTTTATAATAGACGAAGCGAGATATTCTAGAAATTGCTTGCATAAATGAACCTGAGCGACAATCATCCGATAGCACGAACCAAACAAGCGTTCCCGATAGCGATTGGATTATATTTATTCAGCGATAATGTCTATCTCCACAAGGAAGAGTGCTGCATAAATTGCGTATACGAGTTTAAAATACAACGCAATCGCGCCGCGTTACCGAATGTCGACCGCTATGCGAAACAACACAATTCACGAGAAGACAAGCAGGTAAAGGTGAAGCTTTATTGGTTTCTTAAAGGAGTTGCAATTTCACAATGTGTAGAAACAGAAACTCCAATGAGAAAAGCCTTCCGCCTCAGACCGTGATACTGATCAAGTCTTATGTATTATACAGTCATAGTATAATACAAAGGCAAAGATTCTGTTTAGACATCGCCGTTGCAGAATTAGCCGAGCCGCGCCACCGCACACAAACTCGAAGCATTGTGTCAGTTGTGCGATTCGCACTTAAATCGTGCTGGAAGCATCGTTGATATGTTGAGGGGAAACGAGTAAGTCAACAAATTGAACCTACGTAAAATCGTCCATTTACGTATCTACTTGTCTGATCTATTAACATCATTGATTACGGTCATTGGCTCTCCCACCGTTTGTCGTCGAGGGAGCGTATTCCCGAGGCACGATGTATAAAGGGATCTTACATTATACATGCATAGTTTAAGCTGGCTAAATCGTTAGGAGAGTAGGGAGCGGCAGGCTGTGCGTACTTTGGCGGATCGTTCCGTTTTGTGCTTGTGGTTTAATTAAACGACGAGCCCGTCCGCCCACTCGCTGCTGGTCGTTAGAGGAAGCGACAAACGCGGGAATACGCTTAACCCGCTTGACAGCGCCATGTCACCACTAGTCACAAAGCAAAGTCCTAGCCACCCCACCCATCGCCTTCACATCGAGTCAAGTGCCTATGCTTCCATACGGCTCAACCACAACACACGTTTGCTGTCCGCTGACCTATCTCCCGGGTACAGTACGCTGGGCGGGGTGTGCTGTGTAATGAGATGAGAGCAGGAGGCTCCTCGCTGCGAGGGCGTTTGTTTGCCAAACAACCTATGCCCAACATAGGGTAGACGAATTTTAGCGACGCTTGGAGGCCGTCGGCTGAACAGAGCGGGCTCCGAGAGGTAGACAAATTCAATCTTCTCGGCAACGTTTGCGGGCGCGTATACGCTGTTATATCACTCGTGTGTATGGATATTTATCTGTGACTATGCTGATCGCATTAAAATGTTGACTTTTTTTTTCGAGATTACTGTACTTGAAATCTCCTAGAGCCGGTGTTCCTCCGAAATTAGCTAATAACTTACGATGGGTAAGATCCAATTTGGGTTGATTAAAGTCAGGCGGCGTAATCATGTTTGTGCTGGCTTGCCGCAACTGTATTGCAACTCAATACAAATATGTTGGATTTCCATCTCTCGAAGCGACTCTGAATGTATTTCACTGTTGACGGGCCCCAGTCGCCCCAGATAGCCTTTGGTTGTGTGCTCAACGCAGTCAACATTTACTACAAGAATTCGCAATTCGCTCAATACGAGTGAAATTGCACGTATAAGAAACGCACTATATATTTATCTACGCCTAGGCTGTCTGGCGCGCGGCACTCCCCAATCTTTCCCGTACGGAAAGGACATGTCTGTGCCAATCTAATAACATCTCCAATTAAAGCCCACTATCAATGCGCGTCGTTGCGTTCTGTTCCGTTGATCTGTCATAAGAAAGGCGAACGGGGGTCAAAAGCTAAAGAGGTGCAATAAGTTCACCGAGTGCCCCTGCGTTACTGAGCACCAGTCGAAATACGGCTGTCACGGCTGTGAATGCCATTCCGCCGAGGGCAGAATGGCACAAATTGAAGCAGCCGTAACGACGACAACGACTGCTGCTGCTGCTGCTGAATAGCTCGGTGCTTTGTCACTGACAACAGCATGAAGAACGAGTATAGGCAGGTACGAAGCCCTGGAGCGTACGTGTCACTTAAGGCTTAGCAACGACAGCAGCAGCAGCAGCAATAATAATAACGAACCCTTTACTGCCTTTATCCGGCGGCCGTCTTCTCATCCCCCTCTACGTCCCTCCGGTTCGTTCAATTGTACACGTTGCACAGCCCTCCTCATTCTCAGCCACATCCACGACGCATGTTACGTGACACGGCAAGAACGTGACACAGTGTCACATGTCTTTGTCTCGCTTCTGCCATGCTATATATATATATATATATATATGGTGCAGTATAGGACGGCGGAACATCAGCCGACCGGTACAGCCGGCCGGTGCCTAGCACCCCTGCCATAGGGTGGGGTGTGGGTGGCCTCGCGTGGGTCTGAATGTTGCGTGACGATGTGCAATGCGTCACGTCTGGATATACTCAACGCCTGTAAAGGACCGTTAATGCGGCAGCAGCAGCAGCATTCGCCGCCGCAACCGGCGTGACGTAAAGACGAGACAGGAGGGGACTTGAGATAAGTTGAAGAGGTGGACAACCCCCGCATACACTCACGGGCACTGGGATGCTCTGTCATTGTTGCTGTTGCCGGCATCATTGGGAAAGGTTACCCTTAGGCGAAGGTGTTGTGACAGCAGCCTTCAACTCGCATATTTCCGCGAAGACACAGAAGTCGCTGGGTTGAATGAAGGTCGAGGTGGGTATGTTAATGGGAAGCGTGGTCAGCGAATGGGTTAACTGCTCAAGATACCAAGATACTACCAAGTTCAATGTCTGAGGGTTTATTGTCCTCAGTGGTTTCCGACGGTTGAACCAACGATATAAATACACAATGCTAACGATAGCATGGGGTTGTCCATGATCAACTGCAATATTGAGGGGCAATAGATGACTTTACGGGTTGTCTATAAGGTTATAAGGAGCTGGGAATACAACCTGACAATCGGGCGTAATAGAAATCAAGTTTAGCAGATTTAACCAGGAACGATTTGTAATCACTTTATTATCCCCAGCCGCGCACTTGAGGCTGTCTGATTCGCATGTGGCCCCAATACTTCCTACGCTGCTACTGTGTGGAACCCTCGCAGACCTAAGGACCCAGAACTGTTGGAGAAGATGCAAAAGCCACTTGTAAGACGTGTTGAATGACGATATAGCCACTTCCGCCATACGCTTACAAGAACACGCCCTGACAACAGACTCAGGAGGGCTACCGTAAAATATCTTAGAAAGCTGCTTACGAGACAGGAAACCAAAAAAAAACAATGTTACCGCGATGCGACTATCTTGAGGGCGGATCTTGTGTTCCGTCCAAAAGCCGTGGCCAAAACACGTACATGTAAAGCACTGGCGCGCTGAATTTTTTGCTGTTTCTACACTTTTTGCTATTTAAGGTACACTCTCGAAGATCCATTGGTATCTACCGAGCTCAAATATATATTAGACGGCGAACACGAACGCCTGCAAGGGTTTTTCAAACTCCGTGTCGATGAACATAATTTATAGAGTGCCCGCGTGAACGCAAATGTGATCACTGCAACCACTTCTGATATCGTTGGAATCATTGCATTGGCTTCGTATTGCTCAATGCGTGCTGATCTCGAACATATTTGACATATTCATATGCCAGTCTCGTATCGTAAACTGCACCGTTTATTGTCAGTTTTCGGAAAGGATACGTATTGACAGACAACTATTTTTTATTATTAGGTTGACCCAAAAAAACCGGACAAAAAAATTTCAATATCGTCTAAACTAAGTGAGTTAAAACAAAGATTTTTTTAGCATGAATTAGAGGTGTGCCCCTCCTTTATTTATACACTGGTCCCAGGGTTCTGGCAGCTTCTGACTGCTAGGTATGCGCCATTCCTATTACCATTTATAACTTGGTTATTTAAGGCCTCTCCGGGCAAATCGATGTTTGCATACCTTTGGCTAAAATACCTTTGTGCCCTAGCATTGTCATCGAGCAGCTACATTCGGTGCTTCCTATTGCTATGCCAATTATTCATGATTCCTATCAAGAACTCGAGCTATCGCGCCGACTCCATTTTTTCTTTTGGGCCCAAAATCTCATAGTAGCAAATTCCGACTCGTTCGCTGCCTATATATCTTCAAATTGTCTTGCGAACACTCCTCAAGCATTTTCAGTTGGCCAAGACCTTTTTTCCTGCATCCTCAGATTATTTTTAATAATTCTACGACATGTTTCACGAGGCACACCAATTGTAGCCGAGAACGTTCTCAATGACCACACTGCTCTGGTTTGCTCAAAAGCTTTTTCGATTCTTTCGATCCAGTCGTCGAATCGAGATTCGGGAACGGATGGGCACCCTCGATGTTCATTAATGTCCCAGTCGTTTTGCCTAAAATGCGCACGCCAACAGTACATCTGGCGTCGATTCAGGGCATTATGGCCGTGCACGCTAACCAACCTTAGATGGATTTCAGCTAGACATTTCTTCCTTTGAAACATAAACCTGACACTTTTCTTGTGAAAATGCCAGGGACCTGCTCCGGTGGTTGCCATTTCGAACGCCCAACGAAGGCCGAATGCTAGCGGCTTTCGCGCCGCCTGCTTGCTAATTGTTGTGTCTCATTACCCGCCAAATTTGAATTCAAACCGGCCAAGAATAAGAATTCCGCGCAAGACGATAGGAGTTTCACCTCTTGCAAGTCAACCTAATATATAGCAACAAAACCCTTATTTTTATTCACCAGAATACTAAAACGCCGAGTTGCTGTTATTCACATCTGTGATGGCTTACAGTTGAGGAATACGGACGTTCGAAAGAGGGAAGCATAATGCGATTTTTCTGTTGCACATAGAGTTTGTTTATCAGGTCTGAGTCCTCGACACTCTTCACGGTCCATTAAATCCGTACTGAACTTACGTCAGCAATATAAATTATAGATGACAGCTGTGTATAGGTTACTTAGAAACAGGTGTACAGCTAATTCAAGCTGCTGAATGACTTTGTTTGTACGGGGTTCACTCGCAGTTCCCCCACTCATGTGGATGTGTTTCCGAAATAGGCGGAGTTCTATTAGCAACGTTCAGGGCTTCCCATTTCGACAACTCCATACTAATAATACTAGTAGTGGTGATAGTCACTTGCGTCTAAAATCAAGCTTTGCGCGACTCCTTACAGAATAGCTACGGGTCCCCGGTACACACACACATATATATATATATATATATATATATATATATATATATGCGTGTGTATATATAATGTGTGTATACACAACGATGCGGACGCCCTCGTTGTTTCATACGCAAAACTACAGTAGAGCAACGTACCTGGTAGCTGGCTGTGTTTATATATGGACAGTCTGTGTGACTCTTCACGGCAATGCTTCGATTTTCACTGTTTAGTATGATGACTATTCAGGAAAGTCCTCGTCTCTCTTAAAACAGCCAGCCAGTAAATACGAACGTGTGAATGTTATCCTAACGCTGGCCCGATGTTGATAAATGGCGTCTATTTTGTGGCAATGTTTATATTTGATATTTATTTATAAACGGCGAACACCGTTCTTCCTCGGCATGGAAGTGCCCGATCACAATGCCAATACCGCGCTTCATGTTTCGCAACATCGCGTCACTAAACGATGACAATCGTTTCCAACTAAATCCTACGAATACGTTCGGAAGCGTTATTTTGCTGAAAGTTAGTCGTAAAACGTGACGACAGCTTCGGGACGCTGTGACGTTATTAGTTGTTGCGATCTCAGATGGTGATCAAGGTACACCTGAACAGGTGAACTCTGAGGTTTGTTTGTTCATGCGTTCGCCGGCATTATACTTGATTCTAGGATAAGGTGAATTCTTTGGCGCTGATCTATATATATATATATATATATATATACTGCTAATAATGTTGTACAATTGGAACGTGTACTCAACTCATCTGAAATGGAAAATCATTTAGATAATTTGAATTCTACCGAAGGATATACATATGTAGCTAATTGAGAAAAATCGCTTGTCTGGTTTAACACATGCAAGTGGACGTTGATATGGCGTGATATAGATGTGTTTGCAAAGTTCCAGTATTTCCTCAAAACTCGCGCACCAAAATGCGTCATCTTCATCTCGTCTCGTATTTACGAAATACGGCAAAAATGTCATCGTCGTTGTATGCAATACTGACATAAAAATATAGCACTAGCATGCTACAGCTCTTTCTATGATCGCTTGACATACTTCCTGTTCGATAATATTCGCACCTTTTTAAGCTGTTTGTTAGTACTATTCCTATGAATTGTGGATCCATCCGACTTCATTTGAACTCGTCATTAATGCCGAAATCCTTCAATAGAAATTTGCCCGACCAACGCTGCTTTTTTTTATTCCTGTATAGTAAGACAATTTGCGTAGGTAGCCGAATAGGTTCGCTATTTCATCGTCATCTTTTTGAAGCTCTGGATTTCGCCTGATAGATTTGTCTACGCATGCATCGATACATGGTCTTACTGGCGTCTACACCTAACCATCTAATCTACGGCTAACTTAAATACTTGGTCCGTCAAATACCCTGTGACGACGAATCCGTGATCACTATAATCGTTTTACGACAACCCCGTCGGCAAAGTACGCTGTAACCACCTTATTATCTTTGAATGCCCTCAGCTGATAGAGAAACAGACGCGAGCTCTAGTAAAAACATCGACTTTGAATCGGATCGACTAAGGTGCAAGAGAACGTGCGACGCGACGCAAAAAAAAAACGAAGTGAAGCCCTTCCCTTTCGGTCCAACGATTCGTAAGAACTCGTGTGCAGTGAGTAGTCGTTTGTAAATAGCCAGATGAGATACGCATTGAGTCACATCGCATAGGCAAGACGCTGCCAACACAGAGGCCCAGGCGTCGTATGCAGAAGGACAAGTCTCCGCTCTCTCAGCGCTTCATCGGTCTTCCCTACTGCCCCAGTCTTTCTCCGCAATCGGCCGTGGCTACTGCGCGCCCAACCTACAAGCCCATTCATGGGCAGTGCATCTGAGCTGCCACTGATTCGGGAACAGCAGCCGGGCGCACCCGACCAAAGGCGCGGTCCACACCACCACCGCTGCCACCGTCATTGGCTTCGAAGCTTCGACGAAGGCTTCCGAGACGATTCGAGCCGACGAGCATCGGGCGCGAGCGGCGGACGAGAGCGCAGTAGCTGCCAAGCCTTTGATGTGTTGCAATCCGCGTCGTCACAGGCGAGTTGATGCTGGACCATTGCCACCACCCCGACAGCGCGACCCGTAAGCGCCCCCCGGCTTCCCGACCTCTTGAAATGGTTCGTTTGAGTGCGCTGCGACTGGCTAAAGTTGAAAGCTTACGGACCGAGCTTAGAGTCTACCACCGTTCGTGGTGCTACCACCCCCGGCATTAGCCCTCCTTGCAGCAGCAACTTGAGATGGAGCTGGAAAAATAGATGGTTACTACTACCGCCATCACTATGCTTGAGTCTCAGTCGCGCTCACACGAACAGACGCAGCCAGACAGATCCTCAATAGACGGCGAAGCGATGGGATGGGGCACACAGAGACGATTGGCACCACACGCCGTCTCTATCTTAAAGAAGCAAGCTGCTCTCTGTGCACGAACCCATCTTGTACGAGTAGCTTTGCTAGTTTCTCCCGACCAGATCATGTTAGCTTTAGCTCTACATGCACTTACAAAGACGAACACGTAAAGGGGTCGATTTTGTCGCTCGCATCTCGACGACGTGGTGCTCTCTAGAGCGGACAGAGAGAGAGAGAGCTGCCAGCACGAGCTCAATTGAAATGCGTCAGGGTATGAAGAGCACTTGAGATGTAGCTAGTAAGCCTGTTGACAGTAGGCCTGATGTGCTTTTTTCTTGCTTTTAAGCACACCAGTCTATCGGCGTGTACCAATCAATGCTTTGTCACTTCGCAATATATATATTGGCGTATCAATGCTTTGTTGATACGCCGCAATTGGAGGTGACTTCGTTAAATCGTGTCCGGATCTATGCTTATGACATCTTTGTATGTTATCACTGTATTTATAAAATTAATTAGTTTCACTCGCCTCTCTGTCTCTCTCAAACGATTATATCCATCGTATTATTGTTCCACGTTTCCTCAATGCCTCTTTGCCCTTTGTATGTCTCCGTACGTGGGGACACCTGTGGCACGAGAACGCTTGACTTGAAGAGGGCTAGGAGTCAGAAACACCAGCTATCTACAAAGTATCTTTCGCGTCACAACATCACATTGATCTGCATAATTCTCTTTAGCGAAATAATGAAACCGCTGTCAGTCAACAGCCTTTCCTCGCCGCAATTTCCAAACCCCACAATATTTCACCCATTTGTACGCATTTTTTACGTCCCGCAACGTGACCCTGTCTGCTTGACATTGAACCAAATGCATGTTACATTAATCATATTTCTGCTACACTATCATTACTCTCTCTCTCTCTCGCTCTCTCTCTATGAATCTCTCACTGTCGCCTCTCGCCAAGGCGAGCTCTCCCTCGGCGTGCTGATGTATTCGCATTAGAGGAAGGAAGATCTTTTGAAGATACTCGGTTTCTTCTTAGCCTCTTCCTGTCTCTTCTGCATATTAAGCGACACTTATCAAGTTGTGATCGCAAGTGAGTGCTCTGTCAAATATATGTGTATGTACGTCTCCGTTGTCACTTGGCCCCTTCAGTTGCTTCTCCCCTTGTGAAGCTCATGCGCTGTGCTGGCAGTCAGCAGGCCAGTGAGGCCGGGGTTTTCCTCGTTTTCTCTTTGAGCTTTCGTTCCACCCGCTCCGCCTTCAAATTACCCTCCAATCTACCTCCCCCTCGATGCATTCTCCGGGGGCTTCCAAGCTCTGCGAGCACGGCGCGAGTCGCCGCCATTGCACCGATCACCATTTTATCGTAGGGGAAGATCTACGAGTCGTCGAGGGGTCCGTTCTGTCGTTCATCTATCGTGCTCTCGATCAAGGGCCTGCGACGATCACTCCCACGGAATTCTTAGAGATACGCGCATTTAACTTCAGATCGTTGCTGCCTGGACTCCGGGTAGTGTGCTGGCTTGGTTTGAAGCGAACGATTGTGCACTGCCACACTCGGCTACGCAGAACTGAACTACGCCGACTGAGAGCACTTAGACAGATGGCTGGCTCATGGAAGCGTTCTAATTTCCTAGCAACTTTGAACTTCAGGTACACGGAAACACTCCTGAAGGAAGAACAGGCCGACGCGTACCGGAACAAGCTAACTTCAACTACGCTCTAAGAGTAGAAGGACTGAGGAAGGCGACGCGAGAAGACAGTTTTTAGAAAGGCGAAGACTCTATCCCTTTCTTTTCAAGCCGAACCCGCTAGACTAACATCCGAATCCTACGTGTACAACCCGGAACGGCCGGTCTCTCCCTTTGCCCAGATCAGTGTTATCTCTCTCTCTCTCTCCCTCTTTCTCTCGTTCTCACTGAATCACTTGCGCGTCGCCTCGTTCTGAATCAGGGGAGGTCGTTTTTGAGTGTAAAAGGATGGGTGGCTGCGAGCCCCACTAAAGGGTTTAGTGGTGGTGGAGGCTACAGCTACTAGTAGTAATAGTGGACGCGGCGAAAGATGGCGATGAAGTCGGCAGGCAGAGGTAGCAGCAGTCGCTACTAAGCAAGCATAGCCAACGTTAGCGGCGTTTCTCCGTAACGAGGTAGGTGCCACCAAGGGAAATCGCCTCGGAGGGGGAATGGAAGGGAATGAGATGGAACTCGAGGAAGAAAAAGTGGCGTCGTTCACGACGGCATCCGCCAGGCCGAAGTGAAGTGGCCGGGTCGCTGACTTGGGGACTTTGCCTGCTGCCAACGAACCCAGCACGCCGATGCTACGCTAGTCTCTGAAAGAGAGGAGAGAGCTAGCTAAGGCGAATGTGGCGTGCATTGCGTGTGGAAGGGACGCGGCAAACACTCAAATGGGAAACGAGTTAGGAACCTGACGACGCGAGATCAGGGAGAGGCCTCAGGTTCCTGCATCACCGAAGACGGCAGCATCCCGGGAAAGCAAGAGAGAGAGAGAGAGAGAGAGAGAGAGAGAAGACATTTCATTAAATGAGAGCAAACGGATAGGAAGAGATGGCGCTGGAGAGGAGGTAGCAACGATGAAGCCATTGGTCCCGCGGCGGTCGCGCTCAAGGAAAGCTCTGCGGGAGGGATACGGTAGAAAAATCGAGGGTATATGGGGCCGGGGATTGGGGGTTTGTGCGATGTGTGGCACGGCCCTAAACCCGTAACGCGCGCAACGGTGGACAGAGGAAGAGTGTTTCGGTTCGTGCACACGACTGCACGCAGTTTCCAAGCCAGCTGCAGCAAGAACTGCATGTGTGCGTGTGTCGGGATGTGGGAGGTTGCTGCGGAGCCAGTCAGAGGAGACAGAAGAGCCGAGATTGCCGCTCATGAGACCGCTGCATCGAGGAGAGGAGTGAGTGTAGGATGGCAGCTGAACGAAGAACGACTGAGTGGGTGATCTAGACCGAAATTGTTGCTGGTGCTGCCTCGGCCACCGCCACCGTCTCCGTGGCTCAGAAGACGAAGAAGGCAAGACGCAATGGGGGAACGTCGGCGGAGCAACTGCAATGCCATGCATGCAAACGAAACGTGGAGCGCTGGCGACCGACTTGCGGATGCGATAGCGGACGAGCGCCGACCAGCGGAGGCCACCGCTGTGACGGGATCACATCGCCGCTTCGCGTTTTCTCATCGGGTTTCGCTCTCTGTCCCCCTCGATCTCTCCTTCTCTCTTTAGTCGGGCCTCACTTCGTCGCATGGCATGGAGTTCTCGGAGCCGGAACGTAGAGACATCGCAGCGCGAAGAGCAAACGTCAAAGAGGAGAGGAAAGGGGTCTGAGAGTTGTACGACTGAGAGACCGCTTCAAAGATGGGCGAGCGCAGTGAAATCAAGAAGAGAAAAAAAACCAGGAAAGAAATGCGACAAGGGCCAGCGACAGGCCAAGAAGAGGAGAGAAGTGACGCTACTAAATAGCTGCCGCTGCTGCTGCTGCTGCTGTTGCCGTCGCGGCTGGCGGTAGTGCCGTTGCCCAAAAATCGCATTGTGCGCAAAACCCGTGTGCGTGCGAGCGGGCCGGTTCAGTCTCTCGAAGATAATGAAGAGAGGAGGGAGCCGGTTCAAGAGGACTAAAGTGGCAGTGGTGGGAATATAGCGAGGGAAGAAATTGAACAAGGAAGCAGCACGGCAGACCCGTTGAGCGCGGCCGCAGGCGGGGCTCGATTCGCAGAAACTCTGACATGAAATTAAGGTGAATGAACAGACCCTGATAAAGCGGCGAAACAATAGGACGGTGTCCTTGGTAAACTTAACCGTATTGGACTGAGTTCTCCGGAAAAGAGAACTGTGCCGCTGAATAGAAATCGTGTGTGGTATGTTCGCACTTTATAATACATATATATATATATATATATATAGCAACGTTGTTAATTGTTCTTGTATTTGCAATTGTGTATTCTGTAAAGGGTAGTGTTTTTCCGTGATAGAAAAAACATGTCGCCTTGATATAGTCGGGGCCTGTGGGGAATATGCTCGGCCGTTTGACCAAGGCCTGATGGAATGTGTTACTGCCTCTATATTCGCTCACGACGTCGACGTCGTGATTTGAATGTAAATGTGGAACATCATTTCTCGATTTTCTTCAACTTTCTTGCTGATCACAACTCAGCCAACTATTTGGATAGCTAATTGCTCGTGATTACTTCAAGGCTGCCACGATTGTGCAATGCGATTTGTTATTCACTGAACGATTTGTCTCGATAGAATCACAGCATCTGATAATCATCTTGTCATATATATCTTTTCAGTTTATAAGCAACAATAATATGTACGAGTTAAGCTATGCTCATTCATATCTAAAATAGTCAAATGCATAGACATGGTTCCTGCTCAAAGTCGTGTAAATAGTAATGAGCTCGCGACCCGATCGAATTAGAATGCCAGCCAAGTTCGTCTCTCCACAAGAAGAGACGTAGCTCAAGAGCCAGTAAACTCGTGGTATTAGATGAAATCGAACCAAATTGCAGCAATTAATCTTCGTTCCGTCCACCAAGTCGTTGCTTCCCCCTAAGCCATAGCTCCTGCTGTATCTGCTGCTACTGCTGTCAAAATAGGGGATGCCGCCAGATACAACTGAGGCGCAAATCGGAACTTCACCATGATAATGATGACCATGTTGCTGATGATAGAGACATTTCTACTAACGCTACCTACAGCTCTCGCGCTCTCTCTCTCTCTCTCTCTCTGGCTCTATCTCGTTCACGGGGGCAGAGTGCCAAGATCGCAAGCTTTTAACACACAATCCCCGGCCCACTTTGCCGTGAGCGGTTCTGCCTCCGTTCCCCCTCGACCCCGCAGTCCCATCATCGTCAATCTCTTGCCACCTTTAAATTTTAGACGTCGTCCGTCCCGTCGATTAAATCACCCTCTATGGCCACGAAACTCCCCAGAAGCCTCGTGTCCGAGCCCATTTCTCCCATCTTTTACTCCGTCCCATCGTTGCTTCGAATCTCAATTCTGCTGATGACCTGGCTGGTCTAGAATTTATCTCTGCTATCACTTCCTCCCCATCACATGGCAAGTTACCGCCAAGCTGCCAACTTCGTGCCCGTCCGCTTCTTTTTCGTCTCGTCTTTTCTCACCCCGGAGCGGATCGCGTCCCACGCCCCTCGAACGCTGCCCCACTCAAAGCACTGCTCCGCCCAACGCTCTATAGAGTTTCAGGAGCGTATTCGTTTCGTGCAGGGGGCGCGGTGGATTTTTGTCGAAAAACTCTGTTGAATCTAACAAATCTCGTCAACCCTAGCAGCTAGTAGGTCCTAGAGAATGGTTTGCCCGCCTCATCTGTGTCGAGAAGAAACATCGCTTTTGAAACAGTGCCTGGCTAAGGTCACTGCAGCAACGGGCTGGCGTGGCCAGCCGGACTAGTGTGGGGAACTTTGATCACTCGGGGCTTTCGTATACGCGGAGCGAGTTAGGTTTGTTGGTTACTACCCTGATACCCTACCGGCCAGTCAAGTCAGCTCAACTCAGCCAAACTCGTCTCATCTCCCGACCCAGCCTCTCAGAGCCCAGGATCCACCTGAGTTTAAGTTGAGGGCGAGGTAACTTATTAACTCCCCACTGGGATAGTATGTGGGGTGGCGGAATTGCGAATTGGGGCCGAAGTAGAACTTGAGTCCTTCGTGCGGTGCGCGTCAATCCGTTCTGTTACCCGGATATATCCAAAAGCGGTCAGGACCGCTAAGTTAGAAATTGAGGTTTTCGCCTTGGGTGGAATAGACCGCAGCAAGGAGAACCTTCCTTAGGGAAGGCAGCTCCTTTAGTGCCGGCAAATCACTGCAGACACTAAGAGAAACGTCAAGTACCCCTCAAATAGGCAAACAACCAGACCGCATCAAGCTCAAGGGAGGGTTGGAGTGTTTATTAGGAGTGAAAATAGATGAGTCCGTTAGTTTCATAACACGCAAGTGATTAGTGCGTGGCTTTCGCAAATCCCACACATAGGAGCACGATTAGCAAAGTCTAAAAGTCTAGTCTATTTAAAGGTCGCCTGTGGCAAAGCCAATTGATCTCATCTCGGGCGCAGTGTGAGATACAACAGCGCGCAACTTTGGTCAAAGGGTAGTTGCGACACCAAAAGTATTTACATACGACGGCGACTTAGTTCTCTCGTGCTGATTTGCTTGCAACTCCCCTCGTTGTCTTCCGATAGATCAGAATGAGAGATCATGTGAGACTCGCGTGCTGATCTCGATGAATTTTATCGGACAGGGCGGTGTGTACTCGCGTTCGTATGTCCGTTAATGTATTTGGCCTCGCCTAGTAAGACGTTCGTGCGAGTTTGCTTAGGAGTCCTCTGCAGCTGTGAACCTCAATACCACTGCACTGTATTGTCATCGTTTCCGACTGCTCAATGCAAGAAGGAGCCTCGTCTATGCGTCCTAAGCGATTATGACGTCATGCGATGCAAACCCAACAGCGCAGCGCGATGATATCAGATCGACGCCCACCTGCATGACAACCCCATCTCGAAAGAGAGGAGATCTGGACCAGCTTTTCTCTGAATTGCATTTCCATCCACAAATAAATACGGGCCTACAACTTATCTACAGTAAGCCTGAAAGCATGGATTTTACTATGTCATGTAGCAAGGGTTGGACGGTCGGGGAGTATGCGCTTCTGGCCTACGTACAGTGAACTCCTTGCATTCAATGGAGATAGAACAGTATTTATGCACATATGGAGGAAGCCTGGCTAAAGCTGTTCAGCGGTAAGCAAGCAGATGCCCCTATATCTCTACAAGCGAGCGAGGCATCACATACTCGATGCGAATTCGCATTTCGTAGTGGTTCCCCACTACTCGGATAGTCTGTGTTGACGCACAGTCTAAGCGGGCACTATGCATATAAACCTAGGTAGCGCATATGTACATAAGATTGGCGAGCTAAGTAAATGACGAGATGATGCCTCGATACTCTTGTATAGACAGGCTTAAGACGCGTCCCCGTGTTGATTCAGAATCTGATTCGGCCGGCGCGAGGATGTCGAATCCACCGCCGATTCAAGATCCGTATCCCAGAGTGTCATTGTCGGCAGACGAACGGGAGGAACTGGCATAATCTACAGAGATCCCCCATCTGTAACTCGGGTGCTTTAGCTCGCTTAGCTCAGATATCGTACGCGGATTTGTACTTTGTGCGAATAGATGTTATACATAAATACTGTGCATGTGGTACTCTGTGTTCGCACTGGTCATTGCCAAAGAGACCAGAAGAGAAAAGGACAATGTACTTTTTTGCTCACACGTCTCCAGGGGCTATTTTTTTTGTTTGTATATTATATATATATGGACTATAACAGACAGAAAACAATTATTATATTTACTGCTTCCCTTGCGGATGACTAAATTTCACACATGACTGCCGTGCTTCCCTTTTTATTCTACAATATGCCGACATCGAACATGCCTACGGTGGATGCGGCAGGCATAAGTTATAAGTGTGAACATAAATTATAACATTTCGGTGATATGGCTTAAAGGGGACCGGTGATTGAATTTCAACAGAGTATTGTGGTAATGGTTAGCAACGACGATCATACCGGGAAAGGCCACACAGGCTTCTCCTGGTTGTTCGCGCTGGCCTGTAAACCAACAGCAATTCCCCACGGCGTCGGCGCTTGTAGGCAATGTTAAAAGTGAATTGGCGAATCGTATCGCGCCGGCCGCTAACTCGATTATACGCTGCAGGTTACTGCGCTAACCTGTTAGACAAAGTTACATTGCACTTCAAGGATATTTAGATAATAAATTGATAATAGATAACACGAAGTGATGATTATGCTGCTGCTGCTGCTGCTGCTTGTGCTGTTGCCGTCACTGTCTCCGAGTTGCAGCGTTCAGATGCATGTGGCTGGCAAGCAGCAAACAACACAGTGTCACTACCCCAAAGTCTGTCAATGTCGCTCCTCCAACTGGTTTACCTCATCCATCCCCAGCCGTTGCTAGCTCCCTTTTGCCGCGATTGCGATTAACACCGTCACACTCGTGCACGCGGCACACAGTGCTCCTTTACTTAGAGGAGGAGCGGGCCCGATGCTGTTACTGACTGTCCGAAGGAGGGGGCATTAACGCCATTAAACGATGGAGACAGACGAGCACGCAAGGGCAGCTGGGCTGGGGGCGAATGAGAGATAAAGTCAATCACTTCAGGCAGACCAGATAACAGAACCTATGCTAGACCAGCTAGCGGACTGGCTGGTGTCGGCAGAGCCGAATGCTGCCGAGAGCAGCGTTGCAGCCGATCCCAGGCTGTTGCCGGCGCAATGTGAAGCAGGCGAGCCACGCCATGGAAGTATGACCGCACGACAGGGCATGGCAGTTTGCAGGGACCGTCGGCCGTCCCATACAACTGACTGCTGGCTGGCCTTCTATAATACCTTGCTCGCAGCAGCCCAGCGACATACCTGCCTCCCTGCGCTGGTGCTGCGTAACTCGTCGCGATACGCCCGGACGATACGGCACTCGTGGCCGGCGCAGGAGCGCCCGTCCCTAAGGGTAGGCGTGAAGGGGGCGAGCAAGCCCCGTTCTTACTTCCGTTTTAGAAGTCTCGCGTCCGCGCTCGAACGTCAAAGGTGTTAGTCGGCGCTGGCAACCGGAAGTGACGTCACCCTCCGGGACGCGCGTTCGGCTGGCGGTGGCAACCGCAGCGTCAGCGGCCAAGACACTTTATCGCTGGTGACCGCCACAACGGTGTGAGCCAACCGTAGCGGGGAAGGCTAGCGAGGGCGCAGAACACCTTCGGCCTGCGGCCTCCTACACGTGGCCTCCCCACTTGGCCTGGCCGACGAACTCTGACTTGCCGGCCTGACAGCGGCATGGTAAAATGGGCTCATGAAGACCCGAAGAGCCCTATGGAGAGTGTCGGTGTGTACATGCCCCCACCGACAATTGTTATACATCCCGTATCTAATCTAACGGCGTATATATACATTATTATTATTATACATATTATTACCTCGTACAGGGTGAGTCGAAAAGGGAAAACCCGGGAAAAGAGATAGATAGATAGATAGATAGCGAGAAAAGCAGGAGGCGTAGATGCAGCATTCGTTTTCAGCTCGGTGGCTGCTCGTGCAGGGTCTGGCGAGTCGACCGCCACAGCGACAGTCGGAGTAGCGGCTATCATCGTCCAATATCATCCCCAGCTGGCGTGGCCCTGTGCAACGATAATATTGTCCTGTCGTGGTCCGGCGCCGTCGCCTAGCTCCACGACGCTATCAGCGGCCGCCTATGCCGCTCCATGCAGAGTATGGGTAATGGCGGATAGATGCCTACTTCCGGCATCACTTCCGTTGTCGAGTGGTTTTGGTTTCGCAGACTGTTCCATCCAGTCAGTCAGTCAGACAGACAGCTGTTTTGCCTCGTTTGATTAGGGGTTGCGGGTCGGTTTGTTCGAAGGGAAGACGCTTGCTGGACAGAATCACTGTCTCATACTTCTACCACCACCACTACTATTGCTATACACAACGAGGTCATCTGTGGACACTGTATGCCTATATATATACACCTAAAGTAGATGTGTCCTAAAGTATTATAGATATCCTCGCAGGGCAGCAGCAGCAGCATGCACACGACATAGTCTATGTGCCACAGTCGGTATAATAGGCGAGCAAGGGGAAATCTTGCACAAGTCGCGCGCTGATACGTTCGGGGCCAGTTTCGATAGGAAGGGACGAGACAGTGCCGAGTAATAGCGATATTGTATTTCGGCGTATCAGGATACTGGGGGGTCGGTGGGTAGTGAGTGAATGATCTCTTGAGCGAGCCGGCAAGAAGGGAACAGAGAGCTGATTGGTGTTTACTAGAATGCAACGTCCCCATTGTGTCTTCATGATGTCTCGCCAGGAATGGGGGCTGCACCACTTGACTCGGCTGGACCGCCCCGAAGGGACTTATGGAATTATATATGCTAGGATGAATGGACCTTCGATTCTATAACCACATGCCGTTTGTGGTCGAAGTATGACCTACCAAATATAGTGTCGCTGTTGGCTGCGTATTTTCACGGTTGGCTGCACGTTCGTCGTTACCACTTTGGTATACCGTTTCCTGTACCGGGCCATTCGGCATAACAACTAACGGCATGCTGGATGTAGGGATGCCGTGGTAAAAATGCTAGGAATATAACACTGAAACAGTTAAACATGCTCATGTACGCATAGCGAACGAAATCAATTCCCAGAAACGATAAATGAGTGGTGGAAAAAGTCATGTCGACGGATAGTAGACGGAAGTGTTTCGTAAGACTGACCCCTTTGAATGGAGATGTTCAACGGCGGGGATCGAACCCGTGCATCTGCATAGGTGTCTCCTTCGATTTCAATGAGTACACGAATGCACCACCAGGCTACCGGGCTCGACTGTGGCAATGCGACGATGGCAATAAGAAATAGGGTAAATGTCAGCTGGGAGTCCGAATGGAAGATTGTAGTTTGTTAGACCAGCGTGCATCGACGAGATGGCACGCTGTAAGTGTACTGGCGGAAGGCATGAGGTTGCGTCTGGGGAGGGGCGCATCGTCGTGTCCGATCCACTACACATATTAAGAGCCACAATGAAGTTCGTCAATAGCTTCAGAGTTCCTCGGTGTGATTATGCCAACGAACGGTCGTCTCTTCAGGGAACACAGCATGCCTCCTACGGGCTTCAGGTCAGCTGGGAATATCTTCCGCCCACACAACCTAAGTAGTTGGATCGAGTGAAGCGTGCAAACACTTTTGAGACACGCTGTACTGTTCGGCACGGAATAGGTTCGTCTACATCCTTGACGATATGCTCTTATCCGTTGGAGCGTTTAAGGCGTCGCCAGCTCAGACAGAGCTCATTGGGATGTGGGCAAGAAAGATGGCAGATATCGACCCGGACTTTTACGTCAATACGGGTACGATGACTAACGATAAATGAATGAGGGAGGCACTCAGAGCGAACCGATCCATTGTAACTCGTTTTGCAATACACGCTTTTCATCAGATTGTGTATTGGCCATAGGGCCACCACGAGCCCAACTCGAACTGTTTATGTACATATTGCAATAATGTCTGCGCCAGATCTCCCATTGGAGAATGCACTCGATCAATCTCACTGAGCCAGCTGTTCCCCCAACAAGCCTAAAGATGTTTATTCTTAGAAGGGTATATGCCCTGTTTACACGAGCCGACCTCTCACTATATGTTCGACTGTTTTTACCGTTATCACTAGGGGTCCCAGGTATATACACCGCAATACCGTGTGAATAAATGATTAAGTTTGTATATAATGCGGTACCACGGTAAAGCCACAGCTGGTAGACGATACCATTTGATTGCTGTACGTGAGACGATTTAAAGACAACCGATTTCAGCGTTGACTTGATACAATGCTCTGTCTCGATCCATTATGATCTCCCTATCTATCCTCTTCCCATATATATATATATATTTTT
This sequence comes from Stratiolaelaps scimitus, assembly GCA_019614645.1. Taxonomy (NCBI): domain Eukaryota; kingdom Metazoa; phylum Arthropoda; class Arachnida; order Mesostigmata; family Laelapidae; genus Stratiolaelaps; species Stratiolaelaps scimitus. The sequence goes on from JABWDB010000054.1 coordinate 110,575, forward strand.
TTTTTCTTTTTTTTATTTGTAAAGTAATAAACTTTACAACTAAAAATGATATAGCTCTATGTTTTAACGTTTGCTGTATAAGATTAGGTTCATTCAAGGAAAGCCGCTGGATTTTCAAATAGCTGCCTACCAGCGTTGCTAATGGTTGCATTGTTTTCGCAAACAAAGCCACGTCTGAGTTTCTACCTATCTGTGCAAAGTTTGTGGACTAGTCCAAACTTAAATTTCGATCGAGCTCTGTGCGCTTTGACCAACTGAAGAGAGGTCTGAGCAAGTCACCAAAGAGATTGACTATGACCTGTCGCATCGAGGTCATTTGAAGGGCGTGCGAGAGCTGCCGACCAGATAGCAACGTGCAATAAATTCTCCGGGATCATTGCAAAAAAAGTCTTGAATTTTTATGAATAAATAAGTTGCTATTATTGGAAACAACGTTTCTGACTGTTTCGATCGTTCTAACATGAAATCGTAAGGTATATATTCTAACCTGCGACCTGTTTGTTCTCCCAAACAGAGTGTGTTTGCTTTGGGCACAATAATTTCTTATGGACGTAAAGTTTGCCGGCGTTGATTTGTCGTGAAACTGCCGTTTCTTCCTGTGATGTGATGGCTTCGTCTATCCATCCGGTACGAATGTGAACAAAAATTATATGTTTTATCTGTATTTAACAGATGTTTATTTCTAGACCCTATATGTGATTGATTACTAATTAAGATCGATTTGACGCTCATCATATAGATCTATATATATACACATTTCGGCTAACGTGTATTGCCCATTTACCCATCGGAAGGGAGTCTACCGACCTGGCGCATAATCAAAGGTTCGAGGTGGCCATTTGAATGCTGTCATCAAAAAGAATACTTTTACTTTAGGTGTTCCCAGCCAAAAAAAAACGGACGCTTTTCTAACTGGAAATAAAATAACTGTCGAAAGCAGAGATATTTACAGATAGACGCGCGGTTCGGCATCAAACTTTCTGTTGTAGTCGTAGTGGTGGGTGGACGAAAAACCCACATCGCATTTTCGTTCGTCTGGCGTCACCGTCAGAGGGCAACATACGCTCGCAGGTCGATGGATAGTGCCGCGGCACTAGCAGCAGCAGCGGCGACTCGAGCACACTAGCTCAATCACATGTGCGCTCCACATGTCGTTTGGCGCGGCGTAAACGCCGTGTGCACCACCGTTCGATCGAGTCGGGCCAAATTGACCCAAACTCAACTACGGTCGAGACGCGTCGTAATGTTGAAACTTTCGGGACGACAGCGCCAATGAAACTCGCACTGGATCGGACTGCCTTGCCCGGCGGCGACGTCAAACCGGCTTCGCCAACTAGTATGCTGGTCCAGCTCAATGGAGCGCACGGCCACTCCGGGAACGGTGCGGCTCATGGGTGCGATGCTGGATGGATCAGCAATCGGAGGACGGCACTGGATGTTCTTTAGTGTTCTGGCCATGCCCAACGAGTTCGAGTGCCTCTCTGCCACAGTGGTTGAATAACCACGAAGGAGTTCGTTTGCAAAGAATCTGTCGAGGAACTCAAGACAAACTCGTCGAGGTGGCGAAGTCGGCCAAGTGCCGCTTCGGGAAGCGATTAACAGTTGACCGCCGCTGCTGTGTGGCTAGTCGTTGTTCGCCGTCTTGCTGTGCACTATTCATGTCGATGTGAAAAGACGATCGTGGTGTGTCTAGTGTACCGACCCGCCGCCGCGATTGGTGGCAACAACCTCAACTCGTGTCAGTTTTCCCGGACTAGCCGATAGGTTGAGACCGCTTCACGTAAATGTTCCATAGGTTGAGATATCGCAGTTGGGCGGTATCATTTATACCGTTGCTGGAAGTGCACTCTGGGTTTAGTATTACACTTGCCGAGGTTCGGCGAGAACATTTCGCCGATATGCGCGCAGATGGCCTATTCTGGATCTATATGAACCTGTCATAGGCATAAGTTGTATATTGAAGGCGACGAGGGTACTTCAGTGACAGTCTGATCAGATCAGGTAGGAGTACACTACGTTCTGTAAGCAAATTTCTATTAGTCTGCCTTTTGAGGGATGTCTGTTTTTTTTCAGCAAATTGCTTGAAGCTTAGAAAACACGAAACTTCTCAATAGCCATTGCCTGACCCCGGTGTTTCTCATCCTCTTGGGGTATCATTGTCATATCCCACTGCGTATCCAACTCAATACTACCTAAGCCTAAGCCTTTGGCTTCGAAATCGTCTGCCAGTCTGAGCATCGCCCGCTTCACGTAAATGTTCCATAGGGTTGCGCATAGGTCAGATAGTCAGATATAATTACATATCTCGAATTGCGATACTCAGATCTTTTTGTCTCGACGAATTGCGATTCTACACAGTGCTGCGTACGTTATGGCGAGCATACGACTATAGTACGATTCCCTTAAATCTTAAATTGTTTATCAAATCTACGTGTACAAACTATCTGTCACAGTCCACACTCCTGTGACGACGTTACAAGGACCAACACGTCCACAACAAAGCCGATGTACTCACTTCTCTAGACGGACCGCGCCACTAACATCAGCATCGTAGTGGCTGTCGAACGACAGTCGAGTCGAATCAAAGGCTTCCGCTGGTGCACAACACTCCACTAAGCGATTGCTGTGCTTCCTCTATGGCGCAGTGAGAGTTTTTCATTCTTCATTTCGTTGTCAGTTTCACTTCACATGATTTTGCATTAACGCACGGATACCCGCTTTGTTCTCCCTGTTTGTGTCTATGGAATAAAATTCAAGTTCAAATGGTCAACGAGCGTTAGTCATCCATCAGGTGTCTTCGGCCAACGCTGCTGCCGCCGCCGCCGTCGCCGCCAGCAGCAACAACAACAACAACAGGAAATACTATCCCCGCCTACAGTATCCACTAGCAACACGGGGATATTGTTGCTGCAACTGTTGATGTCCTAGGCATAGTTCGGATGGGGACAGTTCTCGTGTCCAGGCTGTTCATTCCACCCCAAGCCCCAGCGAATCCTTGATGCTGTCGTACAGCTTCTGCTAGGATCCCGAGCTGGCCGACGTCGACGTAAACGTCAACGTCGTCCTCGAACTTCTGCACGGCTATCCCTATATTGTTGCTGCTGTTGCTGTCGTTGTCGGCGGGCGCGGAGGCGGTGACGGATGTGCGCATGCGCCTTACCGCGTAACACCGTTACATCTCTAATTCTACGAGGAGTTGTTACGCCAATCAGCAGACAATCGCGTGGCCCAGAAAGCAGGCGGACAATCGACGTTACAACAACAACTACTACGGGGCGTAAGGGACCACTATAGAGAGAGAGACAGAGAGAGGGAGAGATTCGATGGCCCAACGATGGACAGAGCGATAGATCCTGGATCATGATGGCGTTGTCGTCGGCGTCTCCAGCGCCCTCCGCCGGTTGAACTCCAGCCACTGTTCCTTCGGCTGCTATGATACCACCATAGTTAACATTGCAATTTTTTATCAAAGAGGCATCAACAACATCAACAGTAGCAGCAGCAGCAGCAGCTTCAATAACAGCAGAAACTGTGGCGAAAAAAAAACATCAATAACAACAAGAGAGCGACAAAATCTGCAACGTACACGGTACCCCGCTCCGACGTTGCCAGGGAGCATTGCAGTGCGGGAGCCTGATTGAAGAGCTGCACGAACTAGACTGGGTTGTGTGGCGCAGTCGTGCCGGTACCGAAGCGATCTGCGGAAACACTTGTGCAACGCGTTGACTAAATGAAAAAATGACGAACACTATATACGCTATATCGTTTCGTGGATTGGAGAATTGGCCAATTGACGACAACGACCACCACAACAACAACAACAGCAGGAGCAGCATCATCACACTGAATTGATAACATTGCGTGTACTGAACGGCGATTCCGACCGAGCGTGTCTTGTGGTGGCACGGCCACGCCAGTTGAGTGGACAATTGTTGTTGACAATTTTCCTTCTACCCTGTTGTTGTTGTAGTCGAAGTTGTTTTGTTGACAGGTGAATCACGGAGTAGGCAAGCATTCACCTACAGCCGCTCGCGTTCTTGGGCCCGTAGCTGAGTCTCTCTCTCAAGTGTCAATTGTGCAATTCCGATTTGCTGTTGCTCAAATGTTGTGATTCACGAAATATTCTCGCATCGAATGATTCACCGTTTCGCCACCGTGGCGCTGCTCCTGAAGAGGCTTGCCATCCTGTCGAGGCTTCCGTCCGGAGCGCGATGGAGAAGGATTTCAAGGTAGAGTTCGGAAGCTTTCACAGAGACAAAACGTTGGCTAGGCCTAACGACAGAAACAACAGGCGCGACATCGTTCAGGTTTAACTGGCAGTGTGTACAACACTCACGAGAACATAGAACAACATCATCAGACAAACAAGATGCGATGAGAGGTCGTTGGAAGCCTGTATTAAGATTCGATGTACGGCGGATGTCTCCTGTGTACAATTTCATATTAAGGTTGATTTTAATGTATTTTTTTTACCTATGGTATGAGGTGTGTAGCTGATACTCAGTGGCAATCATTAGAGTTGTTCAAGTGAGCTCAACTTGAGTTTGACAAATGTGAGTTGCATAATATTAATCTTTTAATTTACTCAAAATCGATCCCGTCGGAACATGGTTGCAATTGGCCTCAAGCGGGCGTATCGGTTGTTGCATTTAAAAATACCACTGAGTAACAGCTGGGGATAGAACCCGACAGCTCCTTAATAATTTTGAATACACTTATAAAATCATGAATATGTGAACAACTATTTGTTGCTGGGTAATAAATGTAATCTATGTATTTGTCTGCATTATTGTCTGATAATTACGCTCCTTCAGATCGACTCAGATGAGAAATACTCACCACTGAAGTCCCCATCCGCTGTCGCGGCCAATCTTGAGCCGTCGACTTACGAGGCATTCCGTGGAGAATTCGCTCGAGGGGGAGCTCCCGAGGTAAAACTTCTCCATAAATAATTTGCGTGTGATAAATTACAGAGCATACCTTCAAACGCGCATATTTTTCGAATGAATTGATATCCAACCCCCAAGACTTCGCAGCTACCTCTTACATTTGTACCCCGACAACGGTGAGCACCACAAACATCTGATCGACAATGACAATTTCAGATGACAGTCAATGGAGCTGCCCTCAGATTGGCGTCCCGTGGCGTTGATACTGACGCGGCATCGCCCTCAAGAAGTACGGGAACACACGAGCTAATGGAACTTAAGGCAGCAAGACCATGGCCACCTACCGCGGGTGAGACTGATACTCACGTTGTGCCTGGACATCACAGAGATGCTACCATTAATGCCGATGATACCGGCACCGTTAATCCCACCCCAAATAATGGGTAAGATACGATTTCTGTATTGTAGAGAAAGGGGACCCCCTCTGCCGAGGATGTGGAGGACACCTCCACGTTGGCGCGAGGTCAACGAGATTTTTAACCGATTTTGCGGTCACGATATCACAACGGCAATTATGTAACGCATGATGCTGTATGTTGAACCGGGTAATTCGATAAGGCTCTGCATCGTTTATTGGTAGAGGGGGCGTCACGCATGTGGACCTACGTACTTATTATGAATAATGGATGTATGCATTTTTCGTTCATTTATTTATCTGACTCATGGTGCCCGAGGGCCATGAGTAGATCCAGCGTTGAAAAAAAATCCGTGTACCGTTGGCATTCAGCGCTGCAGGACGAGACTGTTTCGGTGACCAGGTTTTGCCCATTTATTCAGAAAAAAAAGGGCGTCTGAAACGCCTACAGGTGACTGTACCTCCAGTGACCTTCGGTGAGACCTAAGGCGATTCTATGAAAATGTGTGTGGTAGTCTTTATCAGCGTCTTCGGAAACACGGTAGAGACACCGGGTGTCCGAAGCAGTTAGGTTGCTGGAGCATTTCCCTGGTCCAGAATCATCCGCCTGATTAGCCACCCTAACATAAATTACGATATTGTGCCGAATCGTATGCTGTATAGTAATTCTCATCAATAGGCATCTCCTTCAGTGGGAAATACCGATCATTTTACCAGGAGCTGTATCATAATCATTGTCGTCACCATTCGCACACACGTGCGTGCACCAATTTGAGCATATTGCCAGTTGCCAAGTTCACATTTCAATCTGCGATTCTAAAGCGTCCAGGGCAGTTCAGGGTTTTGCCTCATGTCCAAGCGACCGATATATTCGGCATAGTATATTTGGTATAGTTAAAATTCTAGATACTTTAGATCGTTGCGGATCGAATGACACATGACGGTGGCTAGCTATCAAAAAAAATCAACTGACTGCTTTGAAAGATGGTATAACTATGGCTGTCGTTGTCAGACGTTGACTCGACAGTTGCAATCGGCATGTTCTGACTAATCGAGAAGCATGTGGAGACAAGAGAAAAATGATGGTCCCATAGGACCAGATCGCCTGCAAGAGCCTTTCTCCAACCCTTGCCCTATCGGAAACATAAGTTGGCTCTGCGGTGATTGATATGTGTACGATGGAGAAGATTTTGTTGCAATTACAGACATTTAATAGCCATGTTTATTTCATCTCCTGATAGGTTCATTTTACATATGTATATAAATGTATCAAAATACGCACACACACATGCACACACACTCTGCAACGGCGCCCATAGTACTGTGGCTTCGTCACAATTTCGCTGGATTTTCTTCAATATATATTGCCATTTTCCTTCACATAAAAAAAAAATATATATATATATTATATTATATGTTTTGTGTATGGGTCCCGACAAGCGCTGAGCCACGAGTAATGAGAGAGTCGGCAAGATGGGAGAGGCACGCTTCTGTTTCTCTCTGCATCGTAGCGCTGGTGTAATAGTTGTAACGTTTGAACGTCAATGTGAACTGCTGTTTGCATGAGTGAGCAGTAGGTGATGATGACGGGTGGCAGTTTGTGCCATAGAAAGAGCGATGTGGCCGGGCGCCCCTTCGTCAGGGACCACCGGTGGTGATGGTGTGAGCGAGAAACGGCGCTCCGGTTTTTTTTTGTCTAATTCACTTCTTTCTCTCCGACATTACGTCATTAAATCACCGGCTCGCCACACTGTTCGTAGGCCACGCTGTTCGCAGATGAGTTCAGCCGGTCACATCGAAATAAGGACGAGATGGACATACCTGTAGATATTGTATACTATTCGACAAACACACATCTGTGTGTACGTACACAGCCGGTACTATTATAGTATCTGCAAGAAATTGATTTAATTTCAATTTCACTTCAGATAACCTGACACGAAGTCCATCATCGTTGGGGGGGGGGGTGATACTTTGATCCAGATTTGTCTGTTGTGCAATGAGCTTAATGTATGAAGCAAAATTGTACTGCACTCACTCACTTTAGCAGGCAGCTCCGCGTGGTATTATTACATTTGTAATTAGATAATTATTAGTCCTTGCTGTTTTCGGACATTGGCCATCGATTCCCGATCACTATTTGTATCGATTTGTTTTGATTGATACATTTTTTGTTGTCAATTATCGTGGGAAGCATATATTTATATTGTCATACACTTAACCGAATGCACAGTTGTATATACGGCATACATAAGAACACTAGCTCCCTCGTACTTGCTAATTATTTTGTAATACCATAGTAGAAATTTCTATAATGAAATTGGTATTTGTTGGTATGCTATCTATTGACGTATGCGTGAAGCACATTTCTTGGATACATTTTACTACATTTTAGTAAGCTCGAATCACACAAATTGATACTCAGCGTTCGGCTGAAGCGCTTTGCGAGTGCATTGACACCGATTTGGGTGTTTGGTTCAAACCGCTGACGATTTATATAGTCAGTCCACCCGGTGCTGTACTATTTTTGGACTTATGAAAGTATGCATTGTAAAATGTACTTCTGAAACCACTTGTGTTGTTGGCTTTGCCATAAGTGTTCTTAGAGAGGGGGGGGAAAGGTTGGCTAATGTCTTGTTAAATCTGGAGAATGGCCATAGGCGATTTTGTTGGTGATTATTTGCACAAGTGTAAATCATTTCATAGGCATCGAAATGTGAAAGTTACTCATCTTCGTGTGTCCTATACAACTGACATCAAACCGTCCAGAAAATATATATAAATATATATATCTTATCTGGTACAACTTTCGGCATTGCTACATAAGACGGCCAACCCCTTGAAAATGCAAATGTGCAACGATGGGGATCGAACCCGTGCCTCACCTACCTATGCCGAAAGCAGTATCGTGGACGTTAAATGTTGGCTGTGGGTGTCAGCCCGGAAAATTTATTACTATATCTTCTCTGGTACAGTAAGTACTTTTTGTGGCGCGCCATGATTTCAATTTCGAATACAGAGATCGCACACTTCAAATGTAATCTCGTTCTACTAATTAACTTGTGTTTTCGTGAACCTCCCTCTGTGGAGTCGATTCGTGAGTCATTGCATTCGGCCGAAAGCTAGTGTCATAAATATTCCAATGGTATCAAGTGGATTCACACGGCACTCTCTCCTTGCTCGAGTCAAACCTCGAGCAAGTATTTAATTTTAGCAAAGAAGAAGATCAGCCTCATCACAACAAGAAACTGAACTGAGAGACAATGAAAAAAAAACAGAATCGATTTTCCAAGAGTCAATTCGGCCGTCGTTGCACCTCGTAAATTCGTATGAGAGCAGGAAAAATTGACGGCAACACAGACACTTATTCGTTGTAGCGCCACAAGCCAAGGCACACTTCTGCAGCATAGGCAGGTAATAGTGAAAATCAGGAACATCACCATTTTCCCTGCAATGTCGGCCATTATGCCGTGCCGCTGATAGTGCCTTCCTTACCTTCGCTCTTCCGTTTAGCTCCTTTGCTGCGCCACTGAAATTACGCCAGTGAAACACTCCCGTATATCAGGAGACCTTTTTCGGAGCCAAACAGCCGTTTTCAGCTAAATGTAGCCTGGTTCACTTCGTATCCACTGCCTCCCCCGATGGTACCCATTGTAATTGTGGCCCGTGTAAATCTTATAGCTACATGTACTGAAGTATAAGTATATCCATGTATATATAGCATGTGCACACATCCACGCGTGGTAGCACGCCGCGGTAAGCAGTCTCATTCACGATGTTAGCATGTATCGGTAATTCGCTTCGAAGTCATGTCGCAATGGATTGGAAAGTTAGTGAACGAAAATATGGGAGCATTTAGATTGTCGGTCGAATGGCGATGATACCTTGAACTATATGAACGATGAGATTTTGATGGGTTTTTTACAGCATGGCCAAGAAGCATATTTGCTCAAATATTTAGAGCCCGGCCCAATGTGATGTACAACAAGGAGCACGAAAGGCAAAAGGTTTTTAGTGCGAAATGCATTTGCTGTGGTTAACAAAAATGTTTCTTGGAGTTATTGGATTGGTTGTCAGAGGTTGGCCCCAAAAGAAAAGCTGTTTTGAAATTTAGTCAGTGAAACACACATTTTGCCTCTTCTCAATGATTTCATCGTGTTGCAAGTTAGCGAGAGTTTTTTTTGTAGAAATTCAAATCAGTAAGCTTAAGTGAGGTACTGCACAATCTATATCTGATTAATCGCTGTTGTTGTTGTTGTTGTTGTTGTTGATGTTGGCTTGCTACATTCTCAACCCGCTCAATGATAGATCAACAGGTGGTTAACATATTTCAGGAAATTAGCATAATACCTATCATATAAAATTGGAGGTTACTACATTGATAAACATCCGCACCGAAGCTCACCTTCCTGTTGGGATGAAATACGCCACGTGGAGCCATGAATCGTTGCGTAACGCATGAAACAAGAGGATAAAGAGAACATGCAATTAAATAACAGTGGTATATTTCATTACGTACGTGAATATATATATATTTTTTTTTGGTTTACACGTGTTTAAAAACGTTTGTTGCAGTAAGCTAGAACAACAATGTTCGATAGGACAATTCGCAAAATCAAGTATCGTCATGTCTATAAGCAAGTATGATATTGTATCCTTGTCTTGGGTATGACAGTATGCCCTTGTCGTACAGCCGTCCCATGCTTACTATAGTAAATAAACTTAGTAAACATTCGCGGGACGGGCCCTGACGCGGTTCAAATCCATACACTAGTGATTACTTCGAAGACTTGTTTGTTTCCAACGGTACGGCTGCTAGTGCAAGGCCTGCTTGCTCCGAGCTGGCATAACCAATTGCTGTCGACCCCGGTGGCGTGCTGCATTCGTGTATGATTTGCAATCGGTGGAGACACGTAGATGAGGCACGGGTTCGATTCCCGCCGCTGGACGTTTGCATGTATAGGGGTTGCCCATCTTATAAAGCAATGCTGAAAGCAGCTGCACCGTGGACGGTAAACGTTGGCTGTGAGCCAGCCCGGAAAATTTACCTCAGTATAAGCCGCTGTTTACGTGAGAGAACAATGAGCATCTACAAAACTCCGTGCCTTGGGCGATGTGACAATGTATAATGCAATTGTGATCATGTATAACTGTTGTTTCCCTTTAATATTTGTCGCGAAAAATAAGGGGTTCCCCATCAAAACGAAACAGGCGATTATGCGAACCTCGACAGCTGCGATCATAAATCATAGAATGATGACCAGTATACGATAGGTTAATCCGAGTAGTGTTCTAATTATTCTTCTAAATAATCTCTTCTATATCTCCTAACCTAAACAGATAGTTACTAGTAGATCGGCGTACACGTGTAACTTCCTCATGAGCATTACACTCGAATGAAGATTTAGCCAAAACAGTGAGCAGCCTTTGGCAACAGATTCCACTTTTTTATATTACTCATCCGTGTGGCGACCTCAGCGGGTGACTCCCCCTCCTCTCTCTGAGGGTACTATCGCGTTTGCTATCTCGTCCCTGAGGGTGAGGCAGTTCTTCTCAGAACGTCCAGCAACTCAGTTGCCTTTGAGTTAACTATTTCATATGTATGCGTTGCCATGAAACGGTCGAGGCCGGGGCGGGTTTCCCATACTTTCGATGACGACATGTAGTAAATAAACTGAAAACCCGCCAAGTCATCAACACGCCACGGCAGCCGCGACCGGTTGGGTGTCGGCGAGCCAGCCCGCAAGCTGTCTCTAAGCGAGCGAAGCGCTGAAACTTAGTAAATATTCGCGGGACGGACCCTGACGCTGCTCAGATCCATACGAACGACAACGAGATCACCGTCGTATCATATTTATATACAGACGCTGTCAGAGTTTATTCTGCCAGAGTAATCAAGAGTTACTGCCGGCACAGTGCCGAGCGGTTGTGTCGAGAAAAATAGAGAAGGTCGACTTGATCTACGATCTGTTGATCCACACGTGTCAGAGCATGATCGCTAGCCGGCCATAACCAACGCTTACTGTTCAATGCGATCAACTCCGCAAGCTCGTCGAGAGTATGGGACGCATTGAAATAGCTTGTAGTATTATACGTATAGCTGTTCGGCAGAGCGTTTCAATCGTACGAAGCATGAGACCATTTGGGAATGGTAATGGACGATTCCTACCTGTAAATGTTAGGTTCAACGCTTTCTCTATGGACACGGGTGTACTGATTGTCATTCGTAATTGACATGACATGTTGTAACGTCATGAGCCTCTCTATAACAAGCTCGTTTTCTCCGGGGGGGAGGGGGAGACAATGAGATGTAATGCAAATTAATAAGAATTAACGTTTTTAAGAGAAATTGTAACAGGATTCTATTGTCATTTATGTAACAATTATACTGACGAAATCTGATAAACTCTCTCTCTCTCCCTCATAGGCAGCACACATAGCCACACATGCATGCAGGCTAATCAAAACAATGGAGCAGGTTCAAGGACAGCTCATACGTATTCATACGAACGCCGCTTTCAATAGGGCCCACGAAGACTCTGCCGCACTGATTGGCTAGAAGACCCTATCGGTCCCGCAGGCTGATACGCCGTCGCCTATGGCTCTCTCTATGGCTTGTGTTTATTTATCTATTTAAGCTAGGAAACAAGCAACAAGCCACTTTACAGAGACACGTCCCATGTTGTAAATCGCCAAAAGCAATCGTAGCTGCTAGTGACCATGAGCTCTTCTAGTAAACAGATAACAAAGGGGCATATCAAAAACATTATATATATATATACACTGCAAAGATAAATTGCTGATGGCTCGAAATCGAATAATCGACGTTGTTAGATTAAAAAGAAGCTTAGATAGGCTTGCTGTCATTGACAATCGATGATTATTTTCAAAAGCAGCAATCTTCACCTCTCCGGCGTCCACAATTCGCGCGATAAGCACTGCGAACGTTGAACGTGTTGAAAATACTGCCGAAATCAGCGACCTTCCTCATATCACGGGGCAAAGTGAGATTAGAAACGTGGTGGCGAATCGGTGAATTGCAGACGCGAGAAAACATTGGACTTGGTTAATATTTTTGAGGCACCCTCGACGTTTCGACGTATGACATCGAAATCGGACATCACCGGCGCCCGCAGCTGATACAGCTGTGTCTGGCCGTGTGTACATGGCGAGACTGCTCACCTTCGAAAGGAAACCACAGAAACAGATCGTTTGTCGAACCCGAGCACAAATTTCCAATACAGATATTATCGCTGGCGGCGGCCGTGATAGTGGGTCCCTCCCTAGACTATTTGTGACAATCGCCCAAGTTGGCGAGTTCTCAGTGGGCACGGGTGGCCGGCGATGAGCAGCTACCGGATGTCGACGAACCAAGCAGTTACCAACACTGATCACTGTTGGTTGGATTAGCCACGCGATTCGGCCGCATTAAAAACAAAAAACTGGCGTCTATTAGGTGAGCAGCAGAAATTGGAATTGTGCAATCTTTTAAGTAATGAGGGCTTATGCTAGCACTATATCTAGTGCAGTAGGTCGCCGTTGAACCTGCCTTGAAATTGAACTTGCACTGGGCCTGTTAGGACATTTCATATATATAATGACCTTGTCACACGTTGTCTTGTCGCGCAAGAGAAAGGGTTACCGTGATTCTCGATTATGTTAGCGACATAATCGAGCTTTGAAAGCCAGCACTTTGAAAGTTAGTGCTAACTTCAATCGGTCTCATTTCGCACTTCGCATTCAATAATTGTGACGATTGCAATCCAAAATCAGTCGTTTCGTCCGCAACGCTCCAACGCACCAACAATATTGCAAAAAAGTATGTCAAAATGGAGCATAGTTCATCACGGCAGCATGTACACATATGTATATCGTTATAAATATGACATAATAACAGCAAGCCCTACCATTGAATAATGTCCACCGTCGTTCGTAATATCCGCTCTAGTATTATATTGACCTGCGCACAGCCGCGGTGCCACCTGTTATCAACGAGTATACACTTGCGCAAAGGCGAGCGAGGGAATCACCCAGATATTATTATTATTATCATTAGTATTGTCATGTAATACAATGTTGGTGCAGTCGATAAGCAATTTCATCGAGGCAGCCTGCTTGAAGCTTTATCACGCGTACCAATGGAAATACACGAATCCGGACATCATGAGATGGACGGCATCATGTGATCGAATGTGCAGCTTCGGCTTGTAGAAGAGAGCGCGGCTTGGATACTGCTCGTCATTCGGTAGGCAGTTAGTTAGATCCGTGACGCAGCTCTTGGATGCGTCGTTGACAAGAGCAGCGGGCACATACATCGACGCATACAAACAGCAACATAGAATAGCGACTACGAGAACGCCAGCAACCACCGGGTGTAAGTTCTCTTCGACCGTCTAGCGGCGATAGCAATGCCGGTCAGCAGTGACTGAGGTACGCACCTCGCCAATGTTCTTCGGCTCGCTCTCCCCTGGCGATACCCTGCTTTGACTGCGTCTGTCCGTTGTCTGACTTCAGCTTTCGCCGAAGCCCGACCAGAAGTCGATAGGTGCGCGCTTCTGGGAGACCCGTCATAGCTCGCTTCGGCTCCGAAGAGGAGGGCGCGCATCGTTCGCTGTTGAAGTAGCCAGCGAGCCAGCCAGCCAGCCAGCCCTTCATTCTTTTCACGTGAAGTCCGAAGTTGTCCGCTTACCTCTGGCCGAATGGGAAGAAGCACCGGTAGACCTGCGGTAGGCCCGCGTCGTCGACGAAGTCATGGAAAACGAGTCAAACAGCGTAGCTTGCAACGGCAGTGCCAGCAGCCGAGTTCGCGTTCGCGCATTCCGGCTGTTGGCGTCCGGTGGATGCCGTCTGCCGGCGCTCACGCAGGCTCTCTCGCTCCCTGAGTATCCGGTCACAGAGAACTCGCCCGGTTGTCGATTCCGTACGGAGCGAAAATCAACGCACGACACACAACTGACGTTGACGCACAACCAGACCACGTCAACGGCTTCTGCAGCCACTACTACAGACTACTACACCGGTCGAGTGAAGTGGCCGAACGGCTGGTAACGGTGGCGAGCGCCTGCTAGAGAACGAGCACAGTGTAAGCGGAGCCACGAACGGAACAGGTTACGAAGAGCAGTCGGCAATAAGACATGTGGGCCAGGATTTGGACGATCGTTGCTGAAGCAGCTGACAGCTGTTGACGAAGCTGAGAGAAGATTTGAGAAAATAACACTCTGCTAACGGCACAGAGAACAGATCTCAGAGGAGAACGGGGATCGCGCCGTTGATATGTTCAGTCGATGCCTGTGGCGCTTTTGTTGAATGCGGTCTCGACGTTGCGACGAAGACGGTTTGATGTCTCTGGACAGGTTTTGTCTAGGTGGACTATTTCGGTCGAAATATCCCTTGCTCGATGCGGACTACCATCCAGAACAACACGAACTGATGATGGGAACTCGCGAACCCTTGACTATAAATGAATATATACATAAAACGTGCATGACGTTAGGTTACATTATGGTTTGTTACCGGAAATGTCCCTGAATTTTGGACATGTGCATATCACGGCAGAGACTTTCGATGACGACATTCTCGTCACATAACGCGATGCGTGCACGAGTTTCTGAATCCGAAGTCGGCCTCAATTGACGCCTGCAATTGTTCACGTTCGACCGCCGCCGCCTGTCGGCGTCGCAAATTTTAGAACTAATGAAATTAGCATTTTCTAATGTCAATCCTGCGTGTCGGCTTTAACTAGTCAGTGATCGACGCCTTACGTCAAGGCGTACAAGGTAGGCCATCAGGGAATCAGGTGGTAACTTTTCGATATCGACAGGTTGGCACGTGAGTTTCTTTATCATCTTTCTTTATCTGAAGATTCTCGTCAGGTACGAGGAAGGTAGAGAGAATAAGCAAGGGTGGCCCGGACAGGTCCTCATAGTAATACCTAAAAGGTTAAGAGCTGAGGCCTGTCAGATAGGGGAACAGCTGAGGGTCAGCTCGAAAAACAATGATTTTTTTAGGTTGTCACGTGAGTACCGACGTGGCCGTATTATACTTCCGCATCAAAGACATAGCTTCATAATTGCCAACATCATCGCGCCACACGGTAACAAACAAACCTACACCTGATATCACCCCACGAGGTCAATCGGACGGACTTTTGTTACTACTTAATGCTAATGATTTCTGCTTGCACGTACGTGCCCTCTGCACAAAGCTAACATACAGTACGTGCGTTTTTTTTATGTGGGTACCAAGGTACGACTACTCGTCCAGTGTGCCAGCAACGGAATCTCCAACGGATAAGATCTCGCTGGCGCTTCCCCCCGCCAATGAACTCCTGCTTCAGACGCAAACAGCGTCTGGTGGAGCAGGCCAATTGGTCAGTATTGCCTCCGCGGGAAGCATTCTCGCAGCGCACTCGTCGGAATCAGCGGCCGGAGGGCATTACGCCGCACGGGAGAGCGACGCTCTGGATGAATCTCGAATGGGTGAAACGCTTCGGGACGAGCAGCTCGTCTACTTGAATGGACATTCGGCTATCCTACTTCAAAGTCAGGTTGCCCTTGGACATTCAAATGGACACCTTCAGCATCAGCAGAACAGCCATCATCATAATCACCACCATCAGCAGCAGCAGCAGCTGCACCAACTCGACAGCAGCGGGCTTCCCGATTATGGAACCCCTGTTGTACTGGTCGACCAATCGAATCAGGTGGGACACAATCAAACCGAAAAATAAAAGCATTTTGCGCACGTTGCACGCTCAATCAATACAGATTCAGGGTAACTGTGTCGTTTACGTAACGATGATATTTAGTAATTCTGGGGGTGGACTACTGATTCTAACCTTCGACAAAAATAATGTCCCGCTGATTTCGCGCTCTTTGCAATTTCAAGGGAGCCAAGTCTACATAGATCTATGTTCGTGTCGACAGTATCGAGAACGGAGGTTGAGACCGCTTAGTCGGTAGTCTAGCTCGCCGTTAATTTCTGGCGAGTCCGACACTGTTCGGCCCACATCTAAAGGGGGCGTCCGCTTGTGCTTGACGCATCGCTTCCTTCTTTCCAAAGAAAAAAAACAAATATCGAAAAAGGAGGACTTGAATCATTTTGATTTTATGTTTAAAATGACTTAATCGAGGACTCTCTGGCGAAAAGCACATGTTTGTAATTAGCCGTGTTTATGTTAACGAAAATCCGCCGTAAGCCACCACACGTTCTGATTCGATACTAGTCAGAGTATAGTAAGCCAATAGCTAGTCAACGGTCGCGTCTACAATTAATCTGCTAATGGTGACATTTGCAACGAAAACATGTACCCAAAAAAAAATCATTGCCAGTTGGGTCCGGTACCGATGGTTATTCTGGAAAAAAAAACTACGTTTGATGACGCCGTGGCTATAATCTATTATTAATATGATTGATATCCTCGGTCTGGTTTCAGTCGCCTGCATACTCAAGCGATTACGAGCAACAGGTGAAGAAGAGGAGACTCCGCGTCAGAAGTAAGTGTCATATTAGTTACATTATACAGTATTGTAAAGACAAGTCGGTTTGCCAATAGCACAATAATACTAATGACGAATAATTGTATTGTATCTGTCTCGGCGTGGTGGTGCCGGTGCGTTCGCAAGAAACAAATGATCTACACACGTTCGCTTTGAACACAAATACCTCCACGTCATGTCCCCCTTGACCCCGACATGAATTCGCTCACAGCCACCAGCGTTTTGCTGTGATAAAACCACCTCGGCAGAGATATTCACCAGGGAGGACAGACAGCACTTCTTCAACTCACAGTTCGACTCTGTGCGATGACAGACTGACCCAGAATGAAATACTGCCGAGCTCGGAGTCAGCAACGAGTTGCTTTCCGAATTTACATTCGGTTCTAGTTTCTGCTGTCAGCTGCGGAGAGGTCGTTCGTTCAACGGCTCAGGGTCATCGAGCGGACGGCGAACTGGGCTGTGGTAGGCAGGAGACGTTGTATCAATAGGGTTTCCTGTAAGCCCACCGGTGTAAGCCCCGTATGCCGGAAATTATCACGAACCGTCCAGAGAACGAATTACGTATGAATAATACAATAGATACTCACTCGAAACAGAAAATCCGTGAGGTTACGTTCTGTATTACGGTCATTTTCATATCAACCAACGGCATTCATCGTCTAAATGGGACAGGAACGCCCCGTTACAGTCGAGCAGGGATGATCGATATCACTTCGAGTGATTCAGTTGTATCTATGAACGCTTCGCCTTTGGTGATAGACCAGAGGAGTTAGAGCAACAGTGTTTACTTGACCAAGCGAACATTGTTAGAGCAATTCAAGCAGCTCAAGGATTTGCCTACAATCGTTTAGAGATAACCGTCGGGATAATCTGCCTTTCGTTAAGATTCCCGCGACCGACGATGATATCTCATGCCTTTGAGCTGGTAATGCCAACGAATTGCTTAGGTTGCGATTCTTCTAACACATTGGTACTGGCTAACTTCATCCCGCTTCGAAAGATCTAAAAGCCTTGAAGCATTTTTATATTTGAGAGCTATTTATCGTTGAAGCTCGTCGTCGTCAGCATTTTGAGCACAGAGCGAACGTAGAGCTTCAACATCTAACCGAAACTCATAACCAACTCTATCTGTCCATTGCCTTGTTCTATATAGTATACACGTCATACAGATGCGACCCGCTACAGCTAAACCGCAAATAGGCTCATAATCACTTTAAGGTTGCTTACAACCTACTCCACGGTAGTCTATTCTGCTTCTAATAGGAGATTGCGATTCCGTCTCCTCTATAGCCCTAACAGTGGGATGGCAGGTTAATCTTCTTCTTCTTTTCGTACCCGCGTCCCGCGTCCTGACAGAGGATTCTGGATCGCATCTCTCACTCTACTCTTCTCTCGCACGAAGACGAAAAACGAAACGGTGAAGTAAAGGTAGCGAAACCAACGACGGCAAGAACTTGCACTTGTCTGATACACGGCGGCTACCCATCAGGGATAAGACATCGTGAGGCATTGTCCGAGCTGGTGAGCTAGGAGAGCGGTTAGGGTTGCAGGTTGTCGGCGTTGTGTCCCTGTGGAAGCAAGCACATAGGTCGGAATCCCCGATATCCCACAAGTTCCGACGTTCTCATCTGCCCCGATCCGCCACGGCAGCATCGCGTCGGCAGCCCGAAGCTGAGGGCGTTCAGACGTTCGGAGCGAGAAGAAGGTGGCGGGCGTTCATACTCGGCGGTGAGCAAGGCAGGACCCTCGAGCCTAACGGGAGGGACGTGGATGCCCTTTGTAGCGAGACGCTGGCCCAACAGCGGCTGCTGCTGCGGTAGTGGTCTAGTAGTGGTAGCAGTAGCTGTCCCGAGGCTTAACGCCAACTTGGCGACTGCGGCGGTTGCTGATCTCCGCCAGCGTTGCTCGGACGGGCGCTCCAGGGGCCAGTTGCCTCTTCTTGCCTCGGTGGCCGCTTTTGGCTATCCGATGGTAATCTTGTTAGAGGCAGCACAGCGCCAGCAAACGCGCAGAGTTAGCCGCTGAGTGGCGTGCTGGTCCGCTCCGGACCGATCCGCGATCTCCTTCTCCTCGTTGCTTCCTTGCCTCATTCAGCAGAGGGAGAGTGAGAGATCCGTCGGGGCGTCTACGCTACTCTTGCGGCCTATCGTTCTTCCGCTGCTGTTTTCTCTTCATCTCCATCTCGTCTCTGCCGTTGACCCTCTCGCACTTTTGCTGTGTCTGGATAACGGCGAAACGAAATTCTCTCCTCTCTCTCTCTCTCTCTATCCCTCTCTGTACCGTTCTCGGTCGTTCAGTGTGCGATCAGAGTCGTCCACCTTACCTCATTCGCCGAGTAAGCCAAGTTGGCGGGCCGACGTACGCGCGGACGGATAGACACACAGACAGACAAACATTGGCAGTGAGCGTCTCAGGCTCCGGCTCTCGCTGGGGCGAAGCGCGGGGGGGGGGGGCGCGGGGTCGAGCTAGCAGCAACTTTTGACATTAATTTTGAGCTGATCACTACACTACTACTTAGGGCAGTGTCGCTTGCTGGCCCTATACGTTGTGGCGTAGTGTATATACACAGCAGCACACGATCATACGACAAGCCTGAGCGCGCGTTCGCTCGCTCGCTTGCGCCCGCAAGACAGACCGACGCTGTACACGGCTGCGTATGGAGACGAAGGTTCCTTTTGCCTCGGTCTAAACCTCCCGAAATATCCTCAGCCCCCCGTATACGAGCCTATCCGTCGGGGTGCCCTATCCCTGTGCTCAGGATTGGCTTGAGCCGATCGGCTTTTCTCAATGCTCCCCGCCTTCCATCGCGCCTCCTGATATCTATCTCGGGCTCAGCCGCCATCGCTGGCGCTCAATCGCTTTTCTCTACCCGTTGGCTACTGACGCTGCCTCTAGGCTCTCGGGCTGAAAACCGCCCTGAAACATCGGCGGGGAAGCTGTATCGGCAGCAGCAATCGCTGCAGCGTCAGCATATTGCGGTTCGGTGCGAACCGCCGGATGGGATCACGACGACGCGAGCGAATCGGAGGAGCTTGAGCGGAAGGGGAACGAACCGCCGCTGTCCTGTGTAGCGCGTTGCGGGCGCCACCGCCACCGCGAGTGTGTTAGAACCTCAGCCTCTCACGTTTCCTGTCTCATTTTGCAGTACCCACCTGCCCCGGGCGGGGGGTCAAATAGCCAACGTTCGACGGTAAAGATAGCACATGCCGGCTAGCCTGCGCAAGAACCAACCAGCAATGGGACGGTGAATAGGGTATTATTACCTGTAATAAATAGATTCGATTACGAATGCTCCGTGGCCTAAGGATGTAGGTGCTACTACGGTCACTACTCCGTGCTACGAGCAGATCAAGCGGAAGAAAGACCAATGGATAGAAAGATTCGTCGCGGGCGCGCAGAGTTGAACAACGGAATAGTCTACACGTTCGCATTTTCTACAACGCCACACTGGGCGGCCAGGCCCCAAGAAAAAGGTTGAAAAAGGACGGGAGAAAAAGTGACCAAATGTTAAAAATTTGTTAATTTTTGCCACGGCTACTTCAGCACTTTCCCCGTTTTTTAGCCACGCTGCTATAAATGTCCTGACGGGTGCAAACGTGCAAGGTGCACTGTTTTGGGGAACCTTTTTGTGGACTGTGACTTCGGTTGGCAGTAACTGATACATTGGGTGCGATGAGCGTAATCAGAGACGTCTCGTAAATTCGTTGTACGTAGCTCGTCTGTGTCAACATGGCTGTGTAAAAGGTTAAGACGTTTCTCTAAACGAGGATTCCGTTAACCTGTTAACGAAGGCTGCGGTTTATTCAAGTCTCTACATTGCGCATTTACGGGTGGATAGCGTCGCTCATCATCACATGTGCAGACCCATTTTTGTATAGTCACATACTCGTTTGTATATAGCTACACAGCTACACAACGAAGTGATACTGATGAACCTAAGGTAAGTTAAAGGTTTATTGGCTTATTAAAGGAACTGCAATTTTACAATGCTGAAGTTCTCTTATATGTCACGTCAAGGAACAACGTCACAAGCAACTCCCTCTCCAATGGTGTCAAAGTTGTGCAAAATATCAACTCTGAACCTTGGGGGCGGATCTTCACCGGAAAGTGGAGGGCGGGGAGACACCAGGCTTTCCGTGGGGTTTGCAAGTCCCCACAGGGCCGACAATGCTCTCTGAGGTGAGATCGGTGTTTATCATACATTTTTATTTCTCGTTTCTACGTGAAGGTCAAAGCGATACTAGAATTAGACAAAATCACGTGTCCAGTTGTTCAATAACCCAATAGCAACTAAGTCTTCGCTTCACGCCCGCTCGCCTCACCTCGCCACCACTGAGCTGCGCGACCTCTCTCGTCTCAGTTTTTTTCCCTAAATACACTCCCTCTTGTCTTCCCGAAATATACTACTGCCACATGTCTCTTTGGGACTTTGTACGGTCTCCTTAAGGGGCGCCACGCTCTCATCAGCTTCCCATATGTATTTACCTCTGCCTGTTTTCTGATACTCGGTAGCGGGTATCGTGCGCCACTCATTCTCTACTTACCACGCAGCTCTCCACATGTTGGCGCCGCCGCCCCCGGCGGCACTTCGATCGTCGTCTGAATTACTCTACCCTGGCTGCTCTCATCCATAGACTCGGGCATGGTTTTTGCCAGTGGCAGGGAACCCTCACTGCAGCTAGCTATAGTAGCTCGTGTTGAATCATCGGTGGCTCGCGGCACCCCATGGTTCCTTTCCTTTCAATTATTATATTTCGCATCGTCATCTCGCTTACTGCACCATCTCACTTTTGGCGTACCCCAGGTTATTCGAAGTGCTACATACAGGTGCACCTTTGTGGGCCTACGCCTATGTGTGCTTCGAGATATTGTGCCAATATAGACGCTGAGAGGCAGACATTACCTTCGTTCAGTGCTTAGAAATACATAGGTAACTCAGCCGGCTGGCGGACACCACCGTGGCTCGGCAAGCTGGACGGGGCATGGTGAAAACGTTCATTCCACGATGCCATCACCGTAGAGCACAACAGCTATTATGTTACTGAATGCCAGTAGCTTCTCATAGGAATATTGGTGCATCAGCGTCTGCATGAATGACTAGAATGCGAAGCGTAGGCGAACAAACTCGACTGTCGGAGTTGCCGTGATGGTGCACTGAAATGCATATCCAGCAGGGAAATATTCGGGCCATACAGCGGATACACACACACACTCATAGATTTTGTGTTGAGCGCTACCAATGCAGACTGCATTTCCGCTTCTTCTCACTCTCGCTCGGACGTGCTGCTGTTCGATCTCAGTCAACGGCCTCTGTTTCTATAATGGGAAACTCCAATGTCGTTGGCAGAAGGGGAAAAATGAGTTGAGAACCATAGTAGAGTTTAGGGTAGCACCTCCGAACGGCGTTGTCAATTGTGACGTACGAGTGTACAATGAGTAGATGGTGTTTGTGGTCTCCTAACCCACAATGAGTCGACGATGAGGACGGGACGTCGGGGGCCCAAGCGGGCAACCTAGCTCAATGCGACGCCTCATCGGACTCGCGGTTGGTTCGATAGGTGCCTGATACACCTACCTCCTCTCGACCACCGTTAGAGTTGGCCAGCTATTAAAGGAATTCTCAGCGGGAATTCCGCATAAGAGAATAAGGGAATAAGCCGCCAAGCAGCTTTCTCGATGGTCAGCTACAGGACCGTTGCTCGTTGCGGTGCGGTGTGACGCCTGGTTGCAAACGGAGGGTGCGAGTCGCCGCATGCAATTGGTCAGGTAGACAGGGCCCCTGGGCGATAAGCACGGTCTGTGCTTATACTGAAGTCCTATATACGTTTGCGTATGTGTGCCCGGATGTGTACACCTCTGAACGCATTACGCCCTGCAGACTTGCGGTAGACTGAGCAACAAACGCCAAAGGCGGAACAACAAACCCGATTAACACTGGCGAGAATGGAGGGCGGCACCAAGTGAATGAGGGTGACAGTAGGTAAATACGGTGCCCGTTTAAGGCGGCTGACTCCCGCGAGTCCTGCTCAACATATGTGGGTACCGTATGTGTGTGCCTCCTCGACCGGGCGATGGCCTCGAAGGGCAACTTGTCGAAGTGGGCAAGTGGATAAATACGACAAAGTAAACAAATTGACAAAACAAACCTTGCCAAGAAAATGAAAGAAGGGACAGCCAACTTCGAGTAGACACGAACAGGGCAACAGATTAATAGACCTGTGAGTAAGGTTACTAATATTGTTACAGGGATGCGAGGATGGTTTGTGCTGAGGCCAGCGATTGTATACCAATGCGAAGTTTACTCGAATTAGTGATTCGAGGGGTTTACCCGAGTCATGGTAAATACT
The DNA here is from genome assembly GCA_019614645.1 of Stratiolaelaps scimitus. Lineage (NCBI taxonomy): Eukaryota > Metazoa > Arthropoda > Arachnida > Mesostigmata > Laelapidae > Stratiolaelaps > Stratiolaelaps scimitus. Next base: position 133,724 of record JABWDB010000054.1, read on the forward strand.
GAAGGAACCTATAAACTTACTCGGGCCTTGTAACGAGGTGCGTGCAGTGGACAGAGGCAGTAGGAGCTCGCAGGCGATGAGTAAGGAACTCAAAAGTTGGCAAAAAAATACTTCGAAGGGTCATATTGTAGAAGACACTGCCATTTCGACTAGACATTCGGGTTTCCTTCGGTACGAATCTTTGGACAAGGTCCAGCCACGTTAAAACGACGGTCGTTGGGTGGATATGAATCGAAAATTTGAATAGCCTTCTCTATGTTTCGACCATGACCAACTGAGGACCCATTTTGTATTTTTTCCTCCATATTTTTATTAAGCGTACTTGTATCATTATTTTCGCTCTCTGTCGCTCTCTCCTACATGCGGCATCATCGCTGGTGATGATCTCTGAAGGAAGGAGTTCTATAATAGCTACATGCCTTGACACACTCCTATTTATCATAATAGGCCGGCGACTGTGTCGAATGTCGCAAATAGACAAAACGTGCTCTGCACACAGATCGCAGTAAACTTTACAACTTTGAGCCAGCCGCGCGCACACACACATACACAGATGTAGATGCGAGGAAAAGCCACTCCACCCTTGAAACATCGTCGGCGTAGTCGAGCGAAATATGTCCAACAATATGGGGGAATGCTGCCTGTCGGCCTAACGTTCGCTTGTCGGTCACTTGACGGCTGGCCATTTGATAGCTAACGCCTGAGATCACAAGAATTCCACGAAGAACTAACACACAGCATCAAATAGGGTTGTTACGAATTGATCGCGCCATAAATTTGTCCTCTCACCACTCCCCCTTGCGGCCTGTCTAAGATAGTGGTCGTTCTTGAGGCGTCCCGTATCGCGGTGCACGGACATTTATTACGAGGAACTTCTTCCTTATCTTTCACGCAAGTTAGACTTCAAGCAAGCCGAACCGTTTGTGCTACAATATGGTTGCACATATACTCTAGAGACCGTAGCGTGTTAGCAGGCGTGCTGCACCGCATCCTCGGTGGGCTATACCACACACTACTGGCTAACTTCCCCCAACTCGAAATACCTGAACTTCAGCCCCTGGTGGTACTATTGCCATCACTTCGACGTTCCATTTAGTCGTGCCTCGTAGGTTATGCCTTTAGGTGACACTACACCCTGTGCAGTTAGACTACACATTGTCTGCGTTGAATTAGTCTTGAATATTTTAGTAAATTGACTATTTTGCATTATGCAGCATTCGCATTTGCACTTGGGTGTATGTGTTTATTCCGTTCCTAAAGAGCCGTCGTGTTTTGGTGCCCGGCTCATCTCTCGCAAGTTAAGAGTTGATTGTTACTTCATGTGGGGAATGTACTGTTCCTCTGGATTCGATATGACACCCGATCACATCCTAAACGAAGTCACCAGTCACAATGGGCCTATCGTAAAATGTTTTACTTGCTCGTCCAAAACGTTACACTATATGAATGTATTATAATTTCGGAAGTGGATCTGTACGTATACATATGTGTATAAATATATATATATATATATATATATACTCCAGTCGATTCTGAATTTTGCCTTGATGTCGACTTTCTACGCACGTCAGTCGTCCACGAGTAGGTCCCGACGAAAGCCTCCCAGTCAGACCGAACCATTTAAGAATGCTCCTCCCCAATTCCCGTCCAAGGGAGTAGTAGCTCAAGCGTTCGCGTTCGTCCGCCAAAATCGGGACCGTCGACCCAGCGACCCCCTCCACTTTTCGCGGCGAGCGGCGGTAGCAGCGGCCCTTAGAGAGCGACGCTGCCGTATTCCCGTCCGTGCGGGCGCCCGTTGTAAGTTGGTCTGCTTGCAGCCTCATTCGAGGAGGTTATCCAGACACAGCAGACCACCTACAGCCACCTCACATATCTGCCGCCTAGCCTGCCACCTTTATTCCTCTTCGTCCTCTCCTTCGACTGCGTTCTATATCTCAACACACGGCATCGCCATCTCGGTCACCGCCTCCTTCGTCGTTTCAACCTCCTCCGTTGAGCGGTCCTTTCGTAACCCGCCGTTATAAAGACATTACCATCCTCCATCCTGCTCGTCCACGCCCTACAACCTCGATTCTCATCCGCGTCCTCGGTCAAAGCCGCCCTAGCCTTCTTCATCCCGCTTTGCTTTGGGTTCTTTTGCGCATCTCCCACCGGCCTTTCCCCATAACGATTCGCACACGATCCCCGAGCACCGGCACCCCCGTCAACGGTGCCTTTTTGGAGAAACGTGCGCTTTGTGCTCCGCTTGCCTCGAGGAAGGGCTCTCCTGCTTGCTGGCATGACTAGCCGCGCCGCCACACAGCGCTACCATTGCACACCACCACCACCACCAACCGTCATTGGAAGTGTGCTGAGGTGAATAAGGAGAATGGCTGGCTGGCTGGCGAGAGCAAACGAACGCGAAGGCAGACGCGAGCCAGGCGCCTGGCTTCCCTTGACCTAACCCATTGGGTTAGGAGCGAGACAGAGAGAGAGAGAGAGAACTCGAAAAGAGGCGCCAGTCGCTCGCACGAGAGCAGAACAGCAGACAGGACCCGGCCGGTGGGAGCCCCGTAGCAGCGAGGGGCTGGCTCCGACCGAGCGATTCGGAGCTCGGAGTCTAGGCAACGGCCCCGTCGTCTGACCATGCCCCGCTGACGTTCTCTTCGCCCACTCGCCACCTAAGCCATTCGCTTCTACTACTCTATAATTTGGCATTCCTCTCAGTTCGTCGCTCGCCGGCCGGGCGGCTAGCACTCCCGCCTCGCATTTCGGTCGCTCCTCGCAAGTCGTCGCTGTTCGCGGCATCATGGGCGACGCCGCAGCGGCAGCGCTAGCGCCAGCAGCAGCAGTGGCGGCGGCGTCTTCACCACTTCTGCCCGACGCCTTGCACTCACCTCCTTTAACCTACCTACCAACTCCATTGCTGCAATGGTGCTTGCAAGCACGCACAAGAAGGGCCGGCCGACCAAGCAACCAACGCACCCCCATCCACGTTCCAGGTGGGGAATTTAAAAATTCGCGCCGCCGAACGCCGCCCACCGGAAGGCGACTCGTCGACAGCAGGCTAACCCGTCCTGGCTCCGAGGGCACACTCACAAGTATAGAGTTTTAAGGATAGGGAGGAAGAGAATAAGGAAAACGCGGCAGTGAGGCCACAGAGGCGGAGCAGCAGCAGCAGCCGCCTCCGCCGCCACCGCCAACTTTTGAATTGCACAAACGTCGCACAGCGTCGCACGGAGAGGCATTCGGGTGACGTCGGCTGGCGCTGGCCTCCGCGACGGCCAGTCGTTTCTCATCTATCTCTCTCTTTCCCTTGGTCACACACACGTTCGCCCTGTCGCTTTAAAAAACACAGAGTGTTTGTTCACGATGCGTGACATGTGGCCGCGCGCTACGAGTCCAGCAATGAGACTAGACGACTGGTTGGACAATTGACAATGCACAAGCCTCGAAGGCGCGCAGAGAGAGAGAGCAATGGAGTAGTATAAACCCATTTCACACAATGAGTTTTAATATTGTTTTGGCCATCATCGGTGAGTGTCTGCAGTCCTAAGAGACATCTTAGGGGACGGTCCGAGCAAGTCGTATTGCACACGCATATATTTTGCCTGCGCGTACTTTATTACTAACGCTCAGGTAGATGACCTGTATGCTCGAGATGACGTTTCGGGCGCATAGTTTTCCAAGCAACAACTGCATTTTGGTCATTACTGCTCGTCCTTGGTGTATGATAAGAGGAAACTCTCCCACGATACGGTGTGTTGTAATGGCGGGACGCACAAAACGCGAGACATCCAGGGACGGGGTGTAGGCATCTCGGTCTTCAGCCACAAAGCGTTCGGGACTTCCGCCATACCTCTGAAATAATATACATATATATGCGTACAATACGGGTGCTCTCTTTTAGCCTTTATTTCTTGTGTCAAATAAAGTGTAGTCTACGGTATTGCAATACTGGACATCGATCCTGTATATATATATATATATATATATATATATATAACATATATTTATATATTATAATCATGCTTCCATACCCTGTCTTAGGCAACTATCTCTCTGAAAGTTAGTTGTCGCCAGCTTTACAAACAGATACAAGAAGCGACGTATGGAAGTACTAGGCTCAAACGAATTTTACCATGAGAGCTAAATAGATACATGGCGATATATTGCAATTTCTTCCGTAGCTATCGTCGATTAGGCTAGCTGTCCTGTTTACAACAGCCACCGTATAATAGTTCTGCTATTATATATTGTCCGTTTTTACAGCTGGAAACTATATCTGTTTTTGCCGTTCTGTCTCTGCCCTCCACCTACCCGCCTGTGCCATTTGGCCGGCTACCATTACCGGACGTATCTATATCGTACTTCTCCTTCGTCGTTGTTCCCTGCGCCCACTTACACACTCACTGGCTTTAAGGGGCTTCAGCATGATCTCAGCAGAGGTACGCCCTCGCTGCAGTATTAGGCGATATCTTGAAGAAGAATCCGCTGTGAGGAGAGTGGACGAGGGTGGATACACTGTGCAAGATACACCTTATATCGCCAGCTAAAGCTGGACTAAAACGCAAACGAATGAGAAAAGTGAGAAAGAAAAGTGAGAAAAGAAATAAAAAGGAACGAGGAAAAAAAAGGGAAAAAACGCATTGACTACACAGGTCGGGACGGGGAGCGGTGGTGAAGTCGACAATCCTCGGCAACTGACGCCCGCCGTATGCTCCCGTGTGAAAGGTTAAAATAGGTGTAGCAGGCACGAAAGTGAACGCTGTGTGCACTCGCTGTCGGAGAGATTAGGAAGAGAATCACGCGTCGAGAGCCGGATGAAGCCACGGGAGAGAGATTCAGGCAATTTGTATTCATCTACGGATGAGCGTTTTGTCGAGGCGGGACGCTCGCCGTGAGCTGCACCAACCAGTGATTTAGGTCGTTTGAAGGTACTTGACATGTGTTATATATGGTGTGTATATGTGGCTTTTATTTCAAATGTTGCCAGTACAAATGTAACCAGAAGACAATTGAGGGTCAATTGAAAAGTGCGTTCTGATTACCCTCGCCGATTAGGTGGTGGAGTATGATGAGAAATGACGCTGTTAAATCTAGTGCTGTTGTTGGCCCGTTCTACTCCTGTTGGCAAAGGGCTAATTCAGGAACGAATAAATCGCTATCGACTCGAAATAGCTATACAATAGATAATGAACATAGTGTCTTCCTTGGCGTTCAGTGTTGACGGGTATCGGTGAAAATGCACGAAAACCCGGTCACGCCACCAACATGAGATTGCCAAAGTAGTGCTATATGCATATACGAGAAGGCATTAGCCATCTGAACTTATTGGCTATTTGCATAGTCCTTTTGCCCTTGCTGCGCGGTTGGCTGTTTCTTCGTCGTCGACCCGGCCCTGTTGGTAGGCAGTTTATCTTAATATTCATTTTGGGCGGATGCAAAGCCGCCACGCTGCTCCACAACGTAATAACCAGCGAGTGTCGTCGCTCTATGAGCAGCGTGTTGTACGTACATATGCGCGATTGTCTCTGTCTTTTAATGCCGAAAGCCTGTCCTAATTGTTTTATCACTTTAAAAGTCGCGCATCAACAGCTGAAGTAGTATTCTCACAAAGCCTTTTCAAAGCTCGGAGTTGAGCTCTCATACAAGAGGACTGCTCGAAAACGGTGTGCGCCGCATACGCGCAATCAAGTAAATTCAGGTGCTACGTGCACGTGTGAAATAGTGAGCCCAAGCTCGTAGAGGAAAATGGCCTACGGGAAGGAAACTGGACTTTTCCTCAGGGTTACCCACTGAGCGGCAGCTGAGAAGACTCAACTCAGAAACCCCTCGTCGTCCGGGACTCCCGCTCGGACTCATCTACTTCCGCCTTTGTAGGCATTCGAACGGGGGCGCGAAGTGAGTTCGCCATAGGCTCGAACTGGATTCCCTGTGTCGGAGACATAGTGATCGTAGGCGGGGGACGAGGCAGAGACTTAAGCTCTGACCAGGTCTGGCCACCTACCTACCAAACACCCGTCGTCGACGGCGGCGCCTACTGCGTGAGTGAATGAATTATATGAATGGAATGCTCGGGATTGGAAGGGAGATGGGAGGGATGAGGCGCTGGGAGTTCGCCCCGGGGGAAGCTGGCGGGATTGGGAAGAAGTTTCGAGAGTCGAGAGTGCTGCCTGTGAGAGTAATAGGACGGCCAACGGAACGGCGAATAGAGGGTCCCATTTCGTCGAGGCTAGCACTCATTGAGATTCCCTCCCACCACCTGTGGGTGTGGGTGGCAGGGTTGCCAGCTGTATGTGTCCTTGCATATTATGAATACGGGGCTGCTCCAACGGGCAGAGCTCCCCGACGCGCGCACCTCGAGCCGCTCGAGAAAACCTCTGATGTCCGTGCGTGTGTGTCCGTCCGAGGAAGTTGGATGAGGAAGCGCCAGCGCTGTTTCTCCTCGAAGCCTGCAAGAGGCCAGCAGAGGGCCGACTACAATACATTGCCGGGTGAGCCGCCCAGGAGACAGAGGACAAAGATAGATAAAGAGGATAAAGGATAGACAATGCCGGAGAGTGAGCGAACAGCGCGCATTGCCTAAAAGGGAACTTTGATAAATGAAGCCCAAGCGCGATTAACTTGACACCCCTATCGTTCAAGCACATACATATATACTACTAATATTAATACGAATACTGGCTGCAAGCACACATACGCGCACGTATACACTTATTGTCCACAGTACCACGTACGCATAGTTGACACACACACCGACATGTACATAAGTCGGTGGAACGCACGGGGAAGTGGGTGTCTATGTGCGCTCCTTTTGCAGGAAACTGAGAAATTGAAAGAGGTTTGCGTGAAAGGGCTGGAGGGAAAGCTTGCGCTCGAGTTAGACATGAGGAAATGGTTAAAGGGGAGGGAGCCTGGCCATGAACGAGAGGTCTATTAATGTATTCGTGTAGGTGTGAAGGTAGGACATCCGAATCAAGCGGGATGAATACGCTTGTTTTTACTTTTTAATTTGTTGGTGCGATAGACGAACACGATGCATGGGTGATGGGGCAAGTAGCATTTTTCTCTGAAATGGGTCCGCATGGGTTTGTGCCGCAAATAATATATCTGGATGTGAACGCATCCTACGTAGAAAAATCTGTGCGTACGTTCATTCGTTCGGGCTTTTCATCTTAGAAATATCTCATAGATTGAAGATGTGTGGGATATAGGCGATGACCTGTTAATATGATTCTTATTCGTCTAAGTATTTTTTAACAACAGGAGCTTCTATATGTCGAGAAGTGTCCCAACTGCTTAGGCATATACAGTTAGCAGTCAAGTTATACACCACGCTTGTACGTGAAGTTTTATTCGGAGCAAGTATAACTACCACTGCAAGCCATATACGTTCCCGGCCCGTGTCCGAGGGCCGTATCGAGTTTCCGTATGATTAAGTTGGATGAAGTTGTCACCTCGCCGGCCCCAACCCCTCCTCGCCCCAGTAAATTAAGTTTGATTAACTTTTCCGTCGTCAGTGGGCGAGCGGTCGGTGTGCGCCGCGCTTGGATGTTGAAGCCTCGGGCCGGGGGTCAAAGCCCTCTCTTCGACGGTGGCGACAACCTCGGTTAGCGTCTTAAGTGAGCCGTGTAGCTCTGGGGACGCTGGTGGCTTCCCGACGATATTTCGTTCCACCGGCGACAAATGAACCTTCTTATTTTCGCTGTTAGCGTCACTGCGGCAAGCCGTTCTATCGCCGATGTCACCGCGGGTGGAATTCGCCGTCGACGTCGATAATTGATATCGGGGCTGGCCGGACGATAGCGGGAACCACCCTGCGAGTGGCCTTCCTTGTATTCGAGATTTTGCTGGTGGACACTGCCACAGACGCCCCCGAACCACACCTCCCCCGATATATGAACTTCGAGTAAATCCTCTTTACTTTGGTTTCGTTGAAAGGCTTTTGCTGATGTACTGATAGTGTCTTCCAGCACACGTGTCTATGTGTGTGTATGTGAATGTAGGTGTGAACGTGGCTGGCTGGGTGTTTCTTTCTTTTGGCAAATCTGCAGTGAAGGCCTTCTTTCTATATAAATACATTGGGCTCCTGCATCATCACTGCACTACATTTACTCAGCAGAACACTACTACTGTTAGTTCGATTACGAGTCTTAGTACCACTGCGCTTTCTCTTCGCTCTGCTCCTCGATGTGTAACTACGTTTGTGTGCTTTAGGTTGGGGGGGTGCCTATACGAGTGAGTGGGATCGGCCAAACGGCGAAACGGGTTTAGTCGCAAGCTATAGCCTATAAGTGCTTTGGGGTCAACCCCGCCGTGCGGTAGCTACCTAGAGCTCCTACGAGGTTATCCAAATTTGTGTGGCCAGCCAGCCAGTAGCTAGCTGGCCTTCATGCCGGCCTGAGTAGCTTGCGAGCCGTTCGTCTGCAGTTGGCCGTACAGCCTCTGACACTGTGCAGGAGGGCCTTGATAGATAGGGAAGACAAATCGAGAGATTTACGATCGTCTCCTCGTTGGCTCCCCCCCAACCCGCCCGATCGAGTAAAAGACGAACTCATACCCGCCTTGCCACCCGGGAGCGCTCCGAGAAGTAAGCAAGAAGCCCGTCAGCGGCAATTTACCATCGATAGGAGGCGAAAGGCCTATCACCTCATTTCTTACTGTGTTGTGTGTGATAAGACAAAGGAAAGCTATAGACATCCACTAGTCACGCAGCTATACACTGCTTCGCCTGCTCTTGCTGATGTGAGGTGAGCGCCGGAGGACGGTGGGGCTGGTTGGCACGAAACGTAGATCTCTATGGGTGCGGTAGCTGCTATGTAGGTTACCTGTTCGGGTCGCTGAAGGGCTTCACGCCTACAGTACTCACGCGTCTAGGCATAAACATATCAATGGCATTTAGCTGGGCAAGTCCGACGACTCATTGTTGTGTGTATATATATATATATATATATATACTTGGCTAATACTCTATGTTTTCATTATTATAGAAGATGTATCGTTCATGTTATTGATGCCGATGGGCTCACCCATATCGAGGCAATTAATGCTTTTAGGCCTTCATGCTCCCAATGTTCGTAATGATTAATTATTAACCCTTTTCACCTTCAGCTTGATTTCCTCCTATATCCGCATATGGTCTGTAAACACTACTTACGACATTTTTGCACATGGTATTTATTATATGACAGGCAACGTTTGCCGCTTATATCTATGGCAGCTGACGACATCCGCATGTCGACGAGCACCAATATCTCCATTGTCGCTGTATGCCAAACGAAGCCGGAGGGCGCTCACGGCCAATTCCGCAGATCGACCGACTTTTGGCCCTTCACATTTTCTGTGCGGTCGCCCCTTTTGAGCTGTTATCACCGGCGGCGTTCAGAGTTCGTCGCCGTGTCGAACGCAGCGTGTCGAGCGGAGTCCGGCCTCGCGGTCACATCGACTCTTGAACATCTGTCGTCCTAAAACTTTTTCCAAAATCGGCGTCTAACTTGCGCCGCCGCCGCCCTCCTCTCTATTTACTCAATCACCACGGAACATGGGTACTGATAGATGTTTTCTACGTAGACCTTTTTTTTTTTTGCTGTCAGCAGAATAATAAACACAAACGACCGAGTCACCTCGAGTTGCCGCTGCACATTAAATCACTGTAGAACGATTCACTGGAAGTGGCGAACGAGTTTACGCTACGCGACACTATCCTTCGTCGCACTACTTCTTCGTCGTGGATCAGACGGCCGCTTCCTTTTCTTCTAACAATCTGACGTACATTGCTATTTACTCCCCTGACTCCACTAATACTGTATGGGAAAATTACGATCCAACCAAATACGTATCATTCTCTAAATATAGTTAGAATGTTTGCTCAAACAAAACGTACAGCGGCAGTTCAGTGTCGATTTAATAAAGAAAAAAAAACGCTCTACTACACGTGGTTTACTTGGGTCCATCCTGCCTTAAACGTGGTTAGTCTCAAGGGGGAAGCTCACCGTTTTTGTCACCTCTAATATCTATCACAATAGAAGATGTTGCTCGCTCACGTCTCTGTGCATCAGCGGCTGTTATTATTACTAATATTGTATATGTTAGTCCCAGCGTATTACCACCTTTCACTTTGCACTTGAGTGTTTCGGGCAACAGTAGCAGCATCAGCAGCAACAACAACAGCAAAAAAACTAGTGATGTTCAAGTTCCTCTAACACATAACAAAGATCGGAACGTAGCTTCGATCCTCTTACAGCACGCTGCATATGCAGACGCCCATTCAAAAGCAATCAAACCTTCTTTTCTCAGCTACAGCAATAACTGGTTGGCTGGAGACTCATACGAGCGAGAATGGGACACGGCAGTTTCCCGTACGCTCGCCGACATCATCTTCTCCGTGTCCCCGCCACACGCGTCAACGCGAGTCAGTGCTACGGCCTTTTCAGACACACGTCATAAGCTGTCTGAGAAATGAGCCCTATTGTAGTTCGGGGGGCATTGAGTTCCACTTAAGTGGATGTGAGAGGGAGGGTCTCCGCGAAAATGGACGAGACGAAGAGGTCTACGCATGTCTTCAACTGTGCGTTCGACAAACGTCCTTAATCCTTCCACGAATGTGCACCACTTCGGCTTTTTGTGTGAGAAATGCTAGTGTCGCAGAAAACGAAACGGTTTTCTTAAAGCAGAGTAGGAGACGAACCCAGTTAATTCGGTACGTGTGTTGTGCACCTGTTCCATTCAGCTCGAACACTTCGGAATAGTATTTCCATTATTATTATTTCTAAACATTTAAAATTCCATCCATTTACCCGAGCAAAGCGATGCTGAGCGCTTCAAGCTATAGTCGAGGCCTTCCCTCTTTCGAACGCGGCCCTGATAGCTCACCGAAGAACACGAGACACAAAGTCCGCCATCGCGAGTATCATGCGCTTCGCACCGTATCCTTTTTCCAGTCGTATCACGCCTCTCACCTCACCACTAGTGTGCGCGCTGCAACTACAACTGCTCTCATCATTGCCACAATGATAATATCGTTGTCGTCGTTATCATCATTATTCACGTGCGCGTATACAATAATAACATCACCCTTCTTTGCCTAGATTTTTCCCTTCGTTACGGTCTCCTGTGTTTAGTTGTCTATCCACACCATTATGCCAACCAGCAACTCGCATCACAATCATCGAAGGGAACTCGATCTGGCCACTGGAATCGCCCAAAACGTTGTCGAAATTGCGAGGCGGCCATTACCCCCCATGTACGTTGAATGTATATCTATGCAGTAGCGATGCCTGCCTATCGCATGCTGCTCCTTTGCACGATTACGCCGCGGACGACTTGGGCAGCTATTCTGAACCTATCATCATGTCTATTAATAGGTCATTATGAGTGTGTTTCGCCGTGTAGAAAGGTTGCCATTGCTCAAGCCGGGTCCCGTGACGTGGGTCGATCGACACTAATTTGTCTCAGGCAGAAATTGTGTATCGAAGACAACTGCTGTCCGTCGAATCATCGGAGTGCGATGATCAGAATCCCGAGTTTTCCCATTAATTGGTAGAGAAAGGATCACTCGAGTTGTTGCTCTGCTTGAACTCTTCTACAAGTGGTATCATACAATGGACGATTGCAAGGCTTCCTAAGCAATAATTCGGTTAGCCACTACGCCACTGTCATACATCCACTCGCAATCATTCTATTTCCGAATTTGATTCTGTCCTCATGAGAGGAGCCTTGAACGACTCGAGGTTAGATGGTTCGTCGGCGGCCTCCAAGCACGCTCCCTCTATCAAGGTCCAGCATCTCGATAGACTGACGAGATAAAGCTTCAATGAGCTGAATCCTAATCACAGTTTCCATTACGTCGGCAATTTGGCTTCGTTTATTTGTTTGCTTCTTCGTGGCGTTCGTGTCCCTGTCCGCGTGTCCCAGAGGTTTGCTCTGCCTGCGCCTGATGATGGAACGGCCGGCGCCGCCGCCCAAGGAAAGCGATGTGTGACTCCGGCCTTCCCCAATGTATCATTCCGGCCGTCACAAGAAAACCTTTCCTCGTTTTCATCGTGCTGGCACCATCAGAAGGACACGCTTTTTTTCCATTTCGACGATTAGCCCCAGCCCCTCGCCACTGCCCGATCGCGCTGGCCGCAAGCATAGCGTGCGGCATAGCGCACGGTAGCTTCATTCGGAGTTGCGTGCGGCTCAGCGGAAGCATGCGGCAAATCATTGCAATGTGGCATCGTTGCGTCAATAGAAACACAATAGCGGGACACAAGAAACCCTGCTGGGACGATGTCAACGTGGAGGACTTGTGCCTCTTATTCCTTCGGAAGCATTGCTTCCGTATGAAGTTAAGTGTACTATGACTACCGACTAACGAGATGGTTGGCAAATAGTTACTTGTTAATTCATCAGTAGAGATCAGAGGGAGAATATGCTCAAGCAAATGTATGAGTGATACGTCCATATATCAATTATTCTGTAATTATCCTTTTTACACAAACTATGTGAGGAGAAGATGATGCCAACGTTAATAATAATAATAATAGTAATTTATATTCTATTATCATTTCTGAATGACGAAGAAAGTGCACAGTACACACATGCGTGAGTCCAACAATTGGCCAACTCTTGGCTGGATTCGTCTGCGTACGCATACAACAATTCTCCTTCTCGGCCCGCTTATTTACTTCTTGTCACTTGCATATTATTCGATCTCTATTGCCTCCGCTTGCTCTATACCATTGGGCCGTTCTTAAAGGAGATGCCAATACGAGGTCTCGCCTTCTGATTCACTCTCTCTCTCTCTCTCTCGCTATTCACTTGGCTTTAGGTCTCCTTATAGTCGCTGCATCCGACCGTCGTACGGATGCCTACTGCGTCTCCGGCACCCTCCGGCATAAAAGCCTAACCCTCGTCGCTGTCTTTCGTTGGGCTTCTTCCTCCTCTCGTTGGATATCGATCGAACTGCTCTACTCCCCTTGGCGATTCGGTGTACTTCGGAGGCGTACACATCTACGAACGCATCCGTACGAGGCGCGACGAGGCTCACCGCAGACATACATCCCACCGTGCATTGGCTTTTCTCAAACACTTTGGCTCGCTTCGGCCACGGCTTGGGTGGATGGTGGTTCCCGAGGCGCGTTCGACCACTCCCGATACGCGGCATCGGCAGTGCGAAGGGATGCGGCATCTGTGACTCGGTGGCGTGTCACCTCGGTGGCAACAGACCAGCAAAAAACCTCCCGAACGGAACTCGCAAGCTTTTCTTGGCCGCGACGCCGAAGGAATCGACGCCTACAGCTGCCCCTGTGTTGCTCAGTGGCTCGCTCTGTGTACTAGCCAGCTCGGTGCAGGGCGGCCTGCGATCCTGTCTGCCTGCGCTCACCGTTCTCGGCCTGCATCCGAAGATGGCCAGGGGTGTATTTTGTTGGAGCAGTTTTGTCGGGGGATTGAAAATGATGGGGCTTATGTGCGGGGACTTCATGGGCAGGGCGAACTGGGGCTAAGAGAGAGAGTGTCGCAGAGAGTGTCGCACACGCCCTCCTGCAGCATGACCTGAACTTCGTTCTATGTCTCCATCCATAGTTGTTCTTCCTGTGCTTAACCCTTCCCTATGTAACTCTCAACGACCACCTTGAAGCAGAGTTTAATTCCGTAGTGGTGTAGCCACCGCTTCCTTTCCTGCTACAGCTACGGTGTCTGTCGCTGTTGCTGGCGGCGTAGTTCGAAGCCACGATAGTTCGAGCACTAAGCAGATTGCAGAGTTGCTCTCGCAGAGCCGGGAACGCCAAGGGTAGAGTCACGACTAGTGGCTGTGGCCGGCTTCCAGCAAGGAGCAGCGGAAGTGAAGTAGTATCGGATCTTCGATCCCTTCGACGCTGGGCGAAAGCCACCCTCGCCCCATCCAGACCATCCGCTGCCATTGCCAGAGCCCGAAGCAGAGCCCGCGGCCGCGGTCGCGTCTCAGAAGCAAAGGGGGATTTCAAGCGACGCGAGACTCGACGCGCGGGGCAAAGCAAGGCAACAGTATCAAAAACAACTTAACCAACGTACGATTCCCTATAGCTCTCTCTGTCTCTCTTTTCCATTCTTCTGCTCCCTGCCTTCCCTCACCATCTCACTCGCGGAGGCCCGACGGAGCAATCGTCTCCGCAAACTTGCTCATTCAGAGATCCGACCAGAGCTTGAGACGAACAGGGCACGAAAGTCGTTCTCTCGACTAAGCGAGCCAGCCCGGGTCCCCCGGTCGATTGCTACCGTCATGATCATCGCTGCGTTGCTCTCATTGCTCTCAGCGATGGAGCTGACCGCGGCCACTTATATGGACATGCGCTTGCAGCTTGATGCGCACGGCTACAACACACGGACAGTAACTGCAGGGCCACTCATGGGGACAACTCGGCGAGAGCGTCGATAAGGCACAGTTCACTAAGGACATATTTGCCTATTCTAAAGCCAAACGTATATAACACGAAATAGTATGGCACTGTTCTGCAGCATCTCATGTATTCGTTTGTTGCGGCCGAGGCATGCTTACGCATGTTCATCCGCGCTTACGCATGTTCATGCTGTTTGCGCATATCATTCGACACACCCATCCAAACACTCACGAACATAAAACACGCTGTTTTTCCTCTATTGATTGTAAGCTACGCTACGCCTCAGCATCAAGTTTCCTCGGCCGTTTCCCGTGGAGATTGTCTATTTTTACATTTGTAAGGCCAGCACAAAGCGCACGAGGAGAGACTGTTTTTCTCATTTCAACTCCAAACTCTGTGGTGTGCTAGATGCCGCGTGTATGAGTGCTCGTATGCGAACGCGCGTGCCTCGGTCGGAAATGACTTCGCCACGTGGCTATCTACGGGGAAGGCTGATAGGTCGCTAGGTAGAGCGGGCATGTGGGCCGGACGGGTTTGCAAAATCATTAAATTCTCGTCTTGGGCATCTTATTTCGTTTCCCCTGCAGCCGTTGCGCTTGCCCCATTGCTACGACGACCCCCCCCCAACCGCCGTTTCAAACGACGACGACGACGCCGACGACTTTTTTGCGGCGGGCGTTCTTTTCATTCAATCTTACTCGTCGGCCGGCTCCAGCCGTCCGCGGAACTGCTGCAGCCTCCGGGCCTGATGTGCGCCTTTGTCGCCTCGGGAGACGATTTTCGATCAGTTGATCTCGGCGTCTCAGACTCGAGCGGAGAAGTGCGATGCACTTCGTTGCTCTCGATCGTCCCTCAGCCTTGGGCACGGTGGGGGCCTCGTCGGCGGGGAAGAACTGACGATGGGGTTGGAAAACACACCCCACGCTATTTGTGTTATAGACTCTTTGCGTTGGTCTTGAAAAAAAACAAGCTTTACTGTCGTGTAGCTTTACGCTGAGACGCGTTACTCACATGTATATATATATATAAGTATGTTCTATATCTTACTTTAACTATACGCGAGCTTCATTTAACTGTCAAACTTGTTATTCGGAGCGAAAAAAATCCTTCTACATTATTTCTTCCAATATCTGTCAGAACAATATCGCTGATAGATAATATGTATTACACGTGCAAATTTGGAGTAGATGGGATTGCTAGCTACTGCAACATATCCGATGCCCTACAGTTGGCTCGGACTGATACATAAATTAGGTGATACTGCTGTCCTTGCTTCTTCACCTTTATTGGTTCAAGGATACTCAATATTATGTTATTTAAATAATATACGGGTGATATAACACATATTTCCAAAGTGATATAACACATATTTCCCTGTTCAATTTCGCCGCGTTTAAATAGATCGTCCATGTTCTTTTTCCCAGTACATTGTCAAATATTCATCGTACAGTTCCCTCCCCTTTAATTCAGCCGTAAGCTGAGATCCCTTGCAACTGCGCGCCGTGATCTATTGACACGTTGCCTCAGAAATTTAGCGTTTTTATTTGCTTGCGTGAGTGCGAACGACCCTAAATCCGACGGGTTCGTATGGTCTCCTGAGGGGGCCGTTTCTGCAGCCTCTATTAGACGACACACTGTTTGTTTTCTATCTTGACTGTTCTATCCCGTTGAACATGACGTTCGTTCGTCCACCGCCCGCCGGTTCCAGCTACATTCATCATGCAGCGCGTCTTGAGACATCGTACACTGTTCAACCGGAAATTCTCAGTGAGGACAGCTGAGAACGCTGCTGGACTGCAATGAGCGGTGAATGGGTGATGCGCCCGCGCGGTTCATCTCTATCTCTCTTGCGCTCATCCACTCGCAACATCTCTTCGATTACGTTCGTCATTTCCTACGGGTCGTACGCTTGCACGGGGTTATCCCCGAGACTTTGCGCGGGTAATTCTGTTCGAGTGGGATATCGACGGACCGGGCCTGCCATGGGTCCGAGTCTGTGCCACTGGTTTGCAAGGATACATCTGTCAGTCAGCATCAACCGTCAACGATGTCTTTTCAGGGGCATTCATCTCCATTTCAGTCGCCTGTCTCCGGTGAGTCTCTCTTCCTCCGGTGACTCGCCCCGCCTCGCCGTCCCTACTGCGCGACACGAGAAGATTTTTCGTTCATCCGAGCGTCATTCGGTCGAATATCGCTCATGGTCCAACGGCGAATCTAAGCGAGCTGGTCCGCTCACGCGCGACGGCAGCAGCAGCAACAACAACAACAGCAGCAGCAGCAATGGGTGTCCCCTGCGCCGGTTCTCCATCCACTTGCCTCTTATCTTCCCCTTCAAGTCCCCTTGTCCACACGTGTGTCATACCCTACAAATTGACATTTTTGATCTCGCGAACGAAACGCGCACGAAACAAACACACAGGGGAAGATACACAAACATCCTAAAATACACAGTCCACACACATATACACACACACAGGGGTCGTCTGGCCGAATCGGATGCGAATGCAGCTCACGGTGGAATATGAGCACTGGCTTGTGTTGTCGCCAACTTCAGCCACGGACAGCAGTCGCCTTTCGCGGGAGCGGGTACACAGATTGCATGCATCATTACAAGCATCAATCTCCATTGCAGCAGAGTTGCAGTGCTGTACAAATGGCAGAGGCCCACGGGCTCGCTACGGATAAACTGCCAACCTGCTGTGTCTCTCTCTCTCCCTCGCCCACCCTCTCTCATACGAGATAGACATAGGATATCGGCACGGGCGGGCGCTTGCCGGCTACCTCGAATGCCAAATATTTTTTGCACAAGACACAGGGAGAAGCGAGGGAATATACGATTATCATCCAGACCCTTCGCTCGTGTTCGCCGATGTCTGTCTGTGACATATGCGATCCTCATCAGGTATCATGGTAGGGGTCATGGCAAGCATCATCGCCGTCAGCGTCGTCGCGGTCAGGGAAATAAATACACCGCCCTCTCAGTGAAAAAGGAGACCTCGTCCCACTCAAGTCTGAGACGTGGTGGATTTTCATTTTTACTTCGCGACGAGTTTACCCAACTGTGTTTCGCTCATTGCCGGTAGGAGGATGTCAAAATCATCTCTCAAAATCGAAATAGGCAGCTTTGCGAATTAGGCATTTTGCATGTAGATGAGCACGCATCCGGCCATTCAATCAGTGGAGCAGATCGAGCCCACCGTGGCGCGGTGCATTCGTCGGTACACGCATGGGTTCGATACCCATCGTTGCACATTTGCATTTGAAGGATTTTTGTCCGTCCTATGAAGTATGAATGCCGACAGCAGTTCTACCAGTTAAATGTTTAAGACCGTGAGCCAGCCTCGAGAATTCGCCGATGTGGTCGGCGAGGCAGCAAATTCACTGAATCCAATTGACTGTTTTATATCACCTTGATCATACAACCTTCTCGAATGTCAATACAACCAAAGTAGTCCCTCCTCCCGCCACGCTACTCTGCTTAGGTCGACAGGTCTCTCGGCCGGGCGAAATTAGCGACTACATCTCCCCTTTCCCATCGTCGTCACGTTGTCCAACACAAATTAGTATGGTGAAACAAACACACGATCGACATTTTAGCAAAACGAAGGAGCATCGAGGTAGGCATGAGTCAGGCTGAACTGCACATGTCCCGACGGGTCACGTACCTAGCACTGCAATAGCACAGGTTGTGTGCGCGTTATATTTAGCTTTCCATACAATGTGCCTTGCAATTTCACCAAATTATTTGACACATATTTTTCTGCCCACTCCATTCCCTTGATGGATTCGTTTTCGGGCTTCTCTTCATGTTGTTGATTCAGCCTTCTTCGTGCTCTTCCAGTTCGCTCTTTGGCTTTCGAAACATCTGGGAAATAATTCTATCGTAGAAAACAACTCGGGTGACTCAGCTCATTCGCCTTTGACCTAGTGTACAAGTTCATGTGCATACGTCTGCTGCCGAGTTTGAACCGTTAGAGCAGAGGAGGATGCGAACGGGGCTTGCATTTGCTGGTGCGCTGAAGCCTTTTCGTACCTCGCAGAACTAGGCCGGCAAGAGACTGGCTGGCTTTCATATGCCTTCAAACTTTTGTATGGATTCGATATGCTTCTTCTCTCAAATCTGACCTCTTGCCTCCACCTCCTTACGTCGAACACACTACGAATAGCAGGCGCACACAGACGCACAGACATAGCCCAGACTCGTCCAAATGCTCTCTCTCTCTCCCTCCCTGTAAGAACGGACGAATGTATGTCTCTCTGAGTATATATGGATACCACTACGCATACACTCGGACACCGAATGGGTACCGTATGCCACCTATTCTATCTCAGCCATTCGTGGACACACAAATACACTCAGCAGCCAGCTGCGGCAAAATGTATGGGGCCAGAGGCAAAATCACACACGGGTTAGAATTGATAGAATCGCTCCTTCTCGTAGACGCCAGTAGTGATGCAGACGATGCCGTGACGATGATGTTTGACATCGAAATACCGGTTCAGTTCGTCGCGGTGTTCAATCTTTCTCTCCCGCTCTCGCATTCGTTGGCGCGCGGGCGGCGGCGGTGGCGGCTAAACCTACTTTACTCGACTCTGCCCGACTCGACCCGCTCAGTAGTTCCCTGTTTGAACTGGCCCGTGCCCAGAAGAGCTGTCTCGCCCTTGTTCACCCGCCGTGTTCCATTCGTTGCCGTCGCTCCGTCTCTTGGGCAAGGATTTGCTCAGAGGGGACGGCGAACGAACGAATGAACTGAACCCGACCCACTGGTGGGGGAATGGGGTCTAGGAGTTGGGCTGGGAACTGTATGGGCCTGCCGACCCCCTGTTGGCTGTCCTGGGTACCGCCGCGTGTTCAGATGTTCATGTTGACTCCATGAAGACGAATCGCTCCTTTGCCATGTTGTTCTACTCGCCTGTCGTTTGGTTGTCCTGCCATAGTAGTGCCGACCAAGCAGCCCCATGCGTGCCCCTTAGGAAAACCTACTACCACTACGGCCACTATATCGTTCCCACTCGAGCATCAGTCCCAGCTCTCGGTCAACTCTTCCTGCTGCCTTCCAGTACCCTCCGTCCTGTAACGCGAAAACGGCCAAAGTGAACTCCTCGAAAGGATGTCAGCTCAGGCAGGCCCCCTGTCCCTGGGCGCCAGCCTTCGCCCCCGAGCTGCCCCTTGCCAAACGAAGGCCATGCCAAGGGTCTCCCAAAAGGAGGCGCTCCTGCTGCTGCTGCTTCTTCTAGGATTTTTGGAGGCCAGTCTCTCGGCCGGCAAACGGGCGAGCGAGCGACAGGAAGCTTCAGATGCCTTCTTCTCTTCTCATCCTTCAGAACCTGAACATGGAAAGCCCATCTGACCCATCACATTGACTGGTCGCTGGGAGAGGCACCAACACCGTGCTGCACACACCCTTTGCTGCTGCTGCCGCTGTAACGCTCCGTCTTCCAATGTCGTCGACGCGGCGCCCCGACCCACTATGCCCTTGGAAATATCTGCTACTCAGTGTGCCTCTATACCCGTGGTGGAAGGATGCACGTTACCGTGGGATCGTTAGCAAGCTATACCCCCACATGGTGGTGGTGGTGTCGGTGGTAACGGCCTGGCAAGCATTGATACCATCGATTTCATAACAAACAACATCGATATATAAATAAGCCTCTCTTTCTCTCTCTCTCTCTCTCTCTCTCTGTATATACATATATACAGTAAGCCAGAGGAAGAAGACAAGGTATTGGGTAACATTCATTTATTGCTGTGATCATTCTCGAAGTGATCGCCAATTTTGAACACACAGTTTTAAGATGGTCATCATTAGTAGTGTGTTCGTAATTGGCAACCAAAAAAATCTGCTTACATCAACTTTGTTTTTCGAGCAAGAAGCTCGTATCGAGTAAATGACTGAAGGCCATTCAGCCACAGCAAATAATGAACTGTATCAGTGGTGCACACACATACACACACGTACAGCCACACTGCAAATGCCTCATCTGTGCATCTGACCACAGATAGGGAAGGTAAGCGCATTAAAAGGAAACGCATTTCCCATGATGTTGCCTGCAACAGAATATGTTTAGGTTTAAAATAGAGCGAACAGGGATTTGCCTTGAGGTTTTTTATTCCAAAGTTTTCAAGGTAGTAAGCATATCTTGTTTCGTATACACTGCCGAAGACAGGTGCCAAAACAAAGACGGATACGCCAGATGCTGCGCGGGCCCCATGCCGTATCCGTCAGATACACAAAACGCATATTTAAGCATGGGCGGTGTGTGCAGCTGCATGGGCGGTGTATGTATGAGTCTGCCACCAGATACGGCAGAACGTATTGATATCTCGAGGACCATCTATAGTCGAACGAAGGCCACCTATCTCCTTATGCCGCGTTTGGAGAACCTCTACTGAGAATCTCGACAACTGCACTCACGCCCTGAAGAACATATTCTTCAGGATAAACCAACGACAGAGGCTAAACAGATACATATCGATAGCATTGCTCACAGCTGCTGTGCGTACACGCAAGGCTGGCCGAAATAGACAGCGATTTCGATTGATGATACCATACCGTCTCGGCCCTCCGTCGCGGATGATCCTGGCATTTGCTCAGCTCTTGGCCTTGGGCGAGTCCTCTCGCCTTCGTCACCTCGATAGATTTGTGGCAGGTTTCTGTCGAGGAGTTTTCGCAAGCATTCATCTATGTGTCTGTGTGTGTGTGTGAGTGGGTGGCGAGTTTGTCAGCGCTCATTCGCCAGCTTTTCACAGACTGCCTCAGCGTTTTGTTTCGCTCCAGCTTTCGTGTCATTCGGTTGCTGAAGGAGACCAAAGGTTTTGAGAATATCTCCTTATCGTCTCCTGGCTCCTTTTCGATGGCCCTCCTGCGAGTGTCCTGCAACGGGCGGGAGGCGCCCGATGCTTCGTCCGTATGGTGTCGTCAATTCTACTACCCCTTGAAACTCGTCCCTTTCCAGCCGTCCAACCATTCAAGCGTTCTTCTTTCGCCTCCGTATCTCACTGCTGTGCCGGAGAAACTACCGGTCTTGCGGGCGTCTGCTACAAATGCAAACTGTCCACGTTCTATAGTGCTGGCCCCCCGAAAGCCACTGCCACTACGCGACTACCACCTACCTACGTTTCTGCTATTTACAAGTAGTGGTACTGGTGGTGGTGGTAGCAGCAGCGGCAGCAAGAGGAGGAGTATGAGTAGTCGTCGTCGTCGTCGACTGAATATGCATGCATACGCTTGTCGTATTTGCTTTTTGAATAGAGAAGAATGGTCATCCATTCGCGCTCCCGTCTCGGCGGCGCTCCAGCGGCAGCCGCCTCCCTTCATGTAGGTAGAACGTCTCCATGTGCCATCGGCGCCTATGTACGAGTATATGCTGTATGCTGTTTGCCAGATGTTGGCAGCGCGGGCAGCAGGGTCAGGCAACGCAAGCGCCGCACGGCGCCAGCTCGCTGCGGTCGAGAGGCGGCTTCTTTTGCTGTCGTTGTGGAACATGTCCAGTGCAGAGCAGCGAGGCCGACCGACCGACCGACCGACGCCGTCCAGTAATGTCATGAAAAGGTGGGAGAGCATAAACGACGGACGCTGAGAATACGAAGGTCGCCGTTGCCGTCGTCGCCGCCGCCGCCGCCGAGCGAACGGGCTTGCGGTGCAAACGAACCAGCCAAGGGGCGAGCCGACGTCGCCGCCGTACGGAAGATGTCGCGGTCGTGTGCGGCCGTTGCTATTCGTCCGCTGCAGCCTCCTTCGTGCGATGCGTTCCACTCCGCGTTTCCAATGTCTCCTTTGGGAAAGGAGACTCTAGGCGACGGACGGCCTGCCAACGACAACGACGGACACGCGAAACGGCGCCGGGAAACGCAACGACGGGACCATTGCGAGCCATAGGCGCATTGAGCCGCCGCCGCCGCAGGTAGCCGTAAAGTAATGCACGGATCCCACATTTGTTTCGACAACGAAAATATTTCTAAATTTAGATGTGATTTAGCATCGGTCGCAAGGGGACGATGAGAGACGAGTATGTGGGTGGGAATAAGCGATAACTTTCGAACGACGTACGTATACCTGCCGAGTGTAGAATGTGTGCAGGGAGGCTGGACTCGAAGGCGAGCCGAACGGTATTGCTGTCGAATGCGAATATCGAACGATGTGAGCTTAGCGGGACAAACATTGCTGAAGACTGCAAGCACTGCGAGACATTGCTAATTTTTGCTGTTATGTTTCTGCCTAAGGTGACATACTGGCACTCATGTTTATGGCTACGTGGTAGTAAATAGTTTGTGCAAATTTATATTGTGTTTTGCTGTGAAAAAAAGATGGGGGCCACAGTGTACTCATACAATGTTGTACTATACAATTTTACATGGGTATTTTCACGAGAACTTAACTGCATTGTAAAACTGCAGTTCCGCCAATAGACACAATGAATGAATGGCGGTACTAGGGTGAGAAAGAGGCAATGCCACCTTTGTTCATGCCGCACATTCAATGTGAGTAGATATATACAAGGAACAATGTGAAATGTAATAAAAAAGCAATACATAAATATTGCAATTGGAAATTGACTAGGGAAAACTAATAACTAGTGTGAGTGCGCGTACGATGATGATGACATCGAGGGTAGCGCAACAAACTACTCTCGATACTATTGGCGATAGTGAGACGTGCTGTTATAATAGATTGCATTCGTCGACAGATTGGCACAATAGCGACTTAATTCCGAATCGAATAGGCGATACTTGAGTGTATTTTTACGCCTCTTTCGTCCGCTGCTAACCAATGCTATCGCAGGTACGAATAGTTAATATAGAATAACCTGCAACTCGGTTGTAACCGTTATTCGATGTTGTATTTTACAGAGTACAATGGCCTAACTCGGGAGGAACAGAAGCGGAACGCGTGCGACCGCGAGAGGAGCCGCATGAAAGATATGAACAAGGCCTTTGATTTGCTTCGTGAGAAGCTGCCGTACTGTAAGCCACCCGGGAAGAAATTCTCCAAAATCGAGTCCCTCAGGTATCGACACACAAGAATACAAAATATAAAGCAGCATTGTATGTCATGGATATATATATATATATACATGTGAATCTCGATCCCGTGTCGGTGTACGTACGTCAACTTACTTAAAAAATACTACACACACTGCCGACGCTGAATATGTGTATTGTATGCATAAACAACATACAACAAAGTTTAAAACGCGAGCGTGCGTCACATTGAAAACAGCATCCACTCGGTTCTTTATCTGGCCGACCGATTGCATTCGATTAAAGGCAATTTACATATCGGAATCATTTAAGCGTTTCCGAGTACACATCTCGACAAGCTGTATCCCCGAGGGCCTAATCTGCTCCAGAGACGAAGGGCCCAGCTAGCAATTCACACAGCTAACCATTCAAATGTGGTGCGACTACTGCCTAGCATAGACAGAAACATAGAACAGCTGCAGGCGAAGATGAAACTCGAATCATAGTTCTCCTCCTGTTTAACTGACCGCGCACCCCCAATCGCCGATTCGACAAGATACCCAGATAGAGCATATGTGTGCTCATAGTCTATGATGCAATGTATGCATATACGTATGCTCATTTGCTACGAGATTTACAAGCAAGATGAATTCCCATAAAGTTTGCTTGCTTCACGGTATGCTAGCCAGTAGATCTTACCGGGCATAAGATCATTTCCGCAAATCTTACCGAATGCGCTTATCTCGTTTCTTCGGGGACGGGCACCGGGGAGGGGCTGATTTCCTCCACCGCTTAGTCACATTGTACGTAGCCGAGCCGAGTGAAGCGTCTACAGATTCCCAACCCTGACCGCTGGTAGATGGCAGCTAGCTCGAATGATAGCCCCAGCAACACAGCTCATAGAGGAAGGTGCGATACCCCTAGTAAAAGCGACATTGCCGTGACATCGGCACGCATCCAGCCACATCTGCTCAGCTACAAAATCATCGATGGCAACGGCTGCGGTAACGCCACAACCGCAGTACAACAATGCCAACAACAACAGCAACAACAAGAACCACAACAACACCCAACTTTACCGGGACAGCAGCCGGCACTTTGCATGTCCACCGCCTTCCCTCCACTCTCCCTTCGCGTCATATCTAAATTATATTAATATTAATAATAATACTTATAACAACCGGAAGCAGCAGTAATCGCAAGTAGTAAACGCTGTGGAGAACTAGCTACAAATATACATTTGACCAGGTTTAATGAGACAGACAGCCACAACAGTGAACGTGTCCGCGTGAGGAATAAAAGAATAACTTTGTAACTCACTCACTGACTGATTGACTATCGTCGATGTGCGCTTCTTGGTTCTCGACAGACTGTATTCGTCGGATGGGGCAATAATAGACAAATGATAAGTAGTGAACGCGCCCTGACGGTATGTCGTTAATCCCCTATTCCAGAGGGGAAATTCTGGTTTGGGATTGTGGCAGTGTGGCGGACACTTCAGCACCTTCTTATGTCAGTCGCGGAGAGGGGAAACAGCCTGGTCATGCGGCCAATACAACCGAACAAGTCAAGAACAGAAGATACGCCTCTTTGATGAATGACTGCTACTTTAGACCGGCAGCCTTCGAGAGATTGGGGAGGGACCGGGGATACGACGATTAAATTTTCTTCAGATATTAGAAGAAAGGTTAGCATCCGCTACAAGTGAGCCACGTGCAACAGAGATTTGAAATGCAAAGATATTCCTTAGATATCCAGAGGGACGACGCAATTTCTATTTTGGGCACCCACTTAAGGATTGGACTTAGATGGGGGGTCTCCTTGTTCTAGATATTCTATCTAGGAATATATAGTGGTAGGTGCTCTTAGATGTATTTCACGTTCAGCGGATACTACAATTGTCTTCCACTTCTAAACAGGAAAATACTTGATATTATATAGTGAACGATACTACCATAATTTGTAGGGGGGATATCGGCGGATGCCTCATTCAAATTCTGCCTCCGCTTCCACAATATATATGATCTAATAATTTAATGTGTGCCATAGATAGAAATGTTAATACATGATGCCAAAGCTCGAACAAACCGGTTGAAATTCATGTGAGATCCTTGAGATCTTGAGAAACTAATCATAGTGATGACTTGCCTATGATTTCTAGCATTATACCAGAAGAGAGGAAGGTACACAGTGACCGTAGGCGTTTCAGTTACATCTTGAAAGTTCTGACCGTCTTTGCTCCATGGGAAAAATCGCTCTCGATAACACAGAGTTACACCCTGTGATTAGCGGTCCCAAACCGCTGTCGAAGTGGCTCGGCTCCGGAGAGAATTACTAAAAAAAAAAACGCCCAGTACATGGTGCCATGCTACACAAAGATGGGTGTCAGTGACTATTTCTGTTCGTGAGTATCGTACCTCAGACTTTACTGTGAGTTATCGCTGAAAATCTATCCCGTTTCGCTGCAGTACTCGTCGTGTTATCGTCGAACAAGCGACGACTGAGCACTCTTACCTGAAATGAGAGGATATATCAAAACGCCTGTGTTACGAGCGGTTTATATTGAACAAAATACATACACAGATAGAATTTCACTAGAGTCGATACGACACACGTTGAATGTATCGGCCAGATACGCCGTGTGGAACTTTGAAAAATAACACTAGAACGAGGGAGCGGTATTTTGCTTCTAAACGTTGTTCTTGTTGTTGTTGCTGCTTCTCGAAAACAGACTCTACTCATAGAACAGAGTCTACTCATGAACAGAGTTTACTCATAGAACAGAGTCTACTCATAGAATACAGCCATCGTGACCAGTTCACTGGTTGAATCCAGTGCGTTTGTCCGGAACAAGCGAGCCCTATTCGCTGTGATCGTCAAGCAGAGATGGCTCCCAGCCGTGTCCACGCATCATGACATTAATAATCACACTGCAGCGATGAGATTTCGTCGATGTTTATTGCCGAAAGGGCAATAGTTCCTGTCAAGTGCAATGCCAGGGGCACGATCGAGTGCGAGTACTAATGTTGTCTCATGTCGAGAAGGTCGACATTTCTAAAAAGCATTCCATTATTTTTGTGGACCCTTTCGATGAAATGGTGAAAAGACAAAGAACAACCTGTGTATTTTCTAGAGGGTCCAATATTTTGACAATATGACAACTTAAAGAAAAAAATACGTGGAAAATAGGTGGTTGCGCTTGCGATAAGCTATACCAGTCGCGATGGGTGAGCCGTGTCGACAAAAACTAACGTGTGAAAACAATGTTTTTGAATTGATTTCCAGAATGGCAATAAAATATATCAATCAGCTGGAGACGCTCCTTGATGAGGCACCCTCTGGTGGCCATAGCGCACCCGATAGTATTTCGCTGACGCAGGCCATGGGGTCTCTAGGATCGCCATTGGGAGCTGTGGCCATGGGCGTAGGAGCGACTATGGGCGCATCGATCGGGATGGGCGTCACCGGTCAATATTACGGAATCGGTGGAATGACTCCAATCGCCAGCTGGGCCATATCCCCTGCGCATCATCACCACCATCATCATCATCATAATCACAACCACGCCGAACTGCAACACTCGTCACCAGGGCCGCTAGCATCGCCAGCCACAACATTAGCAACGACTGTGTCAACACTGACCCCGGCGACTACGTCGGCTGCGACGACTGTGGTGCCCTCGTCGACATCGACGTCGCCGCTGTCATATACGAGCAATGGCAACAACAACAGCGCCAACAGTACCCATCATTCGCATGCACATCAGTATATTAACAGCAGCGGCGCAAACAAAATCGGCAGTGGTGGGGACCCTTCCACGGGAACGAAGACTCGGGGCGGTGCTGCTGCTGCTGCTCGTGGGAATTCTTCTGGCTCGATGCAGAAAGCCTCGTATTGGACCCGGCAGGTGGGCCCATCTGACTCTGGGTCAGAGGAGACAAAGAAGAAAACCTTGAAATAGCCACTTCCTCTAGAAGTGGGTGGGCGGGGGGGGGCGGTCTCTTTCCATTAAGCGAGATGGACGTTTTTTTTCTCATGTATGTCTATAAGCAAGATTAGCAATAGCTCTTCAAGCAATTAGTGCAATGTTGACTGAGTGCAGAGTCTGCTGCATCTAGAATAATGCACGTCAGCTATTCTCATGGTACGATTCACGTTCTCTAATCTTCCTTGGACGAGTGTTCGTGCGCATGATGGCCGTCGTGGGTAAGGCCCGGTCTGGGGGCGCTCCCCGTAAAGCTGCATACTACCGGAGCAAGCCAAACGGAAGCAAAGTGGGCATACGCGTATACTAAACTATGTGTAAAGTTCAAACTGACAAGATGAACTTTAGATGATCTGAAGGTGAGCTGTTGTTCGATATATTTAATTTGTATGTTTGTGCATTCCAATTAACAGATAAATTCTCTCTGGTGCAGTCATCTATAACGAAATAATGACGAAAAGCAAACGGGAAGTATGCCCGAACGATGTGCTATGTACAAACGATGCAACTCACGGTTATGGCAATACAATAAGCATATTCCACTATGGGAGTTTAGTCAGGAGCCAATATAGTCTGTATGTTAAGCGAAGCACTCATTGTCAACTAGAAGCATTCGACGACACAGTAGCCTAACCTGCGCCTGTCCTGTAATCAGCCCACGACTAATTGCATCCCCGAGAAGAGCACATCATCACCGCCAGTCATTGCATATATATGTGTATATATATATATATATATATGCAAATTTAGGGAAACTGGATGAAGCATAGGAACATCACTGCAGAACAAAACTGTCTGATCACGCTGACATGAACATCAGGATCGGTTCGTCGCTGTATCAAGACAACAAATGCGAGACAAACCATCGCAGCTAGCCAACGAAACGAATCTGGGGCTAAGACTCGGACAACATTTAAGGTTATTGTAACCCCCGACCTCGATTATTAGTATTAACGGCCACTTATGAGAGGACAACACATTGTGTTGTGAGCGCTAGTCGGACCCATAGAGTCAATGTGGTTAAGGAACTTCTCAGTTATGGTACTCGCTGCTACAGGCAGACCACTGCACGTGTCCAGTAAGCGAGAACAGTGTGGCGAAAGCGTTAGCCACACATACAGCCACATCTATTTATCTTAGATTGATACAATAGATTGCTATACGTTCTGTTTTGTCTGTCTTTATTCTCACGAGGGGAGAGCCGAGTATTGAAGGTAAGTCAGGACGGTCGTACACGCGCAAGGCATGCAGGAACATTTGGACAGTCAAGCTAGCTCGGATAGCATCTCGCTAGAAACGCTTAAGATTCGGTGATCAAAATGCGTGAAGTGTCCCGAAGCCGTCCGTAGATCCCTGACAATATATCGGGGAGAGAATATAATAGCTGAGCTTGAGGAATAGCGAATGTCTCATTTAGTGTATCTGTATTCAAAACAAGGAAATGTTTGCATTGTGTTCAGCAGACAAAACTGTCTAGTTTGGTGTTCACCACAACCCATGAACGGGCTGAAGAGGTACCACCATCATGCTAGCTTAGTATCATAAATTGATATGCATATATCAGATATCTTGGTGCTAGATACATTATAGCTTCGAATCAGAGTATTATGTATTATTTAACGAAAAAAAAAACGAAGATATGCTTAGCACTTTGTGTCATCTATTATTATTTGATTTCATTTTGAGTAAACCGTTAATTACAGATGGCATGGCTCCCAGTGGTCGATGTTAGATACCGTGATACATATAAATCAAATTTTTATGTCTTTTTTATGTAGAGCGTGTGTCTGCGCAAAGGGCACAGGTACGTGGTAACGCTGGAACCCACACTACGATACTTGCCCACGCCACGATCATCCTATACGATATTGTGCCCGATTGGCAACAATGAACACTCTGATGTTACAAAGCAACAAATCAGCGAACCTGCATCTGTGTGCATATGTAGAACTAAACATACGGCCAGGCTTGAACCGCAGCAAGTTTCTGGCAGCAAAAAATGGTGAACACCGCATATTCGAGCACCGTGAAGTGACCTATACCTTTGTTGTAATTCAATAAAGAGATATTTCACATGAAAAATTCAACTATGCTGCATATTGTGTGCCACCTCTCAAAAAAAACTCCAATACTAAATTATAGGTTCCTTTCGAATGCTATGACAAGCACCACCATCTACGTCACGTATAATATGTAAATTCATGTCCCAATATTCGGGGTGCGCAAGTAGGATCATTTTGCAACAATGTATCACATCATCGATAGCAAACATCCCTAGCAAATACCGCGCACGTTACAGAGGAACCTTTGAATATTCGTGGTAAACTACACCAACACCAAAAAGTAACAGCATGTGCTTGCAACGAAGCATAAAACATGAACAAACACATACTAATTGTGATAATCATATAAATTACACTAATAATGATCTTATATATATATATATAAAGAGGAGGGGGTTGTATTTCTGACTGACGATCTGCATACGAAATGCGGCTTGCAAAATGCACCAGGCGTCTTCCCTGCATACGAATCGTCCTTAACCATTTTTCTCTCACCTCTTTGTGTTCCTGTCGGTGCTCTCGTGTGACCCCATGATTCATTTGTCAACTTATCCAAATCAAATTATATCAAAGACGAAGAAGAAGAAGAAGAACAACAACAACAACAACGATAACAACAGTTGCACAACTAATGATAATTATGACTATAACGTCTGCGATAAATAAAACATATTTGTGGATATATTTCTATTAATATTATTAAGTATGCGAACGCGACGAAGGCAACCGGATGCAGAAGCGAAACACGATAAAGTGTTATAGTGTAATACACGTCACGGAGGCGAACAGAGCAGTATGGGCAAAACGATGCAAGCTCAATGCGCTGGTGGTTGATGGTCAAATATTTACTATTATTTAGCTATCAAGTTCCTCTCTCTCTCTCGCTCTCTCGGTCCGTACTCCTCAGCATGACCGCAACGGTCCGCTGCGGCCGCGAGATCTGCCCAGGCTGGGTTTGCGTCCGAGTCTCGGAGTCGGGCTGTTTCACTGCACCGCTCACCGACAGTTCGACTCCCTTCACCGTTCGGTGGATGTCCGTCCAGAGGCCTTCGCCAGCCAGTACCGGCGACTGCAGTACCTAGTATGAACGGCTAGCGTAGTGCGTTGATAATTCGCAAGGCGACGAAAGAGAACGAAGGTAGCGGTGGCAGCATGAGGCAACCACAAACCGGCCATCTAATATCACCGCGGTCAATGCAGGCAAACGCGGACTCGTTGTTGTTGTTGTTGGTGTTGTCACTACTGGCGCTGCTATCTTATGAGTGGTGTTGGAGTCATAACATATACCATCCTGGGTTACGACGACAACGATGACGGCGTGAATAGTAAAGGCATCGTCCAAATTAAATTCAAAGACACCCCTCCCTCGCCATTTCCTTCAAAGGGGGCCAAACGAATACATTCGTGTGTCCACATTAGCATTGGTTTGCAAGTTTGCTGAAATCGTTTGCTATGCTACGCCGTAGGGTAACACTTAGCAGCGGCAGTGTCTGCATACGTTATATGATAGAATCGGTGCCATTTTATCTTATTATACCATATATACATGTAGTGTCTGGCCACACGCAGGGCAGCCGTTTATGGCGTATCGCAATACGCCACCCTTCGTTAGCTAAACAGGAAACAGGATGTTCGAAGCGGAGACAGTGAGCTGTTAGCAAAGGAAAGTTGCCAGGGAGTACAACTCCTACTGTTTAGTGGTGTTTGCGTATGATACAAGCCTTATCTTCGGATGGTAGACGTCTATCCACAGCGTCGTCGGCGTGCATTGCGTGCAATGATTTTGCATGGCCGTGCCAAGCGGAGTTGTGCGCGCATTGCAACATAACCAGTGGTCGACGTTAGATACCGTGATACATATAAATCTCTCCTCCTATTTCAAAGGAACGTCGTAAAGGTTTTCTATTTTCAAAGCTGACATTTATTGAACAATGACAAGTGCAGTTTCTTTAATAAACCGATAATAAGCGTTTACCTTCTTCACTCCCTCCTAATCGCCTGGGTACCTATCACCCGGAATTTGGTACAACGTCGAAATGGCAAATATTTTGCTCAGCTTTGTTACCAGTACATGAGGTGGCTTAGAACAACGTAATTTCTGCAGTTGCCCTGCCGTGCGACCGAAGCCCGGCATTATGCCTCCATTGGTTTTCCCTTAACTTGAAATGGCCTCCTGGCATTCACAGCGCCCCTGCACGTCTCCTTCAAAGAAATCGATGACGGCGTTCGCAAAACGCTGCAAACGAGCGTATGCTTGCCCGAAGCCGGCTACCCAAGGTCGACTTCGCGGGTGGCTTCTAAAGTCGATACCTGAGGATATATCTCGACGAAGGCGGAATGCATCGAAGTGACATAGTCTTGACAGTAATCGTTATACTAGCAGAAATGCTGCCGCTTTCTATCAATGTAACTGATGAAGTATTGAAAAGTTTTCCTAGTAATCCCTTATTTGACTCATATTATCATATGACGTACTAATCGAGATCTGCAATCAGGAGCGCGGCTGGAGCCAGCCGCTACCTTGAGCCGGCTGAGGAGTTTGCAACAAAGACGGCTGTGAAGGGGACGAGTAATGCGCCCAGAGGAAAGGAGCCTATCGGCCTCTCGATGAATATACCGTATTACAAAATAGAAAAGATGGTATCTGTTCGGATCCTTGCATCTCGAAGGCGGGAACGTAGGTAATATCAGCTACGCATCATCGTCGTTGTTTTCTAGAACTCACTAGGGGGGCATGTAGCAGGGAGACACAATGGCCTTATGTTGGTGCCGGCGAGCAGGAAACGCGACGGGATTAGTATAGTAACAAGGGGTTCGCGCCTTTGTTGAATGTAGACAGCATTAACATATGAAAATCTTGCATGAATGAACTCCTCCCCACAATACTGTCTGGGGCTAGGAAAATGGTCAACTATTTTACAGGTTGTTTTGCATATGAGGCAGCAATAATATATTATAACCCAAAGGTATAGGGACTATCACAGACAATTCGACTTACACGCGTACATCTCATAGCAAATCTTAGAGGCTGAACGTTTGTCTCGATATGAGACCACCATCTATTGTTCACGAACATACGTCGTGACGTGTCCATGTCAGGACTATAGATTACGGAGCACAAATTCGGAAGTCTGAAATATTATATAATATATATACGATTGTATTTGTCCGCCCACAGCTAAGGCAACTATTTATTTATAATCACAAGATTCCCGATCTCACACTTGCGGATTTTTTGCTAAACAATACAAATAGTTAATATTGGCATAAAATCCTTCGGTGCAGGGTCATACGAGAAGGCAGGTATACCACACGCTTATGGGTTTTGTATCCTCCTTCTGCTTGTGCCCTCACACCTGTCTTCGGCCATATCCTTCTAGGCACACCGTTCTACCGGTTCACACCGTTCGCTAGCGATCTCGGCCAGCTCCGCTTCCTCGAAACCTCTTACGGGTTCATAACTTATAATAATTTCACCTTTTGTTCCCTCGTATCAGCGTGCGTCGTGGTGACGGTTCTGATGCTGCTGCTGTGGTGACTGCTCGAAAGTCTCTCTCGCGTGTCAAGCACAGATCGAGGCACAGTCTAGCGTACATCGTCGCTCATCGGCTGGTTTACCATTCGAGTTCGGTGTCTTCGCCACCACCACCTCCGCCGCCACAAAGCGACTCTCCGGGCTTCGTTTGACGTACATACGATTATCCCATCGACGGCAGCGGGTGGGTCCACCGTCGCCGCTGCCAGCGTCAGCGAAAGGGGAGCCAGCAAAGCGAGAGGATATTGAAAACGTAGAAATTAATTGACATTCTTCTCATCTCAGCGCCCCCGACCCATCCATACCACCGAGACCCCCGTCGCTCTACTTTGCCTCTCAGCCTATTCGTTGATTCGCTCTCCAGCACGGCGACCAAGTAGCCCAAGCAGAGCTAACAGCAAAACGACTTAGACTAACGGCGGCGGCAGCAGCAGCGTCACCCCTTTATTATTATTATTATCGTATGACCACCGCGACCAGCGTCATCGGGGCCGTCGTCTCGCCTTCGTACTTTTACTCGTGCGACTCGTATTTTCTATACATTGAGACCAGTCAGTGGTCTACCCCTTTTGCCGCCGTCGCCGTGGACGCTGGTGGACCAACAACGACGAGCCGCTTTCCCAATCTGCTCACAACGAAATTCCCATATTTCTCGGAGTACAGGAGTGGTTGGCAATTGCGTTGGACGAGGCTTTGACCGTTGCGGCCGTTCATAAGGGATAGGCTGGCTAGGCTACCTGCTGCATCTCCATTTCTTTCCTCGTTGCGTTACGTAGTTTTCGGGATCCGGCGGGCGGACACGTCTACGCTCGCGGAATGGTACCTGCCTGCTTGTGCGAATACTCCCAGAGGCAAAAGACGGTTAAGGCGGACATATCTCTGAAGAAGAAAGGTAAGCGCTTGGAACTCGCCTTGTCTGGCTGTGCAAGTCCCCCGAGCCGACCCAGCAAAAGCGGGTCGAAATGCCCTTCGGCACGTCACATAAAGGACGTACCTACGATGTGAAAGAGGTGCGGCTAAACCAGATAACCGAACAGCTTGCGTGTGTGTGTGTGTGCATGTGTGTGGACGTGCTAGCGAACGAGTGGGTACCACGACTGACTAAGACCTGGCAGGAGAGATCGTGCACATGCCGTTTTTCTCCAGGAATCCCCTTCTGGGATGTCGATGGACGGCGGACCCAGGCGCCGCAGGTCGAGGACCCACTACCATAACGTGCTCTGGTGGCTGGGAAGGCCGGTATATACGGGGAAGGCCGTAGGAACACACGTTCCCGATGCGCCACTACGAAAAGAACGCCTGCACTAGCCTTGTCCAGAGCGGGTCGGTACGAGCGCCATGACATGTATTGGATTCCTTCACAACGACACGGGACAGCCAACACTGAGCGGACGGGTATACCTTCCAGCGCACAGCTGGAATCCTCGAGCTCAGTCAGTTTGTCAAATTTCTCTCGATCATAAAGGCAGAAAACGGGCACACGACATCAGCGCGCCTATCCTAAATCTATCCTCCTATTGGTCCCGTCACACGCCCGTCTTGAAATGGCCGAAATAGATAAAAGCAAATAAAAAAAAAACTACGAAAAGCCGAAGGGTAACGGCAAAGGAAAGTGATCAGTTGGAACGGACTCAGTGTGCAGCAATACTTAGCTGAGCGCTCTCACGATAATACTAATCATTTAATTAAATCCGTCGACTCTGCATGAGCCGAATATGGGTAATTGGTTTTGAGAAATTTTTGGGCGACAGGCCCCACAGGGACCCCCAATGGCGTCGTCGAGCGGTACATTCACCATATTTGGATTGGATTTCGAGGCTCCATCCAAGTATGAGGGGGACGTCAAATACGATGATGTTGTTCAACAGAATCATAGGTACGAGGCGCCAAAGCTCGAACCAGACACGGGGTGGGTGGCTACAGAAATGAAGATGGGAAGATGACGAGATTAAATGTAGGTTTGGGGGATTTAGTCGGCCACGAGAACGCATCAGCTGCAGGATCATTAGTTGAGCTGGAGGAGGTGATGACAGAGTCTTGCAGAGAAATGGAATAATTTATGGGTGGCTGGCGGGGATTTATAATTTGTTTCGGGATTTTCTGTAGTACCGCACTGTGTTCATTGTAATCACGATAACAAGATGCTTCGGCTGGCATCGCTGCGATGTAGTCGTGTGCCAATACGACTTCGTCACGACGATGAAAATGGCGGCGCTATCCGCTATTGGATACGGGAAGGATAGGCGTGTGACTCCACTCCATTTGGCATATTCGCTAGAGAGTGACATAGAGAAATTTAGAGCCTATTATTTTTCACGCGTCGAGCTTACAATCAGCCGAAGGGACGACAGTCAAATCGAGGACAAATCAGGTAGCACTCGCTCATTGTCCGTTCTCGAAGCAAGCCTCCTTCGCCCGAAGGGCGATACTTATTCAGCAAAACAGTTGACTTAAGGTACGCGAAAGCCGTTCGTCCCGAAATCCAATTTGTCGTTGACGACCGAATGCCAACAGAAATCGTTTACCGCAAAAGTCAGTTTTGCCATTCATTTTCTTCGGTCCATGGACGAAATTCTCGTCAACGTAGGATACACAAGACGGTTTCACCAGCCAATCGTCTGCGAAGCGGCCGCGTGACGCCCATGGTGCCCGGCCGTAGGAGGAGTGTACCGCGGTGCCTTCCTGTATACCTGCCGCCCAGGCCAGCCGTTGGAGAGGATCGCGCAGAGCAGCAAGGGTGTGTGTGCGTGTGTCAGAGAGAGATGGGGAGAACGATGAGATAGTCGCTGCGTGGGGTTCCGCTAGGGGCTACTGCGAGCAAAAATCTCTCAATTTTTGTCCATACTTGTTCACTTTCGAGGCGTTCGCAGCTCTCGTTCATACCAAAGAAAATGGGCTTGGGAAGAAATGGGGTGGTGGCTTTTGTCGAGGCTTCCGCAAGAGGTGGCTGTGCACTGCAGAGCATTGCTTGCAGAGATCGGTAGCAGGCGAACGTGGCCGTTCCCACAGCCAGACGACGGGGATCCGCGATGGGCAAACGGGGAGGCGAGGCGGGGCGAAGAGCGACACGGCAGACATCGCACAAGAGCGCGTGGTATCATCGCCGAACGAGAACGTGAGAGGGACAGATCTCCTTCCTCTTTATTTCATTCTTTCTTTTTATGCTGTGGATTGCATTTTTACAAAACGTGCGGCCGTACGATTGGGTTTATACGAAAGGGGGGATGTGCCCAGCCTGGCCTGGTCCCGGCCTGGCCCGGACGGCGTTTACACACAGCAGGCCTCGAAAGGGAGGAAGACGGCCCCGAGCGAGGATGGGGTACGCTCGAGGCAGTGTCCACAGTCGGCAGGGATAGGAAGAGATGCAGGCGCAGGGTGCGCTGCAATGGCGCGAATGGGAGCGATTCGCGAAGGCGAAAAGACGATAGCCGCTAACCAGCGCGCACGGTACACAGGCAGACCAGTCGGGGCGGTTGGTCGGCCCATCAGCGTTCTCAAGCCGTCCAACAAAAAAAGGAGTGAGCGTTCCTTCTCTCGCTTGGCACATTTCACCAAGCGGAATTGCCCAGAAGGCGGGGTATCTAAAGGCGAAGAGAGTTGGGTGGACGGGGGAAGACTTGCCCGGTAGCGAACTTGTGTGACAGTGAGCGAGACCGTGGGGATTGACAGTGTGTATAAACACGTGTGGGATGTTAAGTCTGTGAAATTCAGACAGATCCTTCATAGCGATACTGGCAATGGCGGCGACACAGGTTGTACGATGTGCGTATATTGTCCATTCATCCTAGGTAGCGCTTATAGTATCTTTCAATACATTATATATATATATATATATATATATATATCAATGCTGTAGAAATAAGCGCGCAGCGTACTCGCACTACATGGTGTTCCTCTGTCAAACACGGCGGGCTGATCCGCCAGAAACAACTAAGGATTAAAGAAAAAAAGAGGCTCGTTGAGGTTCTAAGGTACGATAGGCGTACCACCATAAATTCCATGTGATAAGCGATCCGAGGCCAAAATGTATTGTATTGTCTATGATTAAGTGAAGTCGTATGTACACGAGGCATAAAGAATGCCTTTTGTATGAGGGTCTAGTAGGGTGTTAATGCAAATTAAAGGTGACGCGCCTTTAAACAGTAACAAGTAAAATAAAAGCGTTATAATCACTAATTAGTGTTTCTGACCAATAGACGAAACAGCTGCGGTGAGTTTCCCTAAAATTTCTCTCATCACAGGGGCACCCTGACGAGAAGCACAATACAAAAGTGTTAAAAACGTCAATTTTTTCCCACCTGCCTTTCTTTAATCTTTTGCCAAGGACCCCCAGCTTCAATTAGCCAACGTGATAGCGTGGTCTGCCACAGCATTCTTAAATTGGTCACGTGAACAACCGCTAAAATATTAGAAGAGAGTGCCGAAACAAAAGTTATCTATGACAGTCGACGAACTATTCTAAAAACATCCGCGCGTACATCCATCCATATGGCTCCTTCTGCCAAGGTGTTAATTGAAATGTTAATTGAAGAGGGCACCCCATCACCGAAAAGGGGTTCCACAGGAACGGCGGATTCCTCCTTTACCTTCACCCCTGGCATCCGCTTGTATCATCATCATAATCTTTACACTTATTATTACAGTAGCCCACTCTCTCTCTCTCTAGCTAGCTAATCTCTCATCCGTTCGCAGTTGGCGGGCCGTTATCCATAGCCTTTCCACGAGCCGTTCTGCTCTCCGTCTATAATCCCTTCGTGGGACGAGCCACATGCGCGAGTCTGACAGCCAGTGTGTTCCCGCTGGGCTGTACCAACCAGAGGCAGAACTCTGAACCCCACTCCTGCACGCGCTTCTGCCTACCTGCCTACCCACCTACAGTATAATGACATCCAGCCGCTATCCGCTCGACAACACGCCTACGACGCTACCAGCGTTAGCGCTATCTAACGAAGAACATGGCCCAGCCTAGGCAAAGCATGCTCGGTCATCAGCTCGGTTCAGCTATGCTCGTCATTGGTAGCACCTATGGCCGTACACGAGGTACGCGTGTGCTGTGGCCGGCGTTCGCTGTTTGCTGTTCGCTAGCCACCGATCCCGCCCTCCATTCGGGTTGCTCGTTCGAGATAGATTGCGCGAGAGAGCCAAGGCGACAGCGTACAGCCGAAAGGGTACCCTACACACGCGCGGAAGAACCCGGAGCCGCCGTTGGGGCGACGATACGTGTTAACTTTCTTACGGCGATGTCGGCGGATTTGCTTCGTAAGAATGTCTCCAAGCACAGACCCCCTGTCTTCATGCGCTGTCTAACCCCGTGAATGGTTCGTCTCGCACACTCACTCTATTCTAGCCAGACCCTATAACAGCCCCGCGTCCCTACCCGTCACGGTTGGCACATATAAGATATAATTATATTAATTAGCTTGCTTCGTAGCGTTAATCTAAAATCCTCTTACGAGTTACGCAGCGGCGCGTCCGCATCAGCGGTGGCAGTGGGATAATTAGGAGTAGAGTGCGTATTGTGAGCGTGGATGTGCTTCCTTGCATGTGTATACCTGCGTGTGTGTGCGTTTGTGTCTGAGGGATTGGCTGGGTGCACGTCTGGTTGGATAGCACCGTGCGCCGGCTATGCGGATCCTTGCTGCGCGGTGGTACCCGGCTCGATATGCAGCAATGGATGGGGAATGAGGTTGTGTGGAACACATCTCCGCGTTGCGTAGATTGGACGCTATACGTGGACGAAAGGAGCCGAGAACGGAGGAGACAAGGCAGATAGAGAGACAGAGAGAGCGGAGTCCATCACCTCCGCCAGGTAGAGCCATGCTCTAAAGACTCACATGGTGTTTGGGGGTAACGTGGAGCTCGGGTGGCGAGAGGGATGGGCGGTATGTAGCGGAGACAATGACCAGCGCGGCCGGCTCCTAGCGGACGAGAGGCTTCAGGAAAGAAAGTCCGCGGCGGCCAGAGGGGGTCCAATCTGAATATCTTATTATATCGCTCGCGTCTTCTATTATCTTATTACTAGCAGAGGCGGGGGGGGCTGCTGTACTGGCTACGCACGTGGTCTCTTTCACTATCCGATACAAGCACCCATACCTACCCACCTACACACACGCACACACACATTCTCATTGCGTTCTCCTCGAACCTATCAACCTTTTGCCTTGGTTGGCTGGGGGAGTGGCGTCGACCAGTTGTAGTGTGGTGTCCTGCCGACGGCTCTCTTCAAAGGAGAGAGAGAGTACCCTGCTTTAGAGATGGTCCACACAGACAGAGAAGAAGACATGACAGTACAGTATGACAAATTCAAAGTAAAATAGAAGCGAGCAGTGCTGTTGCTGTGCGATTACCACTCCTGAAGCAGCTGCAGCTGCTGCTCGAGCTTCTCGGACACACAACCGAAGGAATACAGGCACAGAACGACGCTACTTCTCTCATT
This sequence comes from Stratiolaelaps scimitus, assembly GCA_019614645.1. NCBI lineage: Eukaryota > Metazoa > Arthropoda > Arachnida > Mesostigmata > Laelapidae > Stratiolaelaps > Stratiolaelaps scimitus. Next base: position 173,047 of record JABWDB010000054.1, read on the forward strand.
AACATCCGAACAATCGCAAATGTACGCAAATTGGATTGGACTTAATGGTGCACTCGACATGATGGTAACGTCCCAACGCCGATTTCCGACGATGCCGCTGGCAATGGCGATGCTGGTGATGGCCATATCATACGCGTGATCGCGCTTCATCATGACACGAATAAATCCTGCCCGTTTGATTTGTGCAAATCAAATACAGACTTAGATGTCATGTATTTGTCAATCCGGCACTTATTAGCTACTATTTAGCGAAGTGCTACCCGTACGTACGATTGGTAAAGGTGGCGTTTCCTTACGCGGATCTAGACGGGCGCCCAATCTGTGTTATGTGTATGTCCGCATCATGCAATACGATCCCACTCGAGAATTATAGACGGCGAGTAACGCAGCAGACCAGGATCTCGATCAGGAATTTCCTCACAGGTTAGGTTGGATGCCGGTATCAGATCATACCAGATGTTGGAATGCTCCACTGTTGTGCCCACACGGGCAAACACAACCAGCGATTGCCGGTGCCGAGACGAGCGCCGTTGCCTCACGCCTGTCCTTATGCAATAGATGCTGCGCGTTAACGGCGGATCGAAGGGTCCCAACAGTCCTCTACGTAACAGCCAATCATTCGTATAGCGTGTATAGAATTCTAGCGAGGCGGGTTCACCGTTCACTCAACAAGCCGTGACATACTCGGCACTACTGTGGAGTAGTATCTGTCGAATTGGGCGACAAAGCGTAACGTATACGGTGTCAACCCAAAACTACAGCCCGCAGGGATCGTGGCAGTGTACGTCGACAGATAGAGGACGGATCGGAGTTCTTATGATTAGACCAATCAGGCTATTAGCACCGCCGGGAGGAGTGCGACTACCAACGAGGCAAGTAGCAATGGACGAGCACAGTGTTCCGACAACGCACTTATTAGTATCCAGGGCATTATACACTATAGATACGAACAGGCAGACAGACGCACGCATTGTAGCATGTACCATACGCCTGCGTAAACTCACTCGCTCGCTTCGCGATTCGCGTTTCGAGCCGCAGATAAACAAACAGTTGGGGCAGCAGATACTGAGCAGCCAAGCATTGACTCACCGCAATCGTTTTAACACAGGACCCTCTCGTTCACTCTATCATATTATATATTCGGACTGTGACAAAACTCTGCACTTCTCTCTCTCTCTTTATCTATCTCTGTATATATATATATATATATATATATATATATATGTCTGCGAATGTGACGCCCAGTTGCCTGCGGCTGGCAGATCTCGATGGGTCAATAAAAAGAAGAACACTCAAGCTTTGAAATAAGCGTGTGTGTAGCACTGCGAACGGTTGATCGTATATTGTGAGTACTGTGAGCTTCCAGCTAACGAGAAGGAAACAAGCGTTGTAGTCTGAGATGCCGAACGATGGCCGGTGACGAGTCCAACAAGAGCGTGTATGTGTTGCACCGTAAGGTATTGCTTCCGTACACACTTTATTCATAAAAAGCCCCGTGGCCAGGGTCGGCTGCCATGCTCGCCTATGCTGTTATTCCAAGTAAATTTGGCTGTTTTCTTTTTGTTGGCTTGTTGTTAAATAGCATGTTGTCCATGTGCGAAACGAATTTCGTCGGCTGAACTGTCAGTGGATTTATGTCTGACCTTATGATCCCTGCTGAATCAATCAATGCATTAATAACACTAATAATCAAACAGCATTCTGCTCCCTATTGGACTTGGCGGCCAGCGCACAGAAAAGGGGTCGGACGCTAATTATTATCTTTACTCACAGAGCCCCCCTTCTCGGATTGGGTCTCTCTTCCATCAGGTTATTAGCGTGCCTTGAAAAGTCTAAGTTCTCAAGTCGAGCCCACCAATACGACTAGCAGTTCCTCGTGTTAGCACTTTCTTGTTACGTTTGGCCCATCTCAAAGAGTGGATTAAAGGTCACCAAGGGGAGTCAACGCGCTGCCAATTGTGGCACGCGCTGTCGGCACGACACACAACGGGCCAATGATCAATAGGAGAATCTCAATCAGTCCTTCCGTTCACCCGGAATTGTTAACCACGAGGGAAGAGCAGCAGCAGCAGCAGTCCGGCAGTCTGTTGGCGCAACTCTCGACAGAACGAACACCACCAGTTGAGATAACCGTGTCTAGCATTCCCGCAAAGGGCGACTTAGTAAGAACAAGAAAATCGCGATTGAACCCCTCCAGGAGCATGCGTATGAGCACACAGGGTAGGTGTTCGACGTGCCAGAATCTTCCTTGAAAAGCAACAATAACCGCTGCGTAGCACTGGTGGTTTGTTACGCTCCACGTGAACGACAGTGATGTCTGTGGCGTCCCCAGAGGCGGCTTATTATCTCAGCCAGTTTGTTTCCTTGAAAGCGAACGAGACGGAGCTGTAATAGGCTGACAATGCGTGGATAACATGATCATTCCACTGATGACAACCCCTCCCTATCTCCCCCTCACTATCAGCTTCGGGAACGCCGCAATTGCATCGTCAATCTGTCCGTCAACGACAAACGGACGCTTCGCGTTAATCGGTCACCCCGCGCGGCAACGAAACGAGCAGAAGCAGCCTGCTGTCGACGGTTGTGGTTACTTTGTGATGACGCGAGCACACGTCTGTCCAAAGTTGATGGATTCATTTTTAAGGACCGCTGTCATGTTGGAAAGCACACGACACATCCACATGTTATTGTATAAAGTGAGTCGTGAGCGGGCCTGCTGATCAAGGATATCCGTATCTGTAATAATAATGTCATGACGTAAAACAGACCTTACCAGCGCTACAGGTAAAATATAGAATAGAAATACGAATGACGAGACAAGGTTGTTAATAATTAACAGATCAGTTATGTACAATAATCGACCCCAAATGCTGAATTGCCTGCGCCAATTCACCGCTCGACCTTTCGTCGATGGTTCGTGGTCCAAAGCGTGATACGACCTCCGCTATCGTACTCATAGCCTCTCATATGACGTACCTGAAGGGTGATCATGACACATCATGGTTGTAGGTGGGACTCGTCATTGCAAAGTGGGGATAGTTTATATCCTTCCTGTTTCCAGGGACACTCGCTAAGTTCACCCAATTGTACTCTCTCTCTCTCTCTCTCTATATATATATATATATATATCGGTGGGTGATAGTAGGTGATGGTCATAAATTAGCCGCGCATACAAACATCGCCGGTTTGGCCGCCCAACAAACCAGTCCATATAGCTAGCAAGCACTGCTGTAGGGATATCATTTCCATCTCTCGTCTTCGAGAGCGACGCAATAGTGTCCATTGTATGCTTATTGTGCCACTGATCGCCCCAGGGCACTGCCCGCATTTCCTTCGCTTCGCCATTCTCATGTAGCTGTACATCAGGCCGCGCTGCCAACCGCTCGTCTCTCCCACCCTCACTCACTTTGCCTTCGGATCACATAGCTCGGCCCCACCGCTTCATATATATATATATATATATAGATATATATATATATATATATATATATAGATAGTTGCCCATTTTCATAATAATTGGCTCGAAGCCTTTCCTGCTCATCCAGCCACTACTACTGCTGATTCCACACAGCATCGGTAGATCAGGCAACTACTTCACATTTTGCCAGCGGCTATGAATTTCTCTACTGTGATCACTTCTTGGATTCTTCCCCGCACGAGCGCGCCACGAGCTGGCCGGATCCGCGAGTCCGAAATATTTCATTTCTCATTTTTTCTCCTTCATTCATTGTTGTCTCAGTTCGACCTCAAAAAGGCCTAAGGGTGCTTTTGATTGCGCAAATGGCGCCGCCACCGCCGCCACCGCCACCGCTTCTGTTGCCCACCACATCGGGCTGCTATTACTACTATCCGTTTTAGTAAATATTTTGTTGCATCTTTTCGGACACCCGAGACGGATCACTATCTCCAGATCCTGTGCAATCCCTCCTCTCTCTCTCTCTCTCTGATCGCTCTCCACCCCGTTTGCTTCTGAGACTGCTGCCAGCGCAGTGACCCTACACCGACTACGTAACTCCAACGGCCGCTTTCCTGCGATGGTTTGCCGGCCCCCTCTGGCCATTTCCGTCGACGCCGGCATCCGCAGCAGCGGCCTCGGATCGTTGTGGTGACTCTCCGTTGCACCCCACCTCTCTCTCTCTATCTATCTATCTATGTCTCCCTTTCTTGCCTCTCTCCTCTCGTCTATGGCTGACTTCACAGGCCTTGGACTGAGCTTTCTCGTATGATAGTTTACGGTCGACTGTGCCGCATCGGGCAGCGGGATGGGGCCAGCGACTGGTCAGGGGGGAGCGACTCAGCTGGGATGAGAGCATCTCGGGGGCCGAGAAATAGCGGTGAGGTTTACGCGTCGAGTTTGAAGGTTGCGGCTTGGGGAGTGCTGTGCTGCAGGAAGGATTTCGGATGTATCTTTCGGAGGGAATGACCCCAGTACAAGGAAGGGGGGGGAGCGAGGGTCAGGCAGCATGACTTCGCTACGCCTCGTTGGCCAGCTGATCGAGTGGGCTCACCCCGTAACCTGTCCCCTTCTCGTATCCCGCATACGTCGGTCGTCCAATATCCTACAAACGTACGACCCCTTTCGGTCTCCCGGGCCCAGCATCGCAAAGCCGTTCGAGGCGCACAAGCACTATGCCCACATCACACATAACCTGTACACGGTGGCTGGCCGGCCGGCCGGCCAAGGCCCACGTTTGACTTATCCACCGTTGTGCGGATCGGCCTCTTTCTAGCTGGGTCGCTCTTGCTTCCTCTACCTCTCTCTCTCGATTGCGTTCTCTCCTTGCTATTCGTGAGATCAATCCTCAATACCTGCTTTTCTGTCTTCCTCTGTCGGCCTGCTCGCCTGCCTACACGGACGTAGGCAGGCCGTGGTCCTAGATTTGCCGGTGTGCCTCGTGCCATGCCACGAGGCGCAGCTAACCGTGTACATTCGGGACCGCCGCATGCAGCGAGCCGCCCTCCCCGTTTAGACTGGTTGGTCAAGTGGACACTGCAGATGACATCGTCAGGCGGTGAGCGGAAACGGCAGAGAGCACTCACGACCCCCCAGGGGGCAGAATGGGGCCGCAGACAAGAGATTGACTGGGTCGGACGACGATGAGTCCGAGGACAGGCCGCCGGACCCAAACATCGAAGTTAAGCTAGCAGTCACAGCAGTAGTAGCAGTAGTAGGGCAGTAGTTCGAGGTAGAGATCTCAGCCAGCTCTCTGAACGCCAGAGAGAACCAAGCAGCAAGCTTAGGGGACATAGATCGGTGGGACATCTTAGATAGCTGCTGTTGCAGCAGGCGAACAGAGCTGCGATCGAACGACGTCGCCAGCTCTAGTAAGCCATCGCTAGTTGTAGTAATGGTGGATGGAGAAGCAGTGATGACGATTGTAGGAGCAGGCGTAGAAGTGGTAGTTGTTGTTCTTGTAGTGGTAGCGAGGAAAGGGAGAGGCGAAGACAGAATGGCGGCAACAGCGATGAGATGTTCGCTGGATGTTGAGAAGTCGATGAGCTCAGGACGTCCGTCGAATCTGTACTCGGGTCGATGATCTTGAGAGATCGTCCACCGGCTGCGGACAGAGAGAGAGAGAGGTCTCTGGGGCAAGAGTTGGTGGAGGGGCTGCCTCGCTCGGTCGAAAGGAATGAAGTGATACTCCGAAGGTTTTTTTTTCGTGTCGGAGGGGTCACACTGATGTCGTCTGTCTCCGGCTGAATGGGTACAAGTGCTAGAAAACCGTATACGATATAGAAAGAGTGGAAAATCGGACAGCGGCAAAAGTAATCACTGTCAGGCGCCATGGTGTAAGCATTTGACTAAATTGGTATGAGCTAAGTGTTCGCCTAGCTACATCGTTAGACTCGATTTTCTGTCACCTGGGGTGACGACCGAGGAAAGGAAGATAGTTGTCGTGGGTTGACGGCCTCGTCTGATGTCATCGTACAAACAGTACTCTTGAGTACGTGGATGCTCCGACACTGTGCGATTTCACTGAACTCCTCACTGATAAGGGCAAATGCATGCGTTTGATGACTATAAACATAATTGAATAGTGGCTCGGGCTTTGACGTATATGATTAAATGTCACGAGGGTTTTCTTAATAAAAAGCTCTGCTCCTAGTGTTTCAATCCTAATGGCAAATGTTTTCAGGGCTGACTCTTTCAGCCTCAATGATTGAACCCATTTAACATTTAATGCCCACGGTGTTACTTTTGCATAGCTTCGTAACACGGACAACCACTTTAGATGCAAATGTGCAACTGTGGGGATCGAACCCGTGTGTGCACGTACGTGTCTCCTCCGGTTGTAAGTTGCACACGAGTGACCCTTGCACCAGGCCATCAGCCTTAATTCTCATACCATAAACGTCTCAACTCAATGGTTTCTCCTGGAAACAACCTTCGTTTCTCTGGGTTCGCTATAGTCAGTGGCGCGGCGAACGTAGATGTATGGAGGCTTATCAGGCAAGTGAATGATCCAAGGAGCCTTTGGCGTAATTTCAACGATTTCGTCATCAACGAATCAAAACCTCAAACCCAGCTCCCGTGACAACCCACGCTACAGTGTAAGAGCCACTCAAACAATTTGCGTGCTGATTCACTGGTCGCAATTGACGTCCGCCGGAAACCTTGAGTTTATCTAATGTGACGTGCACGTTTATATTTCTTTAACGAGTCGATAATCTGCTTCATGCAGCATAGCACCCGAAGAGGCTGTTGTAAGTTTAAGGTTTTCTGCACAGAGGCAACATTATTTACGGTAGCTTGATTTCAGCGATACCTAAAAGACAACGTTTTCCACCACTCAGCAATTACCTGTTGCGGGCATTTTCGACGAAATATATATGTTATTGTGGAGGTTATTATCTTTTTTTCATTGTTCTAGCTGTCTCGGGCCTACATCGGCAGATCAAGGCTGCGTGGACGAGACAAATCAGCCGATGCGTACACAGCAGTAATCCCTCTGGGATAAAGCCCTCCAGGAGGCTGCCGGACTAGTGAATAACTCGAAGAGTTTCGCTGACTGTCAATTGCCAACTATATCTGACTGCCTTCTGCCGTATCGCCTGTCCAATCAGAAGGAAATCTAATAGCAGCAGGATGATCGAGAATGACATATCTTCCGCACTGCTATGTCGGGCGACTTCATGACCCCTGGTGTTGTGCGGTGTGATTGGCCTAACATCGACTTAATACGTGCGCATCTCGGGAACCATTGGGTGAGTCATTTCCCAGACATGTCTCCATCTGCCGTTCGGCCGACAGGGCCTACTCTCATGATGTAGCGCAACTAGGCACAATCTTCTATAGCCCCTAGGTCGCCATCCACCCGTTCACTCATGCAGACAAAGATCAAACTAGTGTTACTGATCTATTTCTCAAATAGCAAAAGCACTGGCGCTTGTGGGGGTAATGGGCAAGCAAAGCCCCCGTAGGAGAAAAAGAAAACGAGTGATTGGGGGATCGACTAATTTCCTCCTGTTTTCAACGACATCAACAGGATCACGAGTACAACGTTCCAGCGGGCATGAACGACTACAGACCCTCGAGTTAGGTAACTCAGAAGTCTAACCGTACCGACAACCTGAACAACACTGGCTGTACCCTTGCGCGGACATTAGATTACATGACATTGGGATTAACGGAGCCTATGGTGATGTGCTCAGTGAGAATAGTAGCATAATGATAACAGTTAATTTAAATATTATAATACAAAATAAATCAGTATCCAAAATAGAGTTTTGCCGATGGCGATCTCCCACCGCACACATACTCATCGTATACCCGGTTTCATTAATTGGCGAGACTTCTCTATTCATACAATACATTTTTATATATATATATATATTTATGCGTATGTTGGAAACTTCAACAAACCGGATCGCGTCAGAGCTAGTGCCGTGTTCTGACAAACGCACCCACAAACTTGGGGGGCCACCAATACGATTATGAATAGGGGTCGTAGAGTCGCGCCCCCATAGTTTGAGTGAATATATTTGACACTTTCAGGTACAGACATCCGCAGTTTCGCCACAGTAACCCGGCACTTCAGCCAACCGAAAATGAATGTGTAAAACACACCGTACTATGCATACGTACCGATAACCTACGCAGAACAGCGAAGACCCAATCTACAGAGGCATGATGCGGTAGCCTATCCGGATCCTGCAGACAAGGGAGGATTGCTGGCCCGTAGCGTTCACACCGCGGCTGGCCCGTCACAAGTGTGGTGGCGTCTGCCGGAGCCAGGTGGTTTTTCGTACCCGTCGATTGGCGCACCCGTTGTCCGGGTGGTGACTCTGTCGGATCGCTAGAAACTTTATTGATAATAACTGCAGAGGCATCCATGGATCAGCCCCCTTGGCGATACGAGACCAAATAGACCATCTGCCATATGAACGGTTAGGATTCGAGTCATCTTTCACTGATTTCTCAGATAGAGCCAGACGGCTGAACGAATAAGCAAACGTCATACGCACAGACAGACATGGCAGATCGAACTCTTGCTTCGGCTTGTCCTCTTAAAGCAGAATAAACGTCTTGCCCTTCCAGCTGCAGCGGATTTGCGGCCTATATGATGAGGAGCACACGGCTCAAATGGTTGGCATGCCGAACATCTCACTCTCATTGTGTGATAGTTTAGCACCATATAACTTTGTTGGACATAGAGAATTACGATAAGATATATAGAGTGTGACTGGTTGGCATGAAGATCTAGGAGAACACCAGGTCAAAGAACATAACCAGTGTTCTCGTGAACGGATATCGATGCTTCAACGAAGAAAGCTATTTCGCCCCACTTCGAATGAACTTTCCTCGTCCACATAGTCTATCGAGTGCCAAGGTTCCGAGGGGAGATTGGCAACGACGGACTAATTTTTTAGTGCACAATTTTGGTGAAATTCTGTAGTGCTCAACTACGGGCTCATTAGCGTCGTGATTAAGCGGAGATTTTTTGCGTGAAGATTAGGACAGAATTTAACACAAATTGTTAGCCCCTTATACATCGGCTTACAGTATATTAACATGGATGGACGATGCAGGTCTCTGCTAATGAATCGTATGCACTAGTTGAGGCCCCTTCAAGGACCGTATTCACGAAAGACAATTTACTATGAGTATTTCTTATATTTTTAGCTCGACACAGTGAAACCCGTGATGCTTTTAATCACCAGTTTCTACAGATGAAAGGCGAATGCCGTTTGCGCTAATCATTCATTGATGTCCCGTCCCGCGCATTTATCCACTGGCCCGAGTGATGTTGCCCATTGTGCCCATCTACAGCCGTCTCACAGAAGCAATTTCATGATGAAGTTGGTGATCATCTATCTGCTCGTAGTGGGTTCCAAATTCATTATCAATATGTGAACGTGCCATTCATATGATATCTGCATGCCTCATTATTTTATCATCTTAATCAGACACAGCGATGATAGCGGCACTAATTATAATTATGGTTTCTCCAGTGCTTATGGTCTGATTATGACACCCAATTGGACCTTGATCTTTCGTCGACTCTCCGCGCCATTGCCTCCTGTCGTGTCGTACCCGAACAATACAATCACCCGTACACATATTATACTTATACATATATATACCGATGTCTCACCACCACCATGTAGAGAGAGACTATGGCTTCAGTGGACGACGGGCTTCACAGAGACAAACTGTTATATCGTACTAATCTACCAGGTTAACAGGGTCGTTTGGAGGCAGTTTCTAGACGAACGATTGCCGTGTCAGTGATTGTGTGACATTTTGTCTTTCTTGGTTTTTATTGGGTGGGATCCTGGAGAAAAGAAAGAGGGAGAGAGATGGGGTATTTGTACATTGTTTGACAGATAGGTTTTTATGCTGCTCGGTACGTGTGTGGAAGCTGTTCGGGCCATGTGGCACAGACAGGCTCTGTGTGCGCGGATTACAAATAACAAGCGGCCGTGACGGACTCCAGTCGACTCAGGCCAGCCCGGCCCAGCCACATGACCAGGGCTCCACAGTACACCCCGGGGCATTGATGGGTTCGCCAGACTACGGCCTGGCTCTCCTAGCACATTCTCCTGTTTCTCCGTCGGCTAGTCCTGCCTGCAGGACCGCATAGACCTGCGGCGACTAAATGCCATTCTTACTACTGAAGCCCCCGTTGCTGTTGCAGCGGCAGGCGCTTAGTTATCTCAGGTCCCCCACACGCGCTAACCCACATACACACACACGTCCACAACGTTAGACAAGCATAGCGAAATACATGCGAACTCAATATATATATATATATATATATATATATATATATATATATATATATATATATATATATATATATCGTCTTGTCAGCTATAGCAGTCGTTGCAGTAGCGAGACGAGTCCTGGTAATTGTCGATCGGGAGAAAGAGAGATAATTATGATCAAAATCACAACATCGATGATGAGGCGAACGACTGGCAACTCTGAGGGATCGCTAGCAATCAGAGCTGTCCACCTCTACTCTCTACACCGATGGCTCGATCGCTCCCTCGTTCGCTAGTCAGCTTAGTGCGGTAATGATATACGCGATGAGATGTGCTCCCTGCGCTGCGATGCGATCCTACGAGGGCTGGCCCTCGCTCCCGTAACTGAGCTCTCGATATGTGAGCGTATTAGAGTCCACGTGCGGTCTGTCTGCGAGGGTGGGGTTGTGTCTCTGTGCGTGCGCTGGTTGTGTGGAAACGCGTCGATCCTCTAATCGACAGACATTTCGGTCATGTGCACGTTCATGAGCTGGATTGTCGGCTGTCGCTTCAAGCGTTTACCACGTGCGTTCCCGTTCGTTTACCACGACGCATAGATGAAATTCGCGAACAGACTCGATATATCGATGAGGCAATAATTAATATATATACATATATATTTTTTCTTTCGTTTTCTTCACTTATTTTACTCATATCTAGTGGCGAAATCTGGTAGAAGCGGCAGATGACGTGTTATACAGGTAGATTCTACATAGATATATATAGGTTCGATTTGTATGTGCCCAATGCAGTACCGTGGACGTTAAATGTTGGCTGAGAGTCAGCCCGAAATCCTTTTAGATATATGTAGTATATGACCTAAGAAGGCTCGCCATTGTGGGAGAATCCACATTGGATGAATGAATCATGTCGACACCCATATAACAACTGCTATTACTGCTGCTACTGCATCCAATTGAAACGATCGATTTCATCAGAGCACGAACGGTTATGTTCCCAACATCGTGGAAATACGGGGATAGAGTAATTCCGGCGGATTTCATCGGTGCGCCCTGGTGAAGTAGCGCCCTCGGAACGATATGGAACTATCTTGCGCAAAGATATTTACTACATCTATATATATATATATATATATATATATATGTGTCTACTCAGTAAAACAATAAGATTATGTCACACATATTTCAGTATGTGAGACCCTCATGCTCGCGACGGTAGGTGTACAGCGAGCAATAATGTTTTTGACTTCGGGACGGTCATATTAACTTCGAAAAATATTTAGATAACATCCAATAGCTTCAGTTTGACATGTCTGTTAGGCATCGACAGCTAATTGCCATCGAGCAGTAGGCTGACGGCGATGGACGACGCCGATTCATTAAGGTTTCCATTCATTAGGTAGACATCTTTATTCACTCAACCTTGATTGAAACCTTCTGGAAAACTTCGTTCGATCAGTGCACCTGTTAGTCGCTGTTAATCGTCTATGAAGATCTACGCTATTAAGCCATTATGCGATTGCCCTCGCCGTGTTGACGCGTAAATGGCCGAACGACAGGTTTCATCAACGCTGCGACGAGTTTCAGCCTCACATCGGATTGGGTCCGTACCTTTGTTCGGGAAGGATCAACAACAGACTCATGTTGATGCCATGGCAGAGGCATCACAGCCATCAGCAGCAGCAGCAGCAGCCGGAGGTTAGCGTGTGCTATACTAACGCTGGTCGGTGCGGTGCTGGCGATGTGAAGCGGATCGGCGGCAATTCTCCAGTCAAAGAGCGCTGACAGAATGCGCGAATGTGTTTGCTCAGCTGGAGAGAACGCACGGCTGAGGGTCTGCCCATCTCAGGTCGCTGTTGGTCTGCTCGAGCAGCGGTTCTGTTGGCAATGACTGAGGAGGAGGAGGAGTTGAAACTTTGTCTGTTTGACAAAGATATGTCAGGATATTTCGAGTTGCGTTCAGCCCCGGCGCGGGTGCGACCAATCTTAACGGAAAACTCTAGGGGTTTGTGTATCGAGAAGGGATCGACTCGCCAATTAGTCAAACTCGTATCAATTGCGCTGTTGGCAGCAGGAACAGAAGGAGTTCTGCTTTGATTTGAGCTAAGGAGCACAGGAAAATATGTCATACAAACGTGATGCCACCATAATCTACCGTCGTATTTTTTGGATAAATCCCACCATAAGCTAACGTAATAGATACCACGTCGAGCGCACGAAGGGCGAAAAGAAGTATTCCTATCGTTTCGTGCTTACGGCGACACTCTTTACGGTATCACTCTGCACTGGGAATAGCTATCAGCGATATCACCACTGAGAGAAGTAGTTGCGTATAACTCAAGTGGATCTTAGTCGGTTGGCGGCTGGCGGCTGGACAAGGCCAAGTACCTGGCCAAGTGTAATAACAATCTGCATCAAAGTGGCCAACAGGCAGCAAACAGCAAAAAGGAAAATGCAGCCAGGCAAGAGCTACATTTCGCGTTCGGGGAGCGTCACCGAGATTGAAATTGAGACAGAGACCATAAAGACATGTGACACGTACGTGCCTTTAGAATGTTCTCTATATATATATATATATATATATATATTGTCAGTAAGCCCTAGTAGACTCGTGTTAAGCACACGAGGCTTCTCGACAAGACCACACACTTCCGATCAGTTTCCTGAAAGTACTAAGTGAAACACCGCATGCATATTCACTGTATCGCATCATGGTCTGATGCCGAGGGGAGGAGCGACGACATACTCCACATCATTTACGATCGCCATTGAAAGCAGCTATGAGAAGTAAATTCTCGCCACGGATTCACTCCGGTAGCCGGGGCAACAGTCGCGTAACGTGTCAGCTTTTTCTTAGCCATCCTGCCAACCATATAATGGGTACAATATTACGTACTACACAAATAGGTTGTACGGACTAAATGAGTGTCGTATATGAGTCGATTTGTAGCTGGGGAGAAGGTCCGCCAAGCATTGTCTATCCGTAGCTGAATGACTGCTATCGTGTTTTCCAACCGCATGTCGAGGTTATACTAGTCAGAAGATTTGTCTAGGGACCCTCGCCCCACCCTGACGAGAATGGGATGCCCTGTTGCCGACTTCGCACCGAGTTGCACATCCGCTGCTGCTGCTGCTGATATATGCCAGAACATGCAGCAAGCTATTTTTCTAAAGTATCTATTATCGAATGCAGCAGGAAAAAGGATCCGATGTGTCATTTAGCAATCGCAGTGCACTGTGTCTTGGGCAATTTTATGAATATATAGGTAATGACAAACCTGTACCTGAAAAGGCAAACAGTACCGTTTAGCATTGATTTATGTATAATACTGGCGGCTGTTTCGAGCATATGTTTATCTGAATGGGAAAAAGTGAATGGTATCCACAATGAATTCGTACTAAATATGTCAATTCAACTACAACAGATTAATTACACAAATAACATTCGACAGTGCGGTTGCTCAAGGGAGTAATATATTGAATATCACCAAACTTGACACCAGTTGGCGTCATATCTGTTTATACTAATTAGTGATCAAGACAACAATTTGCCAGTATCATATAATGCCCTATATTATATAAACCCTTCCCCGAACGTGTACCCGCAAGTGCAGTGTGTGTGTACGCAAGACATAACAGCGGGTTTTGGTGAACCAGCTGCGGTTGTCACGTATCAAGAGTCAGCCACATCGAATGCTCAAACCGAAACTCTCTATCGGAGTCCACAACAGAACAAACAACGAACGTCAATCCAGCGGACATCCCATCACAATGACACGGTATCTCGCGGTACCACAACAGAGTTGGATATAGGTTTCGACTTAGATGACAGGTCTCTCTCTCCCTCTCTGTCTCTCTGGTATCCGAGAGAGATGTTATATGAGCAAAATATTATAAATCTAAAGATGAGATTAACCCGGCTGGATCTTGTTCCATCTGGAACTCAAGACAACGAAAAAAAAGGCCGCCGCCAGCTATTCACAGCTTTGCAGAGGGCAAGCAGCTACGAGCAGCCTCAAACGCAGCGATCCCGTGCTCCAAAGCATTATTGCCGCTGTTGAGTGGTGTTATTATTATTATTATTATCCGCGATGAGCTTTTCCGCTGACGAGTGAATTATCATCCGTCCCTGAACATCCCATAGGTAGAACAGAGTAAAGCGTCGTATTCATCTTACTTGAGCCATCCTTGTTATGGCTTGGCTGGGGAGACAGGGAGGGAGGGGTCTCGTGCGTGTTGTAGGTTGAATCACGTACGATGATTAATCTCTCTCATAATGCGAATTAGGCATTGCGGTTGATCTGTGCTGTATATATATATATATATATATATATTATAAGTGTTGCCATTTTAACATTAAACAAAAAAATCCTCTTTTTTACATACGTATTCTAGTTTCGGACAAATGCGTAATTGTTGACTATGATGTGAGTACAGAGATGTCCATCTATGTCGTCAAGGCAATGTTTTCGTTATGTAGGCACAACGTAGACATGAGGTAAAAGTCAATAAATAGCCTCAGTTGAACGGTAATGACACGGCAACAAAATGAATGCTTTATGGAATTATTATATAAGCATATATATATATATATATTTTTTTATCAAGTATACCTGTTAATACTGCACTTACTGTACAGGGAAATGCATTGTTAATAGATACTCCTCATACTCCATTGCATTCGAAAGAGATTGAAAACCCAGAGTGGCAACATGATCTGTTCCGAATTTCCTTCTTAACCGTGAAGCCAACTTTTTCCTAACGATTGATTAACGTCGTCCCGGACCGTCAACCCACTATTGATTCACCCTGTAGATTTTCGGCTGGGTCCAGCTCATTGTCATCGGTAAACAGTGCCCCATACAACAACATACACATACACACACATATTGACCTTACACATTCTCGTATATTCTGTGCCTGCGCTGTCGAATCGCGCACAGTCATCAGTTTCGTCGCGTCGCCGCGCCGAATTGTGCCTGTCGACCCCACACAGATTAGCGGTAGCTGAAATCTAAACAGGTCAGCGGGAGGTGTATAGGCCGCAGTGGCGTTCCGTTCGCAACAGAACTGTACTGCCTATGGTGCTGGTGGTACTGGTGGCGCGATGGCCGCCAGCCAAGTCGATCACTTGGCCGTCTCCGCCGTCCCGTCGGCGCGAATCCCGAGAGCCACAAACGACTGGGTCTCGATTCGCAGCCGGACGGAAAACGAGCTGACGACAACTGGCCCGGCTGAGCGGCTCGACGAAAGCGAGCGGTGAGGCTGAATGAGAGATAGAGATATAGACCTCTTCGTTGAAACGACAAAACAGAGCTGCGCCGGTCGGAGGCAAGCGAACGAGGACGCCACTGACGAACTGACTCGATCGTTCTCGAGTAATGCCAGAGATTCGCTAGATAGCATTAGCACTCGGACCTGCCCGAATCGGCAGAAATGTTGACAGTCAGCGAGCACTTGAACGCGCCGTAGTGTAAATTCATTCCAACTCTCGTTTGCTATTTGTTAGTTCACAGGGTAGCGACGCTTGTGAAGGGGTCGAGGCGAGGTTATACATATCGCGTGTTGACGCTTGTTCTAATTCAGTGTCCAGAGACTAATTGTACAGTGGTGATATGTGCGATTTGTGTGACTGTGTGTGTGTGTTTAGACAAGTATGATATATATAGCATTAATAGCTTGTGCGCGTGCGTCCGCCTGTTATTGATAAAACAACAAGAACAGCACCAGCAACAACAGCGTGAAATTCTGCTAACATGAAACAACACGCCGAATGTATCAGCAGCATGAGATAACGAGAGATAGAGAGAGAGAGATGTCGAGAGAGGGGGATATGCTACGATGATAACACCGGGCGCATTGTACAAAAATCGGATCGGAAGGGCGTCGAATAAACACCCACCATCGTCCTTCTTGTTAACCTTAACCTCAATGGCGCTGTCATGATACCAAGTTATCGAGAGACAGATTCGTTGGCGATATTCAAATTCGGCTTTGTGCGCTCACGTCGCCGTTTGCGCCCCTATAGGAATATAGTCTGCATGTCGAATCGTAGCGGGGACAATTGGTGACACTTGATCATGCGTGATCATTAGGAGATGTACAATACCTCATTTTGAGAGCGTTACGTGTTTTAGCGCGAACATGAACGGCAAACGTGTACGAACGACTAACAACAGCTGCTGATTGATATCGACTCGAGATGGCTTATGGATGTGCCCGAGATGTTATTGATTACAATCGCTAACGGACAAACACGTAACGAGCCTCACGAGCTCGTTATCTAAAAGCAAACACGCCGGTAAAGACGTGTTATGATGATGATAATCATAACAATACAGCAATTATCACAACTAGATATTAACGCAATAGAATCTACACATCTACAACGTTTTGCATTGATTGCTGTGTTCTTTTTCATTCAAATATATCTATATATATATATGTTTTGCTTGCTATGTATATAATTATAGCTGCTTGTTAAACGTGCCTGTTCTGATCGTATCCAGCATTAGCAGAGTGATCAAATCGCTCTCTGTCGTTTATCTGTTTCAGTTATATTTGTGGACGAATCGTAATAATCCAATAAGAATCTCTTGCATAATTATTACTACTATTACTACTACTACTATGAGTATATTACCACTATCCGCTTAGTGAAATCTCGTTGCAATGGTGACCCCATAGACGCGCAGTGGTACCCATAACGTTTGGGCTGTGCGCCGTCATCTGCCCCTGCCCTCCCAACTCCAGCGTTAGTCTTTGACTTGGTGAGACGCTCGTTTATTCCTGCCTGATCCTATACGAAATGCTCTCCCTTAACCGGTTCATCCCGTCCCTTGAGCTCAGCGACTTTCAGGGGGTTCTGCAGTGAGGAAGGATGAACCGAGATGGAAGGTAGGGCGAGTTATCCTAACATTTTCGTTCTATTACCGCTGCTGCTTATAGCGGCCGCGCCGACAACGCCCGCCCATATGCCGACCATCGTCTACGCACAGCTTTGTATGTATCATATATGTGTATATATACGCCTGACAGCCGTCTATATATATATATATATATATATATATATATATGGAGGGAACTGGCTGGCCGTGAGGCAGACACCAATCCGAAGAGTGGCACGGCAACTCTACGCCAATTAGGTTGTCATTTCTCGTCCTGTCCCGCATAGCGTATGCCCTCGTACGCGACAGACGGACGAATAGCACGGCTTTCTCTTCAACTTCGCCTTCGCCCTCTTCCTCCTGGCAGAAGCAGAAGCAGCAAGAGCATAAGCAGGAATCAACCCTTTGCTGGGGTGGCGTATGCCCCTTCCTATGCTGACGCCACCGCTAAGTCCTCCGCTAAGCCGGGGTTTAGCCCACAAGTTAGCGGGTGGCTGGTCGCTCGATTGAGGTCCGCTTGCCGGCCGGGCTCTCCTTGGGCGGGGGGGGGGTGTATAGGGATCGCGCAAAAGCAAGAAAACGCAGGGAACCGTCGAGCAGAGAGAATACAGGATTGGAGAGAGCAGCGCATGGGGACTAGAAATGTCAAGATATATATGTATATATATGTATATATATATATATATACGGCAGTTAGTGCATGGTTTACCCTGGCTGCCAGTGAAGACGCGCCGTCACCATGCTGGAAGATAGCGACACGCGAGGGCTGTGCATCATGTTCCCGTTATTGCATTCGTGTCCGCGAAAATGTTCGTCACCTTTCCTTTGGACCTCGACACTCCCAAGGTGGATATGGAAGGATACGTCAACAATGGTATATGGCGCATCCCAACAGCTTAGCTCTAACTTGCTAACTACGCTTGCGGCCATCCTTGATGCCTGCGTTATTAGCCGGGCCAGGAGAGATATGTAGATAGCTTTATCCTCATTACTTAGAAGTGTCCCATCGTCACTGGGATGCCACTCCAAGCCGAGCGCTCATTTCGCCAGTCTGGGTTGTTTGGGCAAATATGATAGTATCGCTCTCGTGGAGACAGCTACAACAGAAGATATTCATATTTAGGTTCGTGGATTCACGCTGTTCGGATCATCGCGCCTTTCTGAATTTTTGTCGACGGTTTCGAGACGTAACCTTCCGTGGTTTCTTCCGTAGTCTTTATCTGTAAATGCATTTTTTACTAATTACTTAGACTTAGAGAAAACAAAGGTTCAGCGAACGTTCTACTAGAAGACGTCGAATTCTGCTTAAAATCCAACCCTAGTATTACCTACGAGTAGCGTTTGGGTAAAATAACGGAAGCGACAAACGCCTACCTAGACGCCGAATGACGCTGCATTCTACGCCTCAGAAACTCCGAACGCTAAATAGTGCGAGTTCTCCAAATCAGCGTACCCTTGTTCGAAAAAATCACCCTGCAATCGCACGCATCGAGACCCATTCAGTCGGCCTCTTCCCGACTAGCCAGCTTTAACAAGTTGCATAATAATCAAAGGGCACAGAGTTCGAGGTAATGATGGCGCACCGTTCGGGCCAAGTCCTCTCCTGTCGGTGCGAACACCTTCTGTCGGGAACCAATTCGGTAAGACTTAGAGGTGGCATCGAGCGACGCGGAGAGCAGCAACTCAAGCAGCGGACGCGGTTGTCCTCGTCGTCGTCGTCAGCAGACGCAGCAGCCGTTGCAGCAAAAAGAACAAGACGAAACGCCGAGATTGAAAGATTGGGAACTAAGCAGAGGGAGGGCCAAAGGAGGGCTGCTTTGTAGCCTTGTAGCGAATGCAAATCGCTGCTAACAAGCCAAAGGACGAGCTTAAGAACGACGACTTCGTCCCATGCTACAGATACATCATACGTACTCTCCCTTTACATGTTATACGCATATACTAGGGCCCACTTCGCTCTGTATCCGCGTCTCCCCATAACGAGAGAAAATCTTTGTGTGAGTCACCGGCGTTCCAAGCGGCACCTATGCACCGCTCGCTAGGGGGACCATCGGTGATATTGGCAGCTGATCCGACGGCAAAGTTTGCTAATGTCGCAAATAAATCAGGCAATCTATCACGGAACGCAAACACACTTCTCGTATTGTTTACTGTATAATATTGCTATGTAGATGACATAGCACTTGAATGCAAAATTGCTTACAAAATGAAACAAAATCGCCTTTGTTACGTACTCGTTTAATATAAATAATGGTATGGTGAATATATATATATACATATATATATAGATCGATTGCGCCCAGAATTCCCTTTGACCGAGCCCCACAATAAACATAATTGCTATGTGATAAATACATATATATATATATATATATACATTGGACGACAATATTACAATTTGTCCACTAAAAAAACCACTACTCAGGACTACTCATTTGAGTGAAGATTGTCTACAAACTCGCTCGCTGATAGTCAGCTGCATACTGGGTCTTGGTACCCACCATCTTGACACTCACGTCATTGTATTTTCGCTCCGGCCCAATTTGCAGACGGTCGTCACTACGCTCAGAACACTGGGCCGGATTTCTCATATGCATGCATATGGCCTAATATGGCCTGCACGCTCATTCAAACATGTTCAAAATGGGAACGTCCACCATGTCGCAACACGCTCGGCTTGGCCCAGATCTAACTCAAAAAGAATCTGAATATGTTTAAGCAAATCCATAGAAGCAGCGCTCGTAGATGGAAGTCTCACGACCGCGTGCTCGTGCCAACCATTACCACAGGAGAATGCTTAACTCGTGTAGTTGAATGGTCTCGCAATCAGACCAAAAGACGGCAGCGTCCAGAACCTCTCATAGAGTCTAACTTCAAAAAACGCTTACCTTCAGAACGCTAGAAATCGATTAATTAATTCGACGACGGTGTGAACCTTGCGGGTGAAGCTGAGCGCGCTAATTTATATTTGTAGAAAGACTGCCCCTCTGAGATGGGGCTCAGGGATACGTCCATAATGGTAATCACCAGGCAAAATTCCAGGCAGGGCTCGAAAATTCAAAGTTTGGAAAACATTTCTCACGTGAGCGTCGCAGCAGCTGCTATCTTTTAGAAGACGAGATGACACCGAAGGGCCATAGCCTCGGTGGCCTCAATCAATTCATTGGCCCCGTGTAATGATCCATATAACTATGGCTAATATGAATATGAGATCGATAGCTGAATTGCATCTGATTTATCTAAATGCCTTAGATGGACCTAGGAAAAATCGTCCTCCAAGCAGCAAAGGCTAAGCTACCTCTCGGGAGCATCTGAACACTTCGTGTGGGGTTACTTAAGGTATGCCTTTTCAAAATTTTACTGTTACTATACTAAGCGTACATTGCGCATGAATCGCTCAAGCGTGGCGCCTTCGACGAGTTACTCCCGGTCACACGTCAGCTTGGACGACCGTCACTCCTGGACCACCTCGGAGCATGGACAGGCCCTAAACCTGAGTTGATCCAAATCTGAACTCATCCGTGGGCGGACAGCCTGCTAACTAAAATGCAAATTCCTCCGAAAAGTCATCTACACTTAAGGAAAATAGCACCCGCCCCCCGCCGGACTAATCACTGTTTTAGAATCGTCTCCATGCGAACGAACTCTGGCAAACTCCCAATCACCCCCGACTACGGATGACTCGATCCATCTTAAGACTTCGTTACCTAGGTAGGCAGTTATATTATTCGTTCTCAGTACCTCACAATTTCCTGCCTTGCTCGAAGTTGCCCCCACACCGTGTAGCGCTCGGCTATTATTCGCAATCACAAACCGGTATACTTAAATGCGGTGTCCCAAGGCGCTATGTCGCTTCATGGGACTGTCGTATCGCAATAATGGTAACCCGTTCTATAAGAAGTTGTTGGTGCGACAAAAACCGAGCTCGAACTGGTCGCAAATGCTAGCGCCCGAATGAGGCACAGTTTTTCGAATAGCCACTTTTTCACCGCTGCTGAATTGATCTCGTTCGCACGACCACAGCAACAACACCCATCGAACGAGATCCGTGTCGGCCGGCTACGAGACGTGTAGTCGTGTAGGACCTCCCACTGTATCCTCCCTACCGTGATCCTACGCGAAGTTCTCCCCATCTATCCCTTACCTGTCCAGCCCTGTGCGTAGGATTGCGACCTGGGTGGGAAAGCCAGCGAGGCGGACCCGTGACGAGCTGCTCGTACTTCTACAAAAGGATCTCCTGTGTACGTTTTCTCTTCGACCTGACACAATCCTGCTGAGTGAGCGGACGCACCCAAAAGCCCCGCTACATCGCGGAGACGGATGCAATTAGCATGTAAATCAGACACAACAACAACAACAACGGACGAGTCGGGACGAGGCGAAGGCGAATAGGGCCAAACGAAGAGGAACAGCCTGGGGGTATCTAACGATGCAGCGGCCGAGGTCGGGGCTGTGTGTGACGAGAGGGGATTGGAGAATGAGGGACATCCAGTGGTCGACTGTACCACACGTGGGCACAGCGGTGACCAGCAGGATCGAGCTGCTAGGACCAAATACGGGAATGGCTTGGGCGCGCGCGGTGGGCGGCGGGTGGCAGGAGAAACACTGGCTGTTCAGCGAGAAACACATAGGTTCCATGACATCAAGCAAGTGAGAGCATGCTTCGACCTGACGAGGTCGGTCGGTCGGTCGGTTCGGCCCTGGTCTCTTCGGCGTTGAGCTAGCGTATGCGTGCAGGTGGTGGAGCCCAGTGTGTGTATAGATGACAGACAGGGGTTGGGATACGCCAGTCGAACATGGTTAGGCAACCACAGAAGCAGCAGTGATGCGTGTCTTGAACCAGTCACCCTATCCACAACCGCGGCCCCCACACAGACACATCGAGATGTACCAGTGTACACGTATCCATGTAAAATTAACAATATAATTCTTCTTCAGACGCCATCCTTGCGCTTACGAAGTTCGCATCCCACCTCGACTCAGCGGCTGATATGGATTGGCCGCTCGATACAACACAAGGCAGTAACTAGTAAATGTCGCAATAGGATTTGAAGGGTGTATACACGGCACTGTAGCCCTGTATTCCTGTGTATATATACGTGTGTGTGTGTGTGTGTGTGTGTGTGCGTATGAGCACATGTCTTTGCATCTGTACGTTCGCTCGAGCTGCGAGTTTAAACGGGGCACATCATGCGCCACTCTGCATTCCACCTCTAGGGAGGTCTAACCAATGTCAATTATTTCCTCTGAATAATTGGAGCCTGTCGCCACGAATGAATAATGATCATGTTAGTAACCGTCGTATAGGGGAGTACAGCTCCGTAGAAGAGAACATAAGGAAAAACCACGGCCGAATAAACGACCTCCTGACGGACGACGAGTTCAGAGTGCGCGATGAACTCTGTCGTCACAGTCGTTGACATCGACCAAGTTGCATCCCGCCGCCCACCAGCAACAGTAGCAGGGCCAAAGAGCAGTGTGCGATCAAAAGCTAAAAATTGAGCTAATTCGAGAGAAGCCAACTCTCTCACACACCAGGGAGAGAATATCAGCGCTGCCAGACGGGCCGCTACATGGTAGCCCGCACGGTTAGCCTTGCTGACAGCTCATCGTGGTGATTATGACTAAGTAAGTACTTGCCGATGTACAGCAGTCAATGTACACTGCGTGCCCTCGATCCTCACATCGTTCGACGAGACGAGCTACCTGAGGAGCACGTTGTCGAATGGGGGACCCCTGAAGGGGGCGAACAGAACGATGGGCTGATATGCTGAGATAGGCTAGAAGTTTGGATATTCCCTTGCACACTATTAACCCCCCTATAGCTTTGCGCCAGCCTCCGCCGGTCATAATGATGTTCACGATGCGCGTACTAAGTGCAAATAGCCGCTTTTCTCTCGATCTCGCACAGGGAGACGTCGCAATGCGGATACAAATCTACTTGCCTCTCCTCTCCCAAGGGAACTCCCGCTAGACACAGCAGAGACAGCCGGCCCCGAGAAGCAAGGATTAAAAGTGTTGTCTCCCTTGTTTAATTACTTCCAGGCCGCCAGCCGTCCGCCGAATCCCCGCCTGCACTTCCACGAAATGAAAATGTATACAGACGATGATCTCGGCGAGCGCATCAGATACATATTGCCCGTGTACAGCATATACCGTGTAGGCACGTGCGTACATCGATCTGGCGCAATACGAAGCAGGTCAGGTGGCACCTGCATTCGAGTTATCGACGAGAGAAACAGGCTGATACATACATAGAGCTGAGGGAACATGTATACCCGATTAGGTAGGCATACTTAAGTCGTTCCCAAATAACATCAGCTCATTGGGATTTTTGACTTAGGAACTGAATAGACGAATACCTACTCACGAGCAGCATTAAGCTAATGAGAACCAGCTAATTCAGTCCAGGGAGACTTGTCGGTGCTGCGGTTGCTGCCGCTGCTGTAACTACCGTTGAGGTCTCGCTCGTTTGAACTGTACGTGGAGTAAAGGTCACAGATCCTTTTGGGATGTACAAAAGTCACAGGTATACATTGTGTGCTATGAGGCATAGTCCCTACCATGGGACCTGTTATGAAACTTCGGGTGGACTGATCTGATCGCTTCGTCTACGAAAGCGGCTTGACATTTTGAAGAGTGGAGCAATTCCATATTATTTAACTCAAATATAATAATTGGTGGTTAGAACAAAAAGTCCTGCGTCGCAAATAAAATACAGAGTAAATTTCGCTTTATGAATGGTACTGCAGCGAAGCTGATCACATGAAGCTGCAGTAGATGACAGTGACGACTTTACGCCATAATATTGCTGCACAGGATATTTCCGTCCGTAGAAAGAATCGCGCGAATGTTTTTCCATTCACCCTATATTAGTGGTCTGTATAGTTTCATTTACTTCTTGCAAATCGTTCGTTCACGAGGTCATGCCTTACAGCGATCAAATGATGTGCCCAGTTCAGATTCTCAGTAGAATACGCGACGTACAGCGGACTTGGGATTTCTTAAGGCAAGAGCTTCTAAGTTCTCATTATATAGTTACACTAATCAACATCAGTATTGCATGTACCATTATACAACTTATAACCAAGTCTTCTATCTACATGTACCAGTGGCTTACACTGCGTAATCTAGCAAACAAAAACGATCGACAAACCGTGGCGTACCGTGGCACCAAAAACCTCTTATTAGCGAGAGGAACCGAAATGGAGCTGCCGAATATATTCAATCAGCAAATGGATACCTCCATGTCATGACGTCGCCCGCCCGCCCGCCCGCAATTTTCGGCGTAGCCCATACCTTTGACAGGGCATCCTATATAACAAGGTTCCGTTGTCGCACGCAACGAACGACAATGGCTGACAACTAACGCCGTCACGGGACGTCACTTGTGGCGATCTTACATTGGCCACGCTTAGCTCTCCGTTTCCAACGTCACCGGTCGAGGTCCAGCTTGGTACGCCCAATCGTCCAACTTCACGAGACACCGTGCACAAGTCAACCCAGCTCAGTCCGACCAAGTGGCAAGGAATGAGAGTGACGCGTCACCATCGGCCATAGGAACATCGTAGCCATCCCCTCCAATCTCCCTAAATAGATGACTTGCAAATTTGTACCACGAGCAGGACCGTCGCCGGCTGCCGGTACTGCTGCCGACATACACAATTCCACTCTTCAGCCGTCCTGCACAATGGTCCTGCCATACATCGCTCGGCATCGCCTCCCGGCTCCTCTGCCCGGCCAGTCAGACAAGAGCATTGGAGCGGTGGTAAAGGCAAGCAGTCAGATAGCCCAGCTGAACCATCGGACCGCCGAAGACTTTGGCGCGCAAACGCGCAAAAACGAACCACTTGGATCTGGAGTCTTGGCTGGAGAGACCGGCACGAATAACGGCCTTAGCACCGACCAGACCATGGCGAGGACCAGGGCAGACGAGTTGAAGAAGTTCAGAGGAAACCCGAGGGAACTGCGGAGCAGCCAGCGGCTACAAGAGCGAGATTGGCTAAAGGGGAAATGCGATCGAGCAAGTTCACGGTGTCGACAACGACGAAGAGGAGAAACTGTCCCCGGATAGGGGACAAAAACGAAAGGCAAGAGGAACAAGAGATCAATCTTGTTAAAGCTCTTTCCGCTATATCGAGCAAGTAGACGGCAGGAGCAATTGAAGCCAGTAGTGTACCATACACACTCCCAGTCAATTCCTCCTGCCTGACTACCGACGGCAGCCGAGGCGGCGCCGGCTACTGCTGTTGTGGCACCTTGAGCTTGCTCTTACTGCTGATGTTGCGTCTGCCGCTGATGTGTGAGTGTGTGCGGCCGCCTCTATGGAGCGCGTGCGGGCTTCTCGCTTCGTCCTGTTGCTTTGCTTATCGCCCCCTTCTGTTTCGCCAAGTGTGAGAGTATACGAGAGCATCGCCTCTGCGAGTTCAACGGCGATGAATGTCGCTGCTGCTCGTGAGTGTGTCTACTTGGTCCGGCCTCCTCCTGGAGGCCGCCGGCTGGCGTTGTCGCGTACGACCCAACCGACCGAACGATACCGACTCAAACGTCAACAACAGCAACAATAGCAGCTGCAACGGCAGCAACAACAACAACAACAACGCTACCGTGCACAGCAACGCTAGGAACAGCAGCACACATCTGCTGCTAGAGCTCCATCATTCGATTCGTCTGCTTGCCACCGCCGCCTCCGCCGTTGGTGTAAGAACGGCCGAGTAGTATATCACAGGAGCGAGAAGAACCCCACGTCTGAAATCGGTCAGGCGAAGGGTCGGAGTGCGCTGGCTGCCGATGCCGCCAACAGGCGCATTTGAGGCTCTTTTCCTCGTTCGGGTGGGTGGGGTGGTTTAGTATAGTCTGGGCTGATGTTACGCGGCTGGGGCACGGATAGAGCGAGTACGACGGGATTGGAAACGGGAGACAGGCTTCTGCTCGTTGTGCACTGCCAAGATATCCGACAAGATCCATCCTGATCTCTTTGCTCTGCCTAAGCGTTAGAATATCCCTCTCGTGTGTTTGACTGAAGAATGGGACCTCACCGGTTGCTATGGAAGTGACGATCGGAAAGAGCTTCGTGCGCTGGCGCTACGGGAGCTCTTTCTCTCTCTCCTTCTTTCACTGTGGGCCCTCATACGATCTCTATTGGTTTCTGTTTTTTTTTGTATGTTCTATAATCGCCATCACACACAGTCATCAATACCGCAAGACGACTTTGTCCAGATCTACAAACAAGCCCAGCAGAGACATTTCAGAGATGCGTCTAAAATCAGAGCGATCTCGGCAGGACGATGAAAGGGCTTGTGGCAGAGAAGGGGGGATGTGGCATATGTGAACGATACATATATATATATCTACTACCAAGGAGCTACACGGGCCTTTCATCGTGCCTTGCCCCTCGAGAACGATGAACGAACAAAAATACGAGACGTGGTGGTCTGGCCGAATTTCCTATGTGAGGAAGCGTGCGGGAGCGATCGACCCACAATGTGTGGCCTGGGTGGAGCTAGATGCAATGGGGGAGTAAGGCGGCTGTAGGACCGTGACGCCGGTGGGGTGGTGGGCAACTGAAACAGGCGCCAGGTCCAGCTGTGGTTCGAGTGCTCGCGAAGCGGCACGGGCGGCCTTGCCTCCCGGACCCTCACTGCCCAGACCACTGGCGGGGCTATCCGATTCACATTTTGTGGCCTATTTTTGGCCCTGCGACAAAAGATGTCGAGGGACGTATGTCGGGAAATGGGCGGGCAAAAATCGAATACCTCGCTCAAGAGGCAATACTAAGAAATACATCCCAGCTTCACAACGTTATGGGACGACTCGACAGAGCGGGTGCGGCGATTCAAGAGGTTGAGAGGAGCGGCAGGAACAGTGAAAAAGCCAGTGTAGGCCATACCGAAAGGCGTATGGTATTTTATTATACAATGATATGACATTCGGGTGTATGCTGCCTAAGCAATGAAGGTACAGCCGATATTTGTTTGAGTAACAATTCGTTTGCTGAAAGACCTTTGTTGATGAGGAAGTCTGCGCCTCTCTAGGTGAAAAGAGCACGCAGTGTTCAGATAAAAAAGTATTTATGTACTTCCATTTAATAATAATAATAATATCAATAATGAGAATAATCAATAAATCTGCGAATACGACTATGCAGTCTCTTCTCGTCACCGATGTGAGGCGGTCAGGTTGAACGTGGGGTCCGGCCGCAAGTTTCGACACTTGCGGATTTGCAATACTTTTGCGTTGTACCGTTAGTCATCATTCGTTGGAATGTAATCTCGTTGATATTTTGTATTAATATTATAAGAATATGCCAAATAGGTTTTCAGTTTTTGAGCACGCGGATGGATGACGAAACTCTATTTTGTGGTATAACGTATGAATTATTATTATGATTATAATAATAATTTATTGACAATTTCGCTTGTTCTTCATTTTTTTCTCAAAGTCACGAGACAGAATATATTAATTCGTATTATTACAAGAAAAATCAAAGGCACAGTTCTCAGTAACAATGTGACTACTGTCGATAACTGTCGAACTTTCACAACAGCAGCAGCAAAACCAATTGCCAGACACAACACGAGAAGCGTCAAATGTAGACATGTAGCTTTTTTCTGTCTACCCTCAATCTGGGCGTTGCCCTCCACAACACATCTCTCTCATTTGGCTATGAGGGACCAGGGACCATCTATGAAGAGGATACTTCTCCCATTTCACCAACCCATCGTCGCACATCCCCCCCCCCAGAACAGACACATAGGCGTTGCAAGTATTGTTTCTGAATCATGATGGCCCTCTTCGTGAATAAAATCGCCGAACGACAACCCCTCTCCCCCGTGTTCATCCGATTGACGTCGTCTTCTCGATGAACTCTGTGTGTGTTCACTTCGGGTGTTCGACGGTGATTCAAGCGGTAAGCAACGATATGGCAATAGCACCGGCAAAGCGAGACCTGGCGAGAGCCAAAATGCCGCGCTCAAAGTGCACTTCGCGAGGACGAGTGAGAGGCAACGAGGACCGAAAACACCGGCTGAGTTTTCTGGCCGCAGAGATGGCTATATCCGAAACGATCGGCCGCGATCTGCGACGAATCAAATATCTGCCGCTGGGCGATAGCTGAGCTCAGGTGACGCTGGACACCTTGAACAGGTGAGCGCACGCCGATTATACGAAACGTCAACATGGAGGCAGGGAACTGCAGGGAAATCCATTTTTTATTCCTATTGATTACAGGGATCTATGTAGCAAGCCTTCTAAGTGATTTTATCATTCGAACGATGTCCGCGCTAAAAGTCTGTACGCTTGTCTCTCATAGACCATACTTGACGTGGCTAGAAGTCCGCGGGTGATAGTGTACTCAAAGGACAGGTAGCTAGCATACAACACAAATGGAAGAGAGTGTATTAACTAAGCATTGGTGAATGTAAATATATATATATATATATATCCGAAAACACGTGTAGTGTTGTATGCTATTGTATATATATATATATATATATATATCACAATTTGCTACGCACGGAAATGCATAAAAGTTCTAACTATTATTATCTTTCCACATTATATATAGCTGTGGCAACGCGACAATAAGCAAAGACATCTGCTTGGTTCACCATGCAGGAACAAATGAGCCAAGAGCATACGTGCTATTCCATTCGAAGCGCTCAGTTTACGGTTA
The DNA here is from genome assembly GCA_019614645.1 of Stratiolaelaps scimitus. Lineage (NCBI taxonomy): Eukaryota > Metazoa > Arthropoda > Arachnida > Mesostigmata > Laelapidae > Stratiolaelaps > Stratiolaelaps scimitus. The sequence goes on from JABWDB010000054.1 coordinate 201,816, forward strand.
TACGTTTCGACCTATAATTCATAACTTCTGAGTTCGCTCCCTCCCTTGGCCATATTCTGCTGTGCTTGCATTCTTTCTAATATATGATACTACAACAAGCTATATATATATACTTCTCGTATCTACATTCTAAGTATAAGGGTAAATCCACAACAGGCATGACGGCATAGTCAATGTATTTCCGTATGAAAATTAGCTTGGCCTAAAATTCATCTCTTTTCGTGGAATAGGTAAATATTTATTTATGCTGCACCCGGTGTCGCTGGGCTCTGCCTCGTAGATGAAGTGACGGAACCTCCGAGCGACGTTGCCCGCCTCGTTAATAAGGCGTGACCGCACACGTGGACGCCAGCGTGTTTGTAAATGTCACCTCAATTCATAATCTCAACCCGATGGGAGATTGCGCAATGGCAACAGACAACGGCGAACAATCAATTTGATATTGTAGTGCTCAACGGTCCGGAAGGCAAAAAAAGCACCGCATAGCCAAAATGGTTCGCGGCAGACGTCGTCTCGACGAACCATGGATATGATGACCGCTCGTGTTGTGCTGCTTTTGTACGCGAGCTCTGGGACAACGGCAGGACGCTCCATACGAGTTCCAACAATCACAGCAACAGCATGATGGGGACGCATAACACTGGTGTGATGAACAGTTCGACAGATGTAAGCCCCAGCAGCTATAAATCTAATGCAGGTATGGTATCGTAGATCTGATAGATGAATCGTTGTCACTAGCGCCCTTACGTGAGTTGCGTGCGAGGAGAGTAGGTAAAATTGCATTGGTTTGCCTCATACAATAAAGCACTGCTTGCCTATATATGATACTCGTTGATGCTTCCACCACACCACTATTTTATTACTGTTATTATTATTATTAATGTATGATATTTCTAATTAATATATTCCTCTCTCTTTGTTCAATGTCAAGTCTGCCAGTCACCGACGAGGGGTTCGCTCGACTTGAAAAGCCCGTGAATATTATGTCGTTCAGTTTTAGACAGTCTTACCAAACAGTCGATTGTCACAATAATCATCCAATGCCATTACACGCAGCGAACATCGTTCTTATGTACTAGCTGCCGGCTTCAAGAAAAGCTCGACGATAGTGAATAGTTGCATCTGCAGCAAAGAAAGCAAAGACGAAAGCATGACGAATGTTTCGTAGTGCTCGCCTGTTCATACATGGAGTTGAGTTAGAGAATCACCGCCGTCGCCTTCGCCCCCTCCCGTTTGTCAACTCTCAGCGAGTTCGTTGCCGTCCGACTTCCGCTCATCTCTTTCTAGTTACTTTGGAACTGGCTGTTGCTGCGGCAGCGTCGCGCCTCAGGATCAACATCGGCAGTGACGTGAAGGGTGCAAGGTCCACCTTGACGGACGCGCCAACACGACTCTATGGAAGATGACGATGGAGCCATCGACGGTGGTCGCCGGCGATACCAGTCGCTGCTGCCAGCCGCCTGCATGAGCAGTCAACAGGGAGAATGCGGCACAAGGAGAGAATTGACAAGCAATAGCAACAACAACAGCAACAAAGAACAACAACAAGAATACGAACTAAACAGCTGACTCCGATATTCGGCAATTGCATCGACACGATCATCATAGAGGCATTATACGCGCCAAAGCAAATCATCATGTGACGTTGTCGAAGGACCGTGACAGAAATGGTGCACACGTTTGCTTGAATATGAACGCTATTTGTCGTTATGAGGTCGAAGGGAAGGGGAGGTACCATAGAGTGTGTGGAACTTTCTTTTTAATCGATTCGGTGACGGGTGAAAATTGAACTAATTGATGGATTGATGATTATGATGATTAGTCTTAGATTATTAGTGATCTACCAGCCTGAGATTCGTTAAACGTAGAATTAGTGGTGTGCGGAAAATAAAATTACGCTCTTTTACTAGCGATTTCGTTCGCGGTGAAGTAGCCTGAAAATGTACTTTCATAGTAGTGATTTCGTTGTTCATTAGAAATTAGGACACTGACAATTTTTCTATGAGCGTGCAAAACATCTGTCAAAATAGATAACCAAAATAAATCCGGCGTTTGGTCTCTTCCGTGCAATCGTATGATGCATCGTTCATATGTTCACGCTCTCATCGATCCTGTCAACGAATGCTCTAAGAGCAGTAGGCTGCAATGGTCAGCTGCTGCAGCGGACTTTGCCTGCCGACCGACCGACCGTTTCGTTTACCACTCATCTCTCCGTTCAGTAAGTTCTGCTCCGCAGTAAGCTACCAGAAGTCGTATAGCAGTCGTCGTGCATAAAATCAGCAGCACGAGAAGCCGAAGAAACAACAACCGCCGCAGCAGCAGCAAACCCAGAAGTGCCCTTTCCCTGTTGCTGTTTCGTGATGCGGCAGATCCTTGCTGTCGTTTGACGCGGGATCACTTGTTCCACTCTGTCTGCCTACAATCGCTATTACGACGACCAGCCACGACAATGCCAGTACAGAGACAAACAGACACACCGTCACACACGTAAATACAACACGCCTCTCTCTCTCGCTCTCTCTCTCTCTCTGTCTCTCTATCTGTTCGTCTATTCCAACAGCTTGTGGCCTGTGAATAAGCTGCCGGCGGGGATGACAACATCGGCTACTACCCCAGCAGCAACAGCAGCAGCGTAGCAACAACAACCACCACCACCGTTTGGTCGTTTGCCGGCTCAACACGAACGCGAGCTGCTCACAACGTTTGTATGGATCTATCTAGCTAGCTAGCTTGCTCCAGTTCGACTCGAACTACACAGCACCATTCGGTCGTCGGTGCCGACTCAAGAGGCGGCTACCGCCGACAAATACGTACACACTCACATGCACTCACACACAACAGCACACGTAGAAACACGCACACACACACACACACCTAAACACACCTATACAGCGGGGTAGTGTAAGAGACCAACTCCCCTGCTCTAGCGTAGTGCGAACAGCGGCAGTAGCAGCAGCAGCAAGAGCACCGCTCGAACGACCCTGTTCTGCTGGTGCTGGCGGTGGCGCCGGCCGGTGCTGGCGTCACATTAGCGATAGCCGGATGGGCACGGAGTGAGGATGGTCAGCGATGCGACAGCAGGAGATAACCCGCAAAAAAAGTACTCCAAGAAGAACCAGTAGAGACAGCAACAACAACAAGAACAACAACTGCAGCGGCAGTACCAAATTGAGCAGACGACGAAACGAAGCGTAAAGTTTTGCCACCCGCCGCGCGGCCGGAAAATGACAACGAGGAAACTTACGAGCGTCGGCATCGACGCCGCTCGTCTGAACTCATTCCGATGGGAGATCTGAGAAATTCACCTCAGATCCCGAACCACTGTGTGTCCGTCCGCTTCGATGGCAAGGTACGTTGTGTTTGGCTCACAATTGTGCACATTCGTTCGGCGATTTGTTTGACGATTTCTCGTAGAACCAGAACAATATATATGTATGCCATCAATATTTCTGAAGCAAAATATTCAAGTTGAAAATAAATCGCCTTGACCTGTGTGGATGCACCAACATGCGCTGATGTTAGACATCCGGCCAGTGGCAGTACGACAAACACGCACGAGACGAATAGCCACGCAGAATATGACATCTGAGGTAGCAAAAGCGTGATGGAGGTCCGCAGGTCTCAGAGCACAAATTGTTTTTTTTGTGCCAATAAGAAGAACAACACTTTAGATTAACAGGTGGTCACGTTGCTCAGCTGTTCGCGCTCGAAAGAAGCACACGTAATTTGCGTCATGGAAACGAACGGACGCCTTGGAAAGACTGCCTCACGTACTCTACGACGTCTTGCCGAAACGCGTAACATATAGCTTCATCTCATGGCGTTTAGTGTTGTCCAATCAAGAACTGCACTATTAATCGCTTGTATTCATTTGCCTTGAAGACTCGCCTGTGTTTAAGCCTTTGTCATATCATGCCGCGAGTTCGACACCAATAGTGAATCGCGGTGTGTCTTCCATTCTTTAGTTAATAGTAATAATAACAACAATAGGAATACATTTTTGTTGGCTTCTTTTGTATACTAGTCAATAGTCATTCTGCATGAATCGCATCGGTACAAAGAACGAGTTATAAATTGGTCAACCATCAATGACTCGTTCACACCAAGTCCAGTCGTTCGCTTCAACGTAGCGAAGATGACCGATATAGGTAGCTATTGTGCGGGTCATAGAATACTATTGGTTCCACCTTGTTTATCATCCACCTCTTACCGTTGAGTGCAAGATCACCAAGGGAGGCTATTGCCACAGGAACTCAAGCGGCAAAAAGAATCCCCGCGAATTTGATCCGACTGATTACGTTACGAGTCTCGAACGTTCGCAGAAATGCCGCATATTGCTGTATACGGCAGCGCGGTCGAATTTCTAGCCACAACAGGCACACACACACACACATTAATAGACAGGGCTCTACAATTTTGGCCCGAGCTACGAACGGCGTAGACATGTCATATCGCCTTTGCAGAGAAGCTCCATGTGAATCCCTATCATGTTGGCGATTTCGATATGCAGATGTGTGTTTTCATAAGTAGCGTCCACGTTGTGTCCTCATTTACTTAGCTGGTTAAATCGCTAACGAACCTAAAGCGGACTGATGTCGACATGGTCTGCGCTGAACGTTGAGCGACTGCCCTTTAACTGATTCCTCAATTGCTATTCACAATGTCCACGTCAGTGTCAAGATACGCTGAAGTTAGGATCTATCGAATTACAAAATTATCTAATATATCGAGGCGTATTAGTATTTGCAGCGTGTGGCGCAAGACCGCACCGCTGTAAATCAGTTGGCAGGCGTTAATTACTCTAGCTAATGTCTTCTTGTGTGATTGGTTGTGTCAGATACAGTTCTATATTCACGATGTGTTCGGTGTATACTTCAGCTGGATAGAGACGAGGCATTCGTGTGACCTATCGCTGGAAAGTTAATTACTATTATATATCAGTTGCGACCCATTTTCTTACAACTAATCATTATGCCGTCGCCGCGTCATTCGGCTACGTTCACACCAAGCAGGTGTCATAAACGGGCCGTAAATATCCGACTAGTTTACCATCGGATAAGCCGTCACAAGAGCTAACCATATTACTTGGTCGGAACAAACGCATGTAAAATTAAACAGACATTCGGCGATCGTGGCTTTTGCTATGAAATGACGTTCCTCTTGGACTGAATAGCAATAAAGAATATCGATGGCATGCATCGCAAACATGCTCAGAGATATCCGATACATATATGTACCTCAGATACATATATGTACCTTATAGGTGTATCTGTTTTGATGTCGAAATTTACAGCACCAAGCACTGAAACCGAAGTTGGCTCACAGCATCCGTCTCTATAGTAAACCTAATTTATTTCCTAACCGGAAGCCTGTTTCTGACCCCATACCAACGTCTTACTCAGCTATAAGTCTATTCTTGCACCGCCCGTACCGAGGCGCGCCACCGCATCGCAGCAACGAACAAAAATACGCATCTCATGTGACACTGGCTGTCTCATATCACACCGCAATTGTTCGCGTTCGCTCGTTTCGAAGAAACATTTTTTTCGTTACATGCGTGTACGCATTTCGCCGGGCGTCTATCAAAGTTCGTCTGCGACCTTACAGCCACTTGTCACTAAGCTCTTGATGGGAGAGAGCATTTAGTGCGTGATAAGCAACATTCAAGCCTAGCCTGTTGAGCCCGGCCAACAGCAAACGGCTCGTTACTCAATAGAGACACGAGTAGTCAGCCTCGTCTGCTCGATAGCTCACATAGCTTGGAATTATTTTTCCTCCAGGTATCGATCCTCCCTTCGGGAGGAGGGGCTACGTTCTCAAGTCCCATACGATGACTGCTTGAGTGGCGAGCAGGACCAAGCGCGACAGGACCATGCAGCGGCAGGACCAGGCATGTACTGAGTGACTCGACCACCATCAGCAGCAGCAGCAACAACAACAAAGGATTTTCGGAGGTGACCCGCTCGATGGACACGTCACATCGCATCACACCACGCAATCATTTGGCCGCGGCTAACAGTTGAACCCATTGCATGCATTGGTGGCTCATACGAGCGAAGGCCCACTCGCTGGCTTTTTTTTTTCGTTATAAACGTGTATTTTATATGTATTATAATATGATATTTCGATGTCTAAAAATAGTGCTTCGAACACGCACGTTCCGCGGGGACAGGTTCAAGGAAACGAAAGTCGAGGATACATTCTGTCCCGTCGCTGATATCGGGTCTCGTTGTTTTGGAATAGCCGTTGTCGGAATTGGAGAAATCGATTTTAAATCCCACTTCTGATTACACGCGACGGCTTGAATACGTTTCGTAGTTGCCTGAGATCAATCCGGCTCTTAGACCGGAACGGTTCGATATGCCGGAGGTTAACAAATTGTGTTTATTGGAATTGATGGAAGCGACGCCATGTCACCGTTCGTAGGTGTTCAAGCTACAATACAATAGTTCTTTGTTTCTCGTTCTGCTCGTTACAGGGGGTCGTATGTATATGACACGTTTTTAATCGTTTAGTTTGGACCATTATTATTTGACGCCGAATTATGCGGAGACATTGTTTGTATGACTTTGTTATGCAACGATACCACCATATGTTCCCCATAATAATGAGAATAGAAGACAAATTCAAGTTTGGGATGTGGGCGACCTCGAAGAATGATTGCCGGAAACATGTTATTTTGATCATGGAGGATATATATATATATATATACAGCAGTAGTAATTATTATTAAGTAAGTGATTCAATTAGAAACACTCGGGAATTTGCAACACAAACTCCGGCTGTTCCTAATGCTTGCATCAGATTATTTTCTAATTAATATACATTCGAAAGTTGCAAAAAATGTTGCTTGAGAAGCGACCTCTTATCGACATTCAGCAATACCAATGGTGAAATAACTGCGCTTGGCGTTGCCATCGCACGAGAGTTGTTCGGCATTGGCAATTATATTATCTCCATCGACTAAACGCCTATATCTTTCTATCTATTTATCTGTCAACGAACCGTACAGAATTTTGGCTTCCCATAATCCCCACCCGAATTGACGCTCTAGCTGCGCTATTCTAGAACAAGATATAGCGAATCACTTCTGGTGGCTAGGGCGATTTGAGGGGTAAATTTTCGCTGACAGTAAGTATATCCGGCCAATTTCTCTACTTCAGGGACATAGATGGAGTTCGTGAAACTGTATCGTCCATTGAGTGCTTCTGGCAGCGTCTTAGCTAGTGTCAATAAATGCGGAATTAGGTGGCATTTCTTGGCAACACCTCCTGTGAAGATCTGTTCAACCAATACGACTATTTCGTCACAGCGATGAAATATGTCGTCCTTAATATTGCTAAATGGTATTGTATCAGACGGAGATAGAGTTAAATTCCATATGATATGAGGGGAGGGTTTAAAATGTGAATATAATTACAATTGTATATTTCAGATTATCCTGGTTACGATATGTCTCAGACTATCCTGACCACGTTGTAAGTCAGATTGTCCTGACCGTTTTATAAGTCAGATTATTCTGACCTTGTTTTATACACACCTTTTATTAAATTTTTTTTTGCGAGAACTTAAGCATTGTGAAACTGCAGTTCCGAAAATAAACCACTAATGAAATTAAATGAAATGAGTACTAGTATAACATACGATCTCATCACCTACTGGGTCGAGAGCGAAAATAATCGCACTTGTCGTCTTGTTCCCTTTGTGTTCCGATGTAAGTAAATTGTTGCGTCTTCGTCATAGACAAAGCGACGTAGGACATTGCCTTGGGTAACTCACTACAGCTCACACAAAATCTGTCGTTTGAGTTGAAATGGAGCACCCGTTAAGTTGACCCTTTGAGCAGCCAGCCAAACGAGCATGTGAATCAAAAAGCTTTAGTTATCAGATCACTGCTTCGACATCAGTCGACAAAGGTGGCGAAAGCGTCTGAAAATACAGCTAGCCGACTGTTTCGATAGATAAGCAATGACTTTCTATAGACAGAAAAAAAAGTGTGGACGAATCACTCTAATAATGTGCAATGACCTACTAATATGGTGGTGTGCATCACCTGGCGTATGACAATAGCGGAGACCGCCGTAGGGGTTCCGTGAATTCGAAGTTGCACATAAACATTACACTAGGAAGATCAAGGGAGAGGGATCAATAGTCGCTTAACTCGTTGCCATACAGGACTGCTCAGATTTTTTTTGGCCCTCATTGCCCGTTGAGCGACACTCGAACCATCTCGCACATTGAGACGCGCTCTGAGCACATTGCAATTGCTCTAATTAGCTATCGAAATAGGCGTTCACATAAACGTGTTCCCATTTATGTGCATACAATAGTGGTGATGCACACAGATGATGCGACCAAAGTCGGGGCAGATATTCGAGATTATTGTTTATGTGACAACGTCGAAGCGTAGACGTTCTACAGAACGATTCGACAACTTAAGCACGTCCAGCCAATATGAACAACTGTATAGATGTAACGCAAGCTGACTCACGAAGCCGACCCTGCCCCACACCATAATAGCAAATAAATATCTCAGTAGTCGTCCGAATCGCGGTATTCAGCGACGTTCGCAAGTTCTTCTTGCAACAATCATACAATAATGGCCCTGACTACTACAAACAAGCACGCTCAGTTTAGCTTATAACCAACAAGAACAAACATGGGGGCTGGATGGCCTAAGTATTGTGATATTACTTGCTCTAGCGATTCATCATACGCTCGGCGTTTCGCACAAAAAGTATTCGATCAGGCAACACAAAGCAGTGTTTTGACGAACACTCGCAATGACTATTCATATTATAATAATAATAATGCAGAATATTCTCTCCTTCCCCGTCTCGCTATCTCTCTCTCTCTCGGGCATCACAGCGAGGTGTATCACTCTCCGAGCAGCTTCTCCACATGTTGCTTCACAGGCAGCGACGACATCAACAGTATTCGCTTCTTGCTTTTGTTGTAAAAGCGGACCGCACCAACACACGCATGGGGCTCGCAACACGGATGGCGGCGGCGGCGCCGGCGGAGCAACTGCAGTAGCATCAGTAGCGGTAGGTATATGGCGGCGATCACAGAAAGGCCTTGACAGAAAAATCGACGGGCAAGCATCGGCGAGCAGGCGACTTCACCGGAGCGAACTTCAACGTCAGTTACAGAAGGGGCGGCGGCGGTGGCGTCTTGCTTGGCGTTTGCCGCAACGCGGGCACAATGAATGAGACCCATGGGTGGAGGAGCCTGTGGTGTTGGCTCACGTGCGCTCGGATAGCTTTTTCCTGTTGGTTTGACTGGGTAGCTTCTTTGCGTTATATATATATATATATATATATATATATTGAGGATTTATTATATAGCGGTATTAATAGATGGAAGATAATATATTATTAATAGATTGGAAAAATAGAGAAATGTATTGTTGTCATCTCAAAGGATCTCAACTACTCAGCGGTGCACAGGAGATTTGTCATCGTCTCGTTGTCAAGCGTGCCTTCTTACCGAGTTTAGCTTTGTGATAGCTGCTGCCGTATGGATATTGAATAACAGCAGATATTTAAAAAGCAGCCACGCTGGGCGATAGTGTCACAAAAGTTCTGTGAGAAAGAAGTTCCCATGCGTAAAAATGACATATGTTTTTATAGGGATGTGACAAGGAGTCAAGATGTGCAGATACAGTTTGCGGCGCGTACACATAATAAATGCGTTCGCAGCATGCTCGTCGTAAATTCGTTGCAACAAGTTTTTGATGATAATGAGTGTAAGAACTTAGTCAGGCTTATGTTATAGTTTGTTGTGTTTTCCGCGAACCACTTGCACAAGTGAGGGCTTACCTTAACTTTGAGAATCAGACCATTCCAGGGCGTGTCGTCGTTCACGTTTGACAGACAGATTCGTATCCAATGTTTCACCAGTACTCTAATAGAAACAACAAGTCGTCCTGTTTGTTAAGCCCCACGATGAGAAACACTAACACATCCACCCATGTCCTTAGGGGGATAGGGATTTGTAACGTATTCCAAAATCCTTGCGGTCCAATCCACGAGTTTTCACACTTTGCTCACGTCTTTTTCAATTTATTTTCTTCTCTCTCGCGTGGCTCACTGTTCACAAACGGCATTTCCCACGTATCGAGCGTATTTCGGCATCGAAGACAACAAGTTCACCATAGTGTGTCCGCTACTTTACGCGAACATCGCTTACGCCGGCAAGCTTCGTTTGTTTGATTTTCTGCCGCTCCGCTGGCCGGCCGTAATGTCTCAACCCTTCAACGAATGTAGATTTTATTCTCGTTTGTCGAACTGTCGATTCGTGGCGGAAATCGAAATGACGATCTCCATCTCTGGCGCGCTATTTCTCTATGAGGAAGACCGGAGTATCAGCGAACCTGTACGATTGATATCCAGTAGACACGCACCGCGCCCGCTCACACACCCAGAGTGAACTGTTTCACTGCGCGCCGAATGCCCGCCATCATCCGCAGATCCACGAGCTCCGGCGACCCTCTGCTCTTCCCTCGCCTTCACATTTGGGAGAGGAGCGCACGTGGCAAGGGGTGACCACAACAGGTGCATAATAACAACCACCAGCAGCAGAGGCAATATTGGCGTCGCCACCGAGGAGAGCATCGCTCGCAATCGTCAGCGTTGACGACAACAACAACAATGAGTGTAACCATACCCGGCGACGTCTATAGGGGAGGAAGGAAACGGAACAAATATCAAGAAGTGCAAACGCCTTCGAAAGTAACAAGCGCGCGTAAGGTCACGCACTTCGTGTTAATGGCGGTGTTCGAATGTTGAACTTATTACGGACGACGATGGGTGGCAATGCAAGTCATATATACGTACATGTGTATATATGTATATATAAATATATACATATATATATTGTCTGTATATTTTTCTTTTGTCCCACATAAGCAAGTGGAGTATAAGTTTGCTGACCACGTTGAGGTTCTAGCATTGTTAATCCTCATCCGTATTTGAATGAACGTGTGCGCTTCGACGCACTTGTTATTTCGCTAAGTCTGTTCTAGAATCGAGACAACTTTGCCCACACGAGGAAGTGACCTCGGTAGTTCTGTCTGGCGTGACCACTGTTGATGGGCGTGCATCATTTTTCTTTAATAACAACAGTGCATATTTAGCGTGTGATTAGCCCATCGCGCCCTCTGCGTGGTTGGGTAAGATACATGCACTGTTCCACCAAACGCATCTTTTTCACCAAACAAGATCGGGCCAAATGCATCTTTTTTGTAAGATTCGAATATCTATTTATTTGTGCCAATTCATACTGGACATCCATTTCTATATTTCTCCACGTTCAACGGTCTATAGGCCTTTTGCTGAGATGTTGGTTCTGGAAGGCTTCAGATCTAGCCAAATAATGGTTGTTATGAACAGCTCAGTTCGACCTGTGCATAAATACACTGCGTATTTGTCCACTTTGTCAGACCGCAGAGGTACAGCGTAGACGGTACTCCCATCCACATCCACCACTCTACGCCATGATACGAATCGCAGATGACCAGCCACTGACTATGTAGCCTATATTTTTTTAAAATTAAGGCGTTCCCTGCCACCTCAAACTACCGTTCAGCCACCACAGTTGCGGCCTGAGCTGCTGGGGTTACCTAAGAACATAAGAGGACCCTACCTCTGTCTCAACTCCTTGCCAACACAATTACAATTGCTCTCGCATGGGTCCACCTTGTCTCTTTATAAGTCTCCAAAACGAAGCCAATGCCTACAAGCCATATAAGTGCAACAGCTGAGGGCTTGCTGTGGCAGTTGTTCAGGAACACAGCTTAGAAAAATCGAGATCAGATATTACAGCTTCCTGCCGTGATCTCCGGGATCTCGAGTTACCCTCAAACATCTCTCGTAGTAATGCCATCATATAGCTAAGTGCCGAAAATTATCTGGTTGGAGAAGCATAGCTGGGGGCCTTTCAGCCGCCGACAAAAAATTCAGCTCGAGACAAGGTCGTTTACGAATCTTCGTCCGTAACAATTCCAGCAAACCTTGCCCCCAGGCGAGACTGAGGCCGTCTCTACAAGTACAATTCGTAGTGGCCATCTGAAACGCGTTAGCCTGGCTGACAAATCTAACTTTGTTCGAGGAGAACAACGGGATATTTCGTATTGTTGCGTATTATCATATTATTATTCTGCAAAGAGACTCAATTCAAATCATAAAGCCGGCTGTTAGGTCTGGCGGTTAGTGGTTACTTGTTTCGTGGTGTGAATACTCCGCTGTGGCACGATGACGCACAAATACCGAAGATCGAATGTTTACGCTGAGCAGACAAGCGGAGAGTGGATGATTGTACTGATGGCGGCGTAGCGATAATGAAACAAATACAATAACGTGACAAGGAGGTGTCTACGTGGTACGCCGGAGACTCGGAACCGCAGCGTCCCCGCATCCACCGTCGTCGAGAGCACGCGTGTCAATCTCGTCTTACACTTGCAGATTTATCCAACCAAGTAATTATCGGTAATTGTAAACCAGCGCAAAGATCATTTCAACAAAAGCCAATGTTCGCTTTAAATATTTATATCGAATGCCAACTCGTAACACATGCAAACTCGGGAACAATTAACAAATCGTCAAATCCATCTGTAGAGACAAAACGCCCCCATTACATGACATTGGCCGTTATCATTTTTACCGACCATGTTAGATTTCACTTTAATTGCGAGAATTCACACGAGACAGTTTGTTACAATGCTAGTTCAATAATGCCTCTGGCTCGATGTTTCGATTCCAAGATTACCTACCCTGCTGCCACTCTGGGTGACGCAGTTGCGTGTCGACAAAAATCAGGAAAGCAACTCCCGGTACGCGCGGCCATGACGCCGGACGATCTGTGTGCGTTTCTTCGTATCCGAGATTTTCCGAGGAGAAGACCGACAGGCCCCGGCGGTCGACTGCTTGTTCGTTCAATGGCTTCGTGTCTGCTCATCGTCGTATTCTGAACGATAGCCGAGTGGGGGTATATGAGCTCACGTACTGGCCATCAGCGGCGAACGATATATTATCCTGTATTGCGTCGATTTTGTAATAACAGCTCGCTAAATTCTCTCACTATCGAACAGCAAGGAATTTACCCCGCACGTTTTCGGACATAATCAGCGAGCTGATAACTATAGGAGACGGCAGTCGCGCGGCAGATCGTTGAAGTTGGTCCTTTTTAGTTCGCTTTGCGGCTGCGATTGCTGATGACGATGATGATGCTGCTGTTGATCAGGCCATCAATCTGCTCGTATCGATTACCGGGGGGCACCTCAACCACCAATCACCGGAAGAAACGTCTCGGCGCTTCACCACAAGAAAAAACAACGACAGCAGCAGCTTCAGCACCACCACAACCAAGTGCCTCAAGCGCCCTCAGTGTTGGGGGGGGGGGGGTGATCGCGCGGCTCAGGGTCAATACAATTGTCCACAAAGCGTTGAACAACCCAATATGAGCGTAAGAACTCTTCGGGCGAATTTCGATTAGGTTTGGCGAGACATAATGTGTAGTATACTTTTTTAATTTGTTGTGTCTCTGAACAGATCGAAAGAAGCTAATCCTGAAATAGCTCCATTGTGAATCAAACGAAACAATAATAATACTAATAATAAATGTATTATTATTATTATTAATATTTATATATTACCAATAATAAATATATATGTATCCAGTGGGTTAACCCCTCCAACTATTCAGTTCAACCGTTTTTCAAACTAAGTTCATATCGATCATATCGAAAGAAATTGTAACATAATTAAGAAAAGTAGTCCTTTTCGTTAAGAAAAGTATTCGTAACTGAACGTTGCCCATAACAGCTCAACTACATAATACGGGACACGTTGATGAAGGCGCAATCTTCACGATTTTTCTTCATTTAGATTGATTGACCACTACAAGCTGTCGTGGTGCATATTCCAGCTGTACACTTACTCGCCTAAGTGTCCGAGAATACGATGAAGACTTAGCGTGCTGTGTTTACATCGTATGTGTTTGTCTTTCGTTATCTTCATCTTATCTAAACTGAGGATGATTCTTCAGCCAATTTTCCCTATCGCTATTCGGACATATTAGTCCGAATATGATCGTCGTCAAACGTCAGGATCCCGGATCTCGTACGGCCTGCGATTCGGCCACTAACATCGATTTTAGGTATTGGTAAAGCTGCCTTGTTTACTGGTCTTTGCTCCGCTGCTCTTCTCTACGATATCGGGCGGACGAGAGGGGGGGGGGTAATCTGGCGGTAAAGGAGACGCAGAAATCGGCGATTAACACAACACTGCAGTGAAGTAGCGTATCTTGAAACATATAATAGAGGAAAGCCCATGCGACCGCTGGCTTCGTAAGCAATCGCGCTTGGCTTTCTTGATTCTGTGTGTCCTCCGTATCATTAATAACATATGAGCTTCATTGTATCGCCTTGCAGGGCTAGTCAAGCGATCGGATCGCTACCTCAACGCGAGATGAACGTGTGCCTATGCGCGTCGTTGCTTGATAGGTTTATCGTGTTTACGTAGGCGGGGCAGTGCAGTGACGCGGCGTGTAGTTTTGCAAAATGGGGTGACCGAATTCGACCCGTGGCTGTGACGCTTCGTTGTGTTAATAATGAAATATATAGAAAAGGTTAGAATGGTGGGGAATTGTACGAAATTCGCAGAAAAAGTGTTGAAGAAGAAGGACACTTGCGACAGGAGCGACCATGAAGTCACTTCTGCTATTTATATTCGAGTACTCACAATAGATTTGTATATTTCGTCACAGGCCGACGGGTTAGCATAACGCTTGTGAGCAGGTTTGACGCCCTTGTATCTGTAATTGTACTTTTCTACATTGATATATATATAAGTATGCAGCATGTTTAGCATATCAGTTGCGCCTTAGAACGCCTGTCGGTGTTCATGTGGTGCCGATAACGTTCCACGGAAAAACCGCTCGTGGTGAATATTTACCTCAATAATAATAATAATAGCTATATTGACATATCTGGTGGACTGCATGGATTCGCATATGCCTTGTGGCTTTCAAACCAGAGACTTTATGGTTTCAAGTACCCGTTGTTGCATCGACGCGATCCCGGTACCCGACGCCGCGCAGCGCACCCTCAGCCACCAATATACATACATATGTACTGACTAATGAAATCACTACTCAATTATGTCAAGGCATTGTGGCGGGGCGGCTATACATGGCATATAAGTATTGTTATCGACGCATTCGATCCTAGTCAGTTACGCATCTCATCTACGACGACGACGACCTCTATCCGGTAAGCTATTTCTTTTGTGATCAGTCACGGCATCTCCTGCTGTCCTTGTCACTCGGTAGCTACTTATGTATGTGGTAGCTTAATCCGATAGCTAATTCGTGTTCCCGCTCAACGACGATGATAATTCTCTTTCGTAATTTCTGCGTAATTGGCCAATTTAGCTTCGGCATGAACAATTGCGCTAAGACGTCTATACGCTATTGCTGCCGGAATTGACCAAAGACTCAAGCAGGATCTATCGAATGCTCGAAATATCCGTGCCAAGTACCCTGACGATCCATTGTGATTAGGATAATATCGATCATAATAGTTGCTGTCTGAAGAATTGATTTTTGCTGTGCTTCTCGCTTGCATCTCGCGGTTTGCATTGATTAGCCTGGCTGCTTCATTAATAGCTATTATAAAAGGAGTCGATGAGGACTCACAAAGTATAATATATATCGAATCGAAGCCGTACTAAAAGCAGAGTAAGAAGTATATATATATATGTACATAGGTAGGATACGAGGGATGGTTTTAGTGGTTATGACGAATGTTATTTATCATCAAACAAATAGAGTTGCTCGTAACCAGACCTTGACGTCTTCATCCGTCTCGAATCTCATTCGGCTCATTCCGACGCTGGAGACTTTTCGAGAGCCAGAGTCTTAGACCTATTGAACTGTGGTTAAACATCTCGGTGCCGCTTCCTGAGAGCAGCAAGGGAGAGGGTCCACTTTGGACACTTGTGCATACCCAAATCGAGTTTAGGTGTGTTAGGCCTATATCTTGCAAACATAGTATTTACCAGCTTCACCGTTTTGTAGCGACGTAACGCCGTACGGCTGATCTTAGTCGGCACAATATAAAGGCTTCAATTAAATTAGCTTCGTTGGGCAGGGACCGACCCCTGCCAACGCGAGGAGCGTATGCAATGCGTTGTTCTCCTCCTCCGACTCCTTAGCCGACACCAATTTAAAGGTCATGAGGTCGCAGGTGACTAAAAAGGCGTGGCTAGAGGTTAGGCCCCCGTTTTCTTTGGCCGGTGGAGCTCGTTGTCGCTTCAACGCTCACGTACTTCGGTCCGCTGAGTGCACCATTCTTAAAGTAGATTTACCTACCTGTCGGCCTAGTCGAGTTTGGCCACGAGTTCAGCGCAGGTTGACCACCTCAAGCTGCGGTTCATATGAAGGCTTGTAGGTGACACGTCCACTAGTTCATCCCATTTTCAGGCCACTACGTGTGTCAATACTCAATATAAGGTATTACAGAGGTCGCAGGTTCGAATCCCGTTGCATATAAGAGATTTGTCAATATACTTAATTATTCGTGTCACCGCTGCCATATTCAAATATTAAGCTTAATGTGGTACGCCATGCGTTTACAATCTTGGATAGATATTATACAGGCAGGTTTAGCCGTTCATTGCATCCGTGCAAAACGTTTCAATTCATGATGACAAACCTGCATTTCGAATCTGGATTTGCCCCCTGCTCGTTACCACATTTCTGTTACATCGCTCGGCAAGATATCACTTTTTTTGTTTAATTTTCTTAATGAACAGCAAGGCGCACATGTTGATACGTTGTATAATATTTATAGAGGCATATACTAGTCTGACGTCAAAGAGTAATCTCATTCATTTGAAGCGTTCGCCATTTCAGGCAGCGCACTGTGTGCGTATGCCGTTTGGCTGTAAAGATTTGCCGCTCTCAACAGCCACAGTGGACGCCACGATTACTCGGCGGGCTCTGGGAACGTACCGCCTATTCGCACGTACAACGTTTAACTGGTTAGCGATTTTTAAGATACGGGCCGCGATCTGGGATTTAGCTGAAGTTAGAAGCCGTGAGGTAAGGGACTCGCCACGTATGGCCAGCACCCTGACTTGAAAGGCTGCTACGGGTACATTGGCGTCGCGAGTTCGACTATGTCCTTGTCGAATCAATCACATCACAATGCAACGCTATTTTTGCACCTTGGTTAAGTTTTATATAATAATAATAATAATAATATATAATTGTCTTTATAGAATATAGATTATGACAATGAGAGTTTGCTCTTATCCTGGCAATCCTTCTATATATTATCACGCCAAATCCTGATTCATAGCCTAGAAGCTATGGACAGTTCGCTTCGACACTGATGACGACAACTACTCAGGGTTGCCGTTTCGTGTATTGAAAATATTTTTGCTACTGATGTTATTCAAGATGATTGAATACTGTTGGAAGATAAACAATGAATAGGTTTGACGTTCTTGAAAAAGAGAAGGAAAGCCGGTCCAAATGAAGAGACGAACATAGACAGTCTATGATGTATAATATGTATAATGACTCTAGTAGGATGACAAGTCATACTGTCTCATCCTTGTGTATTTCGTAATATCGAAATTGAAACACTGCCCTGCAAATAGTTATAGGAAGAACACAGAGCAGTCGCAAACTGTTGACCGTAGCGGGGAACAGAGATTCACTGAGCTTCACGTATTTTCAAGTTTGTAACAATCTATTGTTGTTCATGCGATTTTAAGCGAGGCGTTCCCAGAAAATATGTATGAGCTTTTGTTAAAGTCTCGTTGTTATTGTAACTGTTGTTGTTGTTGTTGTAACTATCGGCGGCCACTGGGGCAGTGATTGCTTTACGAAGCTTCACACTTCAGGTAGTGCCACAAATGAAGTAAGTATGTGTTTGTTAATTTATGGCATGCTCCTACAGTCATTGTGTTACAGGCAACGAGGGTTCGGCTGGCCCGGGAAGCTCTGGCTTCGCTAGCGGTTGAGGAACAGGTTTTGCTAAAGGACAAGATGAGACGGGGAGAAGCGAATCGTCCGCTAGATGAACCGCCAGAAAACACGATGAGAACGATCTTCGTCGCCCGAATGCAGAGGTAACACACAGACGATTTCGGGTTCCGTCGTAGCTGGATAGCAAGAACCCTCCCTACCTTACCCTCCCTCGATTGCTGGTCAGTGGATGTTTCTGCTGAGTGGTGGAGAACGTCCGGTGTGAGATTGGCGACTTGTATCATGTTTTAATGCTTATGATGAGGAAATAAATTCTGTCATGTCCGCACGGCAACAAACCCCCCTTTAACAAAAAAAAACATGGAGATGCGTAAATTAGAGAGCGATACATACGCATTTAGATATATATATATATATATATAACATGGAGACAGAGGCCTGTGCTTGGAAGGCTTTAATCGAATTAGTAATCTCGTACTCAGATATAAACACAAGTTACCCCTAATAGACATTCGATGGGTTGACATACGGTGATTTTTACCTTGCGGAACCTCATGTCATCATGTGTCTCATGTATTATGTAAGATTATTTATCAGCCGAGTCCTTGATTTTAGCATTCGGTCGAGAGGATTCAATACAATACAAACAAAGTGTTTCTCAAAAGGTATACCGTGTGATGGAGCTCAAACCAGCAGTTTCAATCTCCCCAGGCGCCTCAAATGCCTAAGCAACTAGCCCAACTAGCGGCATAAATTTTATTAAGCGCACCCGCATTGAGAACGTGTTGTCTACATCACAATTTATTCGAATATATTACAGGTAACAGTTGCATTGACACTCCCGTTGGCCAAGCATGAAATAGCTCGTGAAGTTGATGTTCACAGCTAAATAAATTTAGAAAAACCCACCAGGAGCTAGCTAGGATAGGACCCGAACGACAGAGTCTATCGACTGACTCACAGTATTCATCTCTGAACCTAAATATGTATGTTTCACTACGAGTACCTTGTCACGTCGTGAAAAATGTCTAATAATAAGGAGTATAAAGATCTAAGTGCTCAAACTAAATTGGCGTTAATAGTTGATCTACATATTTGTGCGAGTGTCGTTCTCCATAAATGTACGCCACATAACACGACTCCTGCTGACGTATGGATCGCGACCACATCGAGAACACAGCCTCTTTGACCCCGGCTGACTGTTAGTTAAGGGCGGTGCATGTCCGGGTAAGGTCAGCGTAGCAATAGCAGTAGCAGTTGTAGACAAGGGCGTGTGCCGATGTTACACACCTCGGCCTGTTCCCCATCGAAGCCACAACCCCCCTTTACACGCTTGTCCACACCGTCCTCTGTACACCCTCTGCCAGGCTGTTGACTGTCAACGGCCGTTGTGGGTGGCGCGCCTGATCGGATAAACGAACCATGCGGTAGTCTCGAGCCGGACATGAATACCGCTGTTTGGTTGGTACCGCCTGTGGTCCCAGCGACAATGATGGTCGTCGTCTGGTGTTAAGATGTGTTCCCGCCAGTGGCCGTGGCGATATGATGTGGCTTCGAAGAAAGGCCAAAACGATGAAAGCTGATCATTGCCGATAGATGATAGCGTAACACCGCCGTCGCGAACGCCCGTTGAGTTAGATACGCTACAACTGGCCGTGGTAAAGAACTAGTCTACAACAATTAATATATCTGAACCTGTAATCACGATCTATGATATCCGTCTTTTTGCACACGAACAGGTCTGGTGAGGCTTCCTCCCCGAGTGTTGCATCCGGGGACTAATTTGCAAGATTTATGCCGTTGTTACTGCAGGATGACCCCACAGAAAACTGGCTAAGCACATGTCGCTGATTCACATGGCAAAGTCTATGAAACTAACTTCGCGGATTTCGTGTTCGCAGGTATGGGTGTCGACTAGGCAAGTATTCCACTTAATAATTGAATGAGCTCAAAAAAAGAAACTAGCCAGTACCGATTATTGTACCTTAAACGTTTGCCTCATAGCGAAAATTGGCTGACTCATGGATAACGTCTGTCCGCCCGAAACCTTCGGAACTCGCCATCTGCTGGAGCCGAAACCTCAAACAAATCTCCGATTGCGCGCAAACCTTTCTTAATCTCGATTAGAACCAGATAGATGACTTGAATTTGGCGTTACTGAAGGTCAGTCAATACAAGAAAACGTGACGCCAGTAATTTCCAGATGCAGCTCGATATTTCTGTGATTTGCCAACCCGTTAATATATTATGCTTTCGAATAGTCGATACGAGGCAACGTCCTGAAAAACAGACAACGAATGGCCACATATAGCTTGAGTGCTTGTTGACAATCATCATTGATAGTTATTCATATCAACAGCAAGAAAACAGCAATCTCAAGAGTCACTTGCCCACATTGGTATAGTAGAGAGGTAAAGGTATATTAGTTTATTAAAGGAGCTGCAATATTACAATGCTTAAGCTCTCTTATATGTCACACAGCGGGCTCCAATTTTTTTAGTATGTGGACCATTGACAGCGATTTTCACTCAATTGCACCCGCTAAATAATAGCTTGTCTTATATAAGAGGCTATCAACAACATATCTCATGTGTGTGTAGTTTTTTAATGGTTTAATACAGTTCATATTGCACAGCTGACTACAAAAGGCTACTTCGTTGAAATCATAAAAGTGCCTGTACTTAAACCTCATAGTCCGAGTAGGTTCATTCGCGTTATCTTTCACCCTGCCAAGGAAACGCGGGGGGAAATGTTCACTATTCCACACCTTGAACCTGCCATGCTGCTTCTGCCGAAGGCTTGTTAGCCACCACTCTGCCTCGAGTTGCTTGTCTCGTCAAGAGCGCTCAGAGCCTGCGGGCGCGTCTCAAAAATAAGCAGTCTTCATTTCGCCGCGGGTATCGATGACTTCGGTAAGGTTCGGCCAGCTGACGAACACAAGTGGCATCGTTGTCGCCGTAATGGTTACCTGACGGCGTGATGCGATGACAGATGCATTTCCCGGTGGCGTTCACCCGCGTCCCATCCTGGGTGGTCTTCGCGTATTCTTCGTCGTTTGATTGGCCTTCATATGCTTTTTCGTATGCTTTTCTTTTTTGCGCCATCTCACGGCTTTCGGGGACCCTTGAGTAGGGCGGCAGACTCTCGTCCTGTGCTCGGTCTGATCGCCGCCTCATCCGGCGGTCATGCCCGTAAGTGTGGCGACAGTAACTGGTCTGTCACAAATCACCACTACCAAGGGTAATGGGTATGTCCCGCAAAACACGTTCTGCTCTTTGCGTTTGCAGCCGGGACGAGGAAAATCTGTTTGCTGAGATATCAAACGGTGACACAGACGAGGTTGAGAAAGATAGAAAATAAGCACGGATCATCATAGGCATAAGCGGACACAATTTCTGCAGCGTTCGCCACACCTTCATTCGCCGCTTGATTCGTTGACATCTCCCGAGGTGTTAACATGTGAGGGGAATTTCTCCAAAGTCCAATGTGAACGAGGGCCCTGGTTATCTGGTCAGCGACAGAGAATGCGGTTTAGTTTATTTAAGCTCCTCGAAAAATACGCCCAGACACCCACAACGACTCGGATCTCCCGTCCACACTTAGACATCACGTCGCGCCGAGCGATTCGCAGGATCCGCCGTCCACTGCCGTCCGCTCCTGTCGGCCTGACAAAATATTCCCGCGTTGGATACTCGCCTCGTTTCACCATTACCCGCTTGAAGGAACGATCCGATGAGTATGCAGCAAGTATCGTAGGTGCAGTCGGCAGACAGACACCGCTGACCGGGGAATATTTTGCTCCTGGCCAAGAATATGTCAATATCTCTCTGGCTGGCAGGAAGAACAGGAGTAGCGGTTTGACTAAGTCGAAATGTAAACTTTGGCGACGAAAGAAAGTATTCTACAAAATTGCTGAGCTGCTTTCGCCCAGTAAGTCACCGCCGATCCATTAAAACCGGTAATGATTCGGGTACGCTGCCGGAAGCCAAGGCTGTGGCTATTTTATCAATTTATATAAGTGTGCTTGCGACGTACAGGGATGGACAAACAAGGCTATTTAGTGTTTTACTTCTATCAACGCGAGTTCTCCCAATACTCATAATAATAATAATAATAATACGAAGGGTTTGGTGCACTCTTTGCACCATCTCTCTCTCTCTCACCGTACGTGTTATGAACATTTTAACACGTATGCTCATTCAAATCGTCACTTCGACGAACTCGACACGACCCGCCCTCCTCCGCGACATCGCATAGGAACTCTATAGCGAAGCTATATAATCAATGGTGGTAGCACTTTTTATTCTCGTCACACCGCTCGCTTGTACCGCGCTGCTCGGAGCCTCTAGACAGCGTCGCCTCATTGTCGTTCACATGGTCCACGTTCGGCCGGTGTGTCGTGGCACAACAATTGATTTCTGAAGATACAATAAACAACAAAATAATAACCCCCAGAATATGTGGGTCCTCTCCGCGTGTGTGGATTCGTGTTTGTGTGAAAACTGTATTAGTGTCTGAGATTGACATGACATCGCCCACATCGTTTCATTTCACACTTACAAGTAGAGCTGTCCACACGCAGAAGGTCCAGCGGTGGGCGTCTTTGATTATAAAACTGGAAGGACATACACACGACTTGGGTTCGAATCCCGCCAGACGCGGAGAGCCTTTGGATATCTTTGTCATCTTTCTCTGTCCATGGATTCTTGTTGCCAGATATGACAGCATGTCGTCGTTATTATACCCAAACGTTGAGATTGTAAACCTGTCGCATAGGGAAACTGCCGAGAGTCAGCTCAAAGAATCTTTTGTTTAGTTACAACAATCTCTCCTTCTAACAGTCTAGTGGTAAGCGTCTTGTACTGCTAGACACGAGAGACATATAGCTTGGGATCGAATCCTGACGGATGCGGAGAACGTTTGGAGTTCTTTATCGTCTTTCGTTATCTACGGATTCTTTCCAGCTGCGATCGATGGATAAGAATCCGCAAAGGCAGCCCCTACAGGTTCTCATAGTGGTACCTAAAGATTAAGTGCTTACGCCTATCACCAAGGGAAACAGCAGAGACCTCGTTCAAAAGATTGTGACAAGAAAAACAATGTGACAAAAATACTAATCTTGGTAAACACATGTAAGATCATGTGTAATACCTAATCATATCCACACCAGCTATAATTGTCTTCTATCCGAACTACATCCAGCAGACAGAAGTATCGGATGTCATTTTACACATAAATCAACATCCTTTGGCTTCGCAGCCGAAAACGTCGCTGCTAGCACACAAATCTGACTATTATATGTCCACTACTCGTTTGGCATGATCTCGTCAAACCTAGATCAAATTTAATAACAAGCTTTTTGCACATGTTATTACTATACTAATACATTTTGACATGCGCAGCTAACGAAATCAATCAACGAAGCGTACTTTGATCAATTTTTACCGGGGACCCTGGGAGCTCCATGCCCCATTGAGCGTACACCCGCCACACTCGAACAGCAGCAGATGAGTGAGGTTCTACGTAGGTACGAATTTTCTCTTCTCCTAAAGGCCTAACTTGTTGCCTGGGCGTAGTCAGCGAGCAACGACGTCTATGGACCCACGACCTGTAGTTCGCCAAACCTCGTACGGTTTGGCGAGCGCGAGCGCGTGCTCGTCCAGGGGCCTGCTGGCCGTTACAGTGCTCTGGGGCGAGGCACGGTTCGTTTTTCTTCCACCCTCAGCGCCAATCAACAGCTGCAACTAGCTGCTGCTTGCCGGTCTCTGCTTGGGGAGCAGGGGGGTCATCACCCCCCAAGCTTCGCAACTCCGCTGCCGTCATCGCTGTCGCCGTACTCGCGCTTAATGAACGAGTGGGTTCGTCCCTCATCTTCATCTCCTTGTTCTCGTCTCGTCAGCCCTCAAATGTAGCCCTCACCCCTTTTATAGCCCCCGGACCCCTCGAAAGACGCGTTTTCCGATCCGTGTACCCCACCGACCTCTCGTGCATTTCTCCTCCTTTCTCGTTCTTGCTGCTCACCCAAATTTCTTCAACCTTCGTGTGGCGCAGCCAGCGATTCATAAGCCAACGAACGTAGCCGCCTCCGCCGCCGCCGTCCCAATCTGTTGATTTATATAATAAATGAATTTATCATCGTCAGCATCACCACCACGCCAGCAGCAGCATCAGTATGGACTGGTAGTCCGTCGCTGGGCATCGGGCGTACAAATCGACGGGAGCTCCTGCACGTCCGCATAAAAATCTCTCCTTCGCTCAAACGCCGAACAGTGAATAGCTGTGGCCGACGAAAAATTTCCCCCACCCAGCAGAAGGAGACCCCAGAGAAATCCTCGAGTTGCGTCACCGATGGGTGCACTCCTTATAAGTGGCCTTTTTCGTCTGCAGAGAATGAATTGCACCTGCGAGCTCGCTTGGCTACTCTGAACTTTGACTGCCCAACAGCTATAGGATTTTACCGGAGGCTCAGGTTGGGGCCCTGCGTGGGTCTGACCCTCAGCACCGTCAGTCTGGTGGGGTGGTGGCCGTTGTGCTGGCCCAGCACAACGCAGGCACAGCCTTGGTGGACGTTCTTTGCGAGTACAGATTTGAATTTTCCCTCCGATGCATTTTTGTCCTCGTACCCGACCGATAACAGAGGGCTAGCTTCCCCTCCCTCGACGATGAATAGTCGTTCCTGAATTCGTGTCTGCGCTTGAGCGGGGCCCGTGACATATGACGAACAGTGCTAGCATTGATTTGCAAACAGGCCTGCGAACGCGGTTATTGGTAGAATTCAACTACTTAGTGAGTCTGTCGTCCGCCTTGTAGGTCCTAAAGGAGAGCGTCCATTTGAAGAACTTCCGTATGCATGGCCGTAAACTGATTCAAACATATTTCGGCAACCAGACCTGTTTTTATCATATGGGAATGAGCTTAAAGCAAATTTTTCATGAAAATCAACTACTCTCGTTGAGCTCGGTAGAGTTATAGTGAGGCAGATTCTGTCGAATACCGAGACTAAACAAAACAATGAGAAATTAATATATATATATATATATATAAGACACTTATCATTTTGGAATTGTTAAGCATTGATTCAACGGCCGTCTCCAGCAAAAAAGTTTCAAGGTGAACAATAAAGATGATGCTTGTAACAGTGAACATATTGGTGCATAATCAATGAAGTCCTTTAAATATATAGCGCGATCTAACGTGTCCACAAACTGTTCCTAAATGATTTCTCTTCGATGGCGAGCGCGAACCAGCGCCCCGAGAAGCAGACTTTCGACTCCACCTATATTAGTTCTGAGAAAAATACGTTCTGCTCGATTACAATACATAATTATTAGTATTGTGAGATTCGGACACAGTACCCAATGCAACCTTGCTGACCTAGTCAAACAGGCTTACACATGCTCGGGATACGTTCAATATCTCTATACATTTAGCCATTCGCATACAGTGGACGCATTGGCATCCGCGTAAGTCTTCATGCTAAATACGTGCAATGTATCCAAACGTATCCACGTTTGATGCCACGGTGGCGGCACCAGAATGTCTAAGGACGGAGGGAGGCATTGTCTATCAGACCCACCGTTCTTGATCGCCCCTTGGCACCTTGTATATATTACATATATATATATATATATATATATATATATATATATTGAACCATACTTGGCCAGATCTCGCGGACACGGCTTTGTCCAATTCCCCTTTATTGTGTTCTTGCTAAAACGTATTATTTCGACAGCCAAAACATGGCATGGCCTTCACATCATAATGAGATGAGGCTGTAGCTCACACGTTCGTATTGGATTATTTATTAACATTTTAGAGCGTATCTCAATCACGCAGTGAGCGGGCATGAAGACAGCCACAACAGAGAGATTGCCTTCGTAGATATATCAACGGTCTCGTTAGGATCGTGGTTTTTCGGCTAAGCTTTTAGTCCAATTTCCCAGGTGTCGGATGACCATCTTCGCCCACGTGACGTTGTAACGAAGGAGCCGTTATTGAATCTAGCTCTAAGCAGCGGCGTATCTGCCGATTGTACATATCTTTCGTGAGAATCTTTCATTTTCTTACTCGGCCTCCGACGCCTTCAGCGAGGAGAAGCGAACACTGTCGCTATCGACAATTTTCGTTAGTCCGCCGTTAGTGGTATTGCTACGTTGGCTGTAGAAGCGGGCCAATCTGAGCTTAATTAAAACTCGCGTACTATTCCTCTAGCTATGGAAACAATGCTGGACAGTAACGGTGCGCTCTTGGGAGTGGTTTTGGGCATGTTGCGACGCCGGCATCGAATATCGATGATCATATTCGGATGAAAGATCACCTCAATCTGAGAGGTATCAATAGTAGTAGAATTGAAGTTTACGCTGAAGAAAATTACACGCCTACTTCACATATGCTGTATCTGTGTGAGGACCCGATGTGCATCTATGTTTAGACTAAAAAATAATGTGAAGTGCCAACCAATGAATATCTATAATGATACTGAACTCTCGAATTAATCAAAAATATTTGTGGAGTCGGTGAAGTCGCTCAAGTTCATTTTAAATCCAAGTTCTGAATAGCATGTGCCTTGCTTATTCGATCCACAACAAAACAAAATAGGAACCTGCCGGTTTCAACGGCTTGCGATGGGGTAGACTGCACGGATCTCTAAGAAGTCGAATTAGAAAAAAACTGTATAAAAAGGCCGCATAAGGCCATATGCAAATCTACCGTAACGTTTCAACCTTTTGTGATGTCCATCACATTCGGCAGATGCGCCTCCATCGTTTATCCTCTGTATTCGCGCTCTATTTTCACGACGATATATATATATATATATATATATATATATATATATATATATATATATATATATATATATATATATCAGTTGTGTTCCTCACTATCATACTCAGTAGCATGTAACCTCTTGTTCTCTGACAGCGCCATCAATGGCACTCGCCCTGCCCTTACCGCCTTCCACGCAAAGTATAGTATGCGTAGTAGTGACATATGTTCCCTCCCCCCCACCTCGAGGTGGTGCAGAGTTTCGAATCAGGCCGGCTGCAAAAAATCACGTTAGGAACAAACAAAGGCCGGCGACAACTGCAGCCAGGCCAGCCGGCGGGGCATGAGCAGCAGGGCAGCGGCACCAGGACCAGTCTTAGGAGATGTTCGGACACTCGTTCACGGGGGACTCGGCGATTCGGGACTGCTCAGCGACAAAGTTCGCTCTCGGCGTCCGCCCCCTCAACGATCTTTTCCACAAAGTTTCGCGCGTCCTATGCAGTAAGCAAGCAAGCAAGCACTCTGCTACTGTTGCCACTCAAGGATGCACTCGCGGTGAGCCGTAGGGGTTGAGGGGGTCCCGGACGCCGGGGGCGGGCGCGCGCGCCCGCGCATTGTGCGAACTGTCGGAGCATAATGTTGGCGATCGTTGCTGGATTGCTGGCCGTCACATCGGGTCACATCGCCCCAGGGCCGGTGAAGTCGAAGACGCCAGAGCTGAAATTATTTGGATGGGTGGACACAACACGAGGGAAACAAAGAAAAACAGCGTGTATTGGTAGAAACTGACGAGATATTTATTTCAGGGGGGGGAGGTATAGGGACTTGGAGTTGGGGTGGGGTGGCTGAGTGATGGTAAGTGAGCAACGACAAATCCGAGTACGACGAGTTCGAGAAGATTTTCTCTTGTTCGCATTGAAACAGAAACGGGTCATTTTGCCCCTGTCGATCTTGGCGAATAGAATTTCGAATTTTGCAAGCGCACTTTCTTGTCGAGAGTAAGTATTTGACACGAAATATGCTTCTTCCATATGTGTCGTTGCGTGTTGTTAAGCCGGACGTTACGCAGCAGATATAAGTAGAATATTTTATTTTCGCGAAGTGCTACATACGTACGCAATTTGTATCAACACATTAGGAGTGACTCATATGACAGCGATATGCGGGAACAACAACTTGCGACCTCTAGTAACAACACTTGACATTAATACGGGTCAATAATTATTGACCCGTATTTCTGTATGTGTGCATGACAATTTAATTTCATCTTAACAGCCATCGGCCGAAGCACGATTTGGTCGTGTGCAGTCAGACCTCGCGCCACTTAATGCATGATCTTTAAGGCGCTCTATTTTTTCGCAGGCAAACTATCCTCAAATATGAAGGGAATCTCTTCGTAGAGTTCCATGTTTGATTTCGAAAACGCTTCCACCTTGGTGCCATAAATAGGGCTTATCAATATAATGCAATTATCGTATGCATGTCACATTTCTGTCATTTGGGATCACAATTAAAAACTCAATTCTATTAAATATTCTTTTTTTATGACAATTTTCATCAATTCTCCCCCAATTCTATTCAACAAATTTCTAATTCGGTTGGTTATTGTCAATTTATTTATTGGGTCCGTCAATGAACCAATAAAATTTTGACCTTCACGAGATGTTTGCTTACCAGAGGAGAGTAAACTGATTTCGTTGGTTCAGCAGATTAAGTTGCTCCGGTAATACCGAGTTGGACGTATTTTCTAGTACATATTTGTGGAGATAAAGTCGCCCTAAAATTACGTTATCCACTTGCGAAGTTCAATGTAAACAAGGTTCATATTTTGCTTTATAGGCTGGCGTAACTCGACCGCAATCTTCAAAGGAACTCTATTTGGGAATGACCGATAAATTGATCAGCAACATCACAGTAATGATTCAGCATGCCATATAGTGATTGAGTTAGACACTATCATATGTCTCCCTCTTGTTAAAGGTAGAAGCTCAAGCCAACGAGATAGTCGTTCGGATTGCAGTCGAGTGTCCTCTCAGCTACCGTTACCATGCCCAGTACACCATCATTATATATAATAATCGTAAATAATCCTAGTACTATCCGTCAAAAGCCTCCTTTGTCCTAACAGAAAAAAGGACTTTGCTTCTTCGTGATCATCTCACAAAGTCGAGGGGGGGGGGGGTCATATTGTCATAACTCAGCTTTCGCCCTTTCCACAACGGGTCATTTTCCTCTCCTGTGATTGTGCCTTCTGCTAGCAAAATGTAAATAAATAGATGAACGCCGGTCCGGTCTCTGTTCGATAAAAATACGTTTTTGTCTTCATTTGAACGGATGAATTTCGATCTTCGTCTGGCGAATTTGATTTATTTAACTTCGAGCGAGGGTAAATAATTCATTAAGCGGCTACAGTGCATAATTACGTGTGGCGAATTACAGCTCGCCTGTGCTGTTACGGCTAGCCGGTGTCTACAGGACTTGTGAAACTTTTGCGAGTTTGCAATTTCGAACGATTGAACTTCTCTCGTTCGCCACTGTACGGAGATGTCTGCGGAGTCCGCAAAGAGTCGCACCTGCCCTTATCTGGACACGATCAACAGAAGTGTGCTTGACTTCGACTTCGAAAAGCTCTGTTCCGTTAGTTTAAGTCGAATCAATGTCTACGCATGTTTAGTCTGCGGAAAATACTTTCAGGTATGCTATATTTTTCGACCTTAAATCATTTCATTTTCCATTGACCCACTAAATTTATTGACTACTAAGAATGGAACATCTATCGGCCCTCTCCACTGTTTCAATAGTTGCACTGAAGTGAAAGTTACTTGTGCGCTCTATTCATGATAATATATTTCTGTAAACCAAATAGAAATCCTCATAGTGGTTTGGGGCTGCTCCCTAAAAATCATCTCCCCCCTCGATTTTAAATACAAAATAACCCTTTTTTTTACGGCACATCATGGCACCGTCTATAGGTGTTGTTGGTATCGCCAGGTACGAGGAAAGAAGAGAATAAGCAAAGATGGCCCCGACAGGTTCTCATAGTAATACCCAAAGGTTAAGAGCTGAGGCCTGTCGCATAGGCGAGCAGCTGAGGGTCAGCTCGAAAAACAATTAGGTCTTGTTGGTATTGGCCTCTACAAAACTTGGGTACGAAAAAGCTCGCGAACCATAAGTTACCCTATTTAAAAATGACAAAGACAGACCTCTTGCGTCATTTTTTGAAGTTCATCAACGTTCTGTCACGTCTCTACCTTTATCACTGACCTTTTATCTTTGTTACAATGATTCCCCCTGATCGAGAGAGGAGTAACAAACCCGTGAATATTAAACATTGTTGCTGTGAATTCAGGGCCGAGGACCGTCGACGCACGCCTATACCCATAGTGTCCACGCGGGCCATCATGTCTTCCTTCAGTTGGAGTCACTTGAGTTTTTCTGTCTTCCCGACAATTATAGAGTGGTAGACTCTGCACTGGATGACATTTTATTCGTTCTCCAGCCAAGATTCTCCCTCCAGGACATCAAAGAGCTCGATAGAACGGAACGACTATCGATTGCGCTTGACGGTAACTTATTCATTTTTTGTAACCTCTATGTCTATGTTCGCAAACCTATAATAAGCAAAGGTAGTACATTCACGGTGAGAAATTACATTGCGTCTTGGATGACGGCTGATAGCTGTGGATCTAAAGGACTTTTTTCGACGCAGTGTGGTTCTATAGATTAATTGCTTCATATTTATATTTTGTCTGAGTTCTCTCATTTCCGATTTCGTGTGTGTATGTGCTCTTACCACTAAGTATATACATTTTGTTTTTAACCATGATTGTAATATGAATTCTGTCAATCCTAATGTGCCCCAAAGGCCTTATGGGTGACAATTATAACTGAAGAACTTTCGTTTCGATGATTTTTGCGGGTACCTCTAAGAACTATACGATATGTACTTGCGTTCTTCGTCTTTTTTTTTTCCAGAAACGAGGTATTTGCCCGGCGTCGTTGGCCTGAATAACATTAAAGCGAATGACTACTGCAATGTCATCTTGCAAGCATTGAGTGGTGTGGCTCCGTTAAGAGACTACATGCTGCGGGATGAGAACTACAGAGATATCAAGAGACCCCCGGGTGATAACATGTCTCTCATTGTACAGAGGTGTGTTCTAATTTCTATCATAATATTAATATACTTGATGAAACCATTTTCGTGCGTTGTCTAAATACTATCGTGTCGTGTAGTGACGAAAGTTGACGGCGAGCTGACCGTTTATAGACCGTTGAATTAATGCGACTCTTCGAATTCGTCTTTACAGGTTTGGTGAACTGCTTCGAAAACTGTGGAATCCTCGTCACTTCAAAGCGCATGTGTCCCCACATGAAATGTTGCAAGCAGTCGTCCTCTGCTCAAAGAAAAGGTACGATCGAGTGGCTGAGGCCAAGTTGACTTTATGCATTTTTCAGGCTGTTTTCGGTGGGTAATCTGATCTTCTCTCCTCTATAAGTTGCTATGAATATACCATTTGTTTTCATTTAAGTTTTACCTCCCCCCTCCGCTTTTTATATAGTGCCATGCTAACGTGATTTCCAACATCGACTCAATGTGACCATATAATCTTTATTTGCGAGATTTTTTAACGGGAATGAAGAGATTAATGTTCGATCTCTCGCATCGTTTTCAGGTTTCAAATCACGCATCAGGGCGATCCTGTGGATTTTCTCTCTTGGTTTCTAAATTCGCTCCATATAGCCCTGAATGGCACCAACAAGGATTCCAGCTCGATTATCTACAAAACGTTTAGGGGTCGAATGAGGGTAGGTTATGTTTGTGGAGCCGACGTTTTGGGAATTGTTGAATTCTCTGCGAAGGACCTCTTAGCAGTATGACTTTTTGACATTGGCCGATAGCCAAGGATTGAAGGCTCGCAACTTTGGAAAAGTCGAGAACGAGGAGGTTGGGTTAAAATCCTCCCAGACGAGGAGAATTTTACGATTTTATTATGGTCTTTCCTTATCTGTGGATTCTGCGAACGATTGAAAAATCGAGTGAATGTGGCCCCGACATGTCCTCGTAGTAATTGTCTAATAGAAGCAATTGCACTGCCGAAAGGATTTAACATGTCGCTTTGTCCCGTGATGTTTTCAGGTCTATTCGAAGAAGTTATTTCCCACCGACCCCGAGCACCAGCCTAAGGTCTACGATCCGTCCGAATACGAAGTGAAGGTTCGTATAAGGGTTTTTTTGTGCTATTCATTTTACATAGTTTCTTAAGGAACTGGCGAGTAGAAATCGTCTCGCTAACATGTTTTCGTTGTCTGAGCAGGAGGAAAAGATGCCCTTTATGTACCTTACCGTCGACCTGCCATCGCAACCTCTGTTTCGTGACGACCAACGAGAAAATATCATTCCTCAGGTAATCTATAATTAGCCGTGTTTAATAATTAGCCGACACTATTTTTTATTGCGCTACTAAAATAATTCAATCGCTTTCGTTAATTGACGAACTTCTGTCCTTCAAACAGCCAGAACTAATACGAAAT
Organism: Stratiolaelaps scimitus; assembly: GCA_019614645.1. NCBI lineage: Eukaryota > Metazoa > Arthropoda > Arachnida > Mesostigmata > Laelapidae > Stratiolaelaps > Stratiolaelaps scimitus. Next base: position 234,117 of record JABWDB010000054.1, read on the forward strand.
GTGATTTTTCACTTCATAGCGTGTTACGTCATTGAATGTATGTATATATTAATTGCGTTCGCCTGACTTGTCACGTTTGCAGGTGCCCTTGAATGTAATTATGGCCAAATTCAACGGACTCCAGGAGAAAGAATACAAAACGTACAAGGACAACACTCTCAAGAGGTTCGAGATTATTAAATTACCGAAGTAAGTGTTAACTTATATCTTCTGCAAAGCTTGCTTATGGTAGGTCAAATAATAAAGGTTCTGTAGATTGGCATATATAGTATTTTGTATATTCGTCAACACACGTTGCTTGGACATCTCTAACTGCATGAGTCTATCTGTTTTTAAGATATTTGATTCTCTATATAAAACGGTTTACGCGAAATACATTCTTCACGGAAAAGAACCCGACGATTGTCAACTTCCCAATTCGCAACGTCGATTTTGGGGATATCCTCGCACCCGAGGCACGGAAAGCCAATCCTGAAAACGTGTACGATCTCGTTGCCAACATCGTCCACGAAGGAGAACCTAATAAAGGTTAGTAACATATTGCTAGATATTGGTATTGCTCTGAAGACGAAGAAGAAGAACCAATTCAGGGTCTGGTAGACCAGATTCGTATACATGCGTATGTTTCTTAGGGCCCTTTCTGAGATGTCGCATGCAATAATTAATATTCAACGGTCGCGGATTGGGTATCGTTAGCCGTGACCGTGCGATGTTACCCCGCTGTCAATAAGGAGCACTTCGTGTTTATTCGAATAGATACATAATAGATAGATTGGTATACATGAAGCTTTATCTTGTTATTATTATTATTATTACTTAACAGGCACTTACCGTTGTCATATCCTGCATCGCGGTTCGGGAAAGTGGTACGAACTGCAAGACCTTCACGTAACCGAAATTCTGGCCCAAATGATAACGCTCTCCGAGAGTTATGTTCAGATTTGGCGGAGGACAAGTGTAGCATTCAAAGATGTGCTTAAAGGAAAGGACAATGTCGGAAGCACCACCAGGCCGGCAGCAACTGCCGCAGGCGATCCCGTTGGTGAAAGCGTCCAGATATCTGACGGAAAATCTGATATAACAGCGTCTGATCTTCATCAGCAAGAGAAGGCTGGCAAGGTCGTCGAAGGGAGCGAAAATCGAGGGGAACCACCCGGAAATCAGGTGATTCATGACGCCGAAATGAGCGAAGGCGTCCCTACCGGCGGCGGTGAGGACGGTACTAAGGGATCCAAGAGGAAATTCGATGAAGTATAGTGGCACAATAGGATTGGACGAAATTTATATATTGCTATGGGTACCAATACCAAATGCAACCATGCATTCGCGTAACTGCTGCAACATGAACGAGACGCAATTTAGACATGTTCGTTTTGTCTATATGAAACATGATTAAATTAGTCCACGAATGTCGAAATTGACTTCCGAAATGACTGTGCTGTCCTAGGTCAAGTCAAGCAGCGAACAGACATTTACTTGGGGTTATAGTCGACCAATATTCTACTTTGTCAACTATACGTTCTTTTGAGATATATTTAGTATTCCAGCTCAGGAAAGGGTCTGGATTCACAGCGTCCATTTTCCATAAGGTCCATTTTCCTCAGCCCTAGGTATTGATTAATAGCGATGTTGTATGCTTGTAAATGCAAAAATACATATGTATATAATAAACAGTTTGAAGCTCAATAATGGCTCGTCTGAAGTCATCATTTCATTTTTCGTCAAGTTTTTGCGAAGCAGAAAAGCCTTTCGCTGAAAAGGAAGCTCACTATGATCGGCCTTCAAGTAAGTGTCAAGTTGAGGGTTGGTATGAACTGATAAAAGATAAGCAAGGTTTTCTTTACCAGCATTATACCCTGAAAAAGGACCAAACACATGAGAATTAGGGTATACATTTCTTAAGCCGTTTATGCGCCCTGTATAATGCCAAGTTGCTTAATTTCTTATCTGTTCCTTCTGTTAGGATTGTTTGGCAATGTTATTATATTTTCTTCCTTATCTAACCTGCAATTGCACGCAGGCATCCGAGATCGTGCCAAATCTCCTTAATTAACGCGTTTCACTATCGTTATAACTGAGATATTTCTATATAATATTTCTGGTAGACTTAGACGTGTCATCATTGTCGGCCATGTCCAGTGGCGGACTTATTTATAAATAAGGAAATATCGGGCTTATTTTTAACATACGTACAATATAAAGCTATGTTGAGGAAACACAAATCGTGTGAATACTTGTTGTTGTATCTTTTCATCGGGGCTTCGTATAGTATTGCCCCTTTTATTGTTTACCCGGGGTAGCTTCACGGGTGCCGGTGATATTGCAGTGGTAAGGTATTAGGTGTACTGACGTGGACATCGCCCCAAACAACGAAGCAATTGCTCAACTGATGGATAACAGCGGACCCTCAGACCTTTTGCAGATCCTATATTTGGCGAGTGGCGGCATGCGAATCTTCAAGCCAATCACTGACGCTAACGACGTCGATATAACTCACCTCTGTCCGAATTTACTCGCCTGACCTCGGTGGCAACATCCGTGCGCAGTTCCCCACTCTCGACGTTTTATGTCTGTGTCTTCGAGGGAGAGAACAGATCTAACGTCGCAAATGCGCGCAATCTGCATGAAGGGATCGTAGATATTATTTGCATTTCTTTGTACGATTCGATCATATAACCGTGTTACTAGCGTCATACAGACTTTAAACCAGCTGCTCGATCCGGTCGCACACCGCCATCGCGCCACGAAATAATACAAGCTCGCATTTCCGAGTTACAATTCAGTAGAACTGAGACAACTGCGTTTTTGTTTCGTTTAGTTCGCGACACAACGTGTTCATAAGTGCCCGTGGTATTGCTAGTTCGATGGCGGATAATATATATAGCCAAGACATTTTCATGGAGAAATCTATTAATCATAATACGTATCCAGATCTGAAGTGGCCACAAAAGCTACACTATTTCTTCTCACTGTAGCAGTCGTCACCGGCCGGCCGCGTCCCTCGTACGTTCTTTAAGCGAGTTTCATCCGTGGTTCCTAGTCGATTACAGCATGCCCCTTTTACATTTGTTCGATTAAATAGAAAATATGTCTAACACGAAGGTCCATCTACATGTTTCATTTTTATTTCCTCTACATACAGCCGCTCATTCCTGGTAAACAGATTTAGATCCCCGATGCGGTCTCAAAGATCATCTGTGTATAGCGAATCACAAAAATAAATATTCCGGAGCAGATTCTTCTTCGAATCCACGAGTTGTGTGCGCGATACGTACACGCGAATGACCAACTGACTATCGAGCGACTACCGCCGTCATGTGCTGGTCCCCACGTACAGCAAAAAGTAGAAATCGTCGAAGACAACACTCCAACCTCCAACCCCATTTTCGGGCCCATCCAATAAAAAGGATTATTGTCGACGACGATCGGTGACATGAAGTCTACAAGCACGTTCTTCGTCTTTATAGCATCGAACGATGTCACGTTCGCGGGAAGATGAATGATCTCGCTATTGGATCATATTTGCCGCTGTCCAGCCGATCGCACCAACAAACGGCTCAGTTACAATCGACGACGCTGCACTGAGCGTCCGGCGGTCCGGAACACAATGACTATGCTGTAGCGATTTTGCAGCAATGCGCATCCCATTGGAGTTTTCTACGCGCAACAAGAAGACGGAGACATATTTGCACGGTCACAGTGAGCAATACATTGCATTAGACGTTTTGGCAGGATTGTCACTATCATATTAATTATCAGATGAATTATTTGAATAGAAAATGCGTCACTGCACCTTCATAGACATGGCCAACGTTGCAACGACAGGGGGTGAGCGTCGAATGAGCTCTTAATATTGATCACTTGAGTAGTGCGCAGCCATTCGAGTGTAGCCGATATTTGAGCGGCTCTTCTCGCTTTCTTTGTTACTATTAATAAATAATGATGTTATTGTATCAATGTCGAATAAGACGTCAGTAGTTCATTTGTCATACATTTCAGTTCACTGGGATTCTTCTCTTCTACATTCGTGTGTTAACTCAGACGTCGTTCGTCACTTCGCAATTAATCTTCATGATGCAGTGCGCTGAAACCATACAACGTGGCAAATTGAACCAATTCTAAGCGTATTTATTGTCGAATCTTCTCGAAAGACACTGCGCGCCTGCCAGTGTTATCCCACGTGTGAGCTGTGCTATCATTTGTTGCGGATAATCTCCTCCGGGGCTGACAACGAGTCAAATGATTTTATAATACTCATCTGTAGCAATTGTTCTGTTTGATATGTTTTTACGTATTATTGTTATTATTATGGACTGCTGTGTTCACTAACTGAATCTTCCACTTGGATTATCCTGAGGAGTTGGATGGGCGTATCAGCGACTTGCGTGAAGTAAGCGCTTTTTTAGTAATTTCATGCTTGTTCATTCGGAACAGGCTCCACCTTGTGTGGTGCCTCGGGGAACGTCCGTAAACAGCAGCACTCGGGAAGATAAGATTCTCTTAGATAATAGCATAGAAAATTGCATGTTTGAATTACCCCTGTCTAGTCGACGCTTACGCAGGCTATTATACAACACCACAAGACTACACGCGTTCGGTTGAAATAGCAATCAAAGTCTTGAATGTATGTAGTCGCAACGGCAACACTACGACACAGTGTTATAGATGCACTGACACACCTCTTGCCATAAGACCACCAGTTGTATGTTCCAGCGATTCGGACCGGAGTACACAACGGATTAAATCGGATCTCTGTCACGCGTTGAGTCGGATCAAACGATTGGGAGAATAATTATGCTCTGACATTTTCAGACGCTACACATATTTTTTTTTATTATTTTATAGTATTATATCACCGTGTCCCCATTGAATTGAGCAGTTGGGCCGCGTCGAAAAATAACTGATGTTCTGCCTTAGTGCAGGAGTCGTCATCGTAACAATTCCACAAATCGTTATTCAAACGCTATAACGAATAAAGGCTCTATTGAACGCCACTTCTTCGAGCTGGATCCTAGTCGAAGCGCAATAAATTCTAGCAGGTAGTCCGAAGCTTAGTTAGTCATAGTGTCGGTTTATCGAACCGATCTGCATTCGATCGCTTGGTCTCCACTTCTGATACGAGCGTACAACGCTCCCAGAAGCGCAGATCTGGCAACGTATCCGTTCATCAGCGTGGACATTACACGTCTGGTGTTTCAGGTTGTTCGAGCAGACTTTTCCTCACACAGGGTAGGCCCAACTGTGTCGGACTTGATAGTTTATTCACATTTCCGCTACGAGATACGAGATGCTGAGACGAACTGAGAAGGTGGCGGACACTCATCCATTTTACCACTTGCTATCTATTTATTAGGGGGTATCTTCGGCCCTTTCCGTTAGGAAAGTTGAACCCTTCAGGTGTAGCTCAGTCTTCAGCGGTTTGCTTTTACTATGGCGAAGGAAAGAGCAACTGGCTGGTCGACTTCTGATCATTGTAACATGGATCGGCTTAGACGCTAGGCCGAGTCGGTAGACGTACCGATGTAGTTACATTTGGCCAGTATACAAGGCAACACTTCGCGCATGTAGTACGATAGTGGAAAACGACAAACAACTTCCGATTGAGCCGAATTAACATCAGATTCATTCAGTAAGAGCTTGATTACACGGCGACTGATGGCGAGCAGTGGTGTTGCTCAAACTATGAACGGCTCACGTATCAATGAAACGGTTATAATAGTGTGTTAGCATAATCTTTACGCTTCCAGTAAACTGTTCAGGCGTCCATGTGACACTTTTTCGACGCCACGAACAACACCTATGATATGCCTTCAAGTGCGAGCCCCAAAGGTCATTGTGGTTTCGAAAAATAGACGTCGCGTGTTACGGCGTAAATTCAGTGATTTGTGGCCGTCGACACTCGTGAATGCAATGGTCGGCATGTGTGAACAAAAGGGGTTCGGTCATCCGCTGTGTTCACGTCTCGTGTATGGGCTCACAATTCTCTTAGCCAGCCTGCACTCGGCCACCCCTGGAGAAATCGAAAATGGAACTTTGGCTGTGTCCGAAATCGGAATTGAGAACAGTGGTGGGACGTCGATGACGCCGTTCAACTTTTCATTAGATGTCAACGCTCCGGTGACGACGATCAGCGCTGTAGAGGATAGCCTGCTCTCCAGGCTGGTGCCCAGTGAGGTCTCGGGAGCGGTAGGTCCCTACGTCGGATCGAACAGTGCGAACAGCTTCGCATTTGAACAAAATGTAACTGAAGTTGACCCGTTGCATTTGAACGTGGGAAGTGAAAACAACAAGGATGATTTCAGCATGGACAAATCGGTCAATGATGAGTCGTCATCTAGACCGGCATTAAACATCACATTGAATCAGGGTTCCAACGATGCTCATGAGAACGTATCCGAGGGGAAAACTGCCAACGATGATGGTAAGCAGACGCAGATTGATACGCATGAGCTTGCCAACGAAGTGCGGGTAGGTACACTCAAATTATTTAATTAAAGAACAGCAGATTTGCAATGAGTTATATCTCGTCCATCTAAAGGTGTATTGTTATAGTTAATATAGACTTTGGCTAGCCATGGTGACACATTTTACACTACGTAATGAATTCACTCCTGAAAAAAACTCACATAGGACCCTTGGGATAAATTATTAAAAATGTGTTAGAGAGAGATAATTTACATATTGTTTTGAAAAAAAGAGAATTTTATAAACACATCAAACTGCCATTTCGAAAGACAAAGAACGTCACAAATTGGACTAAGCATAGACAAATTTTATATTTAAAATGTGACTGCAATGTATGGTGTCGTACATTGCGGTCATATTTTAAATATTAAATTTATAAATAAAGAGTATGTTATCATAGATATTTCAGGATGATATAACGTTAGCAGATGCTAAAAGTTTGTGGGAAGACGGCGGAAGAGTGTGGACAATTCTTCAATAAAAAGAAATGCCACAGTATCATTTTCTCAAGGAATATAGAGAAGAAAAGGCGAGAAATTCAACACAAAAGGATAGATTATCAAGAAGGACGTAAGTACCATGGAGTGGAACTGGGAAACAATGAAGATTTTCCTTTAAAAAAAAGAAGCAAAGATAACGAATGGCAGAGGCGGAGCCAACCAGGACAGAGACGGAGTTATATCAAAGGGTAGCTGTGGGCTAGCAATAGATACCTGATCACGAGACCATATGGAAGAGAGGATGTTTGTGCCTACTGCAGTTACATACGCGAACGGAATAGTCAGTAGCTAAATGGCGATGTGGTTGGCGATGTTGGTTGGCGCGCATTTGATAAGAAAGAGATGCCGGAGAAAAATGTAAGAAAAAAAAAAATATATATATAGAACCATTGAAAAATGCCTAAATATATACATATATAATTAAAAAATTGTAATAAAGAAAGCGAACAAAGATATATCGGACGATTGTGTTGCATTTGCAGCATTTTCCCCTGTGCCTCATACCCGTCATAGAAATCTTAGTAGATTCTGGATGAACAAATAGAAATGCAAATCAACTCGTTGTAGGTTTTGACTGGGATTAAAAAAAACTCGGAAACAAATATACGATATCGTCGGCTGAACAAGCCGAACTTTGTTCTAATAGAGCGTTAGAATTTAAATCGATAACAGAATATTCGAGTATGCTTTTTTGTTTCGTATTTGGTGACTTTCGACTGGCGCAAAATGAACCCGAACTCAGACAGCAAGAAGCGAGTTTGTCTGAGAAGCAATTAGTTTGTTTTAGGGGGCGTTTCCAGTAAAAAAGAAGAGATTCAACCAAGCAGATAATTCTCTTCCCCACAAGCCTTGCTGAGCTTGGTGAGCTGAGTGTGGATCCGCGATAAGCGTGAATGAACGTGTTTATATCATCTCGGCTGTTTGGTCAAATCACCGTAATCGCACCAAGCCTCGCCCTTATTCGTATGCGTTCCCCATTGCCTCATTAAGCTAACATTAGATAAATTGCTATATATAATATATGATGAAAATTATTACGCGTGATTCTCTGACCACTTTGTCGTCCATTCGAAACACATGCAGTTCTATTAACAAATGATCTGTTACTATAGCATCACGAATAGCCGGGACTGGTGTAGGTTCCGGTGAGAGTGAACGAATTAGATTTGCGTGCAGAGTAAAGGGGTCATGTTTACTCTGGACTTTCAGCCGGATTTGTGCCGACAGCCCTGCTGCGAAATGGCAGAACCGACAATGATGTTGAGCTATCTGAAACCTACAGTGAGCATTCGTTTCCTCTGTTATCAATGAGTGGGCCTCGATTTGGAGCTCGAGACCTGGCCCTCGTTCAGCTCGACGATGTGCCGCCGTCCGCCGTTGAAGAGGATCGTGTCAAGGTGAACACGTCAACGTCAGTCGAGGAGGTGAAAATTACGGGCCACAGCCATACCGAACAAGCCGCAAAGTTTTCAACGGGAAAGGTCACACTGAAAGAATCACCTGAGTTACACAAAAACGTTGCTGTAATCGACCCGTTAGAAGTAGATCCGAAAATGGTGATTTCCCACATCTTTGTGACGCCCGCGATCCCTCTGGACATGAAAGGCAATGATAATTATTTAGCTTATCCATATGCGATTCGGACACGATTCAGACACCACCATATGCGATTCAGATATATATATATATATATATATATATATATGTATTCAGTTAAATTAAAAATTCAACTTTATTAATTGGGCTTACTTTCCACCGTATTGATAATTAGGAGAAAATGCTCGCAGCTGGTGTCGCTCATGATACTCGATAGTTGTCATATGCTGTCGTTTGTTCTACGTTACGGTATTGACTTAATTAATTACAATTTGTATATTCCTCATTGTTGGTTAATAGAGATAAGTCAATCCAAGAAACCAGCATCTTGCCTGAACGAACGTACACAACGATTATCATCCTCCGCCTCCGAGTTACCAGTTTCCTCTGATGCGACCGAAGAAGGCCCTGCAATTGCTCGTTGCCGTAATCGTCAATATCGGTATCGCGTCAAGGTAAGTGTACCTCTATAAACTGTCATGAAACCGTTCGTGACATCAACAAAGCCAGCATTAAAACACCGTTGTCTAATAACAGCACATGCATGAGCATATCTTTCATCATCATGTGTGTGTATGGATACCGTGTTGGAAGTGGCCCCGATCAGAGAGTGGTAGAAGGGAATAACAAATGAGGAGGTATGAATCAGAGACGTACAATCAAACTGTTCGAAATCCTGCCAGAAGTTAGTAACGGCTCGTCGTATGCTTCGTCTTTTAAGGCGTCTAAAACGAAGCCAGTGCCAGCATCGCTTACGTCGGCGTTCGCATTCACAAGAATCCCTAAGGAGACTAGCGATCTGCGCGACAGAACAAGCTCTACCGCCAGGATTTCTCAAGGTGGATCTGTGAAAGCGAATCTCGTAAATACTGACGGAAAAAATAGCGCCACTGTGATCGTCGATCACCCGATTAGACCATCCAGTGATGATTTTTTAATTAACGTACTCCGCAACTTCGGGGTTCAGACCGAGATCGCGCCATCAAAAGGGCGAGTCGAAGAAGATGTCATCGATGTTTCAAAGGCTGTGTCAGCAAACGCTCCTGACAGCCATTCCGAATGTGCGGGGTATAATGAGTGTGGAAATAGAGGGAGACCAAAAGCTGTATCATCATCTTCTAAGGAGACTGGTGTCAACGGAAATGCCAATCGCCAAGAGCGAGTAATCGGTACTGAGAACGTTTCCGGCGGAGGGTTGAGCGGAGCACAGATCCAGTCTGTGAGTCACAATGTGCAACATGTTTCGGCTGCCGTACCTGCGATGGTGGCGAATCCGAACGACGATGGTCAAGGTCACGTGACGTCATCTGGCGACGCCGTTGTGGAGCTAACTCCGGGAAAGGTGATTGCTTTTTGCATGCTCAATTTATAGCTGATAAAAGCATTATCGGAATAGCCTATGCAGAAGAACTGTTGTCTGTTGAAACAGTTCCAATATCGAATTTACTTATAACCATGCAACCTCTCCTACAAGGTATATGTACACGACGTGGAGCGAGCGACGTTTACCGAGGCGCCGGACGAGGATGGCGCCATTGCGAAGAATCTCGCGGCGAGGAAGAGCTACGAAGATGAGTTTATCAACAATGTTCTTAAAAATTTTGGCGTCCACATTGGCGAGCTGAATTACAACTCGCTTAAGTCGGCCAACGTGAACCTAGACGAAATGAACGTGGTCGAACAGAATTTTAAGCATCCGAATTTTTTGTCTCAAACTGCAATACCACCCACCTCTGACATGCTCTCGAATGACGGCGGATATAGAATAAAAAGCCAACGAAAACGTATATCGCATAAAGGACGTCCGATAGTAGAAACACCATTTCAAGCGTATCATGATGCGGGGCCAGAGACACCGTCAGGACACCAAAATCAAATGGACATCCAGTTTGTTCAAATCCCGGAGATATCGCAAACTGCACAACTGAACTCCGGCAATTATCAGAATCAGCATCGTACGTTTGACCGATCATTCGGTTCCCCTGTGGCTCTACGATTAGAAGCTCAGCTGCACACTCCAGCCTCTAGTGTCCATTCAGCTAGCCCGCGTTATCCACCACAGCGGCCATATGGATACGGGCTGCCCAATCTGGCATTAACGCAAGGAGCCGCCGGGGTGACGGTCGAGCCGAAATACGCATTGGAACATCGACTCGTTGACGAGAACAATTCGGACGAGTTATCCGCATCAGGGCTGTACCCACAGCACTTGCAACATGACCACGGCAGACGAAACCTGCCACCAATCTCTCCGAGAGTTTCATCACTGGGCCAACAGATGTTCGACAGCAGACAATCTTCTAACTTCCCATTTTTAGTGGGACAATACAGTGGGCCATCGAATCGTCACCTGAGCGCGCAGCATCTACAGATTACGCCCGAGTACACCTACCCGCTATATCAGCCATTGTCAAACGCTCACGACCACGAGGGACTGACATCGATACAGGCTGAGAACGCCCACGGGAGTCACATGCAACGATATCCACTCCTTCCGCCAGTTTATCAGACAAGTCGCCCGGCCCAACATGGCTATGGTTCTTATCAGCAACGTCACCAGGAGGCGCAAAATGGCTATCGCTTCCTTGATACAAATGCGGTCCAACTCGCACTTCGGTACCAAAGATCGCTAATCGGTGAGCGCGATGTCGGCCTTCCACTGCCGATTCTTACTCGGGGACGTGTGGAATATTCAATGGGAATTCGGCCAGCCGTAAATCGAGTACGTCACTGAAGGGGTTTCTCTAGCGCGGGGTGGGGGGGATCAAGCAGGCTAGATAACTCAGCTCAACGACATCTGGTCGACCCCGTGCAATTCAATTAGGATTTACCAGCCGACATCGGAGAAGACACGTAGGTGCACACATCGGTTCGAACTACCCACCGTTGCACATTTGCAGTTTAAAAAGCATTGCTTCATTGCTCTTTATTTAACCGCTCTTACAGATGCAGATGCGATTTGAGGAGTAATTGTATTGTTATTATTAGTTTTACTGTCATTATATATCATGAAATCACATTAGCTATAAGAAACGCATCATGCAAGGATAAGCGATTGACAGATGGAATATATTGGTCATGTTAGTTTTTTTTTTGGGTAGGACCTATATAATGTTTCGTACAATAAAACTCGCTTTTCTAAAAAAAGATACCACGATAGTGAACTTCTTTTAAAAGTCATTTTGGAGATAATAAGATATAGGCTCACTTCATATTTGAAACAGTCCGCCCTCTGCCATTGCCTGGCGGTAAGTGAAATATCAAATGCAACAATCATCAAGACAGAACCTATTATTACTTTAAGAAATTTTGTTTTTAAACTTAATTTGTTCCAAGTTCTTTTACGATAGCCTCCCATAAAAATACAACACGTTCAGTGACTCCGTTTGATTGTGTTTTTCAATTTATGATCAAGGACATACGGAAGGACTAAAATGAAATTTTCCCTAGCAATTTATGATATTTTTACATTTTTATGATTGATTAATGTTTACTACAGCTAATCTACGAATGATACTCGATGATATTTCTAATTTAGCTAGCGTTTTGAGGCACACATCTGCTTAACTTGTTTCCGCAATTACCAAAATCCCCTTTGTCTCGTATGTATCCCAAAAGTGTGTTCAATATTTAAGTAAATGTATATATGATAATATATAACGTATTTTGGCGTAGGTGAAGGATACGGCGTTGCCTTGACGAGCAATAACAGCGTTTGGCTGTAGATTTGATTTGTACGAATCTTCGCATACGATACACTGGGATACATGCACCGTTTGTTATTAATACGATTCGCCACATAACGGTAGTGAAGAAAACTCTGCTCGATTCCGTTCGCCGCTTTCCATAAGCAATCGCGGCGATTACCACGGTAGCATCTGGTTGGCCATCGTACACCGACGTATAGCCAGTCAGCGGCCGTGCGCGATGCAGGTGACCCACTCCCGGCCAGCCGACATGACCAGACACAACATGCCGCTCTTCCTGAGCCGTGGTCAGCGGCGGCGTAGACCGGCGAGCCGCTGGTACGAGCCGTGGCCATTTCGACAACGAGCTGTTGAAAAGTCCGCCGAAAGGCCACCGTCATCGTCGCTACCCTGCGAAACAATCCCGTGCTAACGGCTGCTTGCAGGCCGCTCGTCGTGGACAAACAAATCGCGTATCGGAACTGGAAGGCTGCTATCTATTTCAACCGTGTCGCGCTTTGGACGCTTTTCAAGCCGTAAATACGTAAGTGTCATTTTCTAATGTCTAATGAACATTTGTGTGCTCCTTGAACTCCTAAGACACGTTGTCGTTAGTGAACAAGTGGCGGAAATCCAGGTAGGTATATTTCATAACAACGCTCCCGTTCGTAAGTAGCAGTGTACAAGTATACCAATAAATATATGACACATTCTTGAAAGCTGGCTTACTTCAGAAAATCGACCATAAACAGGACAACAATGACATCGCCGCTAGGGTCCCCAAGTGTTCCCTTTATCTATCACATTATTCACTTCCGAGTCGCCATTGACTCATTGATTCCTAGCTGATGGTAGGGTGATGTCAACTTCCGTAAACGTTATCGCGTGCGCACGTTCGAATTGGGGGGGGGAGGGCTTGAGACTTTCGTGACATCGTCCGGAAGATGAATTCGAGCATGGGAACACTCTTGTTATCACACTTGAAATAATAGAATCGGCACTGTGACAGCCGTAGCTTCAAGGATACGTAAAGTGCATAGATTTTATTGTCCATATGGATAGTATCTATGTTCTTTGTCAAGGTAGAGTATCGGTCTAACTCATGATTTTGAATAGACTCAAAAGTGTTCATTTGCTCATCAAGTGGCTTGAACAAATTTACAATGAGCCATAATAAACGCCTATTTGAATAGTTCTATATTTGAGCTAATGCACAAGTTTAAGTATCAGTTTAACATAACCAAGCAATGCTTAACAAAAGTTATCATGATAAACGCAGGTTGGGTTTGAACTCTTCAAAATTGAATGCGATAGCAATTGTTACAGAATCACCAGCGACACCGGCCTTAGACAACCATGGAGCTATCCTCGTTAGCTTTACCGTGTGCTGCTGTGATGCTGTTGATGATGGAACAATGTTCAACTGCATCGTACAACACGCAACCCAGCTATCACGGACGGCCCCGAGATGAACGGTGCCCAGCGGTGTCCGAGGAGCAAATTATCTGCCCTCAGCATGCACGATCGTGTAGTCTAGCCAAACTGGACGGTTGCAGTCGTGATGGTAAGTGGTAATACGAGATCCCTCTGTGCTGAATCGAAGCTTTCCGAAAAGTACATCCGTCTGAGTAACGCTAAAGGCTAACTAGAGTATTGATCTATGTAGAGTTGCCTATTTGAACAGAACCGTCTGAGTGAACATTCAAGGCTGATCGGTTTTACCTGATTACATTTCTAGATATATATATATATATATATATATATATATATATATATATATATATATAAGAAACTATTTGTGTGCTCGACGTGGCACAGAACGTGCATAGGGTGAGTTAGCATTTATGTAACCAGAAGGTGGCCCCGACAGGTCCTCATAGTAATACCTAAAGGTTAAGAGCTGAGGCCTGTCAGATAGGGGAACTGCTAAAGGCCAGCTCGAAAGAAAAAAAAAATATATATATATATAAGAAACTATTCGTATGCTCGACGTGGCAAAGAACGTGTAAAGGGTGAGTTAGCATTTACGTAACCTGTACTCACTATTATCCGCTATTACATACTGATCTAGTGCGTTCTTCCTGGCTCGTTTACGTTCCAATATTAGGGATGTATTGCTGCGAAGACAAATGCAATCACGCGATCTGCTATGATCGTCATGGCACCGCCATTCATTCGGACCAGTATCGGCCCTACGACTATAATCGGGGCTCGAGACCGTACGGTGACAACGCAGTGGGCACTTCGGCCTCGCCAACCCAGTACAATGGCCGGCAGGACAACTCGTACGAGACGAGAAGCTCACGTAACCTGCGGAACCTGCGAAATCTTGGGTGACCTTTCCATTGTTGTTTATACGTGAAATAACCCGGACTATAAATTGAAAAATAAATTCAAGTAAAAATTTTCTATCAAACTGAAGCTACCTTCAAATGGCATTGTTCAAAAAACCTGCATGTCCATAACATGTCCAAAAAACACTCAGCTAATGTTAGATTATCACTTGTTCCGAGAATAATGCACATCAACAAACTGGCCCACTCGTTGAACGACTCGATTATTTATGAAATATTTGGCCGGTAATTTAACGAATTACGCTAACGAATGAAAATAACGCGAAATACAATTGTGAATAGATATAATCTTTGGAACGATGCCTGCTGTCGGTTGGCGGAAAATCATTCATTATTATGTTTTATGATATAGAACGAAATGAATGGCGCCTTTAATTGAAATACAACAAGAAATACTAGAGATCGATATTGTCTCGATAATGTAATGCTTCTTTATTCATTCGTTCATACGCTAAATATATTAGAATAGTTGGCGAGAGATAGTCACCACGGGGTGCGAACATGTACAGGTGGTGGACAATTACTGTCAGTAAAGTTAAGTAATTAATTTAAAAAAAACACGCACACATATAATAGATGCTTATGCATAACTATGCATGTATCTACAAATATATATATATATATATATATATATATATATATAGCAAGAGTATAGTTTCGTTCAGATCGTGATACATTCGTTTCGTTTCAAAATTATGACATCACCACCGTTGCTTCTACCACATGCGTATAAACGTCTATACGCATTTCGAATTCTATTATACAATACACTCGACCAGCTACCTATGGAATTCTTCCCGTCCGCTCGTCGAACTAGGTCGGCAGAGCTACCTAAACATGTTATCTCGTGTTCTACCTAGAAATGCTTCGTTATGCAATTTTGATATACAATACAAAAAAAACGATGATCGTTCATGTTCTGCCCCCTATATATATATATATATGTCTTAAGGTTTCATCTTTCATATATAAACATATGTTGATGTCCTATTTGATAGTGTAACGTATCTAGATGACTAGATAGCTTACACTATTTGCGTGAGTCGCACGTGATCAACTACTTCAATAGACAAAAAAAAGTTGAGGCGAAGAAGATTACGCTCATGATGAACAAATACATTGACCATTTCGCTAAACTACAACCGTTGCGGATTCCAGAGAGAGACAGAGAGGGATGGAGAGAGGGTTCCAGTTCGCGAAATATGCTACACGACTACATTTATATTTGTGCTCCTTTGTTTCTCGACCATAATGGTTTTCGTATGCGAAACGTCCTCAAAGTGTTGTCCGCGTTGTATTGCGATTAGGCAATCGTAGCTAGGAGTCTCATAGTTCGTTCTCATCGTTCATCGAAACGCCCAACGGAAACCCAGTGAGATTTTATGTTCACACTCGCAAATTGGTCATTGATATCGAAGACTTCGCTGGAGCTCACTCTTGTCGCTCGCAAATGGTGCCTACAAGTTTCGTACATTTCTCGTCGATGGATACACATCTGTGAGCGACAGGATCTATCAAAGATGTACCTTTCGTCAGAATGGATTTTAGTCTGTCTGTCTCTCTCTCTCTCTCTCGGTCTCGAGGGTTGGCCATTCGAGAAAATCTACCTTCTTTTTCTAGTCGAAGAAGAACTCAATGAGCAGCACATAACGCAGGATTGCGCCTACCTAAACCAAGGTTGTTTCGAGCCCTCAACTAGGTCAAAGCATTGCTGCTATCCTTGAAGACGAACAAAACAAGAGTAAATGGCCGTTTTTTTTTGTTTGTTGATGTTTCCACACAAAATTGATCTCCCCCTCACCCGCTTATACTGACTGACTCTTACGTTTTGCTCGTACCGGGTTGTGCGTGAACCTGATGATGCTGATGGATCAACTGGTGTTGCTGATGCTGTTGAAGCTGTTGTTGCATCTGTTGCTGTTGCTGCTGTTGCTGTATTTGTTGCTGCTGTTGTTGCAATGCGCTGTTTGGAATGATGAGGCCTCGTACGAACTCCCAGAAGTGCTGCACAGCTTGAGCCGCAGTATCCTGGGAACCACCTGGGGTACATTCAGTGACACAAAAATAGAAGAGGAAATAAGCAAGCCGAACACAGTAACGGTTGGTGGCTTCTCATTTCTAGCCAGCGCTACAAAAACAACAGCACATATATGTCGATGTTCGGCACAAGCGATGTGGTTCATGATACCGATCTCATTATATATTGCCATGTTAATTGACGTCCGATAGTTTGAAATCAATGAACCTCAATGGTTCCCACAACGCCATTGACAAGAAAACAAAAGAAACAAACGCCACTGACTGTCATCAGCGGAAACGCTGACATAGTGTAAAAGACCTCAGCCTACCGAAAAATGAGAAAACAGCATGGCGACAAGCAAATTGGCATTCGTGAATATGTATGCGTGTATAGGCTACTTTGTAAGGAGAGCATTTTATTCGAGTCTTGAATTGTTCGCCCATCGAGAATTTTACCTCCAGCGCCACCTTGACCGTTCGAATTCGATGTTGTCTGCAAATCCCGAGGCAGCTTCGTGCTGAGGGAAGTCTTCAGTTGATCCCAAACCTGTAAATGAGGACCGTAGATTACAACGATATGAGTAAGACTTACAGATGTACAATGATGTATCTGCATATATATATATATATATATATATATATATATATATATATATATATATATATATATTTGATTGGATGTAAAGTAGTTTTCATTGTGATTTTATATCAAGATTGAGATCATATCGCTGTTCTAGGTCCGGTCAAAGGTTGGCTTTCCCACAGCGAGCGAAAACCTCGCGGACTTCTGCTCAAGAAAAAAGGCAAAATAAAACTAAAGTCGTACCCCGCTAATGTCTAGCTGCTGCGGCATCTCTATTTGTATAATAGTTTACTGACCGTATGCGACGGTGAACTCGCTGTTGCCGTAGTAAAATCCGCTAGTCGATTGCCATTTCGGTAGTGTTCGGCAAGAAGACGCTGTAACAGGAACGACACTGGTGAGGATCAGGGCGGCAGATGAATTTGAAGTATTCACATACCTACATTACGGCCCTTTAATCATGAAAACCACTGTTGTCTGTATGGTATAATTCCCATTTGGCCGGTTCACTATCTATTCAATGAAGGGTCGTTTTCACCTGTACAAGCTGTGTGAAAAACAATTATCATATGTGTACGACTCAACTAACATGTATATCTCTACTGTGGTTCGTCACAGCTAGATACGAACAGAGGATTGCCGGAGCACTCCCACATTGATATACGTGATCTGCTTCCCGAACTAAGGTTTTCGGGCTGACCCTCACACCAACATTTGACGTCCACGGACGTGCCCGAACTGCTCACTGTATATAACTATGTATTTAGCAAACTACGGTGATGTGATGTCATGCATGCAAATACCATTTCCATGAGGAGGTCCTGTGTTAGGAAGCTATCCTGATTATGCGCGTACACCATCTTCATCGCCTTGCCGACTTCGTGAGGGCGGTTCTCCGGTGGCGGCATTACCCAGTACAGCATCAGTTCGGCCTCAGTCAACGAATCCATCGCGCCTTGAGGAGCTGTGTTAGAACGTAATTCTATGAGACGTAAGCTAGTAACAAGACCAACAATTCAACCTAAAACCCGCCTAAATTCAACCTATACTAACACCAACCAGTGAGGTCAAGAGCAACTATATCGCAAGGCGAAGACGAGCATGAACGACTGAATTAAATTT
Organism: Stratiolaelaps scimitus; assembly: GCA_019614645.1. Lineage (NCBI taxonomy): Eukaryota > Metazoa > Arthropoda > Arachnida > Mesostigmata > Laelapidae > Stratiolaelaps > Stratiolaelaps scimitus. The sequence continues at coordinate 252,442 of JABWDB010000054.1, forward strand.
AAGCTGTCCATTCACTGTTACCCGAATCGTCGCATGTCACTGTTGGCAAGTAAGGCTAAAGGTACATGGCACATATGTGCGTATAAACTACTCACAGCAGATGAGGCCGATCACCGGCATATACTGGGCTTCGTTATCGCCGCGCATGTCCAACTGGTAGTCGAGCTGTTTCAGGACATCGCGCTTCGTTGGATGCGGAGACAACCGCGGATGTGAGTGGTACCATCCGACTGGGTAGAGATTGCGTGAGCACATCGAGAGCTGAATCTGAAATATATCAATAAGCAAAGAGCAATGTGTGTGATTAACAGCGAATTTCTTGCTCTAATGAGTTTAGATGTACCATCGAATACTAGATGAAGTGAACAGGGACGAACGATATGTTGAAAGTTAGCCTTCGCTTATTCTCAGAATATCAACGGTATTTAAGGCAAGGTACCGTGATATAACTCATTTAGATATGTTCGATACTGTCATCGCACCCACCTGTATATCGAGATTGGCGAACCCCATAATAATAATAATATTAATGACAATAATAATTATATAATAACGAAAAATAGAGCAATGAGAACTGGAACAGATATATAATGTTCTCTCACCTCTTCCATCACTTTGGCGTGATCGGCCGAGTCGAGCGGAACCTTTACCGGAAACGCTTGAGTGATCTGCATAGCTATTGAAGGATTGAACAGACAATTTTATTCACAGCAATGACCAAGAAGTGAGCTGCACCCGAGCCCACACCAGCGCATAAAATACGAACACCCTAATTAATAGCATTAGAGTCGATGAATGGCGAAGTTCCAATCGGTGACGTTAAGATTTATACTCATCAGCTTACCCTCTGTGAGCCCCCGGAAGTACCGTTCCATATCGGACTTTTGTTAACCCTTAAACTAATTACCATCCGCACATTTAAAAGCCCTCGAACAGCACTGAATTACTAAGAATGATTCAAATTTTGGACATATTTCATTATACACCCTTTTCTAAATATTTTCTTGATGTTTAAGCAATCCGAAATTGCTAGGCAATCCGAAATTGCTAAGGCTATAAGGGTTCTCACCATGTGTAGCGACGTCCCAGGTACCACCTAGATATCCGCACACCTCCGTTCTGAGAATGAACCGAATGGACGCTAATTAATTTTGCAGCTAATCTATCATTTGTAAAATAATTATGTTCATGGTGGATCAATCTCGGTTTGGGATTTTACATGTCTTCAAATATTTCTCTGCCTCGTAAAATTCACCATGAAAAGTGTCAGTGTTAACTTCTTGTTCGACATCAATGACTTTCGGCATGGCTATTTTCATAACGATATTTTTTGAAATCATTATTAAAAGAGCCATGTTCAAGATCAACGAATCTGCTTAGCTGAGCATCGAGCACTTCACCCTGCTCCACCCATTGGAGAGATCAATTGACGCCATACGAGTGGATCGAGTTTACCCGTTTGGCTAACAGTAGATATATCGGACAAGGTCGAGGCTAACGTACTTGCTTAGGTGGCAGTGGAAATCAACGAGAAGAAGGACATTCGAGGACACCGAAATGTGGAACGGCTGCAGCCGTTCGATTGAGGCGAACGTCACCGGATCGTACTGCGGATTCACCGGCCTGTGGAAGCCACACACAAGAGCGATGATTCAGCACCAGAAGAAGAAGCGAGTGTTAATGACTTCCGCATGGACTTTTTTCAATCGTTCAGCTAGAAAGAGCTATTCTAGTTCTTTGGGACAGAGCTAAGTAAGGGTCACATCATGACGACAACGTAAGAAACATAGAGACGAATTCGTTCAAGGCAACACCCAGCAAAGACAGGCAGCAGCATACTAACAGTTTGTCGAGAGCTAATCCATTGCAGTCGCCGTCCTGACCTCCGCCCTGTCCAGATCCATTCTCTTTGTTCTCGTCTTGGCCTTCGCCTGGCAGGCCCAGAGCTCGTCGTTTGGCCTCAATGAACCAGCGTGGCTTTCGGATGACTGTCTTTCCCACCCGGATCATTGCTTCAAACGCTGTATGGAGGGAAATAATAACGCACGATGTGAACGCCGATCAATGGCGGCTGTAACTTGATTAATGGGATTCCCGAGTTACGAATTGGTTACGAAACTGGCCCCATCCAGTACAGTAGCTCACCCATTGTTTTAACCTTGTCCAGGGAATCGTCAGCATCTTGACCCGAGGACTGTCCATTGATCATTTCTATCCAAGTATTGAACAATTGTCATCGTTGGAGACTTTTACGTTGGCGCGCAACAATCCTCCCGCCCGCTCGTTCTGTCAACTGATCTCGTCCTACCTTTGCTTTCATCCTCGGCCGGTTTGGCCTGGTCACCTGCAGCCGTGGCTTCCGCTGCTGCTGCTGTTGCTGCGTCAGGATTCGCTGTGGCGACGATATTGTTGTCCTGTGCTGTTACTATGGGCATCGGTTCCTGCGTCGTTGACGTCATCATCGTTGCAGCACTGGGGTCGGCTGCACCAGCGCTGCCGATCGTTGTGGCGGGGGTCGCTGTTTCAGTCGTAAGAGTAATTGTATTGGAGGATGCGGCTGCAGAAGCAGAGATCGCAATAGGCTCGGCCGTTGGTGTCGCGACAACGGCCGCAACACCACCAACTCCGGCTGTCGCGGACGAGCTGGCGACATTGAATAGCCCCGCGGCGGCGGCCGCTGCTGCCGCTGCTGCCGCCGGCGACACGGTTACTGTCGCGCCCGTTGTTCCCGCAGCAGAAGAAGCAGCTGCGGCGGCCGCCGCCGCAGCCATCGCAGTTGCCGCTGCTGTGAGGACGGCGGTGGCCGTCGTGGCGACAGCAGTGCCGGGGGACGCTGAAGGGATTGCGGCAGTTAACGGATTCACGAGGGAGGCGCTCGTCGGGGTAGCCGAGGTGTTGGATGTCCTCGCTGTCTTGTGTCTGTGCAGCCACTCCTGTTTGTACAACTCCAGCTTACGACCTTTGTATCTGCAATTGGCGAATGAGGGAACTGGTTACTGCAATACTGCAATAGCTGGATCCAGCCTCGTGGCGCGAATATGCCATGTGACTTCGAAAGTTTGTGGCTGCTGCAAGGCCAGCGTCAGGAGAGGTGTTTGTCATGTTTGAGTGACGATACATAGAATCGTATTATATTATAAAAGCTGTTGTTAATAAACAAGATTAAAATAGCACGCACTTGACTTGTGACCAGCCGCAAGATGTTTTTTTGTCAGGTTGTGTGATCCGTTTACAGTGAATAGCCCAAGCTGACGGGCTCGGAAATACCTCGCCAGATTCACCTGAACGAAAAACAGACAAGTTTAGTCGACGCTTGAGACGCTCACGATGGACGACTAATACCTGCGCCAGCGAGATCGGTTTTGCCAGGCGCTAATACGGGGAGAGACAATTAACAGGCCAAAATGGAGGCCATGAATTTCAGACGAGGTCCAGAAGAGTGGGAAGGCTCGTCTATTGTCCGGGATTCGTTTCACCTAGATAGGGCACGTCTGAAACTTGTTAAGTCATTCAGTTATCTCGGCCTGAATCAGGCAACTACGAGAGCTTCTTTGACAGAGCGTGTCGAGGAGAGGATCCGAAAGGTGATGGTAGCTACAACCACAATCGGCGAGTCGCAGAAAGTATCGTTAGATACTTCGCGTACTCAGATTGTTTAGTATAGAGACTGCGCCAACAGCTTCATACGGGATCCCAGTTCTCTGCAAGAAGCTAAACCTTCGAGATCCAACAGCTCCAGACAAGGGCGTTGTTGAAGTTGGTACTATTGTATCGATCGTCTAAAATAAATCAGAATTTTCGTACAACAATACACTTACCCCACCGAATTGACCCATCTGGAAGTAAATCGCCAGTGAAGCGCATTCCCTGTAGTGTAGATTCAGACATGCATGAAATTCAAGTTAGTTTCAATAGATATAGGCACCTAAAGAAATTATTACTGCAACAAGCTTTAGGTTAAACTAACTTGCATTAAGGTACCAGCGCGCGTATCTAGAGGCTTGTCAATATGCAGAACAAACAAGATCCACAGCAGTTCACCAGTACCTCCCCTGGGGGGGACGACGACCTCATATTCAAGAGCGAATCACTACACGTAAAGAACAGTCCAATAAGGACACTCGCTCGATGCGAATGTATGATACTCGATTTATAGATAATTTATTTTCTAATATAACGAGACAATTTTCACTCCGCTAAACAATTCCTTTCTACCAGTTAGCGAACAAGTGATGGTCCTGGAGCAAGGTAAATGGTAAATGGTAAATCTTTATTGGTTTATTTAAGGAGCTGCAATTTTTCAATGCTTAAGCTCTCTTATGTGTCACACAGCGGGGCTCGAACCTGCGGCCTCTGGCTTCCGATAGCCAGAGACTTAGCCGTCCAAGCCACCGCGCTGACGGTAACATGTCGCTTCGTCGACTCACCATGTACTCCATCGAAAGGACTCCATCACCACTTTCAAGGACGCCTTCGCGAAGGAGAGTTTCCAGTGTCAGCTTACGAACTTCCCTCTCCTCGCGTTCTCCTGCAGGCAACAAAAAAACACACATTCAGAGCAACGCGGAAAATTTGACGCTGTCGTCTCAGAGTCTGAACAGATCGAAAATGTCCGGCCACTGGACAGGAAATCACCGATAGCAAGCGGGACGCCAGACGGGTTATGAGTAATTATAAGAGAGTATGCTGTAAAGATAAGTTAATTTAAATGGCGGACAGATATGAACCGTATAGCCAAACGTATAAAGAAGTATTTGGACACATATTTGTTTGTATCTTTATGCATTTGCTGGGAACCAAGCTCAATGATTATTCTATATAGTATTATTAATTTTTAAGACTGGCTGAACAACATCTAGTTTTTGAATTGCGGAACAATTTTGAGGTCGTTAAAAATCAATAACCACAGAACGCTCTTTGATATCGAGACGTTTCTAGCTACGTTGGCAAGCTGAAGAGTTCTTAAGTTAAACACCTTCCGCTGTCTCAAATGCTGTTTGATTGACATTGGTAAAAACAATTATGAGATACGGTTCCGTAGGACGCAGACACAAATCAAGGACTCACCATCTTCGGAAGCCTTTGTAGGGACTGGCTCATCTGCCGTCTTCGATGCTTGGTAGTCCGGAGTGCCCGCATCGGACGGAGTTGACGATTTGTCAGCATCGCCACTACCGATTCCTGTGAGGTCTTCCCCCGCGGCATTTGTTGACATGTCCATCAGGCTTTTCAGTACGATCAGGGCTGGTGCCTTTTCTGGATCGGCAAAACAAAACACGATGCTCATAAGGTTGGGAGGGAGCAGTTGTAGATATATATATATATAAATATATATATTTGAACTCCCCTGTAGAACCCGATATTATATTTGTTCTCCACACGCAGAGCGCCATAACATAACATAACATTTGCGGTTTATTTCCGGAACTGCAATTCCGGAAATAAACCTGCATGACCGTATACACATAACCGTTGGTTTGTCAAACGATTGTCACTATGGAAGGTAAATGGTTTCAAGATCGCAATGTGAGGCTTGAACATCAACCTCATGAAAAGCAGAGCAACCTGAAGAGGGATAGCGAGTTCATCCAAAATCCCACAAAAATTCGGTGACGGTTGCTCTTTCCCAATGAACAACGATTTTTGCTCCAGTCGCCAATATGAAAACTGGTCATCCTCAGATAATCCCTATCAGAGGGCCCTAAACCCTACTCAGGAGTAGTTTGAAAGGACTACAGACTCTTCCCAATATCAAAGCAATTCTTAACCCGCAGCCGGAGATGTACGCGCCACCGTGTTTATTTCATCCAGCTTCGGTGTCTACATCGGTGAAGGTCACAAAACCCTCAATCAGCTCAGAAATGGGCTCCGACAATTCGAAATTTTGGCTAATTCGATAATAATAATAATAACAGTTAAAGCAACAAGAACTCCATTTGTATACATAGAGGAAGCCGATCCTCCTATAACGTAAATGAGATAATCAGTGACATCACGTTCTGTTAGAGGTCTTCTACGTTGGTGACCTCGTAAACGAGATACGTATTTGAAGAATACCGTTGGAGGATGCAGATTAATCATGAACATACTGGCGTTGAGACCCAACATACGAACGACTACATAAAAAGCCTGCATAATAATTAAGAGGTATTAACTAGGCAGTGTCTGATGCAATGACGAAAACAAGCATCGTTTTGCCTTCGGTTGCAACAGCAAAATTTATATCGTTTTAATAAATTCAATATTCTATTCTCCTCTGGAGTGAACGGCAGCCGAGCCCCCCATTCCCCAACAGCTAAGTGACTTGTTATTTATTATCTATTTGAAAATCCCATTAAGCAGACGCTCTCTAAATTTTAGCAAACGCTTCGATGTCGAATGTTTTTGTTATTGAGAAGCAATGTACATATCTCATAGTGAACGTTGTCTGTGTGCGCGCACTCCAGCAGATCATCTTCTCAGCTGCACCAAGCGGTGGTTATCCAATCTAGGCGATTCGCATGTGTGAGCAACACATTACAGGTAACATATCGCTGGCACGTTATTTTAATCTCGGTACAATTTAAAATTGGCATAAATTTCTCCGCCTGTTCGGATCTGAACACTTACCAATCACTCACTGTGTGGAGCTAGCCTTTTCTGCCGGTATATCCGGCTTCGTTGCTTGGCACACAAATGGAACGTCCGTCCCTCCTCTTACTCCTGACTCCTGTAGCCAAAATATCCTCCCAATGGTCGAAACGATCCGGTAGCCGGGAACGTCTCCGACGTAGCCCGAGCACAAATCCCACAATTTTCAGAGAATTTCTTTTGTATCCTCCTCCTCCTCCCTACCTCTGAGTAATCGAGCGTTTGTTGTCTGATATTGTTGTGGTTCCATCAAGGAGGTGCTTCGGGCGGCGTCTGATGATTTCGAAACCACTCTCTATAAGCGCGACTGCCCTCTCTCGATTTTCAGATCATGATGCATCGTCTGCTAGCGTTCAAATCAACGCGCGCGTTCGGTCGCGGCGCGCGCAGATTTCAAATCGTGGCCGAGTTTCACTTACACAGTGAAGCTTACAGAACAACGGCACTTTCAATGCAATTTATGCCTCTGATAAAAGGCTCATCACCTCGACAACTGGCGCTTTGCCGTGCTAATTATTGCATCGAATTGTCGTCAGCTCTCACTCCTCTTCTTGGTCATCAATCTCGCCGAATGTTGTAAGTATGAAACTGTGAACCACTCGAAGATCGATATATTGACCTGACGATTAGCCACCCCCCCAGATTGATTTTCTAGTAATACTTGCGCGTCACTGGTGGTACAGTGATCGTTATTTTTGTTAGTTGCCTTGTAATCCAATATGTTTAATCCAATAAGATGATCTCAGCGACCCCCAATGAAATTATGCCAGTTACCCAATAGTAACTGCAAGCCCGTCCCTCGGCTAGGGAGACACACACAGTCATCATGACGAACTCTTCTTAGCTTGTCAAACAATCCTGTCTCGCGTGTGGTCTCTCACCCACTTGTTGGTGTCGCGTGATTCCCTCTCCCGGTGGGAAAGAGTGTGGCGGCCACTTGGTGCGGCCCCGAATGGCTCCGGGCACGCGGGCTAGCGGCTCGCATTGCGCTGACTGCCGGATCTCCGAGGCAGGTCCCTACCTAGTCCGTACCGAACGAAGAAAGAGCTAACACAGGTGTATCTATACGACTTGCTCCCTGCCAACACCTGTGTAAATTTGCAATTCGCAATAAGGACACACGCGCGCACAAATCCCAGATTCATTCAGAGTAGACTTTGCCGACGGATGAACTGTACAATTATACGAATGGCAATCTGCAGCGCGCAAGTGTGATCTATTCGACGAGCTGAACTAGAGACGATATACGTATGCGAATTTTTACACGCTTCCACAATTTGGCGGACTTAGTAGAACTTGTCGTGATAGACACCTCGCTTCCACCAAGTGATTTCGCAACATAACGGACAACTGCGATCGCTCACGTTCGTTGCAGTCGTATGATATCAGGACACGGCTGGACCACATTTCGACCACGTCAAGAAGTTGACAGGAGCTTTTTGCGACGCCGCCGGACAGACTAGCAAGCGTTGTCATTTTGTTGTCATCGCCCATTGTTCTCACAGCAGCTCCAAGCGCTGTTTGCCTGTTCGCGCTGCACAACAAGCGTCGGTACAATAACATTTCCTGAAGTTTCTCAAAACGACCATCGACGCTGCCTCAATAGCTGACCTTGGCGACCGGGCGAAGGAGTACACTGTTTCTATGGCACTGTATGATGTGTCTCTCTGACTGTTATTATACGATATCATATTGCCGGATCGGAGTTGCCACGACGGAGGCAGTTGACGAGTGACTGTGTCGGTGTTAATCGAACAGCTAAACGGTGCAACTGACTCGAGGTGGCACTGATACCTCTAATCGCGTTGTGTGTCTGCATTCATCCGCTATTTCGTGCTGCGCGACCGCAAAGGCGCTCCCGCCCGTCCGCCGATGTGCTGTGTTTGAGCGGCCGCTGATAGCGCGACGCGAACTTGTGCTACTGACAAAAACAGGCCTCCTGTCCTGCACAAGCACTGAAGCGGCCGGCAGAAAGAGGCAGAAAGGACCTTCTGCGCCGCCGCATCCACTTAGGCTGGAGGCAGTAGTACTTTTCGAAGCAGGGGTGGCAGCTGCTGTGGACGGCCACTGCACAGCGGCGAGACCTATCCAAGTATCGGATCTAAGCGTCTATTGCGTGGCTTACGTTAGCTAGTTCGCCGAGTGAGGTCGGGCAGGCAGACAGCCAGCAAGCAGGAGATGCCGCCTCCGGCAGTTACGCGCGTTTGCGCGGCGGTCATCGTCGGACTCTGCCTCGTGATCGCGTTCACACTAGTGATTGTCTTCACCGCTCGCAATCGAGGGTATGTTACTATTATTTATAGGGATACAGGAAGTTCATTTGTAGGCGTGTTCGTATCGTTACGCACGTATATGGCTGACTTACGTCGAGGTTGCCTCGTAATGCTCTTGGAGGGGGAAATTCTGTCTTACGTTGATCAATCGAGCCTGCGATTGTGCTCGTCCTAATGTGTATCTGCCGTATAGATAAGGCAAGCTCATCTTACGATCCTAATTGCACTTTTTCCTCCGAATTATTTTTAGAAAGTTATTGATGTTGTGGAACCCTGGCGACCTCCGAAGCCAGGGGAAATCGTTTTCGTTGTCTTATTACGTAGAGTTGAATATGCTATTTTATTATGATATTTCTGTCGGAGATTAAGCTATAAGTATGCTCGCATCGTTGAATATGTCGTGTGGTAGATAATCGCATAAGTTGAAAACACTACATTGAGTGTATTTGATTTGTCAGTGGTTACTCGGACGTATTTCGTGACTCGCTTTCTGAGTTCCTAATCAATCGCGAACCAACTTTGTCTAACGACATCGACTTTCTGTTGCTTTAATCCGGCGTCGTTGCGTCTTGCCGCGATGCATTGGAGGATTATAACTGCCTCTGCAGTCTTTCCTTTTTTATAGCTAAAGGTAGAGCCGGGCTTGTTTTGTTGAGGGTATTATTATAATGCTTTATTATTTGGATGGATATATTTCTGTAGGTATCCGCTTACCTTCGCAATGAAATCCAACCAGACAGCTTGATATTAAATACGCGAGGCGTTTAACCATACGCCATACGCAGGACTCAAGGCAGGGACATGCATGATACCGAACATACTATATTCGATATCTGGAGGCAAAACTGCTGAATGTGTTGCCTTGTAGAGCTTGAGCCTGCTCGGATATCTAAGCAACTCCATGGTAGCAGAGTGAGTCCGTTGACAAGCTTTCCAGAACCACCGGGGATGGCTCGCGGATGCAATCGTGAAAACACGGACATGCGCGTGTATTTTTTGCTGATATTTAAAAATATTTCTCGCCCAACCTGGGACATCCCAACTCTTTTATACTCTCTCTTTCTCTCTATCTCTCTCTGTTTCCGCGGTAGGCCACCGGTGCAATAGTGAACATATGATGACGACTCATGAATGTAGACATCTTCCGCGTGTCATCCACCCGAGTCCAGTTAGTCGTGCATGGGTATGAATGAGAGGCCCCTGTAGGTGCATAGGGGATGTTGTGGCTGGTCTTAACGGTACCACGTAAAGATTTCGTGGATATCTATGCAGTTAACTGTTGTTACCCTGTTAGGTGCTTACCCCGTCTCTGGCGGTTATATATTCACCTATATTGAACGGGGCCCCACTTAAAAAGTGGGCGGCACACTTATTTGTATATTTACATTACTAGCTGTTGTGTATTGGGCAATTTATCGTTTACGTTGTTAAGGTCCCGCTGGTGATTATATGCTACTCTTAATTAGACATATGAGTATTTTTCTAGTTAGTTAGCGAGCTTATGACATCAGTGTTCGTCCGTAGATTCTAGTTAGTTAGTGAGCTGTGAAGAAATTAGGCGTAGAATATTACACCATTCGTCGAGCGACGGCATGCTGTACTTAACAGTGATCCGTTTTGTTCCTGTCTCGTCGACGCGTGCGATTTCACTCAATTATTCCGATGCCATAGGCTGACGTTGCATTTATTTGATAATGACGATACAGCCTGGAACGGGTATCCGTTCGGCAACGCTGCTGCGTATGCAGAGCGGCAGCAACAGAGATGGGATTCCCCGCTCGAAGGTGGGCGAACGACTCTTCTCGAGGTCTATCAGCAAAATCTACCCGGACACCCGACGCAGGCGCGCGATTTTCGCGCCCATGATAGGTGTCGACAGACGTAGTGTAGCAAGGTCGAGTTTACATTGAATATTCACGTTTATCCTCGGATCTTTACTCAGAGGCGTGCGTTGCCATTTGCCCCTTTGTATTCCACAAGATGCTCAATAATCGAGCACGATCATGATGAGCTCGCTGTTGAGCTCGAATGTGTTTGCTTGCTTCATATTGCTGTTCTGCAAAACGGTCCTCTCTTTATTACGCGATAATATGGTGAAACTTACCTTGAACGTGTCGGTTGACGTGGTTGATTATTTTTGAAAATCGATGTCGCTAGCCTGAGGCTATGGCCAGGGCAAGATGTTGTTGCTAGTCTTGTTTTTACAACATTACGCGTTGCCAATGGTTCATCAGTGGATTCAGCCAGCTGGAAGCCGCCAACATTTGACCGCTCGCTCCTTCGCAGAGTGATGGTCAACATTGTGATCCCCCGGTCAGTGGCGAATACTCTCGGCAATGTCACATTCATGCCATATCCGTGAACATATGTAAATGGCAGTGCAGACATGGTTAAAACGAGCCCTACGATAGATTCATTAGCTGGGTTATCAACGTTGTCGTGCTCATTATGTCTCATTGTTGGGCTGGCCGCTCTTCCGCATTGGGCTCTCATTCAATCGGCGTATTTCCATTTTATTGTGACATTGTCATAATGTTGTCAAGGCGCGCAACACTTACACGAGCGATCAGGTCATTAGTCTAGCAAATATAACTTCGTGGTTAGTTGAGTTGAGCACAGGGAAAATCATTGGTAATGAATGACGAGCACGTTTACGCCGATTTTTGTTCGAGCGCTGCAGGTTTGTGGGGAGTCAGCGGAATAAGCAGAAAAAGAGTCCATCATAGCTCAGTGCAATTGTCTGCTCAGGGTACGTACGAGATGAGAGTTATGTCAAGTGGAGGCTCTGATGGCATATCTCTGCCGCTTTGAACATCGTACCCATATTCAAGGATTCATTCATATCCAATTGGAATAGTATGCTAGCTGAATATATGTATATAATAACAAGAATATGTACAATATATATATATATATATATATATATAATCTTGCTTCTGCCCATTTGCTGACTTGGGTTCGGTTCGAAGAATCTTTTCCGAGGGCAGAAGAAGTTGTTCTATTAAAAAAACTTTCTTTGCTATCTTATCCCATTGGTGTGCTATGTGACTGCCAGTCATAGCCGTGTACAAAGCTTACGACTTTCAGCCATACGCCAACGAACACTGGTGACGGATGGCCCAACCACAACAGCAACAGCAACAACAAGTGTAGATGGTAGTGGCAGCGAAATCGTAACCACGTGTAAAGCAGTTTCAACTCTCTCACGCATACAACCTACTGGAGGCGAGACTGACGCTCAGTCGTGGGTTGAAAAAAAGCCAACTAAAATCTATCTATAAAAGTTATCAAGTTGTTTTCTGGATTGTTTCAACGTATATAGCCTGTTCCTCGTGTTGTTTCGAAACCTGCGATATGTATGCGTACGCTTCATATCGCGTTAGGGCCTATGGCATTTTGCCGTGGCCGTTTTATGCGATTTATGACTGGTTCCACTCAGATGCTTTACAAAGGTTCGTCATCTGATGGTTGTAGCGGGTTCGGCATAGGAACACGTATCGAATGTAACATTTGTGGCTAGTATACCTTTCCCATGTAGTCACCGTTTGCCCCCTGCGGCTCAGTGGCTTACGTTGGGTATATATGATTTGTTGAATCAGCTCATTCATATACGTCGCAGCAGTAGTTGCTTGGCGCTTTACATCGGGGTTGCAGGTGTTCGACGCGTTTTAATGCTCTGATACTGAATTTGTTCGATCCGGACGTCAACATGGTGCTACTACGCATTGCCATTATTTCTGTGGCCAAGCGAGATTTGCTATAGGGCGAGATCCAGAGCAAACGCTTGCTTTCTCCGTAGTTGTGGCCGTGGGACACTTTACTGATCGAGATCGACATTGATGGTGTTGTCATTTTAGCGCTTCAAGCCCATTTCGTTATTCAATCAATCGGCCTGTCTATTTTTCCCTTCCTATTTTCCAGATGTTTACGCTGCATCGGATATGAAAAACATCGGCCTAGAAAGAACGATCCATAGTAGTGGACGCTATCGTTGTAGCCGTCGAGTCCTAATAGGCGAGCTGATGCGGGACTTCGAGAGCGTATCCGACAGGCCCGCGAGAGCTCAGCATCGTTCCGCTTGTGAAACCAAATAGGCTACCAGTCTCGGCCTGAATGCATTTACATATTGTCATAGATGCTAGCCGACATGTCCGACGTATCCCGTACGAATGTCCGACGTTTGAGAAGACAGGACGCCTCGCTTGAATACGAATACACCACTACTGGTGTACGCATTTTGTGGGCCAAGCTTAGCTATCCGGAACAAGAGGTCTTCATTAATGGATTCCTCACTCCGATCCATTATTTCACCGTCGGTAGCGCTGAGGTGCCCGAACGAGTAGTCAAGTCGTCGGGTTTGTCGTATAGTGTCTCCCAGGGGTGTCCTCCTCTTAGCCCTGATCGTTTGTTTCAAAACGTCCAAGGCGTAATACACCGCGACACTTCCCGTCTATTTCTGTCTTCAGATGGATCATGTATATCTTTCATTGTCTGCCCCCGAGTCACGAACAGCAGCAACGTCCCATGTGTGTACTTATGGTCAGCTCCTGCCACCAACGCATGTGTGTGCCTGCAGCTGTTTCGTTACATCGTGGGAATTGGTACCATCCGAGGTGTGGCGAGCACATTGTCCCCCATTGAGTAGTATTTACACTTTGCAGATACCTTCCCCTCTCGGTGCGCCTCTGTCGCTGTGTCTCTATCGTCTCTGGCTCTGTCGAGCGTCGCTCCGGCCGGTCTGGACTTACTGGTTGTTTAGTCGTCGCTGCGTGGCGATTCGCTGGTCTTGTCGCCTCCTCCAAAGATTGTCCTTGTCAATCACACTTAAGTGGCACGTTACAGGCAAACACAGTGATTTATCCAGTCCGCACGCCAATCCGAGCAAATGACCGAGCTAGCCAGCGTCACTCGTTCCGTACACGCTGAGGTAAGCCCGGTGCTACGCTGGCGGTAAGACGCTGTCTCCAGCGCCACTGGATGTACCCATAACGCATGCAGAATGACGACAACGGGCGACGCTGAGCGGGCTACATCGCTAGTCGACTACCGATATCTCCCCATCTCTCTGTTCACAGCTACGAGGGTTCGAAGACGTTCATAGCGTATCGTCCTCTAGCTGGCTACGTGTTGTTGGCGTGAAGCGATCTGGCTGGATACCCTAGGGACGGGCTAGCAGGTCAACGGGTGGGGATGTCATGGTGATCGCCGATTGTTGTGCTGAGAGGGGCGGCTTTGTAAGCCCTTGGAGGAAGACCCCGACTTCCCGTGGAGCGTACCATGTCGTCTCCAATCGCATCGCGAGAACACTTGTATCCGATCTTTTTGGTTTGCTCTGAACGGCTTGCTGGCGGTCTGCTCATCTCTGTCCGTCAGGTGGAAGCTGCCGCTTGTACGCGACTATTTTATAGGATATTCGTTCGACTTTTGATGACTTTGGTTTGTTTGTACGTTCGCTGCTGCTTGAACCCTTGGGCTATTTACTGCTGGCTTGTAAGGGAAGTAACGGTGCAAGGAAGCCTCAACTTGGATGTGGCCTATCTTTAGAACGAGTTTAGAAAACGTCAATTTCAATACCTCTCTAAGAATAAACGCGTGCCCATTAGAGACTATATACGCCCGGTCGACTTACAACGGTGTAAAAGTTCACCAAATGCGCTGGGAGGCAGCCTTCACCTTTTGCGCCGTCAGACATGCCCGATGGCGTGGCACTGGTTGCAACGAATTGGCCACTTTGGGAACTTATCCAATTTTACTGAGAATAATAAGTCTGGCGCAATTTTAGTCGAGGTCTAAGGCGCGCCGGAGGACGGTCACCAACATATGGCTATCGGGTATGGTGTGCTAGATACCATGCGATACAGCACGAAACGGCACGTATCGAAGTACTTTCCCAGCAGGCTATGAAGTCGTACGATATTATGCAATCAAGGGGGTGTTGTACTCATTTAGGTGTCGAATATAAGTTAAGTCCGGTGTCTTAGTGGTGCACTCGTGTGCACCTTGCAACCGGAGGAGACACGTAGGTGCACACACGGGTTGCCCGTCTTACGAAGCAATGCATCGGACGTTAAATGTTTAAGGCTGGGAGTGAGTTCGAAAACACGTCTCAGCTGTCGGATGTACCGTATCTGAATCATGATCTACGCAATGCCCGCTATAGTCTTCTTGTGCTTTCTGATCGCCGGCCAGAACCTCACCTTGCGCCGCTATGTACGTAGACCGAACAGTGTTCTGAGGTAAAATCCTAAAGTACGCTTTTTACGGACCTGCCCTCTAGCTTGGCGGCACGCAACCTTGACCAAGGTTTCTTATGACACAGGCAAATCGTTTCTAGTGCAATTGCGCACAGCAAAAAAGAACACGTTGCCAGGTGAGGACGCAATGATAACGCAAAAGTAACAGGCGAAAGGCGTCGCTGGTCACTGTCTGAGCGGTCGAATGGACGAATGTGCATGGGAGGAAGCGTCGATTCTAATGCCTGCCTGAAATAAATACGGCCCCAGCCGAACACTTGCAAAGTTTCGGGTTAGAGTAACTGGGCGTACGTACACATGCACACAAATGTGATGCGATTACAAGGTCTAGTCAATACGGATAGCTTATCCAATAAGGAGTGTACATTACCGACTTTGACAGAACTTCGATTTACATATCCTTCACAAGGGTTTTGAATTATCGTTTTATCAAATACAACAATTGCAATGGTGGCGATCGACGGCCCGACAAACTCTGGCGCTTCATAGCATTCAATGAAAGCTGAGTATCTTGAACATGCGTGTCGTTTACATCAGATATACGATTCGTTGTTGCTTTCGCTAATATACGACACCCGATCGATATATGAGTCAGCACTAATTGCTGGAACGGTAGCAGCGTTAGTGACTGCCGTACAATGGTCGGGGACTCGGGTGATAGAACTACCCGAGAAAGAAAAACATTGAATCGAAGAGGATTTTTATCAGGGGCCCTTTTGGGGGACATTGTCATGATATCCTCCAATTCGTCGAAAAGTCGTTGCAATCAAACAGATAATGGAACAGACCCTACATCGCTACCCTGGCTAGATTTCTACAGGGGCTGTGACAGCTAGATACATTTTCGTGGTTCGCGTTCCTCCGTCGATCGTCGAGCCCAATATATGGCACACTATTGTCATCACAGGCGTACGAATCTTGAAGCGTATCCACTAGTCTAGTTCGTCACTTCGAAGCACACCCTTCGAAGAGGAAGTACATTGGATCCTCCCACCTTGACACCAGAGATATTACGTACGAGGTTAATGTCGTGAAGTACGCGCCGATGTAAACATGTGAGGGTATCTTAGAGAGAGCCTGAGATACCCTCACATGGGCCCCAATCTTTTCAGTACATTAGTGTTATTCTCGATGTTTCGCTTAACTCGTTTGATAGAGGAGGAGGGTGAAATTCATTCACCTTTTGTTGTTTGATTTTTCCGGCTGACTCTCAGCATTGAAAATTTTTACATCTACGTTATTTGCGTTTGTATTGGTTCTCAACACGGAGCCCTAAGCGCTACTGAGCAAAGGTAGAGATGGAACCCATATGTGTGCCCACGTGTCTCGGGCGGCTGGATGACGGCGCACATGAACGAGCACGGGGCCACCGGCGGCAATTCCTTCAAGGCTGGAAAGTTGTTTCATCTTGGTAAGTATTCTTCTTTCCATCTCGGTCATGTAGAGCGGGCACTCCGCTCTGTCTTTTTTTTTCGATGATTTTAAGGAATCATTCTTCGAAGAACGCCCAACACCCAGCCGGATACTTTGCGTAGAATAGCGGTGAAACAGCTGCGCCGAACGAGAGCGCCGTCACGTTCCAGTGACGATCTTAGCGGGCATATCGTATTGATGTGTCACCATCCACATCGTGCATATGTAGCTCGTGCAGGATTCGTCCCTTCGTCATGCGCCTCCCTTGATACTTAGCTAATGTTTCTCTCTGAAAGCAACTAGCCATTCGGGCCAGCGGAGCCTATTGCATTCCCTGTCCCCCCCCACATACGTTCTATGTTCGCCCGTCTGAGCTCTGTGTACGTGTGTACTTCACTGCGATCGCGCGTCGCCGCCTGCTGCACTTGTCGCAGCTGCTGGCGAGGCCCTCGTACCCCGCCAGGCTTCCTCGTTCTCGCTGAATGCCTCCTGGTGTGGCCGAGGCCCGCGCGCCTCCAGGGATTTCGGCTTCACGTCTCCCGCCGTGGGTATGATGATGTGGGTCGGGTCGAGTCGAGTCTCCCTTTTTTTTCTCTCTCTCTCGCAATCTTCCTCTTGCTAGTTCTGCGGTATCGCTTGGCTTCGCATTTCCACTTCTCGCCGTCGCACTTCTTGGGAATGAATGCGCGTGCGGGGAGGCGAGGGCGCCGAGCTGAGGCACTTGTGGCACGACAACTCCCCTATCGCCCGCGGCCCCTCGCCGTATGCCACTCACTGTCAAGGCTACTAGGACGTTGCCAGGAGCCAATGTGGGTGAGCACTAAAGGCTAAAGAAAGGAAACTGAGAAGTTGTATGCTGCAGGGGCTCGGGGGCCAGGCCCCCCCGAGTTTGTGCATGAGTGTCTCCGGCTAGGTGTATGCGAGCCGCTCGCGTGCGCGGGCACACCGATGAAATCTATGCAACAGCGTCAGGGTCCGTCGGGGTCCAGCGGTGCTTGTGGTGATGCCGGCTCATCATGCAACTGCTACACAAGCAGCAGCAGCAGCAACGTCTCTATCGTCCTGCACGGATTTTGCATGCACGACAACATCCCACGGCGGTACACTCCCGCTACGGCCGCTTCACGATCAAGACGTGTGTATTGCTCAGGAGCTCGGTGGGGGAGTGGAGTCCGTCTCGCGGGATTCTCATATGGCGTGATTCTTCCACGCCATCATGTGTACGAGAAGCCGAGGGACTGTAAAGGCTGAATCTTACATCTTGCCGCTGCTGCTGTTGCTGCTGCTGCATCTCCTCCTGTTACATAGATGCGTACATGGTTCGCATAAGGGCTGCGGCCACAAATAGCAAATAACAAACGCGCACGAGGGACGCTAGTTTGTTGTTGGTGCAGAAGTTGGTGGCTTTGCGTCGCGGGGACGCCATCTGGGAAGTAACTAGAGGGAGAGCTCATGATTTTAAAAGAAATATGACACACTCCGCGCGCTGGGCAGGGCGGACGCGAATGCTCCTGGGATTCTAGAGCCCATTAGGAAGTTATTGTGGGTGGCTAAGATGAGTCGGGCTTGTGGCCTACAGGTGCGCCAATCAAAAATAAAACATAGATCAGGATCAAACGAAACTCGACTCAGATACAATAGGACGTCGCAGGTGGAGGTGGCCGCCAAGTATCTTTCATATATAAACATCCCGTAGAAGTTTAGATTAAGTGGGATCAATGTGAACAGCGTTCGCACGTTCGTACTGTTCAGAGACCGACGCATATGACCGTTGGCCTATAGTAATAATGATAATAATCGTCGGGTAAAAATCTAGCGTTGGCTCTATCGCAGATGGTCACCTGTTTCTTTGTTTTAGAAAATTCGAAACCAAAAGAGCCGGAGGTGGAAACCTCTGAGATTCATTATGCGAACCTCATTGATATTATTATACGCTCTCTGCTCGAAAATGAGTTCGACTTTCGTTTGTACATACCCCCGCTGTGGGTGGCCAGTCAGTGTGGCATAATGGATTTTTCAACTGTTGCGGCGATCATGGAACGGCCCAGACAAAAACGACGAGTTCTATGCGGATCGATTTTTCCAAAGCAAAGCACCAGAGCACGGACTATCATCGAAAGTGAGAGGCTTGAGAATAACGCTGTATTTACGTGAATTCATACAGGTACACAAACTTATTTGTAAGGGAAGGTCATTCAGAAGCACGAACGCTAATTGGGTGACATATCGGCAATAAGGGGGTGCCATGTTGAGAATATATATAGATGGGTCATATATATACTGGCATATCTATTAAAGTTTGCTCAGCGTACACTGCGCTACCTTGGGCAACCGATAACAGCGAACCACCGCCGAGTTATATAAGAATCCAGGCTCTGATGCAGGTATATCAAATCCCCTTCAACCTACGTATATCGACAAATGAATCAGTTCACTTATTTAGATGCCGATTAGTGTCACAATTGTTACAAAATCACAGCGGAGAATACAGACACTGCTGGCTTGAGGCACTTCGATAGCGAATTGACCAATTTCGTCTTTACTCTTGGCTTTATACGTTTGCTCTTGGTTAGATACTTACAAAACGGAGTTGCTGCCCGAATCTCCATTCTCTGAGCTGACCCTCAGCTGGCCCTCTATGTTACACGCCTCGGATCTGAACTTCCTTTCGGGTAGTGCTATGGGCCATGTTGTTGTCGGGTCTATGGCTGGCTTTATTTTTCAACCATGAACGTACCTGACAATGCCATCCATTCAGCCAATGCTCCAGTGGTTTTGCTTCAAGCTGTTTATTGATTCGCTGAACTCTCTATTTACATCGTCGCCGTTAAGCCCAAATACCGATAGGAATATAACACATGGATTCTGTTTATACACACACGCACACACACATTCACATTATCGAGTGGCAACAATCTTTTATGCGACGGTGCCGTCCTGGAACTAAACACATTTATTATCTCGCGCTATTTGTTGTGTCTGTTCGCTTGATCGCATTGAGTAGGTGTCTCCACCAGTCGTATGGATTAGTATGAGATCGTGCTATTTTTGGCCAATTCAATTATTGTCGCATCTCCATGCACAGTGCGTGCATACATATATGTATATATATATATATATATATATATATATATATATATATATATATATATATATATATGTGTATGTGTGTGTGTATACAGGTGACATATATTTTGATGAGTCGAAATGATTGACGATGTCATAATGGATTATAATCGCTCCGGTCACGAACGGGAGCCATCGTTTTGGCTAAATAGGCCGTATGATCATTGAATTACATCCTCTCTCTCTCTCCCCCTCCCTCTCTCTCCGTCAACAATCGAGCGGCAGTGAGAGAGTTAAGGAAAAGCTCAAGCTGTTGCTGGAGATATTGGCGTTTGTTTCCATTGCTTATGTTACTGTCTGGCCCGAGACGTGTCTGTGTGGGTGCCCTTGTTACTACACAGCGACCGTTTTATGACTGCTAACGGGTGAGCTGTTTATAGATTTGGAAACGAACAATAAGAACGAGATGTTCTTGATGCATTTGTATTTAGGCGGCCCACTACAACGCAGCAAGCCATGAATGGGAGCTTCAATAATGATGATACTTTATCGTGGTTTTTGTCAGCCGGGTGATGTTTGGTTCACGTTGAACAGAATGCGCAGATCGTTTTGTAGATCTAAACAGCAGCGGCACTCGCCTTGCTCTTGGTGTAATATGTGTTAGAGCGTCAGTGAGATCTACCCATTTTTGCGGGCAAAATGTATTTGAAGGACAGGAACACAGAAACAGATTAGCTGGCACGTGGAGACGCACGCTGGCGTTTGTATATGGCAAATGATGAGATGATGGATAAGCTCAGGATTGGTGTAACCTGTACGCGAGCCACTCTACGAACTTCAAGTCTAGCGTAAAATTGAAAGAAACTTTCCCTCTGACTATTTCATAAGCCACATCGTCAGCGTGGATGGACGGTAGGTGACAGTTGTCCATTTGGGTGCCTCCAGCCATTGTCAAGATGGTAAATGCATGCGAAAAAGATTGCACAAATATGAATTGTACAGAAGTGCCTGACTTCAGCTTTGTCGAAAGGGAGGATTATATAAATCTATATCTTTCAACTGTGTTTTTGATGTGTTTTTTGTTTATACTAGTCGGACAACGATTATTTGTGATTCGGATGACCGCAACTTCGTTCAAACGTGCAATATTCTACCGGTCGAATGAGGCTTTCCGCTCAGCTTGCTATATGCCCATTGAGTTCCTTTTCTTTGGGCAATTCACCGAGTCGATCCCGGAGCGACACCGCTCCGAGCGGATTCGTGTGCTACGCCCATGTCAGTCAAGGCTGCTATGCCGTTCGTGCATATTGGGCCGGTCTCGAAGTGCTGGCGTAGTTTGGTCAGCGCCGCAATACGGCATATATATATATATATATGCGCACAACGGACGCTCAACATCGCCAAGGGAATTTCTCGCGCTTAGTTGAAGCACTCGCATCCCTCGACGTCCGTCGTGAGCAAATTGCAACTTCGTCAGACGATGGACACTTACAGGACAGAGAGGGACGAGCAACTGCGACCCCTGACGTCGTATGCCAGAGTCCGAGAGGGTGAATATTTACTCGACTCGTGCACTCGGCCACCTCAAGTGGAAATTCTACAGGTAACTGGAATAGCAAGCCTGCTTGGCTACCTTATTATCGCTACTGAATGGAATGTCGATCATTGTTTCGGTTCGTCCCGAAACATTGTAACTATTGCTAGACTTGAGCAGAACGAGCATTTTGTGCATAGCTGTCGACGTCGCAGTGGATTCGACATGATACGGGTGTAACTAAATGCGGCAGTTTCGACTAAGTTGAAACGGCCAACACAACGTTGTGGGTACGAGGCGAGACCCTGCCTCCATCCAAGCGACGCATCAGGGCACGAACACATGGGGGTGTTCTCCCCCGGGAGGTGAATAATGCTGAATAGGTAAATAGTGCAAGTGTTGTTGTAAGCGACCTCGAGGCTGCGAGAAGAAGCCAAGTGTAAGTTCGTAAAGACCAACTGCATGTTTCACTGTAGTCTGTCATTGGCCCCCACTGTGGCGGGATAGGAAGATCGTCGAGTGAACAGCGTGCTGTTGTTATTTGCCCACTGTATCTGAGCGGGAGATGTTTCATAATCTTTTTGAAGATTCATCGAACTTTCAATCGCTTTCTCTTTGGCTGTCTCATCATTGCCTTTATTCTTATTATTATGATGATTATTATTATTATTATATTATTGCTATTATTGCTGTGTAAAGACGAATCTCATTGAAGTCTCAGTCAATCGTAAGGTCGTTCGGCGATACACCGAGGATTACGGAGATATGCTGTCGGCGTCAATTCAATGCCACTTAAGCAGAGGTGCTTGCCAACGAGTTGTTTTGTGTTTTTTTTTTATGTGAAGGTGCCTGACACTTCAACCATCTCTTACGGGTTGCTTCTAGTGAAGCTTAACTGGGTGATATAAAATTCAGACAGTGCCTAAAAGCTTTCTTCCTAGGATATCTGAGTACCGTGGCGAACGAACAACATTGGAGAAGTGTGCTGTTTTCGTGCGGTACAATGCCATGCGGAGCAAGACTACGTCGCTTCTCAGAATACACCAGTACTTTTCCACGTTTCTTGCTCTTGTCAGAGGCGACCGTCTGAAGTGTAGCACGTCCCGCGGGCGCGTGGACGCCGGGCAAACTAACACTTTGATTCCGGGCAGCAGTACGCTGCTGTCTCTGACGTCTGACGTCTGAATGATACCAGTAGTCATTCAGGAAATCATCGACGGGGTGGAAATCACACCTTTGAGGTAATTAACGAGAAAGAGCTTGGACGGGAAGTGTACGCGCTTGTGTGAGCCGAATGCGCAAAATGGCACAACTTCCTATGCAAGTCGACGGTGAAATGTCATAAGGTTTACCCGTAGAACAGCCGCGTTTTGTCGTTCGATCCGATGATTGTGGTGTCCCGATCAGCTTTACAGGAACGAGCTTACCGTCATAATTACGGTACGAAGTTGCTCATTTTTGTTTATTTTTATCGATTTTCCAACGTGCGGTATCGGACATCCGCGCATGATCGTGACCCAACACCCTCCGCCTGTACGTCAGATATTCATGTTTCCATTTTTTTTTGTTTTGCATTTCAATCCTGCAGCTGTAGATATGACCGGTTACGTACCATCTACAAGAACTCATTATTACGTCGTTCAAGCTCCAACGTGCTGAGCACATCCGGCCGTGTTACACAACTGACACAAACCACGGTAACGTTGTGTGAAGGCCAATCTGGCTCCATAGACGCGGGGCGATTGCCGTAGCTCCTCGCTCTGATCGTTCGGTCTGATTCGGTGCGAATCATTGGTTGGTCTCATCACAGTCAGCGGTAGTCATTATCTTCGCAGCGTTATGGCGACAGGAAAATAGCCGCTGGGACAATAGCTCGATATACAAAGACAAGTAGCAGCAATTAGGCCGAGATGTCGAAGGTGTGATTGTATTGTTCTTGTTTTCGGTATCTGGTTTTTATAGCCGTTTTGGCTGGAAGTGGCAAGCGACCCATGTGCGGTGTGCGTCACCCTGCGGAGACCTTCGCGCCGACGGACCTAGCCTGTAATTTACGATTCATATCTAAATGCTTGCGATACGACACATGTACGCATACCTACATCAGTGCGCATATATCGATAGATCGATAGATATTGGTTCGTATGTGTGTCCAATGTAAACCTATGCATTGCTTGCTACTGATGAATAGAATAAGCGCATTAGAACATGGACCGCATGTGTACAACCTCTTCGTCACGTCCGAAGAACATCGAACATCGCGGCGAGAGAACGTACTTCCATTGCTTTATGCTTTGCCAAAAGTATTGTTGGCGAAGAACGACGCCTTTCAGCTGGCCGCTCATTGCTAGTTCGCCGGCAGAGTTAGTCGGCAAAAATGAACAATGTCATTGAAAGATTAGCCTCACGGAAGCGCCTACGCGTTATTCAATCATTGTAGTTGATGTAGTTAAGGAGGTCTGTAACTCGAAGCTCTCGAGTTACAGACGAGTACGATGTAACACAAGTTTGTTGCAGGTAGACACACTGTTCTACAGTGCACGTAAGCCGCCTGTCGGGAGACTTACTAAACGCTTATGTAAATGTAAAAGCATGGTCTTGACTATGAAGAAATGAGACAGGGGGAACTCGTTATCACGAATCAGTTATACAACTTTCTAGTCCAGCCTGAGTTGCTGCCTGTCCGTTGAATCTTCTCGATGCTTTCGCGGCTAGTTACAAGTTAACAAGTAAAGCTCTGGCCCTCATAGTAATAACTAAAGGTTAGGTGTTGAGGCCCTGTCAAATAGGGGAAAAGGTGAGGGTCTTCGAGCTCTTCAAGAAACAAAGTAAGGTTCTGGTGTTGTATTTGCGCCTACGTAATACTGGCCTAAATCGACCGATAAGCCTGAGGTGGGTACGCGTGCAAGGGTCGGCCTTGAGCCTCTCAAATATCTTTTTGAACAAGGTCCTTAATTGATCCCATCTGTGCTTTATCTAGCCCATCATTTACTGTATGATGTGTGTGTGTGTGTTTCACGAGATTCTACTAATCAATTTACTGATAATAATTCCTAGGACCCGTAAGTTGAAACGAAAACGTACATTCAGCGAACTAGCTGGTACCCTTAAGCATTATAGAGAGAGAAGGTGTTCAAGGAAGGATAGGCTACGGGGTCCTATGGGAGGCCCACTCGATTTAATGTAAGTAGGCACCAGTACAACGAGAACGAAAGGTCGCGGAACTTCACTTGGTGACCTGTGCACTCGACCCGTGCACATCCGAGTCCCGCTGCCGGACTCCCATCTTCATTAGACCTCGAACCAAAGTGTGTTGTCCTTTCTCAAGAGTTAAGAAGGAACTTGAGCTAGAGGACCAACGAAAAACCCAACAATAATAATAATAATAATAATCATTCAGACATGAGAACTCGGATCTCTCCTGCAGATTCACCGTGGAGTACGTATATAGGCCAATTTCAAAGTAAACTATTCGTGTGTAACAACAAAGTCACTTTGTTACGGATTACGGCACACGATAGATACCCGCCACTCTGGGCAAACTTGTACTCACTTTTCGAAGTGTTCGAACATTGAGCTTGCGTTTGTTCCTGTTGGGGCTTGCCCCAGGCTCATCTGTTGCCATTAGGCTCGAGGCCCACACAGACGCTGAAAGCGATATCGCTGATTGGTATGTACGAGCATTAGGATACATTTTCCACCATCGCGCAGCACTGTCAAATAATGTATCAGTAAACAGGGTGAAATATTAGGTCAGCCGCTTATTCAGCGCACCCCGAAGCGGACTGCGTCAATATTCCTTGCGTTCGCTAATGTTTGTGTGGGCGATGTGGTGTGATCACAATCCCTTCATCGTCGGAAGGTATCGCTTACAGTTCGACGTGAGTGCAGTTCGTTTATCGTTGTTGTAGAAAAATGGCAAGATTCTCGATCAGAATCGCTAACCTTTTATCATCGAGTATAATTCAACGGTGTGTGTCGAATTGAAATTCTCGAATACGATTGCATCCTCCGTCCGTGTTGAGCGTGGACGGAGATCTTCCTCCTTCGCTCGGAATCGGGCCAAGCTGTTTTGGCGCGTCAATAAATAATGGATTGTCCGGGTCAGCCATTAATACGGCCTAGCTAGTTTTTGTGTTTGCTTCGTAGAAGGACACGTGCCAATGGGCGTTTCTATTGCGATTTATTTTGTGGGGGCCGGTCACCCGACATGAGATCGAGGCTAATTTCTTTCATAACGACTCCTGCAATGCTACAGTACATGGGAGAAATACATATGGCCATGATAAGGTTAGATAATACATGAAGATCATTTTGGAGATTGTTTATTTCGAAGAGAGGAACAAAAATGTAGTGATCATTTTCGAGTTACGCTCCGAGGGTGGGTGTGGTAGTTAGTGCGTACGGTCGCAGATTTGTCTAAAGTTACGTTATTAAACACCGTAGTTCGATTGTGGCTGTTGTACACTATTATTTAGTGACCATGTCTGATTCTTCAAAGAAGTTGATTTTTTTCAGTATACAAATACCGAATATACAATATATATATATATATATATATATTATACAGCCTTATACATATAGATGAGCACTTGGTTTATAACTTGTTCACGATTTTCTCCTCAACATCCTAAAATCCAATCGGATTAAGAGCTTCTAGTAAGAGGTATCTACAGTAAATTCACAGTCATACGGTACAGTCCAATATTGTCAGAGAATCTAAATTTGCCTGAAAATATCGTCTGAGTGATTCACGTACAGCCGAATTCGTGGCGATGACGGCGCTGTTTTCAAAACTGAAAGCTTTCTAACGTAGACTTTTTTTGAAGAAAAAAAACAGCAGCAGTGATCGTTTCATTAAGCGTGTCGCAGGACCAGAGCTCTGGTGTAATTCACGTACGTTCGACGAAGTGTTTTATGTCGTTCGGCCTTAACCGTGAGAGAAGTGTATTAGACGAACGCTGTGCACTGTTTAAGGTTGGAGAGCGACGAGTTGGCAAAGTGCAGTTGAAGGTGATCGGTGAACGATGCTTGAAGAACGACAAGAAGCAGTGGACAGATTGCAGATGTGATACCAGCGCACTGTCAAGGGCGATCCTTGTTGGGTGAGGCAGATTCCGGTCAAATAGGTACAGATGCGAATTGAGGCCGGAATATTGATCCGAGTTTCGATTCCTCTCGTCTCGGGCAGACCGTCGCACGCCATTATTCTACGCTGCGGCGGAAGCGACCCTGAAAACTTGGTAGGAATGACGTAAATGAAATCACAGTATTAGTATTTTGTGTCGGATACTCGCTTTTCTGGTGCGCCCCGAGATCTATTCATGATATTGGTCGTCATGATCACGGCTTGCTTGCGATGAGCGCTTTGCATGACAAGGAATCGAAGTCAGGCGAAGTCAGGCTCTCACATCGAAGCGATGGGGAAACGCGAATTGATAAGGCACCCTCTTCTTTCGACATCGGCGCCAAACCCAAGTGGAGTAGGAAGCAGTAAATGTATTATATAAGATTAAGGCATTGTTTCTTCTTTACGTCGACGTGATTCAACCATTTTCCCATATTCGACGCATACTGAGCGGTGTTCGCCTGTGACGTCGTTGAATGACTACAATGCTTCGAGGCTTAGTCGATCGTTCGGTTTGGCTTGTCTTTATTTAATTTGTTTATCGGATATTGGTTTTAGTCAAATCTCTTGCTTTAATGTGTGTATCAAAGTTCGGGTGACGTTTGGACCAATTGCGGTAACCGTATATATTTATATATATAGATATATATATATATATATATATTAGGGAGAGATATGCATGATATGCTGTGGTATCGTTATCGTTCGTTGGTCTGATTGAACAATTTCTGGGTTTTGATATTTTACAGCTGTGATTAGAAGTACGCCCTTCTTTTGCGGTATAAACTAACTCTATCGATACAAATATTTATCCATGCTGTGCAAACTTTGCCTGAACGGATCGCTTGTATCAGCAGCGTATGTGGGTAGTAACCCGCACTCAGAACAACTTCATAGCGGGAAGATTCTTGTTCAACAATCATAAATCTCACTTAATCAGCTGTTCGTTAGTGATCAATAAACGTTTACTTAAAGAATGAAGTACCACTACCCCCCTGCGACTGTTGACACCACGCTCTCTCTCTCTCTCAAATGACTTCAATGAAAATCCACATTGCATACGCCGATCCCAATTGCGATACGAATGCAAACAGTGTGTCGTTATCGATATACGCCGAGTGTCACTGTAACTACTGCCAACATGATTCTCGTGGCCATTATGCGTGGGAATTGCCCGCAGCTCGACAGCACCGCCGTTGCGGGGGCAGGGTTCAATACGCGTAGTGTAAAGAGTCGTCGACGATATGTGCTATCATTGTTGTCATGTGTACATGCACTGCACTGTACGGTATCAGCGCAACGATCGGCGACCGTCCAACGAAGTGCCGCGATCGCCGCCGCCGCCTTCATGAAGAAGGTCGCACACTCACCCATTCACTGATTGATTGTCATCGTCTCAAGCAAAAGTAAACAACACACGATTGTCGCATAACTTCATGGCATCGTGGTACGCGCATAGTGTAGCATACTGCTAGCGTGCGATCGTTCCCGTGTTGCCAGCGTATTATACAATATGATGATGTCCACCATTTCTCGTGAGCGTCCACGGTAAATAAGTGCTCTATGTGTGTGTGTTTGTGCGCGCGATTGCGTGAGTTTGCGTGGCCGGATTGACACGACATTTCGACAGTGGCGTTGGTTGCCTGATCGAGCACAACTCGAGTGGAGTTCATTGCCCGTTAACGGGCGTGTTACATATGAGCGTGTCTGTGTGTCTATTGGTCTGTCCCTGTGCGTGAGTGGATGAACGAGCCAACACGAGGAGAGGCAAGGATATGTCATATAGATTGAACATTGAATCAGCTGTGGCTGATTCAGACGTTGCCCTGCCGTTGTTCGGGATTCTTCTGTTTCGTAATAGTGAATTGGGAGTATTTGCACAATTGTACGAGTGGGACACAATTGTAAACAAGTTCTATACTTCTTTGGACGGATAGCTAGTTGAGAATGATGTGATGGACAATGGACGGAGAAATGTGGAAACTCAACTCGACGGTCTCCCAGAATAGATTAGCAAGAGACAAATAGATTTATAGTTGAAAATGAAAGAGAGAGAGAGAGAAAAAATGGGGACTTGATTCGAAACGGGAACGTGTATTTTTTTGCGAACGACACGTCAAGTGGCCATCAAGAATAAATTTATGCCAAACTATTTCCGCTGGGGAAGAAATGCACGGCTAAGTGTCAAGGATCGTTCGAAGCTAAAGAATAGATTATGATGTGATCTCGTTATATATACAGTACTGTAACCCCGAAAATGATTAACACGAGTTCCGGTATTGTCACCGTATGAGCCCGCAAAATTTCAACCGATTCTCTGACAGGATAGTCGTTCTCGGATGTGAGGTCACAACAAGCGAATTTGACTCGAGGCTTACGCCTGCTGCCCTCGCAGCCTGCTGCCTCTTCTAGTATAACAATCAATTATTGCACAATGAACCGAGAGTACTCACAGACCTCCCGAGTCCTTTTATATCGCATGTATCAATTAATAGCTCGAGCAAGACCCACCACTCGGCAGTCAGCCTCCAACGAGCTGCTCCAAGTGTTACGGATTAAATATATTAAATAGATTAAGAATATTAAATAGACGAACAGGTCGGCGAGCCAGCCAGGTAGGCAGAAGCTGTGATTCGACGCCACCTGCACATTCGTAATTGGCATCATAGCGATGAGGAACGATTCGAACCACTTAGGATTATATTTGTTAATGGGTTATGAGTGGGTGGGTGGATTCTTTCGTGTGAACGCCTCACACAACACTACGTGAACACAACTCAAGGCGACCTACAACTGAGCGAAACACTTGTGAAAAAAGCACAACAAAAGAGAAACAAAAAAAAACTGCTATGTTATTTATTCTGTCACTATATCGGAAGTACGCCTGTATCGTCCGGTGGTGACTCGGACGATTTTCATCTGTTGTAAAGGTCGCATTAACATGGAATATCTATATTAGCCGTAAACGTTGTAGTGACATCGGCTATCAGCCGGTCATGATTCGTCCGCGGGGCTGGTCATGATGACAAGGTATGATGATGCTGACTGCTGCTCAATTTCGATATCGCTTCCGTTGGATAGGGCTATGAATGTACCCACTTGGAACGGGCTTCATTGCAAACTTGATTTCAGAGAGACTAGACAACGCTATTCATAAGCAAATGGCTGAGAATAGGTGTCACCCTGTAACAAATCGCTCTTTCTTTAGCAATGCTTAGTTGCTTCGCTGGTTCATGGCATGATTCCAGAAGAATGATCAGCCTAGAGCACATAAACACGGATCATAATAATAATAAAGGGCATCTGAGGTTGCGAAAGTGGCTGTTACGATCGTCGTCGCTTTCTCTTAGGCCTTCGTCAGACTCTTCGTCTTGACGGTTTTCAGGCAACAATTTCCGTGCACTTACTATTGATATTAATCTTTGCTAAGCGTAGTCTCCTGTTACGGCTGCCGTACTGCCAGACGGTAGTTGCAATGAGAACGCTACAGACGCGTTCTTATGCCCTTATTATGAATATATACATATATATATATATGTACATAGTTTAATGATTTATTCAAACATACAATACACATATATATATATATATATATATATATATATATATATATATATATATATATATAATATATATAAATATCTTAAATTAGGATTGGTACGATAATGTTGTTGTTATAGGGGGCGATATTCATTGGGGTAGTTCGGCTCTCGGCTTTACTAACGACCAAGAGATACATTTGCCTCATTGTCCCTTGTCACACGGCCAGAACGGATTAAGCCCTACGGGGTAGAGGGCGGAGTTTCAAATGCAACTTGTTGTCCATTCCACACCCCTTGGAAATCGCATCTATATAATGCAGGAGCTCAGTGAAATTTGTCTTTATTTGTATGCATGATTATCACTGCCCATCTCATATCGCCGTTTCTGTCCACCTGAAGTAAGTACCCGTCGTGCAAAGGACCGTCTCATACATGCAACACATTGGTCCACCCAACACAGTGACAACCGGGCATATCACCCACCTCCACTCGGCCTGTGCAGTTCGTTCAACATAGCTGAGCTAGCATTTGCTAAGCCATACCTTGGTCACGGCTGTGTCGCTTCAGAAGTCAAGGATGTTACCTGATAAAATACAAGCAAATGTCGCACATTTGCCGGTGAACGCTATGAATCGACCGCTTGGAGTGGAAGTTCGTGTTATCTCTCGTCTCAGCCAGACTGTTTATATACTGTTGTTTGTTTCGCTTCGATTTCTCCCGGATGGCTCTCCCGTACGTCGGCTATAGCACTTTCAACGCCGCGCACGACTGCACTGGTTGTAAAGTCCCGCTGCTATAAATGGACCTGTGCCAATGTTAGCTCTGGTTTAAAGCACCTGGAGGCGCGATTGTGTCCCATTTATCAGACAGACATTGAACCAGGTAGCTCTAAGCAGCAGCAGCGGAGGCGGGTCGACGTGTGCGTTGAAATTTTGACAACGGTACCTGGAAACGTACTTTGTCGACTGCTTCATGTCCAACATTTGGCTAGATCAACCGGCGAAACCGTGTTTCGAATGACGAACCACAAAAAGTACTTCTAAACCTATTCACGAAGGGAGCCGGTGGGTTGTTTTACCAATGTAGAAATATTCATGCTAGAGTGGGCCCAAAATATTAGTGAACCGGACGAGTGCCCGCTAATAAATTCGGGGGTCGCGTTCTCCATTTTCGTCAAACTTACATACGATCCCGTGGCGTCATAAGGACACCCCGTTGAGCTAATCAAAAATTTCCTAAACCGAATATATTAGAGCGGCTCGAGAAATAAAACCAAAAACGAACTCAAGTCGAATTTGAGGATGCGACGTCAATCCTCACAGTGAGACACATTGTCCCGTCTAGGCGAAAAGGTGTTCACAGACATTACAGCACCCTTGAGCACAGCCGCATATTACACATCACCTCATACATATAGCTACGATGCAGCTGATGGGCGGGTCACAGCAGGATGTTTAAGCAGTACCACCACTCCTCGCACAGTATAGGTGTTTTGTTTGCGCCGGTCGTCGGCGACGGCGGCACGTCACTGCTTTCGGCAACGGTGCAGCGTATGGGACGTTGTCTCTTCTAGCGTGGTACCAGAAGTGGCTCCCCAGCGACTTCGGAGACTGTATATGCACGGAGGCCATGCTCAATAATATCGCAACGACTTTGGTCATCCCCATGGGAGACAAGGAGATTTGCCAACGGCGACGACGATGCGAAGGCGATGATGAAGCCACCGACGGTGACGCCTGCAAGTATGGACCTCCAGGCGTTATTCCTTACGGCCTTCGTCCCTTTATGCTTCACATGTGTGCATCTTGCAACCCGCCGACGACGACGCCATCCGTCGATGATTTCCAGCCACCGCAATTATCATCAACAGTCTACTGACAGTGATCTATGCAGAGGCAGGCAAGGAGCCGCCAGCCCTGCGAGGGCCAGTGAGTGGATTCTTAAAGTCGTCCCAGCGGCGGGATGAAGGGATCGTTTCCGCTAAAACAAAGAAATCACTCTCGTGTGCTCACACGTTCAGTGCTAGTCAGTGCTGTACCGTGCGCGCGCGCGTGTGTGCTATCATCATATATAAAAAGATCGTAACAACAGTAACAATAGGGCCCTATGGGAAAGAGCGAGCTGGAGAATCGTCTTTTGTTAACGCCGCCTCAGCAAGGTACCCCCTTGGCTACTCATCGTGGTACTTAGTGCCTAAACAAGTATCAAACCATTTTGTTGACGTGGACAGGATTTCGAATCGTTGCGAAGGCCACACGATGAAAAACATGAAATCGCGCAGAAGTTCTCTGCAGTCGCGCATATGCTTGAGCGAAATCAATGCAATCTTTTAAAGATTCACTCTAACGAATCGGTTTCTAACTGATTCGCACATTGCACCATAACTGATAGT
This sequence comes from Stratiolaelaps scimitus, assembly GCA_019614645.1. Lineage (NCBI taxonomy): Eukaryota > Metazoa > Arthropoda > Arachnida > Mesostigmata > Laelapidae > Stratiolaelaps > Stratiolaelaps scimitus. The sequence goes on from JABWDB010000054.1 coordinate 284,671, forward strand.
GTCGTTCGCTTCATTTTACGATCATTCTATTATACATTTTGTTATACATAATTGAGCAGTAATAATTTTGCGTAAGCATTTTGTAGTACATTATTGAGCTGTTTCAAGCGATACAAGATCGCTACCTTCGGCTAAGAGAACGAATTGCTCTCGACGTCCCATTAAATAAATGAACGAGTCGTTCTGTCATTCTCAAGCTTGCTGGGAACTACTTTTTAGGTAGAGTATTATTGACGCAGCTGCCTTGTGCGGGCTGTGATTTGAATCAGATCGTCAAAGCATCGTTACCTTGTACAATGGACAACTCCTTGACATCTCCCCATTCCTAGTTTTAAGCATTTTATTAAATATAATATACTTATTATTTATTGCGCGGGAGCCCTAAAGACCCTGCTCTTATCTTGAGCATCTTTTTTTGATCGCAGATAATAATAATTCCCCTATCGGAATCACTGTTTCTTGAGTGGCGTAACGTCGGACAAGTACATTCAGCGGCTCGCTGTGTGAATAGGGTTCGGGTGTCGACAGAGGCTTGTATTATGCATATAAGTAAATAAAATCATATATATATATATCATGCTATTATGGATGCATAGTTAGAGGTGGAAAATGTGGAAATACAGTAATTAAATAATTCTGCTAGATTTTCCTTTTTAATGAGGTTACTGAGATGTACGCCCTGGCTGGACCAAATCAATCAAGTCAATCATTGTCATCTCCGTCAGCGTGCACCTGTGAATACGTTGGAACTATAAGAATATTCTAGACCCCACTCGATGTATGAGTGAAATATGCTCGCCAACAGATCTCCAATTGGTTATTGTGTCATTCACAATGGAGACCCTGAGTGAATTTAATAGAAATATATTTACATATTATTATATTGTATTGCTTTTTAGCACACGGTGGCAGAAGAACACAGTGAAATAATGAATAACCTCATAGTCCGTTTCTATACCGTCCCTCAGCTGAACATTGAGGGGTGGCAGTCGACAATGATCGAAAATCACTGTCATCAGCTTGACCAGCCTGTTCGAGTTTACCCAAAGGCTTACTAGGTCGTCGCCGTGCATCCAGTGAAGTGTTATAAGACCCACCCTTGCTATACATTTTTAGACAATGATGATCTGGACCGTGATATGAACGCCGGAGCATGTCAACAGTCCGTGTCGTCGTCTCCCATCGACTGTGTACGATACGAAGAAGTCTATGGAGAATTGTCGGTGTCCGGGTGCAAGTATGTCGGCAAGCTAAACTGAAGCGAATATTGTGCATATTGGTTTGAAGCAAATCTGCAAATCTGCTCGTTACACGAGAGAGAGAGAGGGGGAGAGTTGCGGAGTGGTGGCTGCGGCGCTCTGCCAACTGCACTCGCGCCCAAAGAGGTTTTAACGGCTGGAGTAGAAAAAAAAGATTTTTTTTGTTGTTTTCTAAAGCTGAGGGATCAGTGATGATCGCGCCGGAGGATGATCTGAACCCCTACCTATCGAGGGAATATAAGAAGCGATGCAGATAAACTCGATTGCCAACAGTGAGTCAGTCACCACGGCGTCACGCGTTCTGTAAAGCTGAGCAATCACTAGCTTCAGGAAATTTGTCTCCAACTGTCACCGCGTTGTTGCCTCCTGGTGGATTACCTCTGGTGGCTGCCTTGACGGTCGGCATCTGTGATCTGATGTTATTTGCCCCAGTTCAACCTCCTGCAGTGGCCTACCCGAGTGAAAAATCTTTGCCCAGTTAGAGCGTGACCAGAATCGCCTAGGCTGAGGCCTGTGGCGCAATTTGATCTTGGCGTAAGCGCCATTGTTGTCGTCAACACTCCCTCTGAGGGATCCACAACTGTTCGTCCCTGCAATCGAATGACACTGCAGGGAGTGGCACTGACATTAGAATCACAAGGTGAGCGAGGTTCGTGTGAATAAGAAGGGCATATGTCACTTGCGTGAAGGGTGTCGTTGTTGTGTACACCTTCTGAATTCTGTGAATCAGTGATTCAGCTGACATCACGGAATATCCGGCCTCGAGCAGTCGCGCCATGTAGGTCCCCGTAGCTGCTGCTCTGGCTGCTCTTTTTCGTGACAGTTGAATGTCATCAGATCATTGTGTTTGGCTAGAAGTGACCGGGGTTTCGTGCTGCTGTAGTAGTATATTTATGCGTTTACATGAAATAGATAATTTAGTTCAAAGCAGGAATTAGCACGTGGTCGATGCCGAACAAGGTCGGGCCTTGCAAAGAAGGAACAGCCAACCTTGAGATGTTTTAGTGTTTGCTTTATTCAAACATACAGTAGTTAGGAATTATTTCTAGGAATTATGGGGGGGGGGAGGTCGACAATGTCCCGAGGAAGGCGATGACATTGCCCCTCTGCACAGCGAGGGACAAGCGCGCATCAACCTATGGTAGACCCCTTCGAGGGAGTTTGCAGTGAGAGGGCCGTGCCCGCCCAAGGTCTCAAAAGCAAGGGGGGAAAAAAGGTGGGTTGCTTGGAGTGCGGCGTACTTCCTTAGCTTGGCCCGCTCCGCACGCGCTACCACGTAACCGGCGATGATTGCACAGTGGTTGACATAAGAAGGTGCTAGAGTGTCAACCGCCGTGCCGTCCCAAACAAGGTGCTGGCCTCGATGGAACGGGATAAGGGTGAGGCCGTCAGGGCGGCGCCCGTCAGAGGTGTCGAGGCCCTGTAGCTCCCTTGTGCAAGGGATATCAGCGGAGTGGAGGGCCCTCACGAGCGTGACATTAAGCATCGTGTGTCGTGGATGGCGACCGGCGCTGCGTTCGCACGAGAGTCCGTGGTGGCCATTCGTTGCGACGGGGTCCCCGCAATGCTCGCAGCTGTGGGCCGCAACTACAGGGGCCCCGAGGCGGAGGCCCACACAGAAGCGGAGGGAGCGATCGTCGAGAGCAGTGCCAAGGGACGAGGAGGGCAGCGCGTGGAGCCACACCCCCGCACCAGGCCTGTCGACAGCCCGGAGGCGAGCTGTGTGGCGCTGAGGCCAGGAGGGAAGCTGGAGGTTCAGAATCGTGGTCAGGGCGTCCAACACCAAGTCGTTATACGCGTGAAGGGCTGAAGCCTCAGTGCCGGCCGGGCATGTCCTAAGCAAGTGCTGCATGCGTGCCGCCGAGAAACAGGACCGAAGGAGGAACAGCACCTGGTGAGCCGATAACAGGGGCAGTCGGTCGAGCATCACGGCAGTCCTCTCGAGGCAACCGTCCAATAGCGGCCGGATGGCCTCGTCCGTAAGAGGGGAGCCGACGAACTCGAGGGACAACCTCTGAGTGAGACGACATCCTGGGAGCGACCGCTGGAGGTCGGGCTGCGCGTCTAAAGATAAGATCTCGCACTTCGTGGGGTTGAGGGCAAGGCCGCTGCGCCCCTCGTAGTCGAGTACTCGCTGAACGTCGGAGGCGACGGTCGCCGGATCACCCGCCAACGTTCCGTCGTCCATGTACCACAGCCGCAGACGAGACTGGAGGGACGCAGCGAGGGGCCGATAGGCCAGGCAGAAGAGGGCTGGGCCCAGCGGGTCTCCCTGCTGGACCCCGCACTCGGAGCTGATGACGGCGTTGTCCATAATCAAATGGAAAGGGCAACGATAGGCCAGGTCAACCAGAGGGAAGAGGCCAGGGACGTGCTCAGCAACCTCTCGTAGAACGAGATCCCGGCGGACCGTGTTGAAGGCATTGCGAAAACCGAGCTTGACCAGGGCCGCGTCCGGATGAGCGTGGATGAAGGCGTGAGACGCGTGAGCAGCGATCTCCCAGACGCCCGGCCGCAACCCAACTGGGTTGGGCCGAGCAGGGTCACGACCGTCTCTCTCGTTGGCCCAGGCGATCTTAGCAGCCAGGCGGCAGATCGTGCTGGAGCAGGCGATAGGCCGTATCGAACCATCCTTTTTCTTGTGGGCGATGAGGCGCGCGCCGAAGAGTATTGGCCGTAGCGCCGATGGTACCGTGCCGGCCCGCGTGCAGTCGACCACCTTAGCGAGGGCCTTGGCGAGGGCAGTGGCGACGGCTCCGAGTGCCGGAGAGAGCAGGTCCCTGAGATGACACGGCCGAAGGCCATCGGGGCCGGCTGATGAGCTGGGGGGAAAAGAGGAAACGGCCGCAAAAACCTCATCAGTTGACGTTGGGGCAATGTCGACCTGCGGGGGACGGTCGGGGAAGGCGTAATCAGGAGGGGCGGGGGGGTGCTTCGCCCTGAGGATGGAGGAGGCGGCCCGCTGAAGGTGAGCGGGCCGAGGCGAGCGACGAGCCGGGCCGGGCGCGGCGGGGAGACGGCGGACGGAAGTGACGCCGAGGGGTGCGATTTCAGCCAGGATCACGGCATCGGTAAAGGCCGCGCAGACGATTGGCGTCCTTCGTGCGCTGCTCCGTGAACGGTGCAGCGTCTTCCCTCGCGTCGTCCTTCTCAACGACCTCATCGGCCGCTCCAGGCCTCGCCCTCCTCAGGGGCGGCACTCTCGGCACGTCGTCTGGAGGCATCGCCCTCCCACCCAGCACAGAAGCGCAGGGTGCACGCAAACTACCACTTCCAAAGAGCAAAACGCAACGGCGGAGAGGCTAGCAGGAGCTTCGCCGTTAGCAAGCGTTACCCCTCCCAAAAACCACCCATCCCGATTTAGTGTTTTAATGAGTGTCTCCTGCAACTTTTGTCTACCGACTAGAGCCCAGTGTAAATAGTTGAAAATATTGATGGAATTAATGCGATTGTAGAAATTGCACCGTCATCGGCAGGACGTCGCTTTCCTCGAACTTATCCAGATGCCTGTAGGTCTACGAAACAGGCTTGCAGGTATGGTGTGGTGGGTAAGGCAGGCAGAATCAAAGGGAGCCCTGTGGGGTCGGAGGTTCAAATCTGAGTCGAGCCATATTTACGTTTGCGGGCACTATCTCCGCAATACGATTTGAAGAGTAGTAGTGGCAACTAATGTGGTCTGCGGCACAGCCACCACTGTGCGGAAAGGAAGGCACCGTACACCCCCTGTATGCGTCATGAATACTGCGTGTTTACATACACGGGGCCCTCTACAGACACCCCATTGATCACAGTTGTCGTTTGCGGACGGGGAGCGGACAGGGATCGCAGAGAGGAAATCTGAGGCGAGAGAGCCAAGGGAAGCATCTAAGAGTCAGCTAACCCCGTCATGTCCGTATGTCAAGGAAGATGTGTGGTTCTCTTGCCTGGACTTATTCACATCTCACCGCCCCTTCTGAAGGGATGGGCTAAGCAATACCGGGAAGATCGGTGCTGTTGAACATCGTCAACAGTGGGGGGCGGTCACGGCGTTGACATGCATTAGCATGCCAACACCGCTTTAAAAAAACAAAAATAACAGGGCCAAGCAGGCGTTTCGGTTGGATTAGATCTAGGAAGACCTACCACAGCAGTAGGACAGCTGGGGGTCAGGTCGAGAGCCAGCTAAGCCCCTTCGCGATGGTAACGTAGCTTGGCGTGCGGTTCAGTATGGTGGGATACCCGAGGGCTTACACCCATATTGCTGTTCGGGTTTCGATAACAAATCAGCCACCCGAAGGCCGTACGCCCTAGGGGCTGGGGGCTAACTATGAGGTCAGATGCAAATATTCCTTTGTGTTAGCTCGAATGGCGCAATATGACGTGACATGGATATGTACGAATCTTTCCTCATCTCAACGGGATCTCTGAGTTATACTTCCTTGGTCTCTAACCTTAGCTAATCGATATCAAAATCGTTTACTTTACCTTTCATGTCACACGACGAATAGCCTTCCGCCTATAATCGCTTCCCGACTTGGATAGACATATTGTTTTATATTGATTGAGATCGAACTAACGGATACAGCGAACGCCTTCAGGTCAGGTGTTGGTCTCTCTAGAGCACAAAGTCCCTTGATCAGGGCAACGAGGCGTATGGCATGACAACGTGTTTGCAAAATCTAGGCCACTCAGACGCGACAGTTATTGAGTGAAAAGGTCCAAACGTGAATATACACCTGTGTAATGTGAGCAGGTCTTTACAATTCGTTGTGGCAGGTTGGATAGTGAGCGATAAGGTGGTGGCGAACGGACAAACTAGGCCATGTAGACTTGTATATAGAACGAGGCATACGTTTTCGAGGAATATGTTAATCGAATTTGATTCATAAAGAAATTACCACTCAGAATTTCACGGTGTGCACAGCATGACTGAGCCTCGAATTAAGGGTCGTTTGTTATAATTAACCGAGCTGCCACACTCCATTATATATGTATATTATATTATGTCCCATTATAGGAGACATGCTGTTTTAGTAATATCGTTACATAAGGCAATCGCACTTGATAATGCATAACTAAATCTTCGCCAAGATTTCAATATATTTATTTATTCATGTTATGTGCTGGTGTGAGTAACAATTTGTAGATCCTAGCCAGACCTCAGGATATTTCCTTGAGGAGCCGCAAGGACAAAATAACCCTTTGGGATAAGTTTCCCTATGTGATCTTAAATCTTCCAACCCAAACATCTGACCCCTTTACGGACGAAATAGGGGTGGTACAATTTTTGTTTTGGTAGAATTTTTGTGTACAATACTGTTAGGTAAGGATAGTATTTATTTCTGATCCAAGTTTAAGTGGCATTACTCGAAGGAGCCGTTTCAATGCTCAAAATCTTCATATTGTCTGTGCTCTGAGGTTTTGCCATCCACTGCTGCCTCGGCGCAGAGTATTCGGGCGAATACCCACGACGTTCTCAAGTCTACCGTTTCGTTGGAGTCTCTTATACCGTCTTAGGTCAGCAACGTGATTTGGCCATAGAGGGCTAGGGAACATCGCGCCCGAATCACCACATCGTTTACTAACTCTGCAAACAGATTTGGACTGTAACCCTCTCAAACATATATATATATATATATGTGTGTGAATGTAACACATCATTGTCACAGTCGAATGACTCGATTAGTTGTCTCTCCGCCGATGCTCTCCATCGAGAGGCTGTCCTTTATGTTCTGCTAGTCAGCTCATTCCGTATTCCAGCCATGAGTGGTTCTAAATCAACGGCGTACGTTCGTTCGCTGGTTCCACAATAATGTTCATTTCGCATGTTGACATGTTGATTCTATATATGTTGTCGCCCTCTGGGTCAACACGACGCAGTAGACGACCAGATATAATGGATGTATGGCAAATAGGAAGGACGAACTCTTTAGAAGCCGACGCGTTACTCAACGCTAATATACGTGTGTATACGTGTTTATTTCAACGTGATGAATTACCCTCGTCGATCAAAAAAACGTAGTCGCACGACATGCTATAACTATCATGACCCCACAACGATTCCCATTGCTAGACAACGAGTGTTCCTCGCGATTTGACGTCACCTGACTAACGGCGAATTCACTAGTGGGACGATTGGTCGGTGGAGATTTTTGATGGACAACTGACCGACTGACTCTCAGCAGATTCGATGCGTTTTCGCGACGCGGCGGTGACCGACGTCTGTGTCAATATGCACAGTGCAAACTGTGTTGCCTACAATGTCGTCACTGTCTATCGTCGCCTATTCGATGCTTGGCTTTGGCGACAATATCGACGATTTCTCCCATGTTCCGTGCCCATGCCAGTCTCTACAAAAGGCCGAGAGAGACGGACACCCTCTGCGGCGTCAACCCGGCGCGGTCGAACTGGGTCGGTCGCTATGTGATATGATCACAGGGGATGAATCAAACATCGGGATAGCCTTTTTGCAGGATTCGGCCGATGCCGCTGCTCGTGTCGCTGTCACAGCGCACACGGCATCACAGATTTCGACACGGCGGCACCACCATCGCGCGCATTGCATGATTCAGGATAAACTTAGTCAAATACGCTATATATATATATCGCTGCGAAACAAGAGGAAACCTCATTATCCACTCTCGGGTTGAAGCTCACTGAGTGGTTCTAAATCAACGGCGAGTTCTAAATAAACAAGCTGAGCTACTGGACGATTATTACATTCGATAATAACGCATTGCCTCGTTGTGATGCGAACGCGATTTCCACTTAGACCTATGCTTAAAATTGGTCTTGGTTGATTGTCACAGTTAAGTAATAGCAGTCGAGGAGCTAAATTGGCAATTTGCCTCGGTCGGCCCGCGGACGGTATCCTCCCTCCATCTCCAAGAAAATATTGGCCCTGACTTAGATGCAATGTGGGGGGATCGGAGTTTGTGTTTCACTTTTACACCGGTCAGTGTTACTGAAGTTAGAAAGGCGCTCGAGACGACCAAGGCCGATTGGAGTGTGGGGGCTGCTGGGGTTCCCGGTAAGCTGATCCGGCTGTGTGCGCATACCCTTGCTCATTCGTTGGCTTTCGTGTTTAATATATTTCTTAGGCGCGGTGAGTTCCCGACGAAACTAAAGGATGCTAAGGTCATCCCTCTGTTCAAAAACAAGAGCGATCGCAGGCTCCCAGCGAACTACCGCCCGATTTCCTTAGTCGATTATCTCTCTAAAGTCATTGACAAACTGGTTCTGACCAGGTTTGAGGCGCACCTCGACACGGCAAGGTTTTTCTCGTCCTGACAATTCGGTTTTCATATGTCACGGTCCACGGCCTTAGCGCATCTGTATCAGGAGCTCGTGAACTCCATCGAGAAGGGCTTACTATGCCTTGGCGTCTTTTTAGATGTGTCGGCCGCTTTCAACTGCCTCCTACTTCCTTCAGATGCTGGAGAAGTTAGGCTGTGCATCCACGGTCGTCGCATGGTTTCACTCGTACCTGCCCGATCGCCAGCAAGCGGTGAGGGTTGGAGATGTTGAATCTTCTCCGCAGGTGCTTAACATTGGTACGCCACAGGGCTCTATTCTGGGTCCCTTTATGTTCATCATCCTAATTAACTTCATCCTTCTGAAGACGGTATCGCTCAAGGCGTGCAGGGCAATTGCGTAGAGATTCGGTTGCCGACCACTTCAGAGATCTCGACCTCCTACCAATGGGGGCGTGGTACACCGTCCATGTAGCGGTCCTAGCCTTCAAGATGGTCAGAGGTATCATTTCGGAAGAGATATCATTTCCAATCACAGCGGCCGCCAGTCGCTCTACCCGTCGTGCCACTCGATTTGAGATGCCTTTTACTGTTAGAGAGTCTAGTCGCCATGCTCTGGCCTACCGACTACCAGCGGTCTGGACCTCACTCCCTCCGGAGATTCGGGGCCTCCCCTCAGTAAAATTATTTGCCCGTGAATTAAAAAAAAGGATTGCGTACACGCAGTAATTATATTACCGGTGAATTGTTTCTGCGTCCCGATGGCTTTATTGTAATTATTCTGCTACTGTGTATATATTTTACTTGTCAATAATTGTGTTAAAGATCGACGAATACACCTGTATATATTGTTAAACTTTGAGAAGTGGCCAATTATAGCAATAGCTATCATTCGACTGCCACAGGTCCCTGTCACGGGGACTAAATATGCGCACCGGACTGTGGTGTGCCTGGTTTTTACAATTATTTATTTTTTTTTTTTTCAGATTGTCCTAACCGTGTTCTAAGTCAGATTATCCTGATCTTGTTTTATACACACCTTTATCATATTTTTTTTTGCGAGAACTTAAACATTGTGAAACTGCTGTTCCAAAAATAAATCTCAAATGAAATGAAATAAAAATGAAAATCGTTCTACTTCGTATGAGGCGAGAGAAAATGGCTATCAGACCTTGCATCTAATCCACGTTGATTAGATGTAGCCTTAGCGCCCATTGTTTGTTCGACTGCCGATCTTTGACAGATTGAAATCGACACGTATCGACCTCGTCGATACAGATGCCTATCAACATATGATTGCATAGTGAATGATTTCGAATTTGGTGCTCAATGACGCCAAGCCAATTCGTGAACGGCCATCGTTCCGGAGCTCACAATATATATATATATATATATATATAAAGGGAGTAACTTCGAAATACCATAATCAAGTTTCAACCGAGCGACTTCCTGTCGCGAAGACACATTTCTCCTCACTAAGTGCTGATGTGTCATGCTGTAACAGTTAATTTCACACGGTGTTCTGTTCTTATAGCCAAATCGTTGCCGCGCAAAACCAACCTATAGTGTCTGTCCCGCTCTTGTACCGACCGGTGAGCATTCGTGATGCTCGCGTGTGCTCAACAAGACAAGAGCAGCTCATTTGCTACGCATTGCGGACCTTCCTTGTTTTCTCTCCTCACCTCGTTTTCGTTTCGAACGTGAGACGTGCTGCGAATAGTCTCCACTTTACTAATTTTTGCGATCTTGTGCAGTGTTCTCGAGGGTAGAGAATTTTCATGACACGTTTATACGTATGCGTACACGACGTGAAACAGGTCTGCCAACGCTACCCGCTCCGCCCTGTAACGCCCCTGACTCCTGCATCGTCGGGCCAAACACCTCACAAGGGTGTGTGTTGGTCATGGTCGCTTCTTCTCTAGGCACGGGGGATGGGGGGGCTAGCCTATCTAAGTGTCTGTCCACTACAGAGCTAGATGGTGTCGCAGGGCGGCGGTCTCACTGGACTTTCGGCTCATCAGTATCACATGTTAATAGCGTGTGGCCTACAACGTCCGTAAAGGGGAGCGGGCCGACGTTGGCCGGCAGCGTTCGCTGTCGTAAACGGCGTAGTCCTGTTTACTCCTTGGTGTGCGTGCTTTTAGCCCTAATAACAAGCCTGTCTCGGTAGTCCCCGCAGTGCGCGATCCGGACGATGTACGTTCTTGCTGCGGCCGGCAGCGGCCGGCAGCGGCAGCAACAGTCTCCTGCTGACGGCCGAAACCTACCTCTGGTGTGCCGAAATGAAATTGCTCTTAACCGTCCTCAGTTCGTTCGGACGACACGGACGCGTGGGAAGACGACACTGTCCGCGCAGGCCTGCAGACCACTGCGGGACAATGCTAGCCAGATAACTACTACTACCTATCTGGCTAGTCAGCTATATAGGCAGTCAAACGGCGTCGGCGGCGAGCAGTTGAATACGTAGAGAGCATCGACAGACGGTAGAGACGTCTTCGTGCCGTTCATCTCCCGCCAGAAGCACCAGCAACAGCGTCAGACGCGGGAGGGTGCTTGCTTGGTCGTAAACTAATTCGACGACTAGGAGCGTTTTCATAGATTTCGATAACAAGACGTGTTGTTGATACCACCGTCAACGACGACGACACCGTGGGGGGTGGAGGGACGTCGACGCTGCCTGTCTCGAATGAGAGCACGCGAAACGGAGAAGTGGCAGCTGCAATTGGCCGGTGGGTGCTCAAGTGTTTGCTTGCGCGAATCTGAATGTCCGCCTTTGTACAAGGTGGTTCGTGTAACAGACGAACGAGATCACGCGAATATACTGCCTATCTGACAATGAACCAACCTCCCTTCTAAGGCTACAGCGAAAAGCGAGACCAAAACGCAGAGAGCGAGAAAGAGAGAGAGAGGTGGGCAGAGGCGGATAGTGAGAAGTTACACTAGAGCGGTACGGTTTCAACTGCCGGCGTATTCATTTACAGGCAGCCGAATGGTTTATAGGCAGATACTAAGCAGTTGTACTCTACTTGGACGAGTCGCTGAGTTCTTTTTATTAGGTACACTAACATTGACCACTATATAATCGAGTACCGGAGACGAGGAGCGACGCTAATGTTATCGTCGGTTGGTAGCTACTGGCTCTCTCTACCTCTGCTCTCTGCCACTACTGCTATTAGTGTCATTATCAATTTATACAAAACTTATTCGCAGCTCGGCAATATTTTCAACGTAGGATGCAATGGAACATATTGCTCGAAATTCAGCTGTTATAATTGCTGTGGGTGGGATTGCCATGGGTAAATCTTAGCTTCCTTTGTTTTGCAGAAGGGCATGGCCAACAACAATTGTAGATGTTCACAATCTGTAAAAGCGAACTACTGGGTTGAGCTATCTGCCAGTACAGCAGTGCCAGCAATGGCGGTAGGTAGCCCGTGTCTGCAACACGGAGCGAGTAGGAGCACTTGCCAGTAAAATGTGTGATATGATTATGTGATATGATATCATATTCTACGACTAGACGTTGGCTATTGAATTCGACACTAGACGCTCCCTGCACCATACATATGTTCGATCAATCGATCGATGAATCGTGTGAATACCAAGTTGAGAGTCAATCGAGAGCTCAAGTCATAAAGTGTGCCCACATTTGACGGCGGTTTTTGCTAGGCCTTTGTTTCTCGATTACCTATTCCTGATTAATGGGTTCGTCTAATGACGAACAGCGTTAGCCTAGCGGTTAGCGTGTCCATCGTGACCCGTGTGAGGCCCTTTGCAGGGCATCCTTGCTAAGGGGTGCGGCCCTTCCCATTCGTACTCAACCACTCGAAGTGGTCGAATGCCGCCATCCTATGATATAGAAAGACCAGAAAACAGCAGAGAATTGGCTTTGCTATCGCCTGAGAAAGTGGCGCGTCAATTTCGCCTGCTCGTGCCGAAGGTAGATCAGGATGTTTTTCTCGCTCGAAGGGAGTGGGCGATCCTATCCCCCTCCTCCTGCTCAATGGGGTCGCCCCCCCCCCCCCGCCCGTCGACGCAGTACCGATTCAACTCTGCTCTCTGTTCTTGACAGACAACTTCGAACCTCGAAGCCTGCTGACCTTGCGGCCTTAAGGAGCAATATACGATGGGAGGAAATTAACATTTCAGCCATTTCATGGCGCTGTGTTGCCTGTGCCGGACATCTGTGTGTCAATTGGGCGATCGGCTGGAAATTCACTCAATTTGAGGACACTGATTCGATTTGCACGAAAAGATCCTGTGCATCCTGAGCACAGGAGAGGAAACAGCTCGCTGGCTGCTACTGCTATGAAGATTCATTTATCGAAACAAATTGAAATGAGAAAAATAAATCCGAAGTGGCTGTGCTATGTGAGTACAGTATTAAAGCGGGTGTTGCTCGTTCTCTTGGTAGTTGGGGTGGATGTCTCCAACGTCACTAACAGCTACTTCTTGTCAACGTTACGCTATACGACGCCTGCTATTTCGGCGCTGAGGCCGATATCTCTTGTTACGAGCATTTTGCCATTAAAAGTTTGCCAGCGCATGATCATAGATAATTTTTTTGAATACTGTTGGCCCCTAGAGGTTACTCATTATGCTAGCTCGCCGAATCTTCACCCTGTGCAGAGGACGAGTGTAGGCGGGGCAAAACTGAGCTTCTCTGCTGGTATATATCAAGATCAGAGCGGACTTCACGTTCACTCAGAAGTGATGGCTATCTCATGGCGAAGGAAAAATGTTGTTAAGCAAATCTCGGTATTTAAAAAGGAAAGATGTTCCTATGCATTTTCGACCCTACCATTACCGCTCATAGTAGATAGAGAATGTGAGAGAGAGACAGAGAGAGAGAGAGAGAGAGAGAGAGAAAAAAAAGATAATTTTGTAATTTGCTAACGTCTCAAACGAATCCTGAAATAGCCCGACCTGAGGCGTGTGGCAGCAGGGAACAATTGAAGTTCTTTTAAATGCTTGTTTTCAAGGCGAGCATTCACAATGAGATTAACGTCACCACCACGAGATCCAAGAGAGCTGAATTCTCAGCTGGAGAGTTTCTAGTGGACACACGAAGAGCATACGAACTGCAGATGAGATCAACCCCCGGGGGCTACTCGAGGCCGGTAGTTACCATTGATAAGATTACTTGGACCATCTTGCCTGAAATACTCTACAATTTTAAATCGTTGTATTGCCCGATCGCTAAACATTGTGCTTTCTTGCTTTGAATACTGTTACATTCTATACTATCGATTTACGTACAAAATTATTATTATATTCAATGTATTCCACGAATCTGTACTGTGGATCAGTATAAATAGTATAACTAGAAAAGCTGGTTGCAGTGAATTTGTCCGCCGGGATGGCGTTGACGACACACCGAGCACTTGGATTCATTGGGCGTTCGGTTCGAACCTCACTGGTCACTTAACAAACCGATGGGGTCGTTGCGTTCAGATTTGTCAATAAAGTACTAATAAAGACAAATACGTACAAGTGGTAGCAAAGAAGTTCATATATGATTTTTCGTCATATGGCATTTAGCAGGTAAGGTTTAATTTGTGGGTAAGCTTTCTGTTGATAGAGGGGAATGTAAAAGCTCGTCCTGAGAAGATGTGATTGAGAGCTATTCAGCCTATAAGTCTATAGTATAAGAGGACCGTGGTAAGGCCCCAAGCTCATGTATCTATGTATGTTTCGAAACTAATGAAGCTTAATAGCAAACAAAGGTTTGTTCCTGTGAATAAGTCGTGTGCCGCCGTGAGGAATATTTCGAGATTTTGCCGAAATGTTTGCCATTCCGTGAACGACCGCGTTCGTATCTCTATGTTGTCCGGCATTTTATCCATCTTTCTCCAACCGTTACAAACCACACTCCAGTATATCCTCACGTAACCTCTCGGACAGGCAGATCTCGTAGTCCCTTAACTGCTGGCACCACGTGAATAAGTGTGTCCATCTGATTCTAAGGTGTGCACGATAACCAACCTCTAGTCGATGGAAGTCATGACACCGCAGCTCGGGAGATGAGCGCTGACTGACAGATTTATTTACCCCTCTGATTAAGGGTCTGCCTGTGTTACACACGGTACCACACTGTGGTACGTACCATCATCAGTCAACAGTTCCCTTGACTAGAATAAAGCGTATTTACTTTGTTGTGTCAAACCTCGTTTACCTGCTGGGGGTCGCCTTTTTTATAATCTTCGACATAGGTGACGTTACCTATGCATGAGTTATTACTACTAGTCATTATTGTTCTAAGTAGCTCGAGGTTGTTCTAATTAACTACTTACAGTGTAGGATCCCCAATTAATAGCGTTATTCTCCCCTAAACGTAATGGGCAGCTGAGTTAAAATTTCACGAACATGGTAAAAGCTTTAAAAGTAATCGAGGCTATTCCATTTCAGACATGCGGACAATCCATCGGCATTTTCAAATCACAAAACGTTCGCGCGTCTTCCACGAATGGTCCTGCCCGAGAGCTATAACATCACGCTGAAGCCTGACCTCAATGAGTTTGTCTTCAATGGTTCCGTCAACATCGCTGTTAAGGTATCTGATCTCACGTTTAGAATTAACACTGCTATTGTACTATATATAATGACGATACTATCCCCTGAGATAGCATAAACCTAGAAAAATAGCAAAGACAACAACTTAACCGTAGTTTTGTCCACCTCTTTGTCTGGGATTGACACCCAGTAACGACTTGAGCCGGCTTATGTTTAGGAGGGCATTATTATAAACGTTCCACTGCAGACATTCACGTACAAATGGAAAATGTCCCTTGTGAGACCGACGTGTGTGCAGCACGCTGAGATCTCTGAGCGGTTTCGGGCTGACCCTCAGCCTTGGACATCTAACGTCGACGGTATTGCTTTCTCATTGTACGTTGCGAGGTCAGCCCGCATCTAGTGGCCTTAGAGGGAAGAACGGTCCTGGGGGGGACGATGATGGGTACCCTTGAAAGAGTTTACGCTGTCACAAGTCGCTGCATCCAGATGCTCAATGCAAACATTCAGTGGCGCTATTCGAGGCTATTGAATATACACCTGCTGTCGTGGGCGATTTCTGCAAGATCCGCCGAAAATTTTGGATTATAGCCTCGATTATAGCGTGTCCCCTTCTGTTTTTTTTCTTGTGATTGAAACATTAAAGGGTAGTGGCGCACAAAGTAAGGGAATATTATTTAAAATACAATAAAAGTGCCACAAATGTCGTATGTGAACATAGCTGAGAGAAGCGGGGGGGGGGGGGGCAAGTGAGTATTGTTCAACCTTATTATGAGTCGTCACATACAAGAAAAGCACTTAAGCATTGTAACAATTGCAGCTGCTTAACTGAACGGGTAAACCTTTAAGTTGACCTTATTCACTAACGTTTGCTGTTGGTGATCGATTCAGGTGATAGGCATTTCATAGTCTCTCGCCCACTTGATCATCTTAGTGTTTGTCATAACTATTGCATTGGGGATCATGCAAATGATTTCAAATGTTAGCAACAAAAAAATGCCCTTGTGAGGTGATTTCTACAGAGATTGAATCGGCCACCTCCTTCCCGGATCTAATGCAAATCCTTATCGATCTGAAAACAGATCTGATCCAATCTGATATTGGTGTCGGACACGGATGTGCCCAGCCGTTCCATACCAATATACACGCAGCTTCCGCGTGTATCACGCTGGGCTACACGTCCGTCAGCCGGCTAAACGGGAAGTGCCAGTAACTCAAATTGCACCCCAAGATCACCATGGCCAGCCTTGAATAGGCAACTAATCAGATTTGCTCTAACCCTCCTCGAACTATTGGTGAGCCTCTCGACCTGCTACAAGCAGCTACTACTAGCTCACACGAGATGAGCAGGTTGTAAGCAGCAGTTTGACAAAATCATGGCCACCAAAGTCAATGTGAAGGTGGTTCTGCTGGGTTGGAACGGAGTTAATTCTCATACTGTGACTTCGGCAGATCTCCAAAAGGTTGAGCTGGGCGTCCTTAGCTTGAGCGCTTGATAACGCTGTGGCGTCAAACGTTGAAATATGCAAGTTGGGCTCGCTATTTTGCGTTTTTGGCTAGCGATCTGTGAATAGCAGTTGCAGCGAACGGAGGAAATGAGATAAAACACGATTTTCTCGGGCGATATTCTATAGCTGTGCACATAGATACAGATGCAATAAACGAGATGTCGTTGTTCCTTAGAAAATGTGAAGCAAGTATTCGACCAAAATTGATTGCTATGTTCGCAGAGTCTGACAGCGTGACCACGGAAGTGCTATCGTGCGTTAAATGATCTCTACGTGTCGTTACATTGTGAACGATGAGATCAGCACCGCGAATACTTTGTGACCTGTATACTATTCATTATCAGTTCTTTCAATAAATCCCCACATTTCTTGGATTATTTTTCTTTACATCTTTATCCTCGAAATTCGAGAGGTAAATGTTTTATGGGTTGACTGACCAAACAGGCAGTTTGACAATGCTTAAGCTCTCGGTACGTCACGTTACGGACTCGAATCTGCGTCCTCCGGCTTTTTACGGGCCGGTTAGGTCGAAAAGGTGTATCTCGATATGCAGCTGTTCTGGAAGAGCAACTGTCCCGATTGGCAGTGCACGTTCGTCTGGAGACGGAGATCTGCCTGAAGAACAAATCGTGTAGTAGTGTTATGCGGACCGTCGTCTCTTCAAAATAGCGTGTCACCAACAGGTGGCTGCTGTGTATCGTATCCTAACGTGAAGCCGGCCCGCCGTTACGTAAGACCTTTTCGGCTTTTCCGGTCTGGTCGCCAGCATCTGTGCCCGCAAGGCAGCGTCTATCGTAGACGAACGTCACCTATCGGCCCGGAGGGTGGTACACGGTGGTACGCGACAAGAAAGAAAGCACGCAGAGACGCTGTTTTTCACGTCAACACAATCGAGTGCGTGGCCATTGGCAACTTTGACATCGATAGTGTTGTTCAAACCGTTGGCGGAGCTTTCCATGCGGCGGCGTTTCCTGAGCTGTAGGGAACATGCCAGCCAATCTGATAGCGGATGACGGCGGGGCAGCCCGAGGAGAACGTCACGAGATCAGGTGTAGAGCTGAGAACCTCTGCGACTCTGTGCATTGAGGGGAAAAACCTGCTTTTGTCAAGCATTAAATAAAGTTAACGCGGCAAGCGGTGGCTTTCTTCGATTTTGTCACATTTACCTCGATCGGTAATGCGAGATCTCTGTATAACAGAATATAGCTCAAGGCACTCTACTATAGTATTATATATGATATGCGAACTTGGTACGTCAACTTAACAGTATTCTACCTATATTTTGGTTGCTTGAACCATGCAAAGTCAATCAGTTTAAATCGTGTTTAAATCTCTCAATCAACTTTTGATAAACGGACTCTAGTGTGTGTAATACCCACTCAATGTATGATTTCTAAATACGACGTAATTTGCAACAGATCACAATTAGGAAGCGGACGCATTAGAATAAATTATAGAATCGTACGAAGTAGAAAAATTATCACTTTTGCCAACTTTATCATCATTTTTGTTGTGTCATTGGCCAGCCCGGCAGGTTCATATTGGTTAGGCCATGTCATTTCAGAGCAGTCCGCGTCCACCTCGCTCGACTCGAAACACTTTCTTTCTCGGAATGTTCATCAATGCCGATGCTGGATATTCTGTGGCGCAGCGAAGAAGATACGAGTCGTGTGGACAATTGTGGCTGATCTTTATGCAATATATATATATGTATATATATATATATATTGGCATCAGTGGAACGGTGTAAAATCCGTCTACTTTGTTGACTCTGTGTTGGGACAGATTTGGATTGGAAATTTGGCGCTAACCACACGTGTGATGACGTTGGCACAGGGCACGGTACAGGCGGCAGCTCGGATACAAGGAATCGACGCTGACGTCGTCATCACGTTGATAATACCGTCGTCACAATGACAATAAAATAACGATAGGCCATATCACGATCGTATAGATTCGATTCGATTATTTTTATCATTATTATTATTAGATACTTAATAGCACCGAAGATAAAGGGGGACCGAGGCAGTTCATTCAAATTAAGACTTGCTTCCGTTGACCAGCTGTAGATATTGCAGACGTGAGCGGGCCCCGTATCGCTTGCTCGCTTATTGCAGCAGCTTCTCTTGGTGTCGCTTCTGCTGTGTGTGGTCTTTTTTGCCGGCAGGCTACGAAGCAGTCACTTGATTCGATCTATCAACTATCATCCCCGAACCAGATCACCAGCAGTTGGTTGTTATATCAATCATAGCCAAACTAGCCCCACTGGTTGTGTTTCTCGGCCAGGGTGTCCCTATTTAGCTCGGTCGAATTCGCGTTGTTCATTTGTGCTTGAACATGTAATCATGCCGAACTTACATATAATTATCCATTATGTGAATGGATACCTGGGTATATTACAGCCAGCGAAGATGGTCGTCGAACAAGCGAATTAGCCTGATATTAAATATGCTTGGAAAGAAATATCTACTAATCATATGTGCTCCACCATTATCACCACACACTCTCTCTCTCTCTCTTTCTATCCTGTTTTCTGTCAAGAAGTGCCACAGGGCGATTCCAATCAGGAAATAAATTTCAAGTAAATAGAACACTACATTCTTGCCACTGTGCCATCTGCGAAGAGTCCAGTGCGGTCAGTATTCATCGCGCAAGGCTTCACCCGCGTGTGTGTATTCACTTCAAACACTAATGACAATGAAAACAAAATCGTGTGATCGCGTGCGGCGGAAGCCGAGACGATTTCCTTCGTGCGAAAAATTGCGGAGGGTTTAATGGACGTTTGGGGGGAAGGGGGCGGGGGCACTGTATTAGAAATGTTCTATGTTGATAATCGAACCGAGTCACCGAGTCTGGAAGCACTACATGTTGAAGACATACACTAAATGATGTGGCAGATCGCTCTATGCGGAAAAGCCACGAAATATACAAAGGTAAATGTGCTCATAGATGGGGACTGTGCGGGGGTCGCTGGGGGGGGTTCGCTGACGGCGGCCATGCTGTAAAACAGCAATGTGCATTGTTTGCCGACATAAATTCATTCGAAGATCGTTTGGAGAGGGAATCTTATGGGGGTGCGTAACGTTTGAGATTTGAGTGGGAACTTCTGCTCGACTCGAAAGGAAAATGATGTTTGTTTGTCGTCGGCGACATTTCCTTTCCAGCGCCCCACAATGTTGCGGCCGTTCGCTCTGCGGAGTCAACATTGATTGCATTGCATCCACCCTACGTTTTAGCGGATGAACGCATAAAAATGATACGTATATGGTGGCGTTCGTTGTTCCCCCCGGTGACGAGTAGAGATGACTACCTATCTGGAAACCTCGAGTTAACCATCCTCGTAACAGACCCTACAGGTAGTTCGCGCACTTTGTCTTTTCTTGGGCGTGCTGAATTCTGCAGCACGATCGGTGATCCTCACCGGTTTGTGATCCCGGAAATTGGAGTTTCGTGGGGTATGGCTAATATTGCCCTGCCGTCACATCGGTATCTCGGAGAAAGCCCAGAGAAGTTCAGTTTGACCCACCGCCACTTTCCCGGGATCCTTGAAGCACTGCTGCTACAAAGCGGTACTGGGGCTTTTCTTCGATTGAAGAAGCGCGGGAAGGGTCAGTTAGAGAAAACGTCTGTGGTCAGGGCGTAGGGTTCGCGTACAATAATCAGCCTGGGTTGAGCTGTCTTGGATATTTCGTTGGTACTCAATTGTGATGGCCTGGCCGAGTGCGCATCTGACTCAAGGATTTGTTCCTATGTTATACCTGCTTTCGTTGATTGTCTATATATTTAATCTCTCTATATTTCGCGATATTTCTTGTGTGGTCCTGCTCTGTCCAACCTGTTATGCCATTTGGGTGGATAAACTGGCGCGGGCCTTTAACAGCTCCCGGACGCAGTGAGCAGTAATAAATAACACTTACTATTCTACTATTATTATTATTATCATTATTTTGCATCATCTGAGACAGCGGAGTATGTTAGCATAAGCCGCTGGGAATTGTATTTTTGCCAAACCCATTCGCTGCTGCTTACGGTTTAGCTTCGTCCAGCCGTATGCCCTCAGACCAAAGTGCTCGACGCCATCGGCACATATCGGCTGAAGCCGTTGCTGTTAATTGGCGTATAATTGTGTAACTATAAGTGGGTGACGCATGCTCATCCCTCCAGCCATTTACATCTAATCAGTTAGCGTAGCACGTGTGCGCAGTTGTGTGTAATTGTGACGTGGCGAACGGCTCCTCCTGTTGGGGCAGTTTCTGCATTTCTTGACTGTCCATCTCACTCTGTACTTGTCGATTAGCATTTCAATTCGCGTTAAAATTCTATCGCTGAAGCGGCAGAACCCGAGTGAGCTATAGGGGATGGGATTTTTCTGTTTGTCGTCGTCAATGTTTTCGTGGTTATTTTGTTTTCGGTTGCTATTTCCACACTGATTTCTTGAAATTATCCAATTTCGACTCAACAGGAGACAGTGTACCCATTGCACTAATTAAAATGCAGTTCACGACCACAAGTTCGAAAACAACACAACACAAACTGCAGCTCAAAAGGTCTAATTAATATAATATGCGTGTCACCGCCTGCTAGATAAATGCATCACCGTTCAAACTACTCAAAAATGCTGCCCTTCGCTTGACGAGCGCTTAGCTTCAAGCTAAGATCGCGAGCTGATCCACATAAGGAAGCACTTGGTCTATAAGCCTAATCAATGCCATGAACCTCCTATTTCGCTCCGATTATAATTTCACTTAGTTGTAATACAGCAATTCCTAATACCCATTATAACTAGGCATTGTCATTTCTGCGATTATCGATTGCAGCCTAGATTACAGCCTCTTTTTATTGTGTTACAGTACTCATTTGTCAAATTGTGTCGCCGTCAGTCATGACTACACGGTATCGCCTGAATCCGAGCCGAATCTATTGTATAATCGCAACCACTCACGTAGAGCACAGATTCGAATTGTTACATAATTCTTCGCGCCGATAGTCGCTGCCTGTAATTGGTACGGTATTAGCAGTAACCTCACACTAAATATGTTCTTCCCTTGGCTTCCCGTGCTGTTCGAAGCCGATTTCTCAGCGTAACATTTTTGAAAGACAGTTGATTCAAAGCGATGACAGTGCGAACGTCGACGGTGGTACTCAGCACACTGACAGGAAGCGCTAAGTGCAAGCATATATTTCATCGATCTTTCTTCGGTTGGCATTGCCGTTCTTGACACGGATATATATATATATATATATGGATTCTCCCGGTGTCGTTGTTTGATCACCGTTCAGATTCGTATTCCACAGACGAAAACAGCGATGTGTATGCGCGAACGTGTGCGCATGCGATGCTGACCCGATTCTTTAGAAATCAAATTTTCAGTCACCTCTTTCGCGTCCCATCGAGAAATGACTCTTGACGGCGAACGATCGTTTCGAACGACGCTGCTGCTGCTGGCGATGATTATGACGACGCCGTGGCTGATTTGTTTGTCGTCATCCCTCGCGTCTCACTGGCATATCTCAGTGGTGGCTGCTCACTTCCGTTTAAATGAAACCTGTTACACGTTCGAACATACGTGCTCGGTGATCTCGTCAGCACTGCCTGATAGTGCTTGTTTGATAAAATCCTTCTATTGCATAAAAGTATTAAAGAAAAATATACATATTCTAGTTCCTTTCTTTAGATGATCGGCGGAATGGTGGTAACAGCAAAGAGAGTTGTTGACGATGCATGCATTATATATATATATATATATATATATATATATATATATATATATTAAATACACGAGCACATGGTGAACGATTGAAGTAGATACGCGTGTCTATGAAAAGTCGCCACAACTGTTGCTTTCAGTATAGGATTACTAATTTGAAAGTCGGCCGGTCGATCTGCGCCCCGATATGCGATTGTTTATATGTGCCGGGTTGTCTTCCCAATAGAGAGATCGAAGGATGTTTACATGTCTCGTGATTGTCTCGTTTGTTGTTTCAGGTGAACGAAGCGACTCATACGATTAAACTTGATAGCCAGGAGCTGGATATAACAAATCCAACGTTTACGGTGACCTCAACCGGGCGGGTTCTAAAACCCGCCAGAATCTGGACTCTCACCGATGAGGAGCGGTTGGAGTTCGTCTTTAATGAGAATTTACCACTTGGTACGTTGAGTGGTAGCATTGCGGTTCTGCTCTTAAACAGGCCTCTTTAGTAAACAGGCTGCTTAGGGAAGATAAGACCCTTGACCGAACTCCGCGCAACGCGATAGTTCCGTGTAGCGAGTGTTGTATTCAGTGTAAACCAGGATCATTAGCTAATCTCCCACCATCAATTAACGTAATACAAATGTACATATTATTTCTACGAACCGCTAGAGGTTCCTGATCTTTCATACGAACGATTACGCGGTTTCTTATGTAATGCCTGCTCCTATTATGTAATATATACGGTGTAATCCTTTCGTCAACGTTCGGAGCAACTCCTCTCCTCCCGCTACGAGCATGCCAAGCACTCAGGACTCACACGGAAGTATACAGATGTCGATATGTCATAGATGGTGATCTTCGAGTAAGAGTATTATGACCATAGGCAAAACTACCCATATATTCTATTAACAAGGGCGTGCATGGTATTACGAGGTGACCAAAGATTATCGCAAACCCCGATGATATCCAGAGGCGTCACAGTGAGAAGCTGGCATAGCAACCAACCTATAGCCCAGGCGTACACTCTACTATACGATATCCAGACAGAAGCGAAAATGCCTGTCCAGTGCATTGTGTGGAGTTATGTTCATAAAAATCCTCTTAGAACGTGGGGGGGGGGGCTCACATACTCGTAAACATGGACGAGGTAATGTGCGGGACTCATGAGAACGAAGTCTTGTTTCCTTTCGAGACAACACAACCCGCTACTGATTAGGTGTGAACTGATGGGATGTATATTAGATCTTGACATGGTTATATAGGTGGCCAAAAAGCTTCTAATATGACAAATATATATATATGTGTGCATGCGAAGTTGCGACTTTGTGTGAAGGCATCCAAACACCTGATGATCCACGAGTCTGGGCCTGAATATCAAGCAGTGATTAATTAGAATGCCCGTCCCTTATAATGGAAGCGGGGTGGATACAGCATTGCACTCTTTCCGAACCAACTTCATTCTAATCCGGGAGTAATTGCTGAACATCGCTAGCATTTATATTGCTAAGCGCATCAAAAGGCGACAATCGCTCGACCATAAGGATCGGATGCGCTAGTCTGAAGACGGATGATAATCGCAAAGGAATTATCGCGTTGTTGCGGTCCAGCGAATATCGTTCGTTCATATGCAAAGACGGATTTGGATGTAGCCATTTTGCGGGATGCCAACCATTCGAATGTGGAAGGCTTTCATATAATGGTGGGAATATTGCTCTTGCTTCTGAGGACGATGTACAGAGACCGTGCACTAGATTCCTCTATCAAATGAGGTTAGCCGTTAGTGTATTGCTGTGAAATGATTCCCGTGGTGTACGATTGTGCTACTACCTCTCTAAGATGGCGCTTTCATTGATTTAATTATTAGTATTATTGGAAACAATGCGAAGGCTTTCTTCTACAAAAGCAAACAGAACAAAAATCGATGGTAAACAATACGGCCTGCTGCCAAGAGTCACGCCTATCGCTCTCCTACCACACAACGTAAAGTTCACGACATATGTGTGGGATGCAACTGAAACCGCAGGCGGGTGGGTACCTTGAACCGTTACTGGGCTCTGAGCTTATTGGTCAGGAGGAAAAGACGATCAAGACGTGCGCTAAGCACTGATACGAATACAAATATAACAGCCACTGATACGATTCACGATAACACACACACGCCGTCCTAAGTTATAATAATACAATAACACGTTCCTCGTTCGTTGTACGAACATAACACCGCCTCCATCTGATCTGCAGGTGATGGTCAGTTCAGCTGTGACTTCAGTGGAAAACTTGGCGACAGCCTCCGTGGATTCTATCGAGCCAAGGACAAAAATGAGTTGGGCGAGGATTCGTATGCAGCCGTCACACAATTCGAGGTAAGGAAAAGAGGCTAAATGCTGACAACCCTTCAACAAAATAGTGATGGTCGACAAATTGGACACAGATGTCTACTTGCAACAATAGGTTGATCATGAGATCTATCTGCTAAATTAAGCATGGAATCTAAATAATAATAATAATAATAAATGTTGTTCATTTTTGATAGCCAATCGACGCTCACCGTGCATTCCCCTGTTGGGATGAACCCGCTATTAAGGCGACGTTTAACATGACCCTGATCGTTAAGAAGGACCTGCGTGCTTTATCCAATATGAAGCCAACTGAAGAGTTGGATTACGCGGAGGATGATTCCTGGAAGGTCGTACGGTTTGAAACGACACCCAAAATGAGCACATACCTTGTCGCCGGTAAGAGCAATGGGACACCAACGGCTTGATTCAATAGCTAGAGTGGATCGGTGGCGTTCGATTTTCACAAAGATCATTACATACCAATAGGTATGCGATGACGCTTGCATGTATTCGTACGATGGAGGGATTTTTCCATTTTGGTACGTTGTCTCTACGATGACCATTTGGATTGTGCAAGTTTGTGTTGACCTCTGGCAAATTGAATGACTCGGTATTCACCCATACGGAATCGAGCAAGTTGTATGAAACAGCTTATTAAATTACCTCTGCCGCGACGAGAGGACCGGCTCTAGTTCCACGGTTAGAAAAAATATCAGTCAAAAATACACTGAACAAAGATCCCATTTTAGATTCGAAATCACTCACTTCGCCCCTCGTCGGGTTTTGGCCGCAGACGAAAATCGGAGACGACGTCTACCAGTCGACTCAGTTCAATTGCAGGGAAGTGTTTGTTGTACAAGTTCCATTCGATTTAGAATTCTTTAGAATGATACATTACATGTGGATCTTAATTGTGATTGTTAGCCGTGGTGGGTCGTTCTGACTATGTCGAGGATTTCACGAAGTCGAACATCCGTGTCCGCGTCTATACGCCTGTGGGAAAGATGGAACAAGGACGCTATGCTCTTCACACCGCCGTGAAAGCGCTTGACTTCTACGAGGAGTACTTTAATGTGAGTAGTAGATAAATATGGCCTCCAATGTATTGTAGGCTATTAATAATAGTAATAATGGCCGTCTTCCTTGCCAACTATGCCCAAAATGGATATAACTTGAGGTACCTGATGTACCCATGCAGGTTATAATAGTACACTTTAAACTTTTTTATCAAAGAAAAAAAACGTACATAGCCAGCCATATCGAGGCTCCCGTCACCATTAGATAGGTAATCGACCATAGCGCTTAGAAAAAAGTATCCACGGCTCCGTGAGATTCGTACGTGCCGTCGAAATGGTGCACTATTATGTATCAATAGTGTTCACTTTTAACCATATAATAATAATAATAATAATAGGTAATACTAGCTGCGTTTTTCGATTTGAAATTCAATTAAACCTTTGCATTCCGCGCCGAAGTTCGATTGTTATACATAATGTTTTTCGCTGCGAGAACTGAAGCCCCCTTGTCTACGCGGAGTGTAATTGTGCAGGGTGGTGTTTGCGCCCAGAATCATCTTCGAGAGCAGAGAACTAATGAGCACTAATCTCCACCATTGGTAAAGTAGCACATTCGTGGTGTCGCTTGAAGTCAGCCTCGGTGACCTAATTGCTTATTTGCCCTTTGCTGGGTCCACCCAAGTCAATTTGTGATCAGCCAAATATTAGTGTATCCTATAATAATAATTTAGGTTGATGGACATGGAAAGAAATTCATTGATCGTATCCAGTACACAAACTATTCAAAATGTGTATGTCATTCGTCGACTCGACATACAAGGAATTAAATACGCTTTGCATCCTTAGAGGCTCCTGCTCTATGTGCCTCCACTAACGGCAAGTGGTAGATCGTCCGAAGGATGACCCTGCAATCTAATAGGAACCCTCAAATCACCACACACTGCCGATGTGGCTGAGCTCGCGCCCACGTGCTCGTTATCGGGTCTATTCATTGAGAAGGTTACTCCGACCAACTGCAGCCAGCCGTTGCAGCAAGCAACTGCAGTTGCCTCCGTCACGATATCGCATCCCCTACCGAGAGTCATTTAAGGTCGGCAAGACAATCCTTTCTTCATTCGACTTTAGGACACTTCGTGCCTGGAATAAATCTTCTACAAACCTATATTTAATGGTCACGTTGCTTCTCCAAGTGTCCATGCCCTTATATGCAGAACGCGCATTCAATTAGTAGTCAGCGATCTGTGGCTAGGGAGAAACTAGCTCACTGGCGAATGGCAACTACTCCTGTATCGACTCGAATCCCGAGGACTCCTGATAGACAGTCACTTACGCGTTGTTTCTCCAATTTTGTAAAAGCCACGGGCCATAAGCTTGCAAGGCTCGGTCGTATCAGCAACTTTTGTCTCTGAGTAAGAGTCTCACACCGCCGTGGAAAATACCCCCTGCTCCTTCCAAGGAGGGAAGCCCGGCGTATTTTCTTGGTGGATTTTAGCCTAAAACCTCTCTCACAAGAAAGAAAATGATGTTAGTGGTGGTACTTAGTCGTGGCCGATACCCTATTGCTATGAGAGACGTCCCAGCACGATTTGATCCAGTGCTCGCTGCTGGCTTTTTTTCTGCTATCTGCGAAGGATCTGGCTGTAGTATGATATATTCGATCAGCCATTAGAGAGCGCTGTCGAGCGTGGAACATCTGAGAGCATGTCCTGAGTTCGGAAAGTATGTTGACAATGACATTGCGATGCTTTACGATATAGGATGTACACACTGCTCAGGATGTTTTAGTGTGCGACCGGTTGCCCCAAATGTGATCGCGAAATTTGATCAGATCATTTCGTCAGATTAGATTAAAAATCAACGAGGCAAAGATAATTATTTAGGATTCTCCATGATACTTCTAGTATGGATTGGCCTGCGTGAGACCAACTGCCACACTGGACTGAAACGTATTAACACTGTCTGTCTGGATCTTCGCTAAGACGAAAAACTCGAGTAGACAGTGTTATCCTGACAGTTCCTTTGGTCGAGTTGCAGTGCGAGTAGTTTTCGACTGTGCTGAACAGGTCGAGCAATAGAGCATGGACTAAAATTGTTAACGGTGACGCATCTCTGACAGCATGCGTACCCTCTGATGGACCAATCATTGCGTGATACCTATACAGTAGAATAAAGTTTGAATTATAAGTGTTTGTCATTTCCAATTTCTACACGAAAACTATTATATAGTTGTTGCTGTTGGTGTCGTGTGCGCGAATATGGCAATCGTTGCAGTATACAGAGGCTCTATTAGGTGGGGGTTATGTAGCAGGTACGTTCATTTATGTACAATGATTGCCGTGAAGTGTTTCACCGCGTGTATAAAACAGTGCCGTGCACACGTCAACTCGAATGGGAGGACGTCTCGTAGCCGCGATCACTTGTTCACTTGAAGTCGTTTGAATTTAAGTGTCTTAGAAATTACCGGGGGGTGACCTTGCCCTAGCCAAGACACTTAAAGAAGGCTTACCGTAAACCATTGATCTTGCGTTACAAAGACTTCGTAACATTCTCGATGAATCTAGCAAAAAAAAACCAACAATCAGAACACAGCACTCAGCTGGTATTTAAGTAAATGCATTGGTGATATTACAATTGCAGGTGTCGTACCCACTGTCAAAGGCCGATCTGGTATCAGTTGCTGATTTTGCCGCGGGTGCTATGGAGAATTGGGGTCTTATCACTTGCAGGTACAGTTATTACCTATCTACAAGATCATTCCTGCTGTACTGACCATTCTTTTACCAGCATTATATTTCTATAATTTCATTAGTGTCACAATTCGAATGGCAAGCAAAACCGGCTTTCCAGTGATCCGAGTGCTACCTAACTCAATCATTCCATCTCGCTGTTTAGTGGTCGTTAAACATAGGCTCAATCATTCTTGTCCCTGGACCCTAAAATCGGTTAATATCGCGCTTAAATAATCTCCAACTCGTTTCAGCCATGGTGACATTTACCCATGGTATCAGCATACGCTAATTATGAGTGTAGCTAATTTACCTGTGTCCACCTTTCAGAGAGACTACTGTACTGTACGACCCGTCGAACTCATCGACAAATGTGAAACAGAACATCGCTACAGTCGTAACGCACGAGCTTGGTCACATGTGGTTTGGAAATCTCGTTACGATGGTAAGCAGATAGCGATACTCGAAAAACAAACATAGTGTATACGATCGATGCTTGTTCGATCGCTGGTTTGTTCTTAACGAGCCTCTATATTAGTTGCGTTTGAAACCTTTTGCCGATATCAACAGCTTAGACTAGCTAAGAGACATAATTGCCAAATTGGCAATGGCTAATACGAGTTAACAATATCATGTTTGATATCTTATTCTCTTAATTGGCCTTCTAACTAGCTCATATATCGCCGTGTCTAGTGGGTGCACACGGTGTGTCAATATTGTCTGATATCGATCTATTTCTTAATGTTCTAACCTTTTTCTTCATTGACTCACTGTCGATCGACACAGGAATGGTGGACGTACTTGTGGCTTAATGAAGGGTTTGCGAAGTTCATGGAGAGTTTGGCCACGGACCACGTCTACCCGGATTACGACATGTGGACGCAGTTCGTTGCCCAAACGCTCAACGTGGGACTCGGCGTAAGTTATGAAGAAGACGACAAGTTTGCTCGATTTTGCTACGTCAAATAGGCGAACAACTGATTTCATCTAGGTGATCATTGAATGGCTGGAAGTGGTATCTTTGTCGAGTCGACCTTTCTGGTAACCTTACGAAATGAGTAGTCTTGACAATAAGTAGTGCCCTGTAAGATCACTCCCATGGACTCGGATTGAAGTCGGTGAAATAACGGATCTAAGAAGGATTGTTGTTCCGCAGTCTCTCTCGTAGTGTGTAGTTGTTTAGAGTAAACCTTATCATTTTACGTTTGTATTATAGCTTGTGCGCCAAGTACCTTCGAGCCTGTTAGTTTTCGACTCGGCACGTCCTCCATGTTTTCAACTAGCTATTCCTGGCAAGCTGACACCTATCCATACGAAATCCATGAATATTTCTCGAATCTATTGACATCGAATATGTGCCTAACTGCATTTGATGTGAATGAATGTTTGTGGTTTCATCTACAGCTAGATTCTTTGGACAGCTCTCATCCGGTGGAGGTGACCGTGGAACATCCCGCCATGGTTGAAGAAATCTTCGACAACATCGCCTATGAAAAGGGGGCCTCAATTATCCGCATGCTGAACAGCCACATAGGCGCCGATGTAAGAATATCGTCCTTGCACGCGTAACTTCCACGGAAATCCACTCCAACAAACAATCATGATCCAAATCATATCCGCGAAATCGCGTTCACCTTAACTCGAAACAGTGAATAGCGCTTTTTAATAGGTCAACGTTATCATATATCTCAAAGCCCTCAAAGCTGAGCACCTAATGTCACCGGCCATCATTGAGTAATAGAGACCAACATTGCATTTATGGTGGCCGTGAAATTTCAGATATTCCGTGCCGGCATGCAGCTCTACCTTGCTCGTCATAAGTATTCAAACACCCTTTCGTCAGATCTATGGAAGGCACTTGAGGAGGTATCGAATCTTCCTGTTGAGTCCGTCATGGACAGCTGGGTGAAACAGATCGGATTCCCTGTAATTCAGGTATAATTAGCTTTGATCTAGTTGAGACTGCATGTGCAAATTCATAGGGCTATGCTGTCGGATGCAAGAATCCATAGATACGACAATATCATATAATAATAATAATAGTTTCCCTAATAGTATCTCTTCTATATACATATTAAATATAACGATATTCTATATATAATAGTGAATACTATCTATGGCGGAGTTTACTCGTGGCATTATGGTACATTGTTTAGAATTCTCGCTTTTGTGGGAGCACGGTACCCAGGTAGCTACTTTGTACAACTTTTGCATTACGTTTACACATGATTGAATATTAAGAAAAGAAAAAATCAACAATACACAATCAATGCCTGCCCATCCACTTCACTGTGAGAATTCCGCACCACGCTATATCCGCGCTCACTCCGCCTTTATTAAACGAGTGATAAATGAAGTGTATATACAACGTAACATTACGTCAACTATTTACATAGTTGGTATTTCTCCATCTGTGTATCTGTTTGTGTCGCAGGTGACTCGTCGGGTTAGCGGCCAAGACGTTATATTGACTTTGGCACAAACCAAGTTTTACTCGCAGGCCGATAGCCCAAAACGCAACGAGTCGCAGCCGCTCTGGAAGGTATGACATTGACAACGACGAGCTGAACCGATTTAGCGCTTCCGTTACGAGTAATTTGAATAACGGTAACATAATAATGTTTGTCAAATTGGTATTGTTCTATATCGAAAGCTGGCGTAACCGAAAAATGTGAGTTGGCATATTGAATTATACCTTTTAACCTATTCAATTTTGCCTAGGTACCGATTCCCATCGCATGGGGAGGCGACTCATCTGGCAACAAGAAGATTCTTCTCGAGGGACAGTTGGCGGAAGTTGTCCTCGAAGGCGCCGCGACCGCGTCATGGATCCAGGTTCGTAGATTGTCCGAGGGCACACTCCTTTCATCGAATTTATCATAGGAATCACCGATACACATAATGTTCTATGAATATTGTGTGTACCTGTGAGTTTATGTCTGTTCTATGCTTACTCGAGTCCAATAGTATGAATATAATTCTATGGTGTTCTCATAACTATTTTATTGTCATACGAGACCACAAGCACTGTACAGCTGCAATTCCGTCAATAAAGCAAAATGTGAATATTAAACATTGAACCATAATGAAATAGCTATGATTATTTGTAGTAATACGAATAATAATTTTGATTGATAATGATCTATTAGCTCAATGCAATAATTCCGACCTTAGAATTTGGTGACTCGAACAGATCACAGGCTAACCATATATTCGCTATAATATTCATTGTCTACCTATCGGTCCAATATATTTACGCGGAAATAGCCCCAAATTTTCCTGAGCGGTAATAGCCTGTTGCCATATATTTAGACAGCACTGGATTGTAGAAATATCTTAATAGTTATAGCATTATAGTGTACGAATACGAAGGGAAATGAGAAATGGTTAGATTCTTCATTTTGCCAATCACAGCTGGCTGAAAAATAAGTACCACAAGGTATTGTAAGGTATTCGTGGAAATTAGCTGCTCTAATGGTCTGATAAATCATTAGGTGAACCATGGTGCCGTGTCGTTCTTCCGTACCATGTACACCCGCGAAATGCTCGGCGGTCTACTGGAGGCTGTCAAGAGCAAAACTCTCAAGGCTGAGGACCGCTTCATTCTTCACGCTGATCTCCTCGCACTGGTAGGAGAATTGTCGCGTTGCTTAGGCTGCGTATATATATACAATAGAGATTTTGCGAGTTTACATCGATTGGTGATTCCTGTATAGTTTCCATTGCATAAGTGGATGTACGGCTATCACTGATCACCGATTTCGATAACTCTGCCTAAACGTAAGCAAAAGCTTTTACATATATACATACGCATACCGAGCGCTGGTGCTAGTATTTAGCAGCAGCAGCAAATACTATACAGCTAGGTGTTATCGATTAATAGATCAGTGTTATGACGTTGCTCTCGTATTGTTTTTTAAAGAAAAACTACCCCCTGTGCATATCAACTTATTCAGGTGCAAAGTGGGTACCGAAACACCACCGAGCTTCTGGAGTTCACCAAGGCATATGAGAACGAGACCGACTATTCCACATGGAACTCGGTGGCGATTTTCCTATCGAAAATGTCGCTGTTGCTTGGCGATGAGCCGGACCTCGTCGAGAAGCTGCACGCGTTCGGACGGAGACTTTTCCGCAACATATTCAACTCTGTCGGTTGGGACACGAAGCCTGGAGAAAGTGAGTTTCATCAACTTCCGACTAAGAAAACGACATTCGAGCGTTGGCCAATTCAGCAAAAAAATGCGCGATCAACAGCGCGCATTTTGAATTGAACCATACTGTGTAGCTTCTGTCTTTGGCGTTCGCGCCCACACAGACTATTAGCCAGCATGCAGATGGCACCGTTAAGCGTGTTTGCTGAGACGAATATACGCGAAATAAATTAGGCGCGCATAGCAATTGAATCGAACTAACTCACGAATGTGATTCACGTATTTTAGGTATTAGTGCAGGTGGACTATAGAATAGACGGATAAATATATTTTATCTGCTGGTTAGTTTAAAAGAGTAACTGGAAAGTAATATTTATGTTCATCTCGTCCATATATATATATATATATATATATATTCGACGGAGTATTTTACCGGTGGATCTTCTGTTGTTGCTGTTGTTGTTGTAGAGCACACTACAGCACTTCTACGCACAGTCGTTTTGTCAATGATGGTGACGTTCAACGATCCGGAAGTTCTGACAGAAGCACGAAAAAGGTGTGTGCAAGATGGAACATGCTTCTATATAGCCCCACTCTCCCCCCCCCCCTTATTTTAGAGATCAGTGCCGCACGATCGTCAGGTCGATATTCATACGTGTGAGGTATATATGAAATAGGGCGACATTTTGGCAAGTTACGCCCAACTGAATCACGTAATGTCGGTCTTTATGTTTTGCAACGAATAAATCGAACAGAGAATCACCGTAGGGACGTATCTATTTCGCCCGTGATAATCTTCTATATTTGGATTAATTCTGGTATATATTGTTACAATGCAATGAAATCAAATTGTGTTCGTCTTCTTGTCGGCCATTCTTCAGCTAGCTCACTACATCAAGCTGTGTTACTCATATTTGCTAGATATAAGGTGTTTCGGTAGTAACAAATGGGTGGTACGCAATCGGTTGCAGATTCAACAACCATTTGGATGGTAAACAAATCCTGTCACCTGATGTTCGTGCCCCGGTCTACCGGGCGGTGGCGAAGACCGTGGATTCGACGAGCTGGAAGCAACTGATGAAGTTGCACGGGGTAAACTGAGAATCATGATCAACCTCACGCATGGGTCGAACGAAGCCCGATGTGCACGCTGCTGCTGCTACTGAGAGCAGCCGAAAGTTAAACTTGAATAATATATTTTAGTTTCTTCTTATACTTATTATATTGATATGCGTCTAGACGACGTTACGAACCAATCATTTGCATGTCCTCATCGTGAAAAGAGTCCTATATGAAAATATTGGTTAACAATTTCTTAGGCTTCGATGTCGGTCGATTTCGAATACGTGAGAATTGCGCAGACTGACCCCCTCCCCCATATTGAGGTTACTATACGTATTACGACCGGCAATGAAATGTCGTTGAAGAATGTTCCGTTTTGCTGTCGCAGGAATCGACTCTTCAAGAGGAGGTAGAGAGAATCTTGATTGCTCTCGGAGACGTACCAACCGAATTCGTCAAGAAAGTTCTCAACTTCGCTGATTCGTCCGAGGTTAGTATTGTCGCAGCGACACGGTGGCGAATACACCCGGCTGCTGAGCCTTTTTTGAATTTTCATAGCCAATATTATAAATTGTCATCATAAAAATCCGGTCAGCGGTCTGCTTTGTGATTACATCGTTCGGGCAGTGATTGGATAATTGGAAAGTAGTGGACGCAGCTCGAGAGGATCTGACCGAGCCAACCTATTTCGAGGGTTAAGAAATTATCACCAAGCGTTAATTGTCAGTCTTACGTTGTATGTACGTCTGTGGTAAATTTACGTTAAAATCGATCACCACTAGTCGCTTCCTAGATGGGTAAATATTGCCGCAATGATCTCTTCAACTTCCACATTCGAAATGCATTCATGATTTCGCCCAGTGCAACAGACTCACAATTGGCATTTATTTGTTATCAAATTAGGTTCGGGCTCAGGATGCAACGTCTGTGATCGCTTCCGTATCCAACTCAGCCCAGGGACGCGACCTCGCCTGGGAACACTATCAGGCTAATCACGAACGGTACCACCCACCTAACCAGATATCCATTAGCATCTCTTACAATTTTGGGTTTCGATTCATTCTAATTGAGAACTCAAATGATTACACGCACATTGAGTTCGGCTATGTCCGCCAATAGTTAATGCAGCGGTTTACCTCTCATTTGCGAAATGCTTCTAAGGATGACCCATATCTGGACGTTCGAACGAGGCGAATCCGATCTCTGAGCTTTTTTTACACTGGAAAGTTAGTTCCCGCGCTTCATTAATATCGCGGAACTTATCGCTCATGACTGTCCAACCATAGAAAAAAGCGGTAAAGATCCTTGGCGCCGGCACTTGACCTCGAAAACTCGCCAAACACTTGTTTAGATCAAACGGAAGCGAAAATGACGTCGTAATCAATGGCGGAGACTACGTAACTAATCATTGAAGCGGTCCGGTCATTTTTACTGATCTATGTTCCAGCTCATGTTTGAGAAGCTGCGAAAACCTACTGACCAGCGTAATATATATCACATGTTCCGGATCTCTCGATATCGACGATGTGTTCATTTTGCTTGCCCTTCCTGTGTAGTGAATGTTTTTTCAAAGCCTTTACGCAAACATTTGACTGAGCACAGACAGTACATGTGCTGGTGGCAGTCGTCGAACAACTGTTTCGTCACCTGACCGGTGTCGATGTTGGTCTGTATTTCTTAACAGGTATAGTGAAAAGTACAATTCTGGCTTCCTGATCTCACGGCTCATCAAGGGTGTGACAGAGAACTTCAAGACATTCGAGAAAGCTAAGGAAGTTCAGCAATTCTTTGCCACAGTAAGTTCCAACTTGTCGTCCGGGGTGCATACAACTTAGCCCTTGTGTTTTTCTATTATTATTATATAATATCATACAAGACATTTCCTGTATACAGGACGTATACAGTACATTAGCGCATATTGTATATGCACATACATGCCCCTGAGGAAGACTAACTTCAGACCAAATCTATGGTGTCAGCCTATTTGTTAACGGTTTACGAAGCATGAACGAATCGACTATACTGGATGCTCCTAGGAAGCTATATTCACTTTAAGGTCAATCGAATGGGTTAGCACAAAGAAAATACTACATACAATTATATCTAGAAAGGCGACCACAGCGATCCTTTTGATCCTGACCAAACTATCGACTCAGATAGTTTAGTTGTTTACAAACCAAGATAATCTGAGAAGTGGGCTCCGCCCATTTGAGTCCCGCTTCGTTTCGTGTTATTTAACCACTGGCAATGAAAATTTCTGTACTTTCAGCGAGCGCAACCGGGAACAGAATTAACGATCAAGCAGACCGTTGAGAGTATTATCTCGAACGCAAAGTGGCTCCAACGGGATCAGACACTCATTGAGGAGTTCCTTCGCCAGGACGCTGCCGCCAGTGAAACTACGCCTAAACCGGGAGCATCTCGCTGAGTCTGTCCGTGGCGATCTTTCGGGCGGAACAACAACACAAGAGTCAACGCCTTCGGGACGTTGTCAGCATTTGCACCCATTAGACAGAACAGAAGCATTTGTCTGGGCTAAGGCAAGCCCCCAGAGACGGCACATTTGTCGCGTTTGTGAAGGCCGCGTACAAGCGTCGACTCGTCTGCACTGTGAAGTCGTCCTTCTGCCGGGAGGACTTTTTAACAAGGCAGGACGAATCGCTTACGTGCACCTTGAGTCAACATTGATCATTGACAAGCCCATAAACAGATTGTTCTCTCGCGACATCTCAGAAATCTTCGGCAGCATTCAAAACATCTTGCATATCAAGAGCAATTATTCTGCGGTACCACGTAGACACTCCAATCTCACATGTCTCATCGTATTGCAATACGCTTATAATCTGTACTATATAACATTACGCAAGTCCATAATTCAAACGATTCTGATAGACGTTTATAAACGACTTTTATTATTATTATTATTATCCGATACATGCGGGCGGATGGAACGTAACGCTCTGCCACGACCGTGTCGTTACACGCAAACAAAGTTTCAACAAATCACCTGTGAGAGAAGTGTTGAACGAGAGATTACACCATATATATTCTGCAAGTCATTGACTTCTTGATTGAGTCCGATGGCTCAATACCCGTACACTAAGTCCGAACGTTCATATTTATATAGGCAGGCGTAATGAAAGCGAGCGTCCCGCGCTAGTTTATTTAGCTGCGATAAATCAAATGGAATTTCCGGAAAAGCACTCGACCACCTTCACCATATGGTACACGATAATAATAATAATAATAATAATAATAATAATAAGAAAAAGGAGAACTATATATATATATATAAACGAAATATAGCTTTAGTTACTATGTCCTTATAATAAAAGCAACGACAATAACGGGTCTCATAGAGTCGATAGCAGAATTGTGTTATTCCGTTCTATTGCACCTCTCGAAACATTTGTCAACGTGCAGAGTGAAGCTGTTTGAGGACTCGGAACACGACGTCGGAGGTGGACAACCACCGCTATTGCACGTGTAAATACGAAAGAAATTATTATCTTATTACAAGTCCTTGTAATTATTATGATTATTATTATTTCTACTACTTCTGCTATGGTTATTCAATACAATCAAAGGCGCTGGTTCTGGTTGCTGTATGAGTGATACAATTATCAATTGTACTACTCATGTAACATGTAATTTCGTTGTAGAGCTTCGATGTGCTTAAAACGCTGTGAAATAATCGTGCAGGGTTATTCAGAAGTCTGTGAGGCATTTCTATGCTCAACAGATTGAGATGTGTTACAGACTAGTGAATAACCCCATTAGATATATATATATATATATTATGTATTTTTTTCATCTATAAGTGTGATTCTATTCATATCGAGCGTTGCAAGTATTTATCTAACGTGCACGCTGAAGTCAGCAAGTGCTTAAAGACAATTCTTGGAGTCGGTATTTTGTTCCCGTTGATAGGCCACGCTACCTACAGAATCCAATAGCGAGTGTAAAAAAAATATTCGTACATTTCAAATGCTGAAAACAACTGTTAATAAATTAATGCAAATATTAATATTGAAGAGCGCATTTCCTTAGTATCGTACACGTGTGATGCTTTGTGTTGCGCTTTTATAAGAAGCGGATGCATAGTTGATGCATAATATCATATCTTATAGGAAAATATGAAGTTGTCTTAGAGAACGTTGCACTGTCGAGATATAAATAGTGCATTCGAGAATTATTTCACATCATATATACATATATATATATATATATGCGATTATCAGCGTGTCTTTTGGATAGACTAGCTGTTGTGTTTATTCAGCTAACCCGGCGTGTCTCTATGTCTGCCTCGATTGAAGCATTATTTTTGCCTTCGCCACCTAATTAGAATCTAATGATGCTCATTATGATATTTTGCCCCCCGCACGCACGCTGAGCCTCGTCTCCGGTGTCGATGTTGTAATTAGTAGTCGCACGCGCAGAAGCGACCACAATTCGATTTTAAAGGTAGACACGTCGAGTCATATAGCGAGAGTAATATTGTGTGCGTATGTATATCTGTGGTTCATCTATCATTCACATAATTGACATGCATATTGTATCCACAGTATAATATCTCTAATGTATATATATATATATATATGATATATGCAGCGAAGCTACATACACCCACTCAACATGAGTGATTAAGTAAAAAAAAGTTATATTACATTTAGAGTGAAAATGCTGTAACAGTGGAGAACATCACGAACTGTTCAGCCAAGGTAATTTCGAGGTAACCGGCTGCTGAAAAGTCTTCGTCTCTGGACAACTCTCACATAGATGAACTGTAGCATATAACTGGGTACTCACATTGACGGTGCACATTGAACGTTGTTTTTACGCTACAGTTCATTGAAGTGATTTTTGAAGTATATATTCTATTTGCATTATAGGTAACGTGCACACGCTCAGTAGAAATGGTCGGGGCGAATTTGATAATAATAATAATAATAATAGCCAATTTGGTACGTGTTGAGAGAAATCCGCAAGGTGAAGTTGGCATATAGCATCACCGCTAAAAGTGTGAGCATGGTATCGACGGGCTCGAGATCTACCGAATATGTGGGGATAGATGATTCCTCGATTGAGTGCGGATAAAGCATATTAAATTGAAGAAAATAATAAATGTGTTTATATACAATTAAACGTTGTTAGATTATGTGTTTTCATTGCAGTCCCGTAAGACGTGTAGTGTCTGAGAGGTGGCTACAGTTGGGAAAATATCCGCAGAAAATCGGAGATCAATATTTCGTCGACTCGACGCCACCTGTAGCTGGGAGACGGTACTTAAGCTAAATGTCGTATTGCGTTTTTGGCTTTTGATGATAGCGTGAATGGATATTCACGATTCATACTCTTGTAGTCTGTAGGGGACTGTGGCATCATGCGTGTCGTGGTTTGTGGACCTATAACTCAATTCTCTAGGTAGCTCTGTATTTAGACGAACTAGATGAAGACACTCTACCTCCGGGCGTCGGTGGATCTCATCGACGTATCTTGAGCATTCATCTGGTCATAAGTTGAACAGCTATTTCTACTGAAGAAGCTAGGCACAACTCGGCAATGCAAGGCTATAGTAACTACATTGGTAAACACGTGGGCAACGGGACAAAACAGAGGCATCATTTAGACGTTGGGTAGATTCATAGGCAGGTCCTTTAAATTTAGTACAGAACGAACCCATGAATTATCGACTCCCATACTCCCAGCTATAGTAATGCTTTGAACGGGTGAGTTTGCAACATCCAGATGGATGACCGCGCGGTAGCCCGCTGCTATAGTGAACAATTTGTGTGCGCCTTACAACCGTAGGTGTACGAAGGACACTGTAGGTGCCCGGGTTCGATCCCCATCATTGGACATTTGCATTTAAGGGGTCCGCCTTATGAAGCCTATGTCGAATGCAGTTCCGTGGACGTTCAATTTTGGTTCTGAGTCAGCCCGGAAAATTTCATTATGAAAGGGAAGACTGATGCATTTGGGTGCTGGTGATCATTGATATACATCCGCTTCGGTCGAGTTCGGTCGATCCGAATGTCCGGGCCACACAAGGCAGAACATATATATATATAAAAGAAAGACGACGTCATCCTCTAAAAGGTAGACGTTTACTGCCGTCGAGGAGGATTCCTCACCTGGGTGAATCCGACAAAATATCTACTCCTACTTGAGGGTCTCGTCAACAGCATTGATCTCATCGTGTCTTTGGTATCTATTACCCGATACATGTAATGTACCGTTGCAGCACTTTGCCTATCCGTGCGATACCAGCGTTGATCAACATACGAACGACTCCATATTCTCATGGGGTGGTTTTAAGTTGTTGCCACTTGATAACACGTAGTGTAGATAGTGTCTAGATATCTGCTGACAAATGCCGGCAGCCCAGTGCAACATCGGCACCAGCCAATATTGACTCAATTGTATCGACTGTGACAGTCGTTCGTTCGCCGGACAACGATTGATGACAGATTGCAGGATGCGTTAGCTAAAAGTCCTCGGTGACCATCAAACAGTTCAGTCGTGCAGTTGTCTCTGCGTAATCGTGTCGCTGACGTAACCGTGACATGGCCGACAACAAAAGGTCGCCCCAGATGGCTACACATGTCAATCGAGCCCGACAACTCTATCTGCCGTGCTGACGAGTCCAAAGTGCTCGAGGAGCAGACTAACGGAAGTGTGGTACACGCGAGCAAGAAGCCGCCAACACAGACGTGTGTTACCGCCGCCGCGATGTCGCGACAAGGGCGTGGGGTTGTGACTATCGGACTATCCTCGCCCGCTTTCACCACTCAGGCAGCCTTTCAATACTTGTCCCACAAGCTGCGCTGCGAGTACTCATCCGTACACGACCATCTGACTTGCCAACTGAGATACGGCTGGGTAGAGCTAAGCAATTGTCGCTGCCGCGTTCGAATTGCCATTGGCCACAACGACATCGTCTACGGGCCGAGGAACGAGAGAGAGAGACCGAGTGAGAAAACGCCCCATTTCTGAGACAGGGCGAATCTGCAGGCAATACAGTTATAGCTATAATATTTTCTAGTTTACATTTTCTTAGCGTCCTGCGAGATACTATTATTATTATTATTATTAGTATCATTCTACTGTGTCGCTCGTGTCCACCACGAGATGTCGCCCCGAGCCTCAAAAGCTCCTATGTAACGGCGGCAGCAGCGACCGCCAGCGCGTACTGTTCATCTTCCTCTGGCCGCATACGGATTCGACCGGTGCTGCTACTGCTGGTAGTGGTATTAGTGCTCGCTGTGGTGACTGTTGGGTGTGAGGAGGTCAATCCACTTGAAAACGGCTCGTCCTTTTGTTTGCTATCTATCTTGCGTTGCTGTTGCTGCCGCTATCTTACGAGCTGCTTCTGCTGCTGCTGCTGCTGCGGTTGCATAGCTAGCCGATTCTCGCCGGCCAGAGCAGCTAAAGTTGTATATAAATATATATATATATATATTTATCTGTATATGAGTGTGAGTGAGGAACTGTGCGCGATGCCGAATCAAAGGGCGGCCCGCCAGATTCACTGCTGTTCTCGGTGCAGCAGTTTAAAACGATATACACACACTCACACACACACACATATATATATATATATATATATATATATATATCGTACCGTCACAGCAGAATAAAGAAGAAGAATTAAGAGAGAAAAAGAGATAAGTAAGTGCGATACCTCTCCCTCTAGTCTTTGTCACCGCACTATTTCGTCTTCGCGTCGTATCCACCACAAACACCCCTCTGAATATCTTCATCGTGGAAGGCTGCGGACAAGATCAGAACGGGGCAGCATTGACGCAGTTTTTTGGTGCACACTTTAACCGTACGGACACACATATATATATATATATATATATGATGTCGAAATAGGACTGGACCACATGAGTTTATTATAGCGAAGGCTCTCTCGATTCGCTCACTGCAGCCTCGAGATTCTGGCCCATGGTAACAAAATGCGCTAGAGGAATAGAAAGTATTTGCCGCCTCAAATTTTCTCCCCTTAATTGAAGCACATTATCACTTGTATTAGTTTATTATGTCCACTAGTTGACCCTGGAGCTGTTACAAAGGGAAACACTTATCTAGAATCTTTTCGTGTTGGCCATTGACATAACGGAGGCCCCACGGCTCGTTTCAACCTTCGACATGAGCTGGTAGGATCTGACATCACGTCCGGGTGGATGCAAAGGAGCTGATATGCCTACAAGAAAATGAACGTTTTCAACGTGTACTTTCGGGAGATCGAACCGAAACCTGCTGTTGTTTCACAAATCGTATTTTTACCCTTAGTAAAGTGCAATACCCTTGTGCGAGCCTAATAGTGGCTAGCGCCAATGAGACGC
This sequence comes from Stratiolaelaps scimitus, assembly GCA_019614645.1. Lineage (NCBI taxonomy): Eukaryota > Metazoa > Arthropoda > Arachnida > Mesostigmata > Laelapidae > Stratiolaelaps > Stratiolaelaps scimitus. The sequence goes on from JABWDB010000054.1 coordinate 326,521, forward strand.
ATCGCTCGGCTCTCGAGCCCACGCACGAGGAGTCCTTTAGCGAAACGGTGTGCTAGCCATTTATTGAAAATAATTTTAACTATTTTAGCCAGTGAGCTTCGGGCGAACACTACAATCACTATTAATAAAACAGATTGCGATCGTTCAGCGGCACGAATCTTAGAAATTGACACCGCGACCGGATCCGACGCAGAGAACGTGAATTCGACGCCCAGTTGCTGTGTGCTCATACGGCCCTGTTCTGATCTCATTCTCAACGAGTAAACGCGTTGTTCGAGCTTTAATAAATCGCCTCACACCTACCACCTCCTCGTTAGCGAAATCAACGGCAGCCAAATGCCAAAACGCCGCGGCGGGCCACGAGGGCCTCATGTGTCGACGTTAAGTACTTAGAAAGCTGAATGCTTTCGTCTCGTCCTTAATGACTGCGACTCTTCGTAATCGCAGAGTCGAGCATAGCCGAGCTTCGGCTCATTCGCCCTTTAAGGTGTAAACGAAATTAATTACGACTTTGTACAGGAGATTTGACGGTTTTTGTAGAGCGACAGTTTTATCCGCCGTGGTGACGCGTTTACAGGTGCCCCCCCCCCCACCACCACCAACAGGCGAAGCGCTACCAAACCTTACGCGTTCGTGTGCTCTTTAATACGCCCCATGCAGTCGTATACACGAATGGAGAATGTGGTACCAGCGTGTTGTAGCTCACCGTGGGCAACTCGACCCGAATCGGAATGCGATTGTAAACTATGCCGATCCTGGCAGGGCTTTGCCTGCCGCCAAGCGGATCATTCGTCGATGGTCGCTGTGGTGTCAAGGAAAGCAAACGCACTTTGGCGAACCTGTGAGAACTTCATGCATTACCTTGAAATGCTAAAACCGATATGAGGAAGTATACATTGAGCAAGTAGATAGTTAATTGTCAATGCAGGAAAGCATACGGTGTCCTATATCTGGCGACTACTACAAACACAACTGCTCACCCCATACGCTACCTGGTCTGGCCGGAGTGACCAGATTGTGCATTTATACAGAGGGGCGTACGTCCCCACGTTGCCGATCTTTTTGTAATCGGTCGGATACAACGTCCATGAGGGTTAAGAGCGTTTGCATTTTGGCCAAGGGTGGTGACTGTCTGTGTCGAAAGCGGTACACACAGACTCCTCATATCATGAGTCGCAGCGGCTGCATAATGGATATTCCTATATACGAACGGCATTTATAAATATAACGTTTGTATGATGCCACTAGCAGATCGGTCGAAAAAACGACTATTAGTGTCGGGGGAATATACGGGGGAAACAGTACAAAAAAAAATCCGAAAACAGTACAGACAACTTTAAGTAGCAGTGTCTTGGAATCGGCAGATATCGGCCGATATATATATATATACATATATATTACAACAATTTTCCAATAGTATCTAACTTGTGAGCGCTCACACAGGTAAAATGTTCCTTGTGAAACGTTCAAATTCTGTTATCACAAAATCAAGAACAGTTTCTCCCTGTGAACTTCTGAACGTCTCTGTCGAACGTCACCTGGTGTGGCAGATAAAATACCCCGTCGTCGGCCAACAGAAGCGTCGTTAAACCAAATACGAGGCGCTCGTCGTATTTAAACGCCGGGGATAGCGGGGGAGCACATACATTCACCTGTAGTTGGGTTGTCCGGTGCGACATGATCAAGAAGGACCCTAACTGAAATCTATCCAGATGTGGCAAAGTTAACGTGTGGCTCTGCTCGAAACATCGAGAGTGGGGCCCATCGCCGACAATACCATAAGACACCGATCACCAAAGTAAAGGCAACGCTTCGGCCATTTCTCAAGAAGAAGAAGAAGAAGACGCAGCAGCCAAGAAGAGGAAGAGAAAAAAAGTCAAAAATAACGTGGTGATATTTAGAAAAATACGCACGTGCACTAATAGTCATCTACTCGGTGACGTTATAGCTGGTAAGCTATAATTTCTTTCGTATTTCAACGTTTGCCGTAGAGCCTGTTTGCCCCGGGGCAGCACAAGGGTTTCTTGGCTGAACGGTTGCGTGTGCAAGGTGCAAGAGTATTGGAACTGTGACTCTCCCATTTCAGTAGAGGGATATTTGATGTTCGATTGTTTCTGAACGCCGATGGTGTCTCCAATGCCGATTCGATGAAATTCGCGTGTCGTCTGGATGGTGGTATACAGGTTATTCAAATTGCTGATCCCACATTCGAGGCGCTATTCGAACTAAACTCAAGCTCATGAATATATCGGGGTCGTAGTATGTATTATCGCTGATTTGGAAACGTTCACACCACGATTTTTGCGCTTGCTCGTGGTGGAAGAACTGCACAGATTCTTGTAACAGGACTTGAGAAGTTACTGTTAATTAAAAAAAGAGCAGAAGCCAACGAGTGTACAGCCACCCTCCCCAAATCGCATGTACTACGAATTCCCCATAATTCGGATTTGAACCGAATACAATGGTAAATTCAAAGGTCCTAGCAAAACACAACGTGAATACTCCGGATTTCACCCGTATTTTACTCAAAGATCAAGGATGAGGCTGTTACCACGAACACTTCAATTCGTTCGCAGCTTTACATTGGGTAGGCGTTACGAGTGGTTACGTACGTGTTTGTGCGTACAACTCATTTTTCACGTCTAAGCCAGCTTCAACGTTACGTACATGCATAGACGTCGACCAAGCCCACAGCGACTGCAGTCCACGTTTGTACCCATGCTAATTCGTACAATTGGTCATCTCAGCCTTGTTGGAGTTCTATTGAATGCCTCCGATGTGGCCGGATGTCACAATATCCCCCCCCCCCCTGTTGCCATTTACGAACGGCGAAGACGCTCAGTTGAGCCCTTTCTGGCTTGTTTCTTGTACCCTAGTCCGCTATTGCGCCCCATTAGGCTTGTCGCCTTGTTCATCGCCGTCGTCGCCGCCGCCGCCTGTCGGGAACGTCAACGAGCGTCAAGGGCGACTTTGCTGCAGGTGGAAACGACACCTGTGCAGAACTGTGTGCCATGTAAATACGGGTTCGCGAAAGCACTAGTGAAGCGAGGAATCCCAACACACTCGAGCAGCTATTCGAACGAGCGACGCGCCTCAACCGAACGCCATGACGAGGGGATTAAGATCGGGCCGAGGCCGAGGCTGAACCGAGTACAAGGAGGAAATTAGCTACGACAGCTTCTTTAGTGTGGTTTGACTCTTCTGCAATTTGAGCTTCGGACGCTGCGGGTGTGCGCAGCGAATCCCCCAAAGCAGTATGAACATGTGAACACGTTCATGTGCGTTATGGCTCGGACTGGCCGGCGATTCGTTCTGGCCGTTGGAGGCTTGATTACTGCCCACTACAGATTACAGCATACGTATGTCATGGTGTTCCACATCGAAATACCATCGTCCGCCGGCCTAATTGCATCTGAGTGCAGCTGGAGCTTGTAATGGCAGATGTGTTTGAAAACATTAACAAGCCGATTAGGCTGGCCGGGTGTTGCATGATACCTCTCTGTGTTCATGGTAGCCAACAAAGGTAACGACAGCAGTCGCATATTCGATTGTTTCACTAGAAGCCTGCTGTTGTCGGACAAAGTGTATGTATAACAAAGGAAGAGATATGGCACGATATGGCTTTGAATTGGTTCGGTCTACCATAGACGGTACAGGTAAGTACAGTGGCTACCTAATGTCTATCAGCAGCCGTTGTTACGTTGGAAAATACAAAACCCTTTCAAGTAGGTTTGATAATTAGGTAGACCCGATTGGAAGACGGTATTGTCTGCGCCCCGCAGTTTTCCCGAGGATACCATTCCGAGAAGAATCAGAGCATCCATCCTCAATGCGGCTTATGCAGCCACGTAGTCTTAAGAATAATTAGCAACGTCTTATATGTGTAATTAAACTTGCTAACACCAATGTGGTACTGGCCGTTAAAATAAATATATAATCAAGTAAGTACAATTAACAGAAACATATTTCATGCGTTTGAAAGGTTGTCTCTCCCAGAATTTTTACGGATACACTGAACAAGTCTACAATATGCAATTAGGTTTGGGGGCCGGGGGGGGGGTACCTATGAGGTTTAAAATAACAAATAATATATTTTTTCGTTTCCTAATTCTTATTCCACTTGTTATTAATTAGGTAGCTAAATAGGCCGGCAGACTCATTCCTCGATTCCTGCGTCAGATGGCCACCGAGTTGTAAACGAGCAAGAGGAATGTTCCCTCTCGACCGGTCCCTTAGTCTCTGCAGCTTTTCTCAGCTATATGTGGACAGTTTTTCTGCCTTGAGTAATTAGAAGGCACCATCGCGTCTAGCCTCGGTCCGTTCTCGGTCCGTTCTTCATGCGACTCTTCAAATCGATACACGCCCATTCAAAGCCATTCGAAGTACAGCAGCGCTTCTACCGCCTTCCGGCGAAGACCGTATGATGTGACTGACGTGTACGTCAGGATCCATCGGAATGATGTCGATACAGCAATGCCTCCTTCATTGATACTGTTGCTTCGTGACACTCGAAAACGACGGCTGGTAGACATTCAGAGGGCCAGCCAGAGGCTGAAGAGCTATTCAAAAGGGGGATATTAAGAAGTCAGTCTAACCTTAGATCTTCATTCCTCGCAGAGCGCTGTTCTTCGATTTGTTCCTCGTGGGGGTGCCCCAACCCTAGTCATTTCACGGTGACAAGCAGCGCATGAGGGCTCTTGGGGGGCGGCGGCGGCGGCGGCGACGGGGGGCTTAAGAGGTGCTAAGGCTTCAACAGACACGTCTGCTGTTTTGAGAACGGTATATTCTAACGGAGCACAGCTTAGCGTCCAAGAGAAGAAGTGGAGTCGGAGGACACTGGATATTGCTAAACTACTCCCGTATAACTTAGACCACAGCGTACAGCAGGAATAACAATAGCCTATCGAGAGATCGCCATAACTTTCAATCGAACCCCATCCGAATGCGATATTGCATATATACTAATAATTATATAATATGCATTCTGGCTGTCAGGGTCATATACCGTGTTCACGTGCCGCTTGTTACCACGAAGAGGAAAATGCATAGCTCAAATGTTCATCGGAAACATTGGCTCATTGTCGTAACATTGTACATATCATAGGTTACACCACCAGACTGATGTTGGTATAGCAGCCGATATTCAAATGACGATGTAACAGACCTCTCAGATTTCCGATTACTGAGTAGACATCTCTCACAGATGCCTGCCAGCTTTTTGATGGCTTTTCGTGTGAACGAATCCCGAAATCAACATTTCCTTGCGAGAACTTCATGCGAACAATACATTTCTGTCTACCTTAAGAGGGCATGTTTAGTACGCCTTTATTATTGCATAATAAGTGGTATAATGACGCCTATATAAGGGCGGCTTGAATGGCACAGTACTGTCTACAAGGCAGCCACGATACATAGGGAGAGAATATTCTCGTCATATATTATACATGTGGCACCGTCCATCGTAGGTGCATTCAATAATTCAGGCCAAAAGGACGACAGGGATTCGTTCTGCCTCAGGACACATTCTAACCGAGAAGCGTTCGGGAGAATTTCGGATGAAGCGTTCGTTCAAAACACACATATTCCCATTGTTCGTCTCGTTGTTGTTATTATGCCATAGACCGGGCGGGGAGAGAGAGAGAGAGAGAATCTGTGGTATCAGTCGATAATACGAAGCTCAATAGAAGTGTTAGGAATACAAATTAGGATGGTTCATCATATCCGTCCACCATTAGGAGTCCTTTCTTTCTTTCTATTTATTTGTTTTCGTGTGCGAATCTACGGTCGAAGTCTGCCGGCTCGTTTTCTCTGCCGGCTGAATCAGTTTATTACCATAGGTATAGTTGCTGCTGCTGCCGCCGCCGCCGCCATCAAAAGGAGACCACCGGATTGTTGCTTATAATTATTCTAACGATGCCGAAGAATATGAACGACCATTGATTCTGTAGATTCGAATTGGTGCAGCCGACTGGTGGCCGCCAGCTTTCTTCTACGAGTGTCACATTCATCTATGTATCCATGTATGCCATGTAATGAATGTACGATTGTTGCGGTAGGCGAAATATTATAGTATACCACGGCTGCATGCGTTTACTTCGACTTCTTCTACTACTGGTCATAGCAGCAATGGCTGTAGTGTGGTGGGTGAGTCGTTGTGCGGATCGTTCCCCTGACTGGAATGGTGCCACTGACGTCTGCTCGCTTTCGGCCGCTACGGCTCTCGGTGCTGCCGTTGGCATAAGTCACCGGCGCCACGGTGCCATGACGGGAACGGTGGTGGCACCGTTCATCAGGAAAGCGGGCGCCGCCGACGCCACCAGCTTCGCTAGCACGAGCAGTACATGACCCGTTGGTCGCCAGCGTCTACCGGGCACCGGCCACTTGCGACAGAGGCTCGTATAGGGACACAGCAGAGAAGAGGAGGACTAACTGGCTGACAGAGAGACATACGTACATAGACAGACGGGCAAGCAGGCAGATCGACGAGCGAGTGGCCAGAACTAGCTGTTCGTATCATCGTACGACGTCGGGTGGCCACATTGGCTACTGCAGGCGGCCATCTCTGCCGCCACTGCGATGGTGACGGTCCTGGTCACGGCGCCATACGGGGGGAAGGTGAACAGCGACGCGCGTAGAGAGAGATGAAGAGCCGAGAATGGGAGCCGCCGGATGATCGGCGAGTTCGGCGTTGAGCGGCGGCAGCCAGGTAAGCAGGCAGGGCCGGAGGCAGATAAACGTCGAGCGGCGGCGGCGGCCACTCGACGCTACTGGCGAACGAAGGACAGCAAAGCGTTGGCGCCACCGTTGGTGCTACGGTGTCCGCAGCCGTCGCTTGAATAAATTTCGTATGAACCCCTCAGTCGCGGCGACCTGCAGACCCGCCGTCGGCCTCATTAGCATTTGTCCGCTGCTGCTGCTGCTGCTGCCGCCGCCGCCGCCACCGAATGCTGTTGCCGTTGTACAGAAGCAACGAAGGAACAAAACAGAGGCACACAGGAGAAATAGGAGGAGAATAGAGTTGAAGCCGCCAGATTGGCAGCGATGCATCTGGGACAGGAGACGGGGAACCAGACACCCTGCCTCTCTCTCTCTATCCCTCTCTCTCTCTCTCTCAGTATTGTCGATCTGATGTGAGTGATTCACGCTTATACAGACGATTATGGGAGGCAATCTTTATTTGTCATTTCGCCGAGACGCTGTTGGTTCTTTGCCGGCCCCGCTGACAGCGAACCGATCTAAGGTCGTGACAAGTTGTGGATCATAACAATGGATATGTGCTCACAACCAGGTGGATTTGTCCGAGCTTGAGTCATAGCTAGATTGGTAAATTGGTATTGAAGCACAGAATTAGTTCGTTACGAATAATTAGTAGCAGTAGAAACATGGGTTGATGTCATACACTATTGTTCATTCCACTATGGGCCGTGCGTCTGTGTGTATATATATATATGTGATATAACATGTGTATATAATGGAACTGGTGTTTTATATATATATAGAATATTATAGATATTATTAGCCTGATTCAATTGATAATGTGGTTGTCCTGCAGAAGATAATTAAATATATAGAGACGTTTATAATTCAAACTAGTATCTGGGCTCCTCGCTTCCGTTAATGTACTTCTTGAATATGTATCATATATATGCTACTCTTCTATGTATATATACGTTGCTGTCCTAGTGCCTTCCTAGCGACGCAGAACTCTGATCTGACTCATCATAATGGCGAAACGATTCTTGCAATGTGACCTTCAAGATTGCTCGACGAGAAATTTCGCACGGACGATCTAGATACACACCTTATTCAAAGGTTTTGGGACAAAATGTATGCATCAAGTGGTCACCATATACCCTATACTATACGTGCACGTGAGCCAATATCGATCGAGGATCGGTGTATCAAATTAACAACAAAATCACATTTCGACCATTGACGCATAATTCGTCCACGTGTCGATGACTGCCTGCAGCGGGTTATATTGTACTTAGTAGAGCAGAAAACTCAATTAAATGGCCAGTTTGACATTACGGACTAAATTTGCGTAATCGTTGAAACAATTATGCTATCAGGGCATTCCAAACGAATTGTCGCGCATTTCGAATGGCACACAGCCCGCACTACGCGACACAATACGTTCATATTTGGAGTGCGCGCGCAGCAGGAATGTTGGGTATTCCACTGCGTTGAGGCAGGAAGCAAAAAGCTCCGGTAGAAATTGGCTGTATTTGATATAATAGTTCCCGCCACATCCGATATATATATATATATACACAAACACACATCATAAATTCCGTATTGTGGTTTATTCCCGGAACATGAATTTTACAAAGCAGAACTTCCGCGTAAAACCGAAACAAAAACACCTCCACTGCTCTAACCGGATAAAGCAAACGTTTATCGAACGAAGACATCATCAGCCATCTGTTATTATAGCAGCACTTCGGATCGATGATGAGCTCTCAAGCGTGCAATGCATGCCTGCATACATTCATGCAGTGTACGCTGGCTGATCATGCGCCCGCGTGGCAGCCTTCGTATCTTGCTACAAACGAGTACCGTTTGATTTGACTGCTACGTCAGGACACCGAACGAGTCCCCCTTATCCGAGGAGGGACAGGACAGTTAGCAAGCGACGACAATGTGGCCGTGGCTGCTACTGAGCGCTGCTGCCATCGGCGTCGCCACAGAGACAGGCGAATTGTACGAAATAGCGATCGTGACTACCTTCTCTTGATTGCTCCTGTAAAATGGATGCGGGATCGGATCGTCTGAGGGCGGATATAGGGTGTAGCGTTCGGACGACGACGCGCTCGCTATCGTGTGCATCCTAGTTTAGAGAGAAGGAGCTGTTAACCAGTCGAGACGCTCTGTATCCCATGTATCTGCTGTCTCTCATGGACGGGACAGCTGCCGTGCATATGACAGCGAAGCGTGCCGTGCGTTAACGAGTCCAACAGCACATGGGTTCTGTGAAAAATGACCAACCGTTCGGCGTATTATAGTCATAGCTAGCGTTGATTGTGAGTTCTCGGCAAATGCGTAGATATTTTAGAGGAGCCTATATGAGATACTGTTTTCAAGGGCTGCTGTATCGCCGTAGCTAAGCATGTAGGCTCTTGGCTGTTTATCTCCATACCTAATAATAATGATAATAATAATTGATCATCGTATCAAATTCATATAAACGGGCTCGAATACAGTATGTTTTCCAGCAGTGGTTGGGAGTTGTTGGGGTATCTGAAAGGTGTTTCGTGGTCTCAGTAAATAAGCTCGTTGCCCGGGGTAGGAAAGAGGTCTAGCTATCTCAAAGGAAATAGAAAGTGGATCTGGTTGAATCGGAATCGACTTCTCTGGGCCTCTGATCTAAAAATGAATAATTTAGAAACGCTACTTTCCCAAAACGGTCTCCAACGCGACCCCTATATAAATGCTGGCGCCAGCAAGTCCTTAATTGAAAAAAAAGGCTCTCTGGAATTCGCTCCACCTGTCACAAAATTATAATTAATATAATAACAAGATATTTAGTGAATCTATTTTTAGTGGATTAATTTCACCAATATGCATATTAGTGAATTAATTCCACCGCTCGAGCAAACGAATGTGGTTCAAGGCAAAATGCAATCTCGACCGAGATACAATAGAAAATTTTAGCAGATTTCAGCCTTTGAAACTCTTAAAAATAACATAAGTGCCACTATATATATATATATATATATATATATATATATATTATGACAACATCCCAATGATTTCACAAGAAATGAAGGCGTCGTTCTCACTTAGACTCGCAGAACCCACTCGATCCATCTGTGTGAGTCATTTCACGCCTGGTGTCGATATTACTATAGAGCCCAGATGTGGATACTAAGCCACGGATAGAGATCATTAGTCAGGCGAAGTGTTGAATCATTATCTGGACCGCATCAGCACGTTTTCCCGGCCGGAATATCATCAACACATCAGTTATTATTACGAATGTTCATTCAGATCGACAGTTAGATAGATTACACATTGGAGATAGTGCAGAACTATCGTATTCTCCCCTGAGCAACGCACGCGTCTGTCAGCAGCCTCTCAGCGCCTCGACGAGATCATATCATCACCATTCAACAAACTGACACACACACAGAAACATATATATATATATATATATATATATATATATATATATATATATATATTAAGGGAAGTCATTACAGAAACCCACTGCTTGTTTATACAAGTATACGGTGGGTGAAGGTGTCCAAATACCGTCCCGGTTCTATCGCGTGTCGCCCATATCTCGGTTCGTACGGAACCACGCATACAAGCAAGGTTCTGTGCAGAGACATGTCCTACGTCGGTTGTCAACTTCGTTACTTGGCTGATTGTTTATTGCTTCAATTGTCGTATTGGTTAAGTTTTTCGGCAACAAGCCGATGTTATTTATCTACTGGTGTTTAGTTAATGAATAACAGACGGTTGTAGAATCAACGGTTATGATTGTCCCAAGGAAGAAAGCTGTTAATTGTAGTGGATAGCTAGTCTGGTCCTTGCATCGACCATATGTGCTGTATTAAGATATTATTATTATTAATATATGTGCTGGCCACGAATACGAGATCGGTCTACGATTGGTCCAGTTGTCAGGAGTACTTGTATCTGATCTAATGATACTGTATAATTCGAGGCGGCGTCCTTGACAAAAGCAACTCACGCTGCATGCTGCTAATTTGCTTAACCCGACAGACAGATAACATAGATCGTCCTTCTTGCATCTATATTGACATCGGATCAGCAGTATCACACAGACGCGTATCTCTCATACACATAATATATCTTCCACACATCTGTCGTCGAGAGTTCCACCGGAGGCTCGACAAGATTAGTGAACCTGCTATATATAACCGAACAGATTAACTCATTTCAATCATAATCCATCCGCGTTTGTGTACAACTGCGTCGCCCACTTCATCGCTGGGCACACCCCCAATTCGTTTTGTCAAAGATTTTCCCTCAGATATGAGTTCATGTGCTTGTTCCTGTATGCGGTGCGAACACCAAACACCACATATAGTTGCATAATGTCGTTGAAATGTACAGCAAAAGTCTCGTAGAAGGAGACGTTATTTATACGTTATATGTTGTTAGGGAAGTTTGGCACCAAACTGTATCTGGAGGTCGGCGGTTGAAGGAATGAGAACTGGGACAATTTTTGACACTCTCATGATATTTCTTGTTTGGTCGCTTCAATATTTAGTATAAAACAGGCTTTCACTTAGCACTTTGTAGGCATGCACGTTTATGAATACAAGATATAGATAAATGTGGCCGTAACCCATCTCAGACACCACCGTCAAACCGCATTGGCCAGCCGGCCATAATAGTTACATCATGTTCAGCAACACCCTAAACATGTATGTCCACGACTTGACTCTGTATACATTTCAAACGACCTTTTTCATAATCACAGAAGTAATGGTTAACCGAACGAGCACTCTGTCGGGCACAGCTTAGAAATATCTCCTGCCGCCCTTGATCATCGTATCTATAACGATCTATATCTCTATGTAATACACATGTTGTCGCGCACTGCTGTGCATTGTGCGCGAACGCCTGCACATGGGTGGCGGCGGTATTGTTGTACGACTTCGTTCGTTACTGCCGCGTTGTCGACTTTTGAAGTCGTTCATTATATGGGGCGTTGTCGTCGTTGCTGTTATTGTCATGGTTGCACATGCGAATCGCACAAAATACGTAGGCCGTACGCGTGTACGGGCCTGACATATTAAATAGCAGCTGAGACGACTGAGCTGGACGTCGCACCGGCGTCGGCGGATAGACTCAGTGACGGGCGGACGGACACTGCATCGACATCGGTACAAAAACCACCATCGAGGTGGTGTCTCTAGATGCGTCAACGTATACGTCTACGCGTACGTCCACGACGCCTGCCAGTATCGCCTGTGGGAGGCTCGCGGACATCCGAAGCGCCGAGTGCGCTGGAGGTAGAGCTCTGTGCTTCGAATCGTCAGGTGTGGTGTGCGTCCATTGAGCGACATTGAACACCTTTACACGAGAAACCCTGTAAACGCTGTTGTTGTCGCTGTTGTCGGTGCCGTCGTCCTCGTCGACATCGTGTAGCAAAGAAACCTCTAGAAAAGGAGATGTATAGGAGGTGCAGAGGGTGGAGACACGAAGACTGTTGATGAGCTTCGCAACTACACAAAAGATCGTCGACGTGACGCGGCGTTACGAGACCTCGAACTGGCGGTAACGTCGAGAAGGCGGTGGGCTGTAGACCATTGCTGTTGTTGTTGTTGAAGATGATGATGTTGGGGAGGATGTTGCTGCTGCTGCTACCGTCTGTGATCAAGTCGACATCGTAGTTACTGCTGCTGCTGCTGTTGCTGTTGTTGTTTGATTCGTTAGGGGCCCTCGCACATCTTCAGGGGGCAGAGCACAACCAGACAGAATTGGGCTGGGCGCTTATATATATATATATACATTTATAATACTAGGTAAGTGCGTGTAACTAACTGTTCCGTCCGAGGGCAGTGCTGCTGTCCCACAGTTTGAACAGCCCCGAGGCAACTTCAACAAAGGTAAACATCAGAGCAGGTTGTTCACATTCGAACCGTGGTGTAACATTTAACTTTTTCCTTTATTCGTACGCCTCTGGGATGTTCAGGGGCAATAGACGTCTGCCCCATTCTCAATGTATTGTTAGGTTCCTTTGTGTGTAAACGTTGTCGGTGTCTCTATGGCTGTGTGTGCATGCATTTCGAATTCAATCGTTTCGCGCCTTCCTTGACTTATGACACCCCAGGTGTAAGGCCTAAAGGAACTCTGACGAATACACTTATCGAGTGGATTGCATTGATGGGAAAGCTTCGATAGTAATATGTAGACAGCCGTGCGTGTACGATAACTGCTGTGTATTGATTTAAGAGGTGGGAATCAGCATTTCGACTAGCTAAAATCTTCTCGAACTCTAAATCGTATTATTCATTGAAGGGGAAAATCTGCACTTTTGATGTATCCCTCTGTTAGTCATATCCTGGTGCGGGATGATGTTATTTTTTTTATACGTTATGTACTCAAAAGTAGATCGATCCCACAACAGTATTATTGATTTCAGTCAGTCGTATTTTCTACGGGCTATATGCTATCGAGTTATGCTTAGGTTGGTTAAGATGCTGTTCAAAATCACCATTGGTCATCGTCCGTCGCTTCTTCCCATCTCGACGGCAACATTACAAAGCACACAAGGCAGCTACTATTGCCCAATTTCAATCGATGACTAAATTTCTAACTATAATTTCTAATCTATAATATTTTTAGACGATATAATCGTGCACTGTTTCCATTACTTTTCCCAGCTGGCCAGCGAATCAAACAAAAGCATCGTCCGCTTCCAATCTCAGTGAGTGCCGTCAAACTTAAATGATTCCAGCATGCATATTTATTGACCAAACAATACATTGCAGTATTGAGCGCAGGATGCATCACGGAGACGTCTACCTCAGTCCAGCACAATCGAAGACAATGCACCAGCTCAAGTGATTCGTAAAATTGGCCCGTGTCATGCATCGTTGTCCATTCGTTGTCTTGCATGCTGTGCCACTACAGCCTATGTCGGGGTCCGACATTGGCCAGCTGCTCCTGTTGCCGCTGGCTTCGTTATGGTGGTGTCAGGAGGGGCCGAGTGGTGACTCTGTGGTGTCGATACATCTCTTGACAGTCTTCCACCGTTGTCATAGAGTTGAACGGCCCCGTTCCCAGCCAGCGTTTCCCGTTGCTGGCGACGCCGTCGGCCGACTCCCATCATCAGCTCGTGCTGCTATATAGCACGAGCTGCGGGACCCGTGTGGCTATGGCCGCGCTCGTAAATCACGTTACGGTACCAAGGTAGTGGATGTCTCCTGGGAGCATTGGAGAGCCCGCCGTAAATAGCCCCATAGATAATACATGCATGTACATACGTATGTCGATATGTATGTCTGACCCTATACGCAAACGGAGAATACACACACACACAAGCATATACACAAAGAGAGAACAATTATGAATGACTGTCTCGCGATTCGAATTCGTATTTCTAGATTCGAAGATAGCCACAACGCTATGTCATTTGCGAGTGTCCTGATCTAGCTAGGGGTTGGCGGTTTTAGCCAACGTTCATTGATGTTTGACACTTTTTGTGCTGAGGAGACAAATGGTGGAATAATCTTGATTGAATTCGTACAGGCAGCAGTCGGGTAGAGGCCCAACTTCTTCATCGAAGTGGCAGCCGAACAGCATTGACACTTTGTCATCGTAAATATGTTTAGCTCAACAATTTGAAACGTTTAAATGGTCCCTACGTGAGCAATGCGAACGGACGATCATTGGATATTGGCAGAAAACGCTTTCCGCTGCAATTCATTATTAGCAGCTTCGATTGGCAACACCAATGTTGTTGTCGTTGTTGTTGTTGCCTGGTGCACCACTGTCATTTTGTATCTCCCTGTAAAGGCCATCGAACAGAGGAGATCTCGTCCGAAAGCCAGGCAAAATAACCGATATATGTTTAGTCATCTAATCCATGGCAGGTGCACGGGTTCAATTCCAACCGTCGCTCCTTGGTATTTTAAGGGGTCCGTCTAATAAATGCAATGCCGAAAGCGCTTGTACCGTGGATGTTAACTGCTGGCTGCGAGTCCGCCCGGAAAATTGACTTTTGGCTGGCCGAGGCAAGCTACTAGTGAAAAACCTTCCACCAGGCGTCTCCAAGCGGTGTGGCATCTCCAGCCGCCCCAGGCCGAACCCGTCCCCCCTACATTCGGAACTATTCGAAACGGAGCCGGCTGTAGAGTAGCATCATTCACTACCCGGGGCGTTCTTCGTCCTCACTGAGCGTTTTGGTGCATTTCAATCAGACGAGCAAATTGACAAATGGTCTCTGGCTCCCTCCAGCTATGTATTTATATTCAGATAATCCCTATTTGCTCATTTCGCCCATATAGCCGTTCCGCGTTACCCGAGTGCGACAAGTCAAAAGGCAACGTAGGCATAAATCAAAGCTGTAAGAACGCCGACAGCGTTCGTTGTTGTCACAAGGTTGCCGGGCGGCGGCGGCGCCGCCGCACTCGCGTCGTCTGTGCGCCCGTCTGCTGATCTCCCGTGAATACGAGCGCGAGACGAAGAGACGAGAATAGGAAAAGATGCCACACACTGTCGTGTGATGTCAACGACGTGAAACACGGACAGAAATTACCCAATTCATTCATCTGTTCGGCCGAGACTCATTCATCCATTCACTCACCCACCCCTTCGACGATGCGGGGCTCGCGTATGCGCCAGAACAGAAGACAAATCGTTGGAGGCGACAAATCGCTTCGGCCGTCGGCGGCGGCGGCGGCGGTGGTGGTGACGCCTGCTGCTGACGAACGCCGGCTGACAGTTGAAGGCGGTCGCTGTGGCCGTCGCTCAACACGCAACAGGAGAAGACACGAGGAAGAAAAACGATTGTAAAGGCTTCGTAAATTTGCGGTCTCGGCAGCGTTTACCCATTCGGCGGGCGTAAGTGTCGTCGTCGTTGTTGTTGTTGTTTTTGTTGTTGATGTCGTCGTCGTCGTCGTCGTTATTGTTATTGTTGTTGTTCAATTGTTGTTGTGTGTATGCACTCGTTGGCTCGTGACTGCTTGTGATGTTGACGGAGGGTCGACTCCCTTTGAGAGGTTTTGCTGGGGTGATTGTTCGAGAAAAACCACTTATTTTCATTGATCGACAATGAACGCGTTTAGGCAGAACGCCGTGCTGCTCCGAGGGCTCTTCGCGTGGACCACTGTGTTCACCGATTGCCTTCGGTGGAAAACATCAGCAGAGCGAGTTACTAACTAAATAGTCAATCTGTTGGATTGTCGATTTGTCTCCCTTTGAACCTGATACGTCCCCATACAATATCATGTGATAGCATAACGTCAGGTGAAGACGTCGCAGACTAGTAAGCAGTGTGTTGTATCTATTTGACTTGCCTCTGTACACGACCCTAACTCTACGGCTCAGCTACTGGCACGGCGTGACTTAAAAAACTGATTTTAAATCATTTATCCAGGGGTTATATGCTAATTGAATTTAGCTCTGCGTATATTATTAATAGTTCCATAACGGTATAGCTGTAGCTTTGTCTCTATATATAGCTGTTCGAGAATACTACCTAATTGATGAATTAGGTGTCTACAAATACTGTTCCCTCGTTGAGCTTCGCTAATTACGTCAGCGACGTTCACATTAGACATTCGCTCCCGCGGTATCGGGAACAAAGAAATGCACAATTTTGACAAAAACGGTTATCATTTGGGTCGTGATAATCGTCAGTCGTGCAAGATCAATGATGGCGCAAGATCATTGTCGGCATCACAAGATGATGGCGTCTCCCCACTGTCTCCGAAGTTGTTCGATGAAAAGTGGCGATCTGCTAGCAAATATTCAAGTCGATTTGTCGCCGACGAGTCAGGTGACCCCGGGGGACGCTCTTGTTTCCCTTTGTCCTGAGATGCGCGTTGTGTCGCGGGTGGCTTTTCAAAGTATAATTAAATGGCGTCTTCACTGCTATTTTCATCCATCTCGAATAGGGTCAGTGATGTCTTCAACGACCGACGTTTTGTGGGCTTTTTGCGGTTTTGCACTTTGTCGCGTCAATGTGATGCTATCAGGTGTTTAGGTTTGTTGGTGTATTCCAAGGCGCAACTGTTCAAGCGCAGGGGGTCCCGCCAGCTGACTGCTTCGTCTAAACTTTATCGCTTCAATCGTCTACGTGCTGATCTCTGGACTAATATCAGTGACCGAGGAGACTAGGGTGGTTGGGGCGTATTGCAGCTAAAATCGGCTGCCGCTATATAGAACAAGGTCGTCTGTATGCATCATCACCTTTACTGATGGACAGATGCTTGTTGTGCGTTGTGTGGGGTCGGCGGCTGTAACATCCGAACAATAATGGACTAAATATGTCGTCTGGATAACAGGAATTCCGCTTTGTCCGGCAATCGTCCTGTTCATCCGGCACTGCCTCCTGATTCTTGAGATTTAGCCCGAGCCGATATAACTTACCAGGATATTACAAATAGTGCTTTTTTTGCTATCTTGGCTTTTCTTGCCATGCGATGATGGTTCAGAGCACGTGTTTCAGCGATTTGTTCAGCCTGGAAGTCAGCGCGATGGCTTGCTTCAGATGTTGGTTTCGTAGGTTATGGACACCTGCGTACGCATCATTTGGGCGTCGCTGTATGCACTTAGTTATCTGTTCCAGTATGAAGTGTCTGGTTCTACTTGTATTTACCAACAACTATCTTCCTCTGACCAGGCACTTAGGCATAGCGGGGCATTCTGAGGAAAAGTATTTCGTTAGTATCTCATTAGCCCTTAAAGGCATCAATGATTCATGGTCTCTCTAACCTTTTCTAATCTTCACCTTCTCTGCGCATGACTGGACCCATCCGGTTGAGAAGTCTGCTCGCATACAAGCGTTTTCAACAGGTACAGTTTTTTTCCCATTATGTGAAAGGCCAGTATATGGGTTTCAGATATATTACTCTTACTCTTCAATGTTGAACACTTCCGCTGTTTAGTCGAATTAGTGCAAACTATAGCGTTCGGAGAATAACCATCTCTTTCAAAACTCGTTCGGCGATCCGTACGAATATTACATATTCTCTCAGCGTTGATATTGTCGGAATACACGGCAACGGCACGAGTCCGCAACAGCTAGAACGATGCGAAGATCCCACGGGGTGAACCTCTCATCCATGTGCTCGCTCCAGCGACGGGCCAAACGAGGACGCAATTGGCAAAAATAAGATGGCCTCAACAGCCAACCGCACGTGATAGGTCCGCTTTTGCGTACGGGGTTCATTCGAATATATCGTAGACGCCAACGGAGGAGGGCACGTTCTCAAAATGCTTCCGCGCGTTGTCATCGCGCGATGGAGTTGCTATCATCTCTCGGCGTTCTCGGTATCGCCTTGATTCGTCTCTGCTTCTCGACGAGGCCGGGCGGCGACTTTTCAAAAGGGCGTCAACGAGCAGCGACGCCTACGGCAAAATGCCACTGATGGCGGTACCGATGGTGTCGCCGATCGAGCCGAACAGCAGAACGCGAGTCACCTGCGTTGTCCGCGACAAAGCGGCCATCGCACGAAGGGAACGAATCTACGAGGCGGCAGGTAAAGACTGGGACACATTTTTGAAACGTATGTGAAATGTTTCGATATTTTTCTCATTGTTACTCAGCTAGATAAATTGGAGACCCGGCTCGTTTAAGTTGTCCTTGCATGCCGTAATGAGATAATTATGAGATGTAGATAATTGTTCTAGATTTGTGCGCAGTGATATCTGGACTAAACACTGAATCAGTAGAAATGCGTCATGATGAATGCGAACATTACCGTGTTGTCCCCGTGGCAGCGCGGTGGCTTGGACGAGGGTGGAGTCTCCGGCCGTAAAAAGTTGGAGATCACAGGCTCCAGTCCCGCCACCTGGGTGATGACATATATGAGATCTTAAACATGGTAAAACTGCAGTTCCTTTAGTAATAAACCAATCAAATCTTCACGCTTTTGCTTAGCTACGATAATTCGAGTATTTGGCTTACGTACGTGTACCGACTTCGTCTGTCGAATCGTGTTCAAATCGCCGAATCAGTGCACGCGACAAAGCAAGATTTTGTAATTACTGCGGTACGATGGAGACAAATGTGTTGGAATGAACTGTCACATCGGGTGAAATTAGAAAGAGGTTACTCGAATTTAGGGCTTTTTCCAATTACAGTTTTCTAGGTAAACTTTCGCAGAATTGATGACCGTGTAATTAGCGTTGCGGCAACTTAGTCAGAAAGAAAAACAGGTCTAGATTGGCATGAGGGTCGCGTTCTGACCGTGCCAAATCTGCTTTATGGTACGTATCGGCGGCAGAACGTGTAGAATCAAATGAATATGGTTTTAATTAATTCGGCGTTAATTATCATAGATAGACATAAAATAGTGTTTTTATTTCTACTCAGAGTTTGACTGGTCGACAGTGCTTTCGTGGCGTTCCTGGGCTCGATTGATTCACGCCATCTCAAGATTGCCAACGTGGCAATACATATTGCAGTTGCTAATTTTCCACTTAGACCTCTTACACAAAATTGTAGTAGCTGGTTAGCGCATTTTTACTCATTACATAGTGCAAAACAAGAATAGTTAAATTAACACTCACAACCGCCTAACGAAATTATCTCTATGCACAACCTTCGTCTGGTGATCAACTGTTAACAATGCGCTGCTTTGTTTATCACCAATATATATATATTAGTGTGTGTGTGCGTGTATATCTATAGTAACAAGGACGGTTTTACAACATGAGCTCGTTGAAGGCAACCGACGAATTTCTGCATTATCTTCTGAAGTCAAATATCGGATCGATTCGTTTAGCTGTGTGGGGTACTTCTGCTGCGCGAGTCCCACTGGCTGACACCTTCCTCTTGGGAACCGAACGTTCAACGCTTTGTTATCTGCTGTTACTGCATCTTCTACTAACGCTATTACAAAAACGAGTGACCTGCCCCGAGCCGCGATCGAATCATTGTTATCGGCCCAATCGGCCGGTCGTGTCTTCCGCGGCTGGCTAAATATTCGGATTTCATCAACGCGGTAACACCGTCTAAACGAACAAGGTCGTCTTCATGGCTATTAACCCCTGCGGGTCGTTACCGTTTGCAGTGCAACCGAAGAACATACGAAGTTCGGGAGTGAACCACATACTATTACATGATATATATATATATATATATATATACACCGCGCAGGTCGTAATGACATGACAACAATAAGAACAAGTAGTCGACCCGTCATGAAATGTTTTCCGACCTCTCTTCACCGACGTTGGAGAGTCTGCGAGAGGTCCGTGGGGCAAGGCGCGTGGAGATTAACAGCCAAAGGGCATGGAAACGTTATCGATTTTAACTGGATTGATAAAGATTAGGCGACGAATTCCTCAACACTAGCAGAATTGGCGTTATTGCTTGGTTTCGACCACATCGGATAATAAATATAAAATTAATGAAGGGACACGTACGATTCGAAGGAATATAGTTATTTCTATTCTCGTTCGTATTTGGGTTCGAAAGTCGACAACGTTTGAGAACTGTGGTCAAATTGTTCTTGAACATTTCGTCAACCGTTTTTGCTGTGATAGTTTGTAAGGCATCGTTGATCTGACGTTTTCAGCTGACCTTCATTTGGAGCTTGCCGGTAAAGCTAGTAAGCCTCAAACATAACCGATGCTAGATTTTGTTCATGATCTCATTGTTTATCTAAGGCTTTACGTTAGGTTTTGGTACAGCAGCAATGATTCGCGTATGCTTTGCTATCATCTGTTATCTTTGGTGTTTGTTGCCCCACTTCGGTGTCGTCGTTATCGATGAGACTATGTAATGACTCATCTAACTGCATCTTCATTGGAAATTTGTGAAAGTTGACAGCTAATCATATACTTAAAGCTAACTCCATATGGTTAGTACTGAGCTAAAAGCGAAAGCACTCTCAAGGTAAGCTTCTGGCGATCTGAGTGTTGTACCTCGTCTCTTCAACCTCAAACCCACAAGAGCTGGATGCGACGCTCAGGGATTCCGTTAACCGACCACAACTTTATTATTATTAATTACAACTTTATTATTATTATTATTATTATTAATTACAACTTTATTATTATTATTATTATTATTAATTACAACTTTATTATTATTATTATTATTATTAATTACAACTTTATTATTATTATTATTATTATTATTAATTACAACTTTATTATTATTATTACTACTGTTATGCTCTCGTACATAATGGCATTATGACAGATTGCAGCGACCCCTTCAAGTCTGCAGTGTTTCTCTGCAGTGTGACGAAATGTTATGTGTCCAGAGCGAACACAGGGGGACTTCACGTTTACTACAACCGTTAATACAACCGCCCCACCCATATATTCCTATTTGGATCGAATATCCTCATTCACCTCTTCGAAACATGATCTCACTTTGACCCTCCCGTCTCTCTCCGGTCGCCTCTCTCTTTTTCCAGCAATCTTGATGTGCGACTATTCGAGATCAAGATTACTCGAGTCCGTCTTCGATCTCACCGGCCATCATTTAGTGGCTCCGAAACCTCGAGACGAGCCTCGAAAGGGCGAATGGACGTCTTAACAGTAACGACGACCTGTTCGTCCGCCGGTCATCTTCAGCTCTCTCGTCTCGGGATTGACCCGTCACTCAGTCGGGCCCTGAGTCGAACGGTCGGCGACGTTCGTTGTAGCCCATTTTTCGGTAGAAGCGGCAACAGCAGAACGAGCGGCTTCGACGTCAACCAGCAGCTACCGCTGCAGCCTGTCGGCGTCGACAGAAGCGGTGCCAGCGGCGGCGGCAGAAGAGAAAGAGTTTTCTGCAGCATAATGCGGTGGTGGTGTTGGTGGTGGCGGCGGCGGTGGTGGCGGCGGCCGTAGCAGCAGTAAGAGAACCACTACCGCTATCGTGATTCTGTCGCTACTGATGCTGTTGTTGCTGCTGCTGCTCTTGTTGAACCGCTGCCGGAGGCTGCTGTACTTGTCGACAGTGGCCCGGTGGCCGCTGGTGCGGCGGCGGCTGCTGCTGCTGCTGCTGCTACTTGGCCGCATAACAGTTGGGTCACGACTGAACTGACAGCAGCGGCAACAACAGCGGCAGCAACCGACTGTCGGTTGGTTCAGCTCGCTATTCAGCCTATTGCTCTATTCGTTTGTCACGTCGCTGTTCGGCCTGCCATAGCGATTGCATTGCCGATCAACCGGAACGTCCGAACGTCGTTCGGGAGGAAGGCAAGGAAACTCGCTCAAGGAGAAGGCAACGAACACAACACAAACAGCACCAGCCATAATAGCAACAGCAGCAGCAGCAGCAGCCGATGATGCCGCCGCCTCCGCCGCCGCCGCTGTAGTAGAAATATGCTGCTGCTTCTTGTCGGCCACTGCGTTGGGGGTAGCCGTCGTCAGGAATCGGGTGGGACTCTGCTACCTGCGTGCCTACCTGTGTTCGTCTGGTCTGACTCTAGTCATGAGTCGCTACCAGTGGATCCGCAGTAGCAGCAGCGGTAGTAGGTCCCAGCAGACTTTTGTTTATTGTTTTTGGCATCTCATAAGATGGCGGGTTGCTGCTGCTGCTGCCGGTGGAGTTCATAAACAGATCCCACAGTGGGAACAGCAACTGTTACATTCAATATTGGCCTAAGGCAAAGCTCATTAGACCGGCGTGGTACGTCTCTGCTTGCATATTTCACCATTGACATTTCTCTGCTATGATGACATTTATATTGTTGTTGTAGCCATGCGAAGAGGTTGTCGCAGAGATGCGAATGCCAAAGGATGATTTATTTGCAGAGGCAAAGGCGTAGAAACTTCCTACGCTTCTGCGTAGACATAAACAAAATAGATATGAACACATGTCCGACTATTCTCTGCTACGGAGAATCAATTCTCAGTTCTCGAGTTTAAATCGACAGGGTGCCGTACTTTGCCCAAAGTTGAAAACGGTCGACCAGCTTTTGGTCGTTGTTATTAATGTTTTGCATTTTGTTTTTGCTGTAATATTCACTGTTATGTTTTTGTTACGTTGATCAATTGACATGAACCCTTAACTCTTTGCGGCACAAGATAACATATATATATATATATATATGTATCACCAATAGGACTCGCACTTACTGCTTAATATAGTAATATTTCCATGAGTATTACCGAACGAATGTCTGCTGAAATGTTTATCAATTAGTTAATTACCATAACAGTCTGATGAAGAAACACTTCTCGCGCATACTGCCACTTATCGTATTTCGCTCTGTTTTCTATTTTCGCGCTGTTCATCGAGAAGTCGGTCCCAATCAGTCGTCGTCTCAGCGGCCTCCGCAGTGGGCGAGGCTATGCAGTTCCCATTGACCTTCGATTCGAGGAAATATGACGGGTAGGGTCTCCGAAATTCTCCGTCTGTGAACGCAAACTGTGCGGAGGGGTCAAGATAGTGAACTTGAGCCGACAAAGCTATCTGTGCGTACATGTCGAACTGGACAGTGTGGCCAACTCCCGAGAATAGCGACTCGCTCAGCTCAGTAGAATGGAATTTGTGTCGCCTACGCACCGCGAGCTCCGAGCATACAAAAGTGACTTGATAGACCTCACGAGAAACTATGTATGTATGTATATGTAGAAGCGAGCAGGATTTATGCAACGTGTCTGGTACTGCTGTCATCGCTTTAATGATAATCCTGAGAAGACAGGATTATCAATTATTAAGGACAATTGCAAGCTAGGCTGCAATTGTTGCGATAATCTTATCTCATATCGCTTGGAAGAACGTGCCCGTGATATAGACGAAACCTCCCTGGTCGAAAGAGAAACATCCATCGCCAGGCGTGGTATGATCGCTGGTATTGGTACCCATTTCAATCCATAGAATTCGGATATTTTTTCCTCGGTCTACTGTAATCCTAAAAAAAACTTAATTCCTGGTGAAAAAAGGTGGAATACTTGCTATTTTCTTTACAAGAACAGAGGACCGACTTTTCAGGCAACCATAGCCCCCGTGATGGGCTTGCAGGCTGAGCGAATTTGAAAGGTTATGATCCCCTCTCTATTGAACGCTCCTCCACTTAACAGAATGCCAAGTAGAACTATAATAGTTCCATTATCATTGTGATTGCACACCTAATGATAAACAATATTCAATAGGATAATTGTCAGCTTATTTCTTGCTTGATTTCATTTCGCTGATGGCCCCCGTGCTGTGACCATTCAAAACCACTTTTAAGCAGCGGGTCCTTCTATGTCCGATCTCGAGCCGTTGATTATGTACCTACATATTATGTAAATGTGATTCATAAGCATTCAGGATGATTATAATATAATATATATGTATATATATATAGTGTAATTTTCGGCCTCCTTAAATGCATCCTAACAACTGATACATACGCTTAGACGCACCATTGACAACACTCTTCGAATATAGTTAATCTTCAAATCTTTCCCTTAAAACGGCCCCTTTCTAAGCAACTCAAGCACGGTGCAAACGGCCGGCGTTAGCTGCCACGAACGGAACGAGACAACCAATGGGCGTATCCCTGCCGTCGCTGCCTCTAGACGACGCGATGCTGTTAGTATTATGTTGTGTTGTTTTTTATAACGACACTAAAGACGTAATGCCACCCGGATAGTGGAGTGAACATCGCCCCCGTGAAGGCTTTTAAGCGAAGCCCCGCTTTGAACTTGCGGCGACGTGTGTGCTGCTCGCGTGGTCTCTCGATAAAAGGAAATCTAAAAAAAAACCCTTAGCAGAGTAGGAGTCGGCCAGACAAAGCTTTACCAGACAATATTCGTTTTACCCCATTCGAATACACAGCTAGAGTCATCTCGAACATGTGCGGTTAAATACAGCGTAGAATGGTAGGCGTTGGGGAATATGTCACGTGACATGGCGCATTCACACATTGCGTGTCTCCGATTGGCCATCTCGTATGGCAAGCCTACCACCTCAAGCCGATTGGTAAGCTTGCCTTCGCGCACAATCGACAGGACGGAGACTAGCAGAAGCAGCAGGAAGAATAGAGACAAGAAAAAGATCAAATCTTCGGCCGTGCCAGGACCCCGCCAAAGAATAAATGATGACAACAGCAATCAGTCTTGTTGTGCGTCATACCGTCGGAGAAGCAATATTGAACACGACAGAGTTTGTAGCTCTATCTCTCGCTCTCTCTTTCTCTCCGCTCTCCCTCGGACAGATTGAGTCGATCGTCGACGACGCCTTCAAGCAAAGTAAGTAAATCACAACATACACGGCCGGGCCGCCAGCGAGGGAAAAGCCAGGCGGTTCCTGGTCCCCACATACGGACAACATTGCATTGTAACGATGTCCTGTACATTGTGCCTATTGGCGGTCGGGGCCTTTATTTTTTCGAGGAGCTGGATGAATAGGTGTAACGCCGAAGACATTGAGGCGCAATAGCAGCGACCTGCCACTGACTGCCGTCAGTTGACGTTGGCGGATACGCCCCGCGAGAACATCGCGTCCACGCCCTTTGAATGCGGTGTGGAGGTTGTCGTTACGAACATACGCAGACAATTGGGACAAGCAGTTGGTGTTTCTGTTGAAGCCTCCGGTATACACATACGCAGACACATTACCCTTGAAAGGAAAACGCTGCTTCGATGAATCTGTGATAGGAGTACAGACGGTAGCGTACCGAGTGGATCCTCCCGTTGCTGCAATTGCAGAATTGTACCGAAATAGTTATCCTGACCAATTTCATTGCTATTCACATCATTGATAATACGTTAAATGTTCCATAGGAACCCATTCATTTGAGCGAAATCATCGGCCTCTCTCAGCTGAGCAATTCGTCATTCGAACGGTTCATGTGCACATAGTTACATCTAATTCGGATATCGACGCAATATCGACGATATCGAAACGAATCCTTTCACATATTTGAATAAATCAAAATATTGGGTTTTCTAAGACACTTGATGAGTATGGCATCAATCAGAAATTTCCGATATATGAGCGAACTTTGCATTTCTGTCCACACATGTTAGTCGTGCTGGAATCATAAATGAAATGATTTAATTTAAGGGAAACGATCTGCCCTTATTAAACCATGGCCAGAATTAAAATTCTGGGATTGCCACAGCTAATCTGTGATTCCCCAGCTCCTAGGCTCAGGGTCTCGACCTTCATCGGTAGGATAGGTGGTCCCAACAAAAAATGGTTGGATTTCCATTAATAATAATGACGAAACTATATTTGTATTAATTGACAGCACGTTGAATTTTTTGTATATATTCATTCCCAACGCCGAATTGTGGCTGATATATATTCCAATCCTGGTCGGTAAAGCAAATAAAAATAAATACACTGTTCCTCGTTGTGCCGCGTTCACCGCCGCATTCAGTATTTTAACAAGGTAACAACGGCATGCACGGCGTGAACATGCTATTTCTCGTCTTTACAGATGCCACGATAATATCCCCGGACACTCGTCTCTGCCTTGAGGCCGTGACGAGCCGCAGAGTAGAGGATCTTGAAAAGTTGCTCACCCGTACGACGACATGTGCACACCTTGACGCAGTCCACTCATCGGCGAGCGGAAAGTGCGGCTGTTTCTCAAGAACGAACCGAGTAGAGTCTGTCTTGTCCACAGTAAGAGATGTCATAATCGTAATCGTGAGGTGTAATTACATCTCCGGTAGCAATAGTGGGTCCGAGGAGTCACTTCAGATGTCTGCCAGCACGTCTTAGACAACGGAAAGAGACCGAGATAGAGCGGTCCACAGGTTGTTGTATCATACAACTCTCGCATTGAAGTAGGGGGTATGGGCGATTCGCCGCTGGATTGGTTCGCCACTCATCGCATAAAAGAACAGGTAAACGAGCTAAAGATAAGAGTGTGACTACGACCATACGAACACATGGGCTCAACAAAACGCTCCCGGGTCCTCATAGTGTGTGTCCATCTGTGCGGGGGACTCCTTGTTGTGGTACGTCTTTGTATTTTGCTTCGACTTAGCCTGGACAGCACACGTTTAGCTATGGTAGGTTTCGTGTGTGAACTAGCTAGCCCGATATGAACACTAATTGGTGGAGTATTATGCAAGGGAACGAATCGTCATTATTTACCTGTTGACATAATGAGTTGCCAATGATTTATCTATGCAGCACCGAACGCGGGTCGACCTTCGTATACTCTGAATTGGATTCACCTAAAAGTCGCTATCCACAATCGACTCGGTGATGACGACTATAACAAATCGTACACATGAGAGATACGTATCGTAAACGTCTTGCACCCGAATCAATAGTCCGGCAATGCAGGCCACTACAAAACGTCGTAATTACGTTTAACACCTCGACTGTAGACGTATACATACAACGATTTTCGTCGTTCTCCGACAGGTTGTCTCCGAGGTTTTAAAGTCAGTTCAATCTTCCAACGCTGCCTTTTTGCGGGCTGTAACCTTGCTGCTCGACCCCCCACCCCCTGTATCTGCCCTTAGGCTTGACATGCAGTGAATATTAGGCTCGATTCAAACACAGTCGTAAGGTCGTCGGACTCCTCCCAGTGACTAGCGACTTCCACTGCGAGTCAATGTGAATTTTAAGTAAGTGTCGATATTCTTCCTGCTCATTGCTACGTAACGCGAACGCTACGATACGTCATGCTGAGACGCGTTCTCACCCTATGAATTTTCGCTATGTTTCTCTATGGTTTCAACGAGGGCCACCATTTTTTGTCATCTACGACGCTTGTGTCACGCAGACGAACGGGACTCGTGCTGAGCTAGGCTCATTCTTTCTTCGGGGCTGACCTCCAGCTGTGTAATGCACTCGCGCAGCGCAACGCGACGCGCGCCTACGTCAGTTCAGCTTTTCGATGGAAGACCGCATTGGACAGAAGAATGCATTTCACGACAGCTAATCGCCAGCCGAGTAAATCGCGCGTACACGATTACTAGAGATCCGTCGAAACGTAATGTTATATATGCATGGCATAGTTTTGCTGAGGCCAGCTAGAGAATTCAAAAAAAAATAAATAGAGAAATGTACAAGCATGAAGGTAAATATAACAAATAATAATAGTGTACGTGTGATTCATTAGACAGGAGTAGAAAGCACAACACGTAAACACCATGTCCGAAATTCACTAGTGCCCCGCCAGTTTCTAGGCAGTGCATAAATGCATTCGAAGAGGCAAATCCCTCTTCGTCCGGTGTTGTCTTTCCCACTGCGACTCTAAATTTGTAGAACGTATCTGATGGGATGGAAATAAATCTGCATAGGTCGTATTTTGCCAATGATGAGCGGGCTAGTTTTGGCTGGTGCATACACATGGCGGATGTCTATTCTTCTTGTAGATAAGAATAATAATAATTTTCTTCACTGAATATTACAAGGTGTTCGATAGAATGCATTGGAACGGAGAGCTGGCACAAATGTAGTTTTTGGTATCATATATAGTATAAATAAATAGTAGAGGGCTAGGTTATATATATATATATATATATATATATATACTACATTTAATTTAATATTTTTATGAAGGAAGTTAGAGCTTTCGAACCTTGAGGATAGCTTGCATGAGAACTCCTATAGTGTAAGTTGCATAGGTTTACTAGTATCTTTTGAAAATACGTTACTTGTCGACTACGTATCGTTCTTTCAATAGCCTTAGCGACAAGTCTCTCTCAAGTACAAACCGCATCGATTCATATGTGCGCTGTGGAACTCGAACCGGACCCCTGCGGCGGTGCTAAGTCTCGGTCGGCATCGCTAAGTCCATCCGGTGGACATCCTTTGGACTTTCCTGTGATAAACTTAATCAGGTGTAGAGCACTGAGATAAATTAAGTACTGCCAATGATTAATTAAGTTCCCAAGTTAGCGTAGAATGCGGTTCGGTTTCGAGTGGAACGATGTCGACTCAAAGGGATTCACCTGACTCCGAAGAGACGTCACCTGCTAAGATATATCTGACCCCAGCACCTCCCACGTTTGTGATCGATTAATTACTAAGAAAAAGTCGCCCCCTGCGCCAACGACAAAGTCTAACTACCTAATTATCTGTTACGTAACGTTTGCCGCTTGCTTGCATATTCTCGATCTGAAAATTTCGCTGTCGTTTCATCAGTCGATTATAATAGGGTATAGTTAGAAACTTCCCGGTTGTCACATGATGCCAAATGATCTCCCAGCATCTCATCTGTCCTACGGATTGGCACTGGTGCCGTCACCGAAATGGGATCGAAGCCACCTCTCGCCGAAAGCGAGACAAAAACAGCCGAAATCGGCCAAACACAAGCAACGAACCAGACAAAAATAGGAACAAATTCGACCGATCTGAGGGGTCGTCCCCGAGCCGGCTCGACTCGACACAGTCCCAGCAGCTCTGTTACTGTTGTTACTATAGCTCACCAGGCGGACGTCGCGCTGGCGAGCTGCACCGCCACGGCTGCTCATTAACCGTCTGCGCCCGCATCCGACGGCGTACCCGACGTTGTATGCGTCTCTATGCCTGCTGAGATGTGCGGCCTCATAGTGGGGGTAGGTGCCCGCTGTGCAAAATGAAGGACGAAGATGAGAGAAACAGCCCTCCAGAAACAGAGACGAATCCGCGTCGAGCGGCTGCCGACGGTTGCGGCTGTCGCACGGCTCCACACGTACGCCGTCTAACGTATACGCCGCTAGGAGCGTTCTTGTCGCCGTAACAACAGCAGCAGCAGCAACCACCGACACCGCTGCATCCATGCCGATGTTGCTGCTGCTGCTGCCAATGCTGCTGTGCTTGCTGCCGACCAATCGGAACAGTGTCGCCTCTGAACCTCGCAGTGTGCCCTGAACTGGTCTGAATCGAACGTTCGCCTCCCCCACGCTCCGGCCCTACTCGATCACGTTGAATTCGTGAAGATCGAACGAGCGAGCGAGCGAGAACCTCACCGCGAACCTCACCTCACCGAGAGTAATCGCTTCCACACGTAGTCAGTATGTTGATTTTTATTATGGTCCAGACGCATTGAGCCGGCGATGACCACAACAGCAACTTGCTCCATATACTTTGCTACGAAGCACGAGATACGTCATACGTACCAACACGTTCATGCATGTTCATGTACGCGTATGTGTTGTATCCGTAAAGTTGACACTGATACTGCGGCTGTTCCTGCTGCTTCCACACAAACAAAACTGCGGCGTGCAGCGTAGGGGCTGACCTCTACTTCGCCGTCAACCTCGCGCATCTCACCTATCCACTCACATCGTATCATACAATATATTACTGCTCGTAGCTGATTGCCGATGATCTTTATATGGATATCGCCGCGAGGGAGGAGACGAGGCGAGGCGCCTTTTTAATAATAGCCTTCGAGTCCAGCTTTTGTTCCTGATCGAAGTGTGTGTTTCGATTTCGGCGACTGGGCCAAACTAACCGAGATAACTGTAGTCACATGGTGTTGACCTTTGAGGCGACACCAGTGGGGGTCTCGGTGCAGGTCTTAAGAAGCGACCTCTGCGCGACCCCTGTAGCATGGGCTGGGTGGGGCTCGAGTTGAGTAGTCGAGGTCTCATCGTGGATGCACTGATCTGCTAGACAACAACAGCAACAAGTTAGTAATACACGGAGCCCACGGAGAGCTTATCTTGAACAAAAGGAACGGAAATGCCATGAGCGGCCCCGTTTAATTTGAGGTTCAAGTGTCTGTTGAGCGGATTAGCATCGTATCCGTTCGATACTGGTAATCTACATTGATGGACGAGACGATAATTAATCATGTCTACGACGGGCATGGCCAACATTTCGTCTTGCTGCAAGAGACAAACAGTCAGAATATCAAACGCCTAAGGCATAATAACTCTTCCTCATTTGCGGGCGAAGTAAGATATGATATGTAACAATACCTATGCAATGCACCAAACGACATATTAGTAATAATAATAGTGGACGCACTGTGGTCTCTTGAAATCTTTTCTGAGGGTTTTACGATCCCTGCATATCTAAGGAGTTAGCCAACATGTTTAGGGGAGTCAATTTACCAGGGGTTCTATTCAACCTCAATGGTGCCACTAGAAGACCTTGGTAGCCAAAGATAATGGTTTCGCAAAGGTTAATTGAGCAATTCCTATCCTGTGGACTCGCCTTTGTCACCGCTAATCTAGAAGTAAGGTTCTTTCCGAATGGCAACGTGAGACATATCTCTATTCGACACAAACTCGACAAGACACGCCTCTTGCCGACACAGACACTGTCCATTTCGTCCTGCTGTGAGAGGTCATCCCGTTCCGAGCTTCCTTATACGATGCCAGCACGCTATCAGCGAACTAAGAAACAACAATGTGTAAACAACTTGAAACTTGAAAGCACCGCTGCAGAGACGGCGCATACGAACGAATTTGTGCGCTATGGTTCGCGTCAAGCTACTTTTTCAAAAGTTAAAAGATAAATCGTTCCTCTATGATAATGCACATAGCTCTTATATTATGCCGAGACCGTTTATGTAACATATCCAACCGCACGAATATTGTAGCTATAGGAAGTATGCAAATGGCGAGCCTGCCCCCCCCGAACAATGACAGCAGCACACAAGCAATGTCCATACGTACAGGCTAGGTGGCTGAAATAAAAGGGTACATAAATTCAGCCAGGCATATCCATAACGTCTTCGAAGCCATAAATAAACATTGAAGTTCAAGTAAACGTGCTGCGCCAAAGACACGTTTGATGACCCCGAACACACATCTAGATGCTTATGATGCTGACGTTGTCTGCCCAACAGAAACATGGTGATAATTACAATGTGGTGGGTGAGGTGGACCAGTCACACTACTTATATATGATATTTACTGTGGGAACCTGCTGATGACAGTGTTCGAATTGTGATCGCTAACATTCTGAACGGTCGGAACGTATCGCTGCAACGAGGCTCTACCCAAGATGGACCCAAGTGAGCTGGCAATTTTTAGAAGCGTGGTTGTTCACGTGGTGAAACTCCACTTACGCAAAACAATTGTAGGTGAACTAGACCACACGTGTCTATCATAGTTGGTCAACGAGTGATATTAATAAACGCATACATTGACTACTCATAGCACTTTTCAGCTGCGTTTAGGTATTACCATGAGGACCTGTCGGGGTCTCTGTGACTTAGTATTAAGATTGTCAGTGTATATGACTCGGTTGAACCCTGAGCGACCCTTACAGACACATGCGCTGGCTACAGCTATACGAGACTATCTACCGATGAGTCACCGGTTCGAGACTCAACAATGATAACTGTTGAAGCGCAAAATGTATTTGGTTTAATATATGATGACATACATATATGTACATGTACAAATTATTGCATAGTCGCCATTGTATAATCTGCACCCTATTCTCTATTCGGGACACGAGGAGCCTCGCAAGTTCATTTATATATACATATATATGTATGTTCGTGCGATATCTCGGAGTATCCGCCTAGCGATATCGGGCGAATATCTTAAAACGCACTATTTTACACTGACCGCAACCGACGAAGCTTTGATAATACTGTTCCAAGTCAAAATGGTTTTTGAAAATCATACATACAATTATATAATATACGAAAAATATTTCTTATTCAAACATAGTTTCGCAATTTCCCAGTCGCGATCTTATTTATGATTCACATTCATTTGCGTAGAAGAAGGGTGGCCGAATATTTTCTCTATCCACTGTATATATAAATATGTATACATAGTTATATCAGACCGAAAGCAGTATCGTGGACGTTAAATGTTGGCTGTGAGTCAGCCTGGAAAATTAAAAGTTATATCAAACCACTCCAATATATATATATATATATGTATATCTGGCAAGCATTGAATCATTTCATTTTTCTTTCTTCTCTCCTTTCATATTTCACTCTGAGGCATCACCGTTTGAGTCCACATCATATACAAGCAGCGTGTATAAGTGCTGCTGTCGATATCGATATTATAGCGATCAAGCGACATAGTGCCGTGCGATTCGAGCACCATCACGCCGCTCAGGTGCTGCTTCCGAGCTGTAGCTATCGGTGAATCCAATTGTATCTATCCAGATCGTCGATTTCTTTGCTCTCGTCTGGCCTCTGTCGACTTACCTCTGTGTGTCCAGCAGGCGAAATCAACAAAAACAGCATCTATTTACATCATATGCACAATATTAATAATAGTACGAAACGGCAATCATACGAGCAGATGCGAATGTCGGAATTAAAATGATGATAAATGTCTGTTTGTTGTCTTTTGCTGCTGCTGCTGCTGCTGTTGCTGTTGTTAGCTTTGGGTGTGCTGGTCAGTTTCGCCTTTATCGAATATAAAGCGTACCACTGTTATACCCTCAATAGGCACAGGGAATAGTAGTGACTGCTGCAGCTGCTGCTTCTGCCGCCGCGGCTTCTGCCGCCGGTGGTTTTTTCTTATTTCGCTCTGCTCAACCCTCGATCGTCGTTGGCCCTTCTCGCCAAAGTTGACATAGTCATCTGCCGCTGTTGCTGTTACCGACGGTGGCGCGAGGGGGGCGACGGGGCCTACTCGGAACTTTGAAATTATGCCGCCACCGACACCGCCATAGCAA
Source organism: Stratiolaelaps scimitus (assembly GCA_019614645.1). NCBI lineage: Eukaryota > Metazoa > Arthropoda > Arachnida > Mesostigmata > Laelapidae > Stratiolaelaps > Stratiolaelaps scimitus. The sequence goes on from JABWDB010000054.1 coordinate 359,666, forward strand.
CAGGAGGGACCGACAGGCTGAACTGAACTGGATAACGCTTGAACTCAGTGAGTCACGATGGCAACCACTCATCGTTGCGCCCATCGCTCCCGTGTTAGTTGCTTGGTGTCATTGAAGTACCACTACCGTCACCACTACACTGTCGACACCTGACTAATGCTCGCAGAAGCGAGCGGCAAACGTCAACGAGATCGCGGCTGGCAACAGCAAAAGCCAACGGACAACCAAACGAGCTGAGCGTGCTTGCCACCGAGTGGGCAACCCATCCATTGTGGTCGGATCCGACCACGACCAGCTCAGCATTGCCTTTGGTCAGTTTGTCTGCTAGATCGCCCGTCCGGTGACTCGTTCTACTCGTACACAGCTGCCACGAACAGCGCGGCATTATGCCGACGCTGGAACTGCTGTTGCTGTGCGCATTGCGTTGCGTCGGTTCTGGCTGACTCTAGAAACTCGGTACATAGCAATGATGGCGCTGTCGATGATGATAATCATGATGCTATTCTGCTAATTTTGCCGCCTCCGGACCGATTTGGCTGAGGTGGTTTGTTGCTCTCTCTCTCTCTCTCTCTCTCCGTGACGCGGCCTGTCTCGCGCTGCTGGGTGCGCGGTGTTTGGTGTCGTTCACTGCCTGCTTTTCGGCGGGACGACTTGATCGACGGAACGGCAGCGGGCTGCGGACGTCCCCGAAGCTGAAAGTCGACCAGCACCAGTGGGCCAGCAGTTGTCAGTCGATCGACAGTTACGCACGCGTCGTCCGGCTGCAGCGGCATTCGGCAATTATAGCGCGTCGCGATGCTCGCATCGATTTGATCATGTCTACTGCGATTTGATTTCGACTATACATGACTACGACGACAACGACGACGACGACGACCATACCGGTACCGATTTGCCGAACGCCGATCGGCCAGGTACAGGCTCTGTTGCCGGGAAGAGCCCATCATCATGAACACATTGAGAGGTCGGGAGGCCCGAGGTGCGATGAAGATCGGGACGGAAGGGCAACGTCGAAGACTTTACGATTTCCTTAGAATGACGCGAGAGACAGAGTGTGAGAGGAGAGAGAAAGAGAGATATGCATAGACGGACATGCAGAGGAGAGGAACTTTTCAATAATTCCCCCAAACAACAAGACCACGACAACCACCAAGCACTACTGGTAGATACCACTGCCACTGCCAATGAATAACAATCAAATTCGCTTTAGTGTTATATTTAAAATAATTCCCAACTGGCAGCGTCCACTGCCGTTGTGCGCCTGGCAGATACTTCTTCGTCTGCTACTGTTGTTGTTGCTGTTGTTGTTGTTTGTTGTTGTTGTTGTTGTTGTTGTTGTTGTTGTTGCTGTTGTTGTTGTTGTTGTTGTTGTTGTTGTTGTTGTTGTTGTTGTTGATAATGATGATAATGACGGTGACGATGCTGACGGTAATCCTCTCGAACGTCCGACCAAGCAGAGAACGACTGTCGCCCTCCAGCCACAACCGATGATTTCCGTTCACTTCTCCTTCAGAGAAAATCAAATATTAAGAGACGAACGAGGCGTCGATTCTCGACGCGTAATCTCGACACCGACGACGGCGACTGCATGTTATTCAAATGGCATACCGTCGTGTTTGCTAGCGAAACACAAGGGCCGGTTAATCCTTCGTCTGCTGTAGGAATTGCTGACCTGGGCCCGAACGAGCCAGCCGGGTTGACGGGGCGCCGGGGTGACGATGCGCGTCATTGTATTGTATATCGCACCGTCGTTCATGGTCGACGCGATGCCGCTTCGTACTCTGGCGAAACAACAACAGTTTTAATGTCCACTGCGATTTTCCAGCCCGTGTCCAATGGTTGTTAAATTGTCGAGTTAAAAAAAAATGCCGAAAGATTCCGGAGCTTCTGCTGCCACAATGCGTTCATCAGCGTTCACTCGCTACGTTCACAAATGTCTCGAAGAACGTGTTCGCTTGGTCGCCAGACGTCGCACTGTTCTGTCCTATCGAACACACTGCATCGAAGCGATTAGATACATATATTTTTTTCCTTTTTGAGAGGAGGAAATTTTCTTCAAACCCACAAACACCAACAGCGGCATTCCGATCTCCATTAAAATGGACCGATCCAGTGCAGGGGGGGGACGTGGATAACAAAACTTCTCTGCCTGCTAAAACCACCATCCTCTGCTGAGAGGCTATCTCTTCCCCTAGAGTCCGCTTTACGCTTGGCATCACTTCGATCTCTTCGGAAGCTGTGTAACTGCTCCGGCTAGTGTTGTTCTATAGCCGGGTGCCTTCGTCTCCTACGACTGCAAATTTCTTTCTACGCTCTTCGATCTGCACAGTGCCCCACCGGGACAGCAGGTGTGCGAAGGGATTTATTATAATTAAACCCGTTATGACCGACGGGTCATTTGATTAGACTAGGAAGTCATGGCAACCAAGTACGCTCTCCGGGGGGCATTCTCTGTACGTGGCTGGGATTTTCATTAAATGAAAACGAACTCCAAATTCAATGTGTACTATTGAATATCCTACAGCGTCATAGTACACTTGCTTAAACCACTCATTCGACGTTTGATATTCACAGGAATGATAATTATCATCTACAGACTAACAATCATGAACCTTGCCTATGCTCTAGATGACTTCTCGTTTGCTTCTATATTCTCCCAGTGGCCTTCTGCCTTTTGTCTATTCAGCTGTGTCTCACCATCTCAAAACAGCAGGCATCCTCGTCTGGAACACTCCTCCACCGGTACGTTGTGTTAGTTTACCACACCCACCTAGCGAAGCATGCTAGACATTTTGCTCGTTGGTAGCATTCTTTCACTGTGATAACATAGACACGACTATATTTGCAATCGCTGCTCTATAGTGCATTTACTATTATATGGGCATGCATTTAATTGAATGCAACGAATACGCTTATGGTCGAGGGATACGTCGTTGGACGACGGGTCCCTCTGGACCTGCCGGCGACGGGTTCGCACAAACGGGGACCCTGCCATTCTGTTGCCCTTGTGCTCGCCAGGACGTCCTTATTCACTTCCGCGAAGTGTCGTCCACAACAGTCAACGTCGCCCGATTGGAGTCCTGTTCATTGACCGTCAACGCGGCTCAGCCTGTTCGGACTTCGATGTCGTTTTTATGGAGACCCGCAACTGCAGCGTTTTCCGTCATCGTCGCCGATTTTCCTCCTTTTCATGGCGTCTCCCTTCCATCAATTTTTTCCCCGTTTGGTCAGAGCCGTGCTCGTGCGTTTACAGAAGCTGCGCCTGTTGCTGTTGTTGCTGCTGCTGGTGCTGTTGTTGCTGTTGCTGGTGCTGTTGTTGCTGGCGTTGCTCCTTCAATGGTGGCACTGTGTGGCGACGATCGAAAGCACTCGCAGTGTCGTCGAGTAGCCATCAAGGTGTTAAATTGCTGGAGCCATATACGGCATTGTCTGCCAACTCTCGATACTAGAGAAAGCCGAGGAGAAACCCGCCGAAGTCGACCGGTGGCCAGAGGCGGTCGGTGGTGCATTTGTGGGTGCTTGATACGGCAGCTCATCGCCCGGTCACCATCAACTTGAACGGCATCAGCGTCATGATGATGCGGCACTCCGTAACGCTAGGATGGTTGCAGCGTCGTTGTGGCCGAAGCGACGCGGTTGCAGTTCAAGTGGCTCTCGGCGACGCGCGATCTTTTCAATTAACGCACAGCGGCCACATTAACTGCAGCAGAGAGGCAGTGTCGTCTGCCCACCACTTTTAGCATTGGTGGAGCAGCGGTGGAGTTCCGGTGGCGCGAGTGGCCGGATAGATGAAGTCGAGCTGGGTTTCGTTGAACGCACTTCTTCATCTTAACGGGCCTTTGGGCTGAGCATCTTCGCATGATGAGGAATTGGCGGCCGATCTCTCAGCCAGGCCGTTTTCGACTGGTGAACTGCAGGCGAACGAATGTACGATGCAGCTAATGATAATTGTGTACCATCACACCTGGGCAAATTAATGAGAAACGTTTAGGATTCGTACACATATATAATGGATGGACGGGATTATGAGTGCACAACCGTTGAGCATATATATATATATATATATGTGCAAGCGTGCACTAACAAGATCGTTTTGTCACGGTCCCATAAGGCACAATGGTTAACTTGACCTTTAATAAGCATGTGTTAGGGAAAATATTAAAATCAGCGCCCGAGAACTACTTTGTTACTCATCATCTTTGGCAAGATTTCCTAAAGGCGGAGGTCCGCCAGGATTGGCCCTGCGGAAACAACGTTTCAGGATTTCGAAGACTTATGCTAGCCGAATGGATTTGTGCATCAACCTCGAACCGTGTGTTGTCAAAGACCTTAACTGCCTGCGCGGCGTCACACCTACAGCGTCTTCATCTAAATCAAATAGGTTGGTGTTGCCTGGAAATCGAGGATGAAATTGCACACCCTGACGATCCCCACCATGGATCAACTTCTGAAATTTGAGGGGTCCCTTCGTGGAACTCCTGCTAGTTACCTTCCAGCAATATCGGCAGACTCTCCGAATCTATTTAATCCGTTCGAGATACGTTCTACTTCATTTGTATAGAAGTGGCCGTGGTCTAATTCATCCTTATTTGAGGAAATGATACAAGACCGTTCGACAGGAGTGAATTGCTCTCGCGTTATAGGACTACACCCATGTCCATATCAGGTGATCCACCGGGGACATGCTAATATTTATTTATCTGTTGATCACATGTTTCATTTAGCGTGATACAACGCAAGAGAAAAGATGAATATAATACCCGAAAATGTCTGGCAGATCGGACCAGCGTTACAATGCATGTAAGAATAATGGCCGGTATAATAACCGGACGTACGTACACACGCGAGGTAGTGGGCGCCGTAGTGCTTTGTCATCATTGTGCCGGTACTTACAAGGCCAGCCTCGATCCTCTTGACATCTCTCGGTAAGGTGCGACAGTAATCTGCGCCCTTTGGGAGTTAGGAGCAGGCAACGGCGGTGATTCCGGCCGACAACACGGCTTTGGATCACACCACGCCACTATCAGCCCACGTTGGCCGGCTCTGCTCGATTATATCAAGCGGGTCTATCGCAGTACTCGCAAACGGGATGTGCTATGTCTTCAAGGCCGTGTTCGACTCTCATCCAGCCCGCGATACACGAAGGTTTCTAGCCGTGAGACCGCCCTATAACATTCCGAGTCCTCTGATGGCCACCCCTTCATATGCATATTCCAGTATTAATTTATTCTCTGGTTTTTGTCGTTGTTTTGCTATCTTCGAACGATGAGAGAATGAGCTTGCTTCTGTGTCAATTTATTAGACAAGCAATATGTCCCCTTCTTGGAAGCCCCGGAGGGTTAGCGGTATAATTCTCTCCAAAGTTCCGCAATACGATATTCGTGGTTCTGCAACGAATTCAGTCAGGGGAATTGGCTCTCTCGTTGTCTATTGGAAGCAGTTGCAATTAGTATGGACGTTTTACAGCCCCACTCCCCCCTTGACTAATGTTCCACGAATCACCTCTGCTGACTGACTCTTGGCTAGGTATCAAAAGTTACCCTATGACCAATACTGTCGGTGGGGCAGAAATTATATTTCAGTTGAAACAATTTCACTCAATGTCTAGCAAAAATAGCACGAAGGAGCCAACACACAATCAGTTGTAACCAGCGTGTATCTCGTGGAGGTCATTTCCATCGGAGACCGCTCACTCATCCCGAATGTAATTGTGTACATGAAAAAGTGGCCAACACAAACCAGTATTGAACAATAGAATTCAATTTTCAGCACAGCATAGCTGTACACGTCTGTACATTTACGAACGCCTTGTCTGCCCAACCGTGTTTGACTTCTCTCAAGCACACCACAGCCGAGAATCGTTCAGATAAACACCCGTTTAGCAGGGACTTCATCTGGACCATCATCAAGTGAAGTCGGACACGGTCAGTACGAATAGCGACCGTGTGCCGGCAATGGATTGGCGTCTGCTGTGCTCTCAGCGGGGGTCAGCGTTTGCCGATCGCTCAGTGTCGCGCTAGGCCAGTTCAGGCGCAGATCGAACACGTCGCACGCCGCAATCTCTGCAAGGGCAAGACTCATGCCAACAGCAGCATCACCATAAGCTGAATCAGGGTCATCCAAAGAAGCTGTGTCCGCAACGCGCCGAACGGACAAAAACACAACAACAACAACAACGCGAGGCTTGACACCCGCGGACATCCGCCATAAGACGTGTCAGACTCGTGATGATGGTAATGTTGCCACGGGAAGTCGAGCGAGCAGCAGCCACCATCTCGTGGCTGGGCGCCGCGCACTTTTCTCAAGGAAGGAACAGCTTTGTCGAGTAAAGGGTATTGAGTAAGGGTATCTTTTATTTTATTATAAAGGGTATTGTTTTTCTGTTAACGATAAACGACCAGTCATAAGTCATATTTAAAAGGTCGACTTCCCCGTTGTAAAAACATGTTGATGCTCATTTAATACAAGGAGGCGTTTTTAAAAACGGAAATTCGAGCGACGACAAACAATTGCTAAGCTATTATCAATTATGGCCAATATGATATCCTTCGTAATAGTTGTGTTTATGACAGCATTAGAATTTCGACAGCTGGATTGATCGAAAAGCGTAGACGGAAATTGCCCAACGATTTGAACTGATCGAGGGTCTCATAGTCTGAAAGTCTTCGAGAATGTGGCTCGTTTGACAGTGGGAGATCCACTAACGATGCGCTGGCATCTCGTATAGACATCGTTGATTATTGGGAAAAGTCCGCTATAAATACAGGAGTTAAAATAACGTATATTTCTTTGTTGTTGACGCGATTGAGCGTAGCGCAGCTGACTTATCTATTTGACGCGGGATTGAAGTGGAAAAAAATTATACTGAGCGCACGAACATCACGGACATTGTCGAAAGATTGCCAGCATTGATTGAACGAGCGAGCTCTTCCGTTGGTGGTCTATGCCGGCGGTGGCAGAGTAGCAACATATACATTAGTCAAGACTTGTTGTGAATATCAACTATAACACAATAGCCACTATATCATCATCAATCTTAAACTCACTGCGCGTATGAACGCTTAATACTAGTATACAGACTTCGCCTAATCTTCAACCCCAGTCACGTTTGAGAGTCGGTATACAGATCGGCGCGCATGGTAACTCTGTATCTGCAATTGCGCCGTTCAGCAACGCTTTGTAAAGTATCACATCACGATATAGAACTTATGATTCAGGAACACATTGTACACGAATGGTGGCCGATGATATTGACAGTCATTTGCCCATGTGTTGTGTTGCTGGAGCTGATTAAATGGCTCTGGAATCACCCGTCCCCACAAAAATTGGCAACCCTATTCCTCCGAACGGACGCCTGGCTTGGAATCGCCAGCAGTCAGGTATCGCTCCCTTGCTCACAATATGCGTTACCCACCCTAAAACTCAGCCCAACACCCTCGTCAATGCATGACCTCCCCGTCTGAGGGCGATATTGCCTGGAGAATTGGGACGCCATAACAACAATCAGCATATGCATATAATTGAGCCAATGGAATTCTGAGCTCTCGTAAATCTATTCAAAGTTTCTATTTTTATCATTATCATCATCATGGTCGTCGTCATCATTAATTCGTTAATCGTTCTTCTATTTTTACACAACACACACTGTGATAATGAATGTCATCATTATTAGCTGTTCCTTGGACAGCATCTGGAACATTTGCGATTGAGTGTTCCGCGGCGTCCCTCCACATCTATCAGATCCGTTGTTCTACCGAGCACGAACGTACATCCGCCACATTTGCTAAAGTTCAATACGCCCACGCATTATGTGTAGCATAATATTTACTATGTATGTTATACAATATGCACATACATATGTACGACCATCGAGGCACTATTCAACTGTACGTGGTTATACACGGATTATGTGTAACATTCTCAACAGGGAGACGTTTGAAACGAGCACCAAGTCGATCGATAACCGACTGCAAATGTGCGTCTATCACAGCTGGAAAAGTGTAACCGACCGCAGGTCTATCCATTTTCAGCTGTACTTGTATGCTACAAATCGAGCCCTAATAAAATGAATACAAATAACCTAATCATTATTATTTACATTATCATCATTATTATTATTATTCTACCAATAGAAACCAACTGCTGCGAGCATCATCGCTGTATGCCTGTGCGCGTTTGTAGCCATCCTCAATCTGTTGTACAACGTCAATCTTCGTTTCGTAGACGAGTCCCATAATAGTCGGCTCTCGAGCAAGAAGTGGCGCCCAGCGACGGATGACGCGAGTCGACCCCCCTGCCCTCCCCGCTAACATTTTAACACAGCAACAGGTCGCCCGTCGCTGCGCGGGCGGTTGACAGAGCGGCGCGGAGCGGCACGACTTCGGATGGATTTGGTTCGCTTTTGTCAAGCTCTGCACGAGTTGACAGATTTGCAGAAGCGACGTCTCCTTCTCGATTGTCTCATGATGATTGTCAGACAGAGATAGATGGAGGTGGAGAGCAGCGTTTTGAATAAATACAATGATCGTGTCAAAATACTGACCTCGACGGGGCAGCGGGTGATGGCGAGTTTGGCCTTAATACAGGACGACTTAGGCCTGGCCTTCGGGCTGAGCACGGGGGAGATGGGCATGGGCCTGCTGCCTGTTGCCGTTGTTGCTGCTGCTGCCGCTGCTGATGATGGTCGCGAAGATGCCGTCGCCTCGGGCGCTTCAAAGGACCGTTCGGGGACCTGCCCACAGCGGTGGCTTCGAAATTGCCTCGGATGAACGATGAGTAACCGTTCGTTGTCCACTTACGTGACGGCCATTTACGGCGAATGAACAGTGAGAGAAACAACAATCATCATGAAGATCATGATGATAGTGATGTTTGGTCAGAGCTGCCGTGCTCCACGTGGTGTAGCGAGGGTGCACTATTGGTTTCGCCAATCTCAACGTTGTGTGCTTAGGACGATGGTGATGTTTGGTGCAGGTTCGTGTTTCCATTTACTTGCTCCTGCTAGGCCCTATAATAATGGCTGGGGAATACAGTTACTATTAAGGACACGTGGCGTCGGGGGGGTGGTGTAATTGGCTTGCGCACAGCCGTGAGCTCGTGTCACATCTCGTGTCTCTAATGTGAAAAAATATAAATTGCAGTTTTAATTAATCGAAATATAGTCGTTTCGATGTTACTCTCTCTCTCTCTCTCTTTCTCTTTTAAATATAAAATGCGCAGACCGCAACTACGACCTCAGTTTCTGGCGCCTTGTGTGTTTATATATATATTATATATATAAATCATTGTTGCGGTCTGAGAGTTTCATATTTATAATATATATAAAAGGGAGAGTAACATCGAAACGATTTTATTCCATTAATGAAAACTGCAATTAATATTTCAGGTATAAATGTCAGGTGAATGAACATCCCTTGGTGATGATGAACAGTCACATTTAGAATCACCCTCCAACACGCTCTATTGTCGCACATGCGCTAATTGGGTGTTAATTCGTTCTGCATTTGCGCGGATGAACAGAAAACTTCACCGTCACTTGGTCAACTCCATATCACATATCTAATTACTGCTACAATCGATTTTACTTGTCCTTGATAGTTCAAGAACAGGTCACGTTCTCCAGATTTGCGTTCACACAAACACCCATTTATGTATAGATCACTGTACGTCAGCCATGAGGTGTATATAGTTTTAACAATATACAGATATATATATATATTGTGCAGAGCCAAAAGGAAAGAGATCTTTATTGTCCCAGTTCTCATCTATATATATATATATATATAGATCATAGATCCCGCAGTGGTGTTATGCCACCGGTGCGGCAAGTTCGAGGACGCGGCCTTTCATCATATATATATATATATATATATATATTATAGTACGCTAGACGATGAGCTAGAACGCATGTTATGGGACGACGGCTAGCAGCCGCAGCAATAATAATTAGTCTATAACATAGAAACAAGGCTTCCTGACAACCGTCTCGTTCATACCGTTGAATAATACCTATCGGCAGCAGCGGCAGTAACGACAGCAATTTTCGAGATGAATGATCGTGCAGATTACGTGCTCTTTGTGAATTGCAGCGGGCACTCTCCGAAGAGGCTTTATAATACTATGATAATTGGTGGCCATGGGTTGAGCAATTCGGGGCCCGGCGGCGGGAGCGACGCGATCAGCTACATACATCTCCGCCTGTTAATCACAATTACAGCCGCTTATGAGTGATGATGGAAAATGCTAAATTAGAAACTAGAACACTATTGTAAATTCATATTGAGGAGAAAAGTGCCTCTTTTCAGCTTCGACTGAACGTTCGCTATGTTGTCCGTGGGTTAGTTCGTTCTAAATGGTTTGTAGTCTTTTGAGGTAGTGACACGCTAATTTTCCCATCGATTCGGACGCCCGAGAACTTAGAGAATATTGTAAGTTGTATAGGCAGGTGGCACCGGTATCATGAACCATTGGGATTCTAATTACGAATAGCCGAACGTTTCAACAAGTTCAGTTTAGCATTGTTGATGGGGCAGTACCTACAAATTGAAATCGCGTCGCTGATTGGTGGTGATGGTGATGAATTCTCTTAGACACCATTCAATTCGTTAGTTATAGCGATTTTGCGCAAGTGACTGTCAGGTGAGTTGAGCTGTGAATGCTGTGGACGCCCTTGTTCTCCAAGTTCTGCAAAGTATCAATTTTGTTTCTGAACGAAGCTCAACGATGAAGTGTATCAATCTCCAAGTGACATGTTCAGTCGTCTCCATCGCAGAGTTGTTTCACGCAGCCACTTAACTAATTTACTACGTTTTGACCGAGACCGATCGATGTGAATATTTCAATTTGCGGGTCCTTAGTAGTCAGGACGTAATGAAGTGCAGATTCGACTGAACGATTGGCATATGAGAGCTGGCATATCGACACTTGGCTTGGTATTAAAAATCCAACTTAAATATTACCTCAAGTATTCAATACTCTATTTAGAATCAATTAGTGATCAAGCAACGTTTTTGGTTGATTGATCGCTAATCAATGCGCTCCGCCGTCCAGCTATAAACTACAAAACGTCATCATGAGAATATTGACGTCGGCGCTACGCGACGCAGATCTAACACTCAATACCCCATATAATTACATCAGTCCATGGCCGGCGGTGTCCTCCTCCAAACGATAGAAGCAGTTGAAATACAATCTATGATAGGATACATTAAAAAAACGGTGATCGCTGTCCAACTAGCACAGTGGCAACATGAGAAATAACACCGCCGAGCGAGAAAATAATAATAATAATGATCATCACAGACACGGGGTGTATCAGCATATGACGAAATCGATAAATTTCACCTTTGGCGTACAGGGCCACGTAGGACAGTTATGAGTTGCGTAAATGTTCCAGTTTAATGATATGTTACGACTCCACAGCAGGTGCCCACTGAGTCGCCGGTCCAGTGACGGAACATGATTGATAATTGATTAAAGTCGGTCTGTAAAGATATGAAAAAAAAAAAAATATATATATATGTACACACGCTTCTACCAAGGGAGAACTATGATTTATGTCCGTCCAGCAGACGGAACCCAGGCTGTTAGTCACAAGTGAAGGCAATTAAACTACAAACTACAATCTGTACAATTTCACAATGGCCTTTTGAGTTATATGTTCGATTTTCACCGTATCGTCATTATGGTGCTGTCGGTTAGCGCGCGGGAGATCTTGCCGCTCAATCGCGACGTCGCCGTTCGCCACAGCGATGTACAGCAATTTCCGTTTTGTATACCACTCTAGTTGGTTGATCTTCATCAGCATCTTCACCAACGTAAGCACCAGCTGCTGCTGCTGCTGTCGTCCGACATCGTAGCAGCCCAATACGATTCGGCGGTGATTGTCGACCGCCGTGTCCATCGTGTGAGACCAGTGACGCCGTGTGTGACGGTCCGCGTGAGTGAGTTCTCCTATCACAGCTTCTCCGCGACAGAAGTGCAAAACACGGCGAATCCGATCGGCCAAGGCGACAATTATAATAACGGCAATTATTATCATGATTATTACTGCCGTTGCTGCGATTGAGCCGTTTCTCCGGGGGAATCCATAGGGAACGCATAACAACAACAGCAGCGCAAGCGTGTGGAACGATTCAGCCGGAAATACGGGTCCACGTGTTACTGTGCGTGATTATATTGGTGCATGCTGCACAATCTATCGCAGTTCACATGCAACGCGACGAAACCCCCATCGGAACCAGATGGAATTAGCTTACTACTACGACTGCTGCTGCTGCTGCTAACGTTTTTCGATGGAGATTTTCGATCTTGACGATCGACGCGGGCGAAAGACAACAACACTAACGGCCGGCAATGGCCCATTTGGCAATTCAGCGGATGACGTTGATGTGAAAAAGTCCACCGTGCGTGATAATAATACTAATAATAATAGTAATAGTAATAAAGACGTACATTCAACGTGTCCATACGTGTACACGGGTGTGGTTCGCTGCTGGCGACACATTCTCTTCTCTCTCTCTCTCTTTCTCTCTCTCTCTCTCTTAAGCAGCTAATTCTGTCGCGTTTTTCTTTGCTGAGCTTTCGACGCCACCCGCTCGAGAGACTAGCACATTACACGTGAAATTGATGATTCGAGATACAAGTATCCAGCTGTCGCTTTGAAAATAGCTGCTATTGTTGAGTGGTGTTTCGCTCGCCGTCAGTGGGTAAACGAAGCACATCGGACCTGTGAAACCTCAGACAGCCTCGCGTGTTTTGTAGCAGGCGTGTGTAGCCAGCGACACGTTGAGGGGGAAATTTTGAATTGTTGTCCATTTGACAGCGATCTTTATTCGATTTCACCATCGAATAGGTAGATAAGCAATTACTGCTAATTAGCATGTGTATTAAACGTTTACTAAGCTAGTCTTGATGTTGTTTTTTGTTTTGTTACAAAATGCTCGGCCGAACGACCCAGTACTTCGAGACACAAAAACATCTTGTTGTATGTCGTGGTTATGACATTAGGTGGTACAAACCGATATATAAGATCAAATTGTACTACTAGCCGAGTTCTCCAACCTGTTGCCGTTGTATAGTCTATACTGTAATTTTGTCAACTTGTGCTTTAATGGTGGCACATGCCATTCAGCCCCGGTTCGATGTTATCCATCGTAGACGCATACACACACAGAGTCGATGTTGCCAAATAACGCTCACCACTCATGCCGATATATGCTGAGCAACATGTCCCTCGTGTTTTGCTACATACAGCAGCGTTTGGGACGAGGTCTAATAAAGACTTATAGACTTTTTTTACTGTTATTAAATTAATCAACGCGCAACGATTAATCACCTCAAATGGTAAAGAAGTCCATCGAACGGAGGCGGCCCCGCTATCCGCCTGTTCAGCAGCATCACCACGACTCATTAGACTTTACAGTTCGGCCGGGCGGTGTACGACGAATCGGCAGAAGATATCAGCACATAGCACCAGCCAGAGCACGGACGCCAGTCAAGCACCAGATTTAAAGATGCCACTTTCCATACGATATACGCTCACTCTGCAAAAAGCGCCTGGCCGTGTCAGCGTGTGTGTGTGTGTGTGTGTTTCAGCCTGTGATTTTATGCAGTCAACCCCCTGGCTCTTGTCGGCCTCCTGCAGCCTGCCTATATCGTTATCCCTCTCAGCAGCCTCCAATGTTACCTGCCGAAGTCGAGTATCCGACGTCCGCCGTTGAAGTTATCTGAGGTAGAATCGGGCGCGCGAAGGGCTCGTTAACAGCGCCATCCTAGCGGAACGCGTTCGCAGCTGCTTCAGCTCTCCCGTAGCCTTCTCTGGTGTGCTCCGTCCGACACACTGCGCACTGACTGGACTGAGTGAGTGAATGAAAGCCAGCGGTGGCAACGGCGGCAGGAGTGATTCTGATATCGCGCCTCTGTCCTCCCGGCATTTATTGTAATCGCTGATGTTGTGGCGGCTGCTGCTGCTGCTGGTACTGTTGTTACTGTCGTCGTTGTTGTTGCTGTCGTTGTCGTAGCTGTTGTCGTTGAAGCTGATCTGGAGAGTCACTTCAGCCGACAACGTCTCTTCCTTGGATCGACGTCGGAATAGTCAACATGAGAGAGTGGACTGCGAGAGAGAGAGAGAGAGATTGAGTTGGTGTTAGTAGCGGCGGAGTATCAGGGGCAGTCATATTCGCCTATTCGACTACCGTTGTTGTTGTTGTTGCTGCTGCTGCTGTTTCAGCGGCAGCGGCAAGCATTTGCCGGGGAACCACGCGCTGTCCTATTGACTGCAAGACGGCTGCAGAGCAAAAGGCAAAATAGAAGGGAGGTAGAGAGCTGGCTGGCAGCCATACACACAGCCAGAGAGAGAGAGATACCACGAGTATAGATATAATCCACATACCTAGAGAGGTTAGATGCAGCAGTGGGGCTAAATCTGTCCAGCGAGATCGTTATCCGTTAGAAGTTGACAGCGGCCGAGGAGGGCGGCGGCGGCGGCGGCGGCGATGAGGAGGAGGTGGCGGCGGCGGCGGCGGCGGCGGCGATGAGGAGGAGGAGGTGGCGGCGGCGGCGGCGGCGCGCGCGACAGTATCGTTTCATTCTCTCGTTGGTCATTTTTCTAAATTACCCCGGAGGAAACTGAGCAGCAGCTCTCAGCGGTCTCCCTCAGCACCGAGAGAGCTTCGGCTGTCATCTCTCGGCGGTCGTCATAACGCAACAATGAAACATTTTGTCGGAACTTAGATAGATAAATAGATAGCTACAAGCATGCTTAGCGTAGTCATATTTGGTGATATATATATATATATATATATGAAAGGAGAACATGCGAGATTAACAATATTACGAGCTCAAATGGGAAATTTAACAAAGGTGTAGCAAGTGCTACCATAGTCTATAGAATTATAGTTTGAGTTGTCACTTATTATATAGAAATAGAGAGATAGAGACGGGGCAAATGATTCACTTGGGCATTCGAGTGCAGTTTTCTGGTAGTTTGTTGTTGGAAAAAGACGAATATCAGAAATCGAGTCGGGAAAGCTTCGTAGTGCAATGCTACTATTTCATTATTACTGTATATATATATATATATAGAACTTTATAGGCCCAGGCTCTTCCTCGCCTGTAAATTGCAGACATAAATGAACGACATGCCGTTACGCCTTGCTCAGCTGTCACGGTATAATATTTAGTGACCTTTTCGATGTCATACCATCATTCAATCATGATTCATTTACCGTATCGGCACCTATATAAATACAGGGCCGATTCTCACGTGGAATCGTAATTGGAACCGGGTCCCCGTCTGACTTTAGATAAACACACATTGGCGTTATTATCTTACCGGGTAGCTTCCAACATAACGGATAATTAACTTAACACACTTGCGTTCGACAATAGGGCCCTATAACCATTATGTATTTTCCACACTCGGCATTCGCATGATCGTCAACCTCTGTACGTGATATATATATATACATATATATGTAGTCTACGGACGATTGTCGAGGGAAGCCTAGCCATTTGCCAACTCAAAGCCAAACAAACTGACAAAATAGTGATCTCAATTCTCCACTGTGAATGCGTACCGACGCAATCGAGTTGTTTTGCAGTGCTCACCAGATGCATTCAGACTGATAACCGACGATCATTAACGGGTGGCAGCGGCAGCAATTACTTCGTGTAACGGTCGCCGGCCAACCGCCCGTGAGGACGTTGTTATTACGATGTTATTACGACTGGTAGTTGATGTGTAGCTGATGGGCCTTGATGCATTGGCTAGCGCGTCAAACTAGGGCAGACTGAAGAGAAAAACAAATATCATAAATTATGAATGTTGCGCAAGCAGGCTGCAGCTGCATCGAGCCTACCGGCTCGATCCGTTGTTTCGCGTTAGAACCAATTAGAAATTAATAGTATCGCAATGGAAGTAGAGGAACAGGCGGACTTCGCTATAGGGCGTCCCTTTGAAATATAAGATATGAGTTTAGTGATGGAATCAATAATCAGATACGGCTCTCGGGAACAGCCACATAATTAATTGTGTAAGAGATGGCGGCTTGCCGACCACTGGACTGGATGTAATGTACAAGTTTGACAAGACAAAATTTGCGTTTCGTGCTGAAGTATCTGCTGGTTGCATTCGCCTTGGGTGTACCACAAGGTTCCGATAAAATCAACGATATATACATATATATGTATATAATTGCATGTGAAATTCGTTCGGACGGATGTGCCACTAACTTTCTCAATAGGAGGGGCTGTGTATTGTTTTTTACCCAGCGGCCCGATTAGGCATCTGTGAAACGTTAGGTAAAGTTTTATAATTGGTTTATTAAAGGAGCTGGATTTTTTTACATTGTCTAATCTCCCTCATATGTCATCACCAGGGTAGCGTACCTCGAACCTGTGGCCTCCGGCGTTCTTCAGCTAGAGAGATAGCCGTTGAAGCCACGGCGACTGTGACGCCGATCGGAAGCACAAAACGGAGTATATATCTATAATATATAACCCGAAGCATTGACCGTCTTTAACATACATTTGTTGAGCCATCGGATACTAACTGTCATTCATAAATATCTTGCTAACCACAGCTCAATCGCAACATGCATGTAGAATGCAGCCTTCTGCAAAGTCGCACCCTTTCACGGTAGATAATGCGAGCATATAAACATGTGTCTATCGCGTATGTGTTTGTATAGCAAAAATAAACCGGTGAGACGTGTGTAGCAACATGAAACTAATCTAACAGAATTCTTCTTGTCTATTCTTCAAGCTCGATGACGGCTTATTGGTATTCATTATGTGGCGACATGAATAGTGGCCTCCTTGCAGCTGTTATTTACCATTAATTTGAGTCGGGTTTACTGTCACGTGTGTATGTGTGTGTGTATGGCTAAGCACGCTCAATATTTACAGGGACAGGGAAGTGAATGCGGTCTCGTAGCGACCGCCACAAATGTCATTCCCCCTACGACAAGACAACGGTGCTCCTCCGAATAAATGATGCTATCGGAGGTAGCCGCTTGTTGCCAACGGTCACAGTTATTAATAGTTGTTGCCGCGAAACGATATGACAACCCGGCCACATGACCTTACCGACTTATATATATATATATATATATATATATATATATATATATATATATATATATATATATATAGATATATACTGGTACGCATGATACGTTTATTAAATTCTATTCGTATTGTACAATAACAACTCAGGGGTCAGTTGCAGCAGAAAGATGGATCGACTCGGGCAAGGGATACGTCGCAAATAAACAACAAGGGAAGATCAGAGGAAAATAACAGAACAAAACAAATTCGAAAAGCGTCGACCAAAGAAGAACGAATGCATCGAAATGAAATAAGGTGGAACCCGACAACATGGTGCCACCACACCGATGCCTAGAATATATACACACATACAATATATATATATATATATATATATATATATATATATATATATATATATATATATATATATATATATATATATATATATATATATCTGGATCTCTCTGTTCAGATATGTATCCGTAAATGGGAATGAATCATAAATCCAACCGAGTGGCATTCGGATGAAAAATGAATTTCCCAACAGCTGAATATACAGACCAATACACACCTATACAAATGTGCTTATATGCCCACATACACAGCCAGAGACGAAGACGATGATGAAGAAGCAGGAGCAATCGACATTGACGACTATGTGAAGCATGAAATGATACATCGAGTGCCGAGTACTATTCGGCGTCAACGAGAGGAAGAAGAAAAAGAACAACAACAATCGCAGCCACTGGTGGTGGGCCATCTTGAGAAGAGGTGAAGAAGTCGTCCCGGGGCAGACGTTCGGCCGTTTCGAACGGCCGAACGAATAGATACGGGAGGCCAACGAAACGCTACGTCGGCAGCAACGGCAACAACGTGGACACGGTAGGGTGGTGTATAGGAGGCTTGTGAAATGGTGAGAAATTGAACGTCACCGGATTGTGCTGAATGGGCGCAAACTGTTGTATGTTCCTGTTGGGTCTGTAGGCACTTATCATTTTGGATAGAGTCAACCGTGTGTATATATATATATATATATATATATATGTGTGTGTGTGTGTGTGTACGCTTACATGTTGTGTTGGTTGACCTGGCTGATACGTGGGTGGCAAACTTGGGCTTTTAACACTAGTGAGCGTTACTGTCACACTTCAGGGAATTAATACAAGATATAAACAGAAGCTAATTAGTTCTAAGTTAACCCGGGGGAGACCCCTAATCGAATGCTTCCCTGCCAACTGCTGTTGGTGATCTGATGGCGACCAATGTTATAGAACACGATTGTAAGCTACAGGTGTTGACGGCAGACGATCAAATGAGGAACAGCAGCAACAACAACAACCACACAAAAAATTTCCACTCCTGATCGTCGTCATCGACCTTAACCGTATTAGCCTTTACGGTAAACTAGTTAAACATCGGTATGAACAGTTACTCGAAAAAGCCACAAGAGATAATTCACAAAAAAAATCATTCATGAAATAAAATACAAAATAATTCAAGTTCTCCCATCTAAAATCGATCGTCTTTAATCCCGCACGAATTGCACCTAGATGGGGTAGACTATGGTATCGACCTCTATCGCGCGATGCATCCGGCATTATTCGCCTCCGTTCATCGATTCCGCGATACTGTCACCACGGCATTGCGCACAATAACAACAGCACTCCTCCGGGACGTAGCAACATCCGTGAAAAAATACACCAACTTCTCACAGCACCGTACACCGAAATATTTAATGGGAAGGTGTCGCGCGCCCCGAGATCGAGCTATCGCGCAACTGTGGCGCGAGGCACAGACTTTGGCCGAACGAGATCTTGAGCCCATTCGGTGGCCTGTCCACCGCCGTCTTCGGTGTCTGTGACGTTCTCCTGTCAAAGAGAGACGAGACACGCTCGTTCTATTCATGCGCCCCCACTTGCTCGTGGACATTCGTCCGACCCCCCGGACAGGCATGCCCGTCCTGTTCTGGTCTGCGCCAGTCTGCACTAACGACACGAGCATGGCAACCTCCAATGGCAATTCGAGGCCCAACTAAATTGAGACATTTTCGTTTTTATGTCTGTTCTGCGTAGGCGAGAGACGTATTTTCAAGGTTTGAAGTCAGCCTCCTCCTTTTCTCATATTTTCCCCCTCATCTACGATGACGGCGAGCTCCGTCGATGACAGAAATCAGCCATTTGTCCGCTGTGGCTGCTCGGCATGTCTCGCGTAGTCGACCGTCGACGGCCACCGTCTCAGCGTCGTGCGCTGCTCAGCTTCGGCCGTCTTGGGGACGACCTAAGCGTGCTTGGGTGGCCGGGGGTACAGGATGAGATGGCGGTAGGCGGTCGCGTAGCGACGGGCCAACGCTGGGTTCGGGGGTGTTCACGGGAAGGTGCGATGCAGCGATTACGGTTTGTGGGGGGCCACACTTTGTATGGGACCACATGAAAATAGAGGAAGACGAAGAATTACCATTCGAAATGATGCATACTATGCTGCGGCCACATACAAACAGTGAGAATGCAAAGAATTTCTAGTAGCGATAGAAAAAGAGAAACTACTGATAACTGAGACGATCCATTTCGTTATATATATAGTGGTGTAGGAATGATTAGAATTCGCTGGATGGATAACATGGCAAGTGAACAACCAACTGGACAACAGCAGCAGCAGCAGCATCACCAGAAACCTCGAAAAGCATAACTATGATGTGCCTATCAGCTGCTTAGTGGCTGCATCTGGTCAGTCAAGACTTTATTTAGATCACGTAAAGTTTGCGTGGCCCTCATACCAAAAATGTGATACACTATTGCGTCTTCTCTGTAGTAGTAATATGTAGTTATTATATATATATATATATATATATATATATCATTTATTATAACATATAATTATCATTTTATATTTAAATTGAGTGAGTGTATATGTTTGTTTCATGTTACCTCTATTTGATATTATTGTGTATCCCAAAATATACAATATTTAGTGACGCATTTGCTAAGAGGATCTAAGGCCGAGGCCATCAATTCTCCAAATTATATATATATATATTATTTGTTCTCCTTGGAGAGCAATGACAAGCAATGATAACAACGGAGTCTAGCCACTCTACTGTTCCCATCATTTATTGACCTCCTGCAATTTTCCAATTGCATTCAAACAATCCCGACTCCCAAACGATAGATGAATAAAATCAAAGTAAATCATAGATCATCACTCTACAAAGTGAACTGAGATGACCACGACATGCGTCGGTATGAGTCATTGATTGTCGGCCAACGTCAGACGCACCAGCGTAGATATTCCACACACACACACAGCTATCAACAGGCAGAGTGGGACGGTTCGATACGAATCGAAGTCGGCCAAGAACAGTGGACCAGTTTGCTCCCGGCTGAGCTCTGACATTGTTGATTCAGTTAATTCGAATCGAATCGAATTAGAATTGAAATTCTTCTCCGCGAAGATCGAGCAAATTGAAATTGTTTCTATTGTATACTTCGAGATGAAAATGAGGGAACACAGAGAGAGAGAGAGAGAGAGATGGGCGAACGAGGAATAATTGATGGGCAGTTTGAGCGTAGAGAAGAAAACAGAGAAAAAAAAAAAAAAAAAAAATATATATATATATATATATATATGTGTGTGTACAAAATAACAGATGCTTTGTCGTGCGTTGTGCGAATAGGCATGTGTATAGTGTACAGTGTATCTGACGCCGTAGAGACGCGCCCCCGTAGATATTGGCTGATATAAATTTGATTTCTGAGGTGGGCTTAATCGACTTCAATCGAAATCAATGTCACGTTACCCAGTGAGTGAAGCCGCCAAAGGGGAACCGCCCCATGACAAGACACCCCATCCCCACCCCACCTGTAGAGCATAGGGCATGAACTCGTAAATCAACTCAGCGAGTTTCTGTTATCTCACCCCTTATCTGTATCATCAATGGTTAAACGACGTGACGTACGCCGATATCTAATATCCGCTTGTAGCTTCGAAGTGAAACAATAGAGCTGGCCGCAATCGTGGTAGTGTATACATCTGGAATAATATGTTGTGTGTCTTGTTGAGCGTTAGTGCGTGGCTCGAATCACATTGTAGTAATATTAATAATAGTCGATTGTGCTTGTATAATACAATGCCGAGGGAAATCTTCGTGGGTAACGTATCAGGCGAGAATACCTAGCATTAGGATGTTCTGAACTTGGACGCCTTTTTTTTTCGCTCGTTCGCAATGTGCAAAAACTTGAATGGAGCTAACTTCTAAGTGGAATAGTTTAGATTTGCCGATGAACAGTCCGATCATGTGCTGATCATTCTACATGAGCTGGCACTTCAGTATACTTAGTAGGCATCATCTGATATCAACTTATTGCATGTTTAATACACAGCTGCAGTCTGCGTTGTTAGAAGTTCAGAAAGTCAGACGATGAACGATTTTATTGATATGATTTTTAGTTTATATATATATATATATATATATATATATATATATATATATATATTAAAGCGCTGATGTAGCAATCCTTCATCCAAATGAGCGTCACCAGCGAGCAGCGCGAATGTTCCTTGGTGGTACGTGTAGCGTACGACAGCCGCATCGGATAACGAGGCTATAGGCGATATTCAAACGAGCAGTAGAAGTGGTAGCAGCGACCACCAACCGGGTATGATGCCGGCAATGCATCGAGTGCATGAATTGTAGCTGGCTACATTTGTGATTCGACCCGAACAGCGCTGGGGTACGAGCGGGCATTTCGGAGTTGACGAATCAGACTGGCTCATACGACCCGCAGTAACAGTCGGAGCGCGACGCTGGGGACGCAGCGTAGTGGATGGGGGCGCCGTTTTGCCGTATCGAATACGTCCGATTCGAGACGAGGCACGTTTGCCGTTTGCGTTCCTGCCTTTTGTCTCGATTCATTGATTCCGTTTATACTGGTTGTGCTGTACGGGCAAACGGAACGATGCCGGCGAGTTGGGAGTTGTTACTTGGGTGGTGGGTCGCGGAGGCTTCACGCTCGCGTTTGTTTCAGTCGACTCTACACCCGTGAACAGGGAAGATAGCTCGTCAATACTGGCCAGCCTAGTGTCAGCAACAAATAGACTCAGCAATCAATCGGCCGTTTCAATACCAGCACTGATGAGGACCTATGTAGACGCGGAACGATGCACCGCCTGTGATTGCCATTATGCTCTGTTTGCTGCTGCCGCTGTTGTCGTTGTTATTGTTGTTGTTATCGTGGTTGTCGTCTTGGCGTGACTGTTTACCAGTTTACCCGGCAGGGTCTCGGATGATGCCAGCGACTGTATGGAATAATCCATTTTTGTGGCTCTGCCGCGATCATTGTTACAATTGATTGATGAACTGTTGTTGCTATGATGGTCCTCCCCGTTTGAGGGTGATGTCGAAATGCCGAATCAATGGGACTATTGGCGACTGGTGTGTTACTCGGTGAACGCTCATTGTCGCGTTCCTAAAGATCTAGTCTGACACCGACAAATGATGATTTCGTATTATTTATATTATTGCGTGACAATGTGATGTCACGCCACGTTAGATAAAAGTGTATTTTTTCATCACTTGGGCTCTAAAGTTCACTTGTTCCGTGAGACACTATGCGACTCGGTTACTCGAGAGAGATTGTAGGCAAATCATTTTCCACGAAGCTTGCCTCGGATAACGTTGAATGTATTTGAGAAAATTCGCTAGAACAACAATGGAGGCCTCTCCGATACTGGTCCAGTCTACGATGCTCCACAAGGTTGTGTTCGTTTCCCTAACAAAAGCGTGACTACGCATTTGTCCATGTCACGATTCAAAAAACGCCCAGTCATTCGCAGCGATAGCAACAACTCGCACTTGTTTTATCGAAGAACGTATACTCATTATACTGGGCACATAGAGCGGATGAGGTTTACAATCAATGGGGGGAGGGGGTTTGTGGGTCGGCGTCACCACGGTTTCACCGTATATGAATGAGGAATGAGTCATTCGATAGTATTTCTCATCTATTCGACGATGTTACTCCCCGCCATGCACATAACATGTTCATAGTACGAGGGCAGTTCATGTGATATCTCTCTTGTTTGAAGGCTGTCACCGCAGTTCCCAATGCGTTGCCGACGACGTCTACCGATTGCAGTCAGGAGCGTTACGAAAGTGTCGCGTTTACGAACGGACTTGCACGACACCTAGCAAAACGCCTGGCTGCTATTCTACGATGGAAAGAAATTGGTGTTGTAGTTTGTCAGCAAAGTGCCCGGTCGAGAATTACTTATTGAATGTCGTCATCATTCATAGCCTAAGTGGGCGCAAAACTGGCTCGAGACAATCTCGCTACCCCGGATCGACAGTTCATTTAAGCTATCAGTATATCTCTATATACATAACATGTGCCATGATGTTGAAAAGAGGAAACAGATCCTGCGTGGGGTGACCTTCGAAACGTAACTACCGCAACGAAATTTCATGCTAGCTATTCTGCTCGAACCCGAGAGAGCAACAGCCTTCAGTCAGGCCAAAGTCGACCTTTGTCAAACATCCAAAAAACCCGTTTAAATATACAGATAATCGTGTGCACGTATACACGGTAATGGCAGTCATGAGTTAGACGACTACTTATTGCTTATTACTTATTGCTACTATTACGAACAACTGAGTGTGTTAGGCTTCCACGCGGAAAGCAGGAGCGGCAGGATTATTACACAGGGTAATCACCGTATTCCCCCAAAACGAACGCGTTGCTTCGCAAATGGCCAAGCGGTGCTGTAAATGTCAATTGATTGCTAGCTACGAAACTCGTAATTAGTTAGTTTGTCCTCGGTTGCCATCGAGACTTCATGCGTCCATCGATAGTCGTCACCCATGGGTGCTTATTGTTGAACTACCATGGCAGCTCGGAACACGATGACTACAATTTTCAGCTAATTGTCTTTCTCTCATTTCTAATAAATAACTCGGCATCAGTATTGCACCCCAAAGGTATAATCTAAAAACAACACCTCTGAATGTGTCCCATAGAATCGTTGCGTTCGAAGCCTCGTGAGCTAGCTGTCGGGGTCTGTGCCTTTGGGTGCTCGTGTGTGTATATGCTATTATCGGTACTTTTCAAGGCGTCGTTACAAAGTGCCCTAAAACGAAACTAATACATGTATCCGTCACTCTAATACGCACACCGCTTAATAGTTCTTCATCTTAACAGCTTGTTAATTGTTGCCAGCCGCTAGTTGTTAAGTGTTTTTTGTCTTTGTTATTAATGGATATCCTGGACACACACACACACACATCGCTGCTTATTACAATGAAGTCGCGTCAACATCAACACGCCATTAGGGCCGTGTTCTAGACGAGAACCTTGTAATTAGCTCTGTAAAAAAACATACAAACCATTCATAGAGTTCGGCGTTGTAGTTGGCTGGCTGTTGATAGCTTGCACACACTCGTTTGGCAAGTGGATCAAAGTTGTACGAGGGTCACTAGTGGAGATTCATATAATTTCACCGTTGGTTATTTTCACAACAGCGTACTTAAGAAGGGGTACGAGCTCATGCATGAACATATATCAGGTTTTTTTGTATCTGAATTACCTTTAATCATGAATTGAGAATAGACACTTTGTAACACTTAATTTCGAGTTAAATGCCACTACAATAAGGTAGCCCTTAGAAAATGCAGTTATGCTGAGCATTCACCCTATAACTAGCTCAACTACTTCAGGGTTGTGAAGGAACGTGTCGATACTGAGAACCCTTCGAGTTCCTCAATTCAATGAAGCAACAAATACAGTAGTGAATCAGTCCCTCCCTGCCGCCGCCGCCCATCGTTCATTTAGATGACATCGGACGCAGATGAGAACAAGGGGTCTGGCCGTTCACCTGATTGATACGACATCGCAGAAACTTCAGAATGCACCCCGATCTCCAACGATGAAGAATCGACTCCGAACGCTGGCTGACCTAGCGCTCCACCAACACAACCCCCAAAAAAAAAACCTAATGGCCAGGTAAGATACACCCGTTTACATGGCACCTCCATGGGGATGACGCTAGTTTCACTAGGGAATACACACCCACGCTCCGAGCGAAACTTGTTTCAAAACGTTTGCTGCTGCTGCTGTGTCAGAATGAAAACCGATTGTGAGTTCAGATTTCTCCTCTCCACGAACGTTTATCGTATTTTGAGCTGTCCCCGCTCATTGTCGTCGTCTGGCGAGCCCGTTCCAATAGGTGACGCCGGATATGTCTGTCTTACACTGGTCGACGGCACAACGAGTGCGGGGCTCCGCAACTAATTATCGTCTTCCGTTACGCGGTCTCTAGCTATGTGAATTTAGGCGTCAAACGGTTTTATGGCGTTTACAAATCGTAGTCAGTCATTCGTGATCGATACTTTTCCCTGAGACGATGCATGGGAAGGGACATTTTTGAGGATTCTCTTTTTTTTGTTGTTGTTGTTGGTCTCGCCACCGCCAACCGTAATGCGTCACGGCCGTCATCGCCGCGTCGCATGCCGGGCTGCATGATCAATCCACGCATCGGCAAAACACGTATGTCATACGTAGTAGCGGTGACGTTACGCGGGCCGTCCGGAGCAGAAATATAATCACGTCGGAACTAGAGCCCAGACGGAAGCGCGAATTTGATCGAGCGCAGGGGCTACGCATAATTCATCGGCCGTAATTTTGATTGTGCGTGCGGATATACTTGTGGCCACACGCAGGCTTTGCCACTGCTCTGTTTGCAAGCGTCTGCGTGTCCATCTCACGTGCAAAGGCCGTCAATTCGCGCTGTTTCTACGGCCCGTTAAACCGCCGTACTAATATAGTATCCGCTTCATGTGTTCACACGTATGTGTGTGTGTGTGAATCCGCTCGTCTGTTAAAATTGACAGCCTACATCAATGACGGAGAGAAACTACGGCGAATGCAGACGGGACTGCAACATGCTGCTGCATTGAGAGAAGCCAAGCTATTAAAGTCGAGGAAATTTAAAAAAGCCACTCCCTGTAAGCCGTTTACGACGTTTATACGACTATATAATACACTGATAATAGTAGTTTAATTGACTCCGAAACGGCTATCGATTGGATCAGCCAGCAGCGGCAACGATGGCAGCCAGGAGGCAGCAAAATTGCCGCGCGATGAGATGAAGAGAGAGATCGTCTACTGTTTGATCTGAACGGGAGATCTCTGGCAAAATTAATTTTTTCCATCAGTGATCTATGGTTTGCATGTGCTTTTGTGATAGTGACCTTGTTTCCAGTAATGGACACACGCGGTTCGTAGTAGGACGTTATTGCAGCAATCGCGTGTGAGTCTCAGAAACCCTACTGAGTACTAAATAAGCCCGATCGAGAATAGTGATATTATATTGTTGTCAACAGCATGTTTCGATTTATCGAACAGAATTCAAATGTCGGCATGGGTTAGAGTCGTTTAAATACGACACACACAAGTTTAAGAAGGGACTTGCAAAACTACTTGTTGTCACTGAGATTCTTTGCACAAGTACACATATCGCGGCGTACGCTAGGAATCGCACAGATTTCCGTTTTCCGAGGGATGCCAACAACAACAGAAAATCTCTGCAGAACACCGGTTTTGACCGCTGGACGCCACACTGAAGAGGGTAGACATCACTTCAGGACATCTCACGAGCGAACGAGTTGTGATAATTATCGCAGCCTTTAAGCGAACTGAGGTTGAAGCATAACCTCTTTGTCAGCCTATCCTAGACCTACGCGCACCACAGGCGAATTGAAGCGAAATAATGAAAACCTATGAAAATGACCAAAAAAATTTGTCCCCCCCCACGAGTTGCTCTTCGGTGAATATTAGGCTAAGATAAACCATGCTCGGGGAAATGCAACCCACGAGACCCACAGGTGATAGAGCCGCTGCTACCGCACACCGCTGCTGCGATCGACGACTTCTGGGTGAGTTTGTGGTGGCCTAAACGAAAACGGTTATTTTTCCTCCGTTAAGTTAATAGGAGTGTACCTGGCCGAATAAAGTATCCTGATGCTGCAGCAGGCTATCGCGGGGAGAGATAATAGCCGCCCGGGACGATGGCATAATGATCCGTTACCGTCAAAGGCTTCGTCATCTTCACTCGCTCGAAATGTGTGAAGTCCAAAGGCAGGCTAATGCACTGGACTGGAATTGACTCGGCCGACGCATACGACCTCTACTCCACACGACATCCTAATCTTAGGAGTGCGGCGGCTCGGAACAGACACCCTTTACCGAATGAGAGTATAGACTGTGCAGACCCCCAGCTCTGCGTCCCCCCAAACGCTGCCCCCCAGCTCTGCGTCCCCCCAAACGCTGCCCCCCAGCTCTGCGTCCCCCCAAACGCTGCCCCCCAGCTCTGCGTCCCCCCAAACGCTGCCCCCCAGCTCTGCGTCCCCCCAAACGCTGCCTCCTCAAAAACAGTTCTCTTCCTTACGAAGAGTTTCTTATCTCCCTTGGTAATTCCTTGTAATTCAAGCAGTTACTCCCAGTACCAAGTTGGTCTAATCATCCTGTTACACTGCAGCTATCGTGCTGCACTTGGCTAAGATAGTTAGCCAGCTATTACGCCCAATAAGGCGAACGTCCATCCGTCACCCTTCCGTGGGCACCATAAACACTCGTTTGTTGTTAATACCATTGAGGCTGAATATTTATTGCTTCAAAATCGGAAATAGCGCGCGCAGTTCCAAGCGTAAATAGCTATCGTAGTCTTGTTTTTCTTGTTGGTCTCTGTCTAGGCTTACAGCAATAGCCAATAACGGTGTTGCCAACTTCTTTTAAACAATCAATTGTTCGATACGATGTCTCAGAACCAGAGCATAGTTCCCGACAGACTCCCCCAATCGATGCGCATGAGTCAGCGAATCCACCTGGCAAAAGAGAAAGCGAAGTAGTTCATAAGGGCGACTCCCGCATCAGTGCGCATCCCGATAGCCGCTACCGATTAACGAAAGAAAACCACTCGATTTGCGCGACCACAAGCGACACGTACCTTTTGTGAAGACAGCCAAAACCACAATAAGCAGAAGTAGCCAGCTCCTCATCGTTAACTCCTTCTATTTAGCTACGATCTATATACTCAGACTTCTTTGAGTAGACGTTTTAGTAATGTTTTTGCCTATATGATAACAGCGATATATATATATATATATATACGTATATATTGATATATATATATATACATATTGCTACCAGAGGCGCCACCTGCAATAGGTGTCAGAAATGTTTCCACAGGGATAAGTGTCGAACATGTGTATATGGGGCAATTTTTAAATCGTTTTGCGCTGTAACCTGTTTCTATAAGGAGCTCTCTTCAATAATCAAAGCCTATCCCTGTGTACATTAACTTCGAGGTAAATATCCTATGTGGCGAAGGTCGCGGAAAGTCGATCACACCTCTCAGCGCGGTGGCTTGGACGGCTGAGTCTCTGGCTGTAAAAAGCCTGAGGCCGCAGGTTCGAATCCCGTTGCATGACATATAAGAGAACTTAAGCATTATATGCAGCTCCTTTAATCAATAAAGCTTTACCTTTACCTAGGAACAACGAAGTCGGTCCCTGTGATTGTCGGTGCAAGAATGGAACGCCCATGTGTGTGTGTGTGTGTGTGTGTGTGTGTGTGTGTGTGTTGTACCCGTTGATGATCTGTTGGTGATTGTCTTGGATCGTTAGACAAGGGGGACATGTGGTTTGGGATCAAATCCTACGGAGAATCTTCGGACTTCTCTATCATCTTTCCTTATCTGTCGATTCTCGCTAATTAATTAATTCCTACTAATTAAACATTTAGCAAAGGGAGCTCGCCAATACGTGACGTAAATACGCCGGTTTTTTGTCTGGGAATCTGCTAATGAAATACTCGGGTCAAGAGGATGACTGCAAGAAAAATATATCGCCTGGAGGGCTCTAAAAGTTTTGATGAAAAAAATAAGCAAGCTAATTGAACTCGTTAGGTGAAATGCAGTCTGGTAGTAGGTTTTCCTCTGCAGTAGCACAGCTCTGTTGGTATCGAAAGGTTGAACATGGCACAAATGTTTTCGGGTCGACTTTTAGCCAGCCGTTTCGTCAACGGAACTACTGCTATTTGGCATTGCTTCGTAAGATAGGTCTCCTTTAAATGCAAACGCGCAACGGTGGTGTTTGAACCCGTACACCAAAGTAGGCGTTTTGCAACGTAGACGCGCACGAATGCACCACGCCACCACTAGGCTCCGCAGAACACTGCGCACGCTCGCTATAAGACGCTCTGGCGCAATTGAATCCAACATCATAGAGTGAGGTATATGATAACTGCAGAATATGGCACCGCACCATTTATTGTATTCATGGATCTCCTTTTCCTCATGCCTCGAAGCAGATCAAATATTTACAGAACACAGCCATGGGACGTTGAGAAACAGAAAGAGGGAATAGGCATCTATCACAATAAATCGTGTATTTATTGTCAAATACAGTACAGTTGTTTCTCAAGAGACGCCGAAGGATGCATCGTTTATGGTGACACGTCGACTACAGACGGCCAACGGCCGACCTTTTGTTCTCATACATATATCCGGATTGTGTTTTGTACATATGCAATAATTCATGATTATTTTGGTTCTACATCGTGTTTTGAGTGGGCGCTCGTCCCGGGTACTGCTCGTGGACAGTTCCCATTGGGAATATGTGTTCCCTACAATTTTTTTTTTCGACTTCCAGAATCTCTCTCTATCTCGGTATTATAACTATTCCTCTCATTGTTATCAGTTCGATTGAAATGCCACATATTCTGTAGTATGTTTGCTTAACCATGATGGGGCTCTCTGGGTACATCTGGGTATTCCAGACAGATATTCCCCGATGGTGCAAAGCCCTTAGAGGTGTCCTTTCTTGACTGTCTGTTGTTACACTGAAACACTCTGTAATTGAGTATGCTGGTGAAATTCGTTAATGATTGTCGCTTGGCTCAAAGTGCGGCAAGACTTTCGAGTGGATGTGATGAGGCAAGTTGACCGCGGTCGGTGTATGGAAAATCATTATTCATTATTACGTATTCGCGTTTCGATCGAACATTGCGCTCGATCCCGCATTCATCGGCGTATTACCAGTGGACAGTAAACCTACTCGCACGTACAACGCACGTATTTTACTGACGTCGACATCAAAAAAACCTTCATAGTCCCGTACACCTACCTGCTTCGGAGTTACCAGCCATGTGGCAATATTCCCATATTGCCAAACGAGCTTACGAACGAAGGCTGTCATCTGAGAAACCTGAACCGAGAACCCCAGAGAAGCCGTCCGAGGAAAGGGTTGCCTGACGGTCCTCCACTCATTCGATGGCCTGTTGTCTAGCGAGGCCACATCTGAACGAGGCAAGCGAACAAAAACCCCGTACGCTAATACGGCCCGGGCGACCACATGGCTGTCGATGCTGTCATCAACGAAGTGATTCTCATGATTTTTTTTTCTTTATAATCATCGTCATCGTCGTGGCCGCTCTAAGCCATCGGCGGTCGCTCCTCTTATCTCAAATAATCATATCGACCACAGGCAGGAATAGCAGCCGCAGCAGCGGGTAAGCCAACGTCAGCGTTGGGCTCAGCGGCTGGACGCCAAGCTCGGCTGTCTCCTTCTGCCGGACTACGGAGCGAACAGTGGTGGCCCATCGAAGAAGCGACAGTCATCCATAATAATATTTATTAATAATCGTCATAACGATGATGGCGATGATGATGATGCCGACGGCTGAAGGCGAATATGAAAGATAACCAGCCCGCTGTCAACGCGCGCTCGCAGCGACACTCCACACACACACGCACTCGTATATCGATCCATGCTCGCCCTTCACACTGCTATATAGCGCTTGCCAGCAGAGGCCGCTGCAATCGATGTGGCACTATTCGTCTGCTACGATACGAAGCGCAATGCTGTGTACGCTTAAGATAAGAACAATTAATGATGGAAGATAACGCGACAAAATAGCAAGACGAAACACGCCCTCTGGAGGGTGGACGGCATGTAGGCCGATCGCTCGAAGCTAACCGATAAGGTTCCCCGCGCATGACGAACTGTGTAGGACACACGTATACAAACTCAAAAGACAACGACAGATGGACGGATAGCACTCTTAGCGGACACGACGAAATGGAAGGACATCATCGATGAACTCATTGGGGAGCCGAGTTCGGTTGACGGCGAGAAAGGTGCGCGTCTGAGGATCGGGATGGCGACGGGCAGCCAGCAGCGATATTTTGTAACAGAAGATGGGGGCGCTTCTTCACTGGGGTAGCACAGCAAAGAAGAATGAGACCTTTATTTTCCCAGTTATCATCCATATAAATATATATATATATATATGGGTTATCCGGCAGATGTAGGCAGTAACGAATGATTGCCAACAGCGAACCGGAGATGGGGATTGGCCAATTATTGTATTTTTGAGAATGCTACGTGCCGTCAGCGGATAGCTTGGTTTTCCAACGATGATTACGCTAATGATGACCGCGCAGAGAATCGAGGCGTAGTCTATTATATCTGAGGCTAATTCGAATTATGACTAGCAACAACAGAGAGAATGATAATGAATCATTACGAGATGACAAAGCCACAACTAGAAAACTGATCCTTCATTATGAAATGAGCAACGTCACTATTCTATGTGGCGAATAGTTCTTCGCCTGGGGAGATTGGATAACTGGGGCAAATCCGGGGCTCGTGTACTCCGACCGCCGAGAATTTCGAAACTGCAAACGAAGAAAGGACGAGTGAATTCAGTTCAGAAGTTTCTGCAATAAATGTCCAATTTTCTTGGGAATTTTAAATTTCTGTTTTCGGCTGCCCATTGTCCCTTTCTGGCATCAGGAGTTTATCGGCATAAACTTGACCATACGGACGGATTACTACGAAAGATGTCGAGGTAAAAATCCCACGCTGCCTGCGACAAGCCGCTTGAGCCTTATGAACAGTTTATATATATATATATATATCTAAATGACGTATGTCCCTAGGTGGTGGTGACCACAGTCGAGGGGCTACCATCAATGGAACTGTATGCTGTGTACGTTCCATCGTAAGCTCTCCATGGGGTAAATGACTTGTTTTTAATGAAAAATATGCTCGAGTTTCTATGCAATATCGCCGAGTTCGATTACATTCTCAACGTAAAGTCAATGGTTTAAGCAAATCGAGCACTTTTTGAGCCGAATCCGTCATTATGTTCCCGGAATGTCGGCGGTACACTATATTTGATTTCAATCGAATTGTGCTTTAATCGGATCGATTTTGAATTAATGAGTCAATAGAAATCGATCAATAACGAGATCGACAAATGAGCAGCCGTAATCAAGAAGACACCTTCGAGAAGCGCACGTAGTTCTCGCTATTCTATTTGCGTACAATAAACTTGATTGTTTCGACAGCGAACTTAACCACGATAAACGAACCCTCGCTGTTAAAAAGTTGCGAGTTGCCACGTTAAATCGCAAAAAAAAAAGTATCACACGTAACCAAGCTGCGTCAAATATAGAAGCTAATTTCTGCCGTGCTAATTGAGAATATCTAATGAGGTTCTCATCTCCCTTTGCGTGGCTGTCTTCGTCTCTCCCTCGCGCTCGCCCCTTTAAACTTCAGCAGTTTGTCCAGCCGAAAGATGCGTTCAACTGACAACTCCCATGTCGAAAGGGCCCGCCTGAGCCGAATCCGACAGCTTCACCTCCTGCCTACTTCCACCAGTGTGTGTCCGGCCCGTGAAATATGCCCGAAAATCCTTCCCCGCTTATTTCACTCTTTGTATTCTCCCTTCTCCCTGCCGGTGTCCCCCTTTGAAAATGTCAACATCAACGTAGCGCAAATCACCTTTTCATGCAAATCGCATTATTTAGTAGAAGTAGAAGTAGTTGTTGTTGCTGTTGTTGTTATACTGGCGGTAGCAGCTGAATAATAATAATAATCACAATAATAATAATAACAATAACAATGAGAATGAATATGGTGGTGCAGAGTTTCCCCTAGCGGCAGTTCTTCTCTCATCAGAAGCTCGCTCTCTCTCTCTCTCTCTCTCTCTACCCTCCTCTTTATTCTATGCAGAGGCTGCTTGTTAGTGTTGGCCAGCCGGTTCGTTGGTAAGCGAAATTCAAATGAGGCTAAAGTTATTTTGAGAATCGCCCGAGCGTGGATAATCTTCCGTCTCGTTCCTCTGCTCGCCTCGGTAAATCTTCAGCGGCGGTATAGTCGCCATTCCCCTTAGCCGCCGCCGCAGCCGTCGCCGCGGCTGCCGCCGCCGCTGCCGGCCTGTCGTGTCCTTTAGTTTTCTGTCGCCTGCGTTCGCGTCAACATTCGTCCCTTGACTTCTACTTGCTTCATTTTTGTCTTCTTCTATGTCGCGCTGCTGCGTTTCTGTTTCGTTCTTCTCGCCACCTAGCGGCTCGTGTCTTCCGAGTTCGAGCTTTCGGTTGATGCCGCTGGCGGGGTAGTCGTCGCCTGACGGCCGCGCCGGCAGTCATCGACGCCGCGGAACAGCAGTAGCAGCAGCAGCACCGCTACATCGGCCGCTTGTGTTCGTGTTAAGTAAGCAAATTAAGGCGGAGGTGGTGACCCTTGGGGAAGAGAAGACCCCATGAGAGGAACAGAGGCCACTGTCGACGGTAGCCGAAGCTTCTGTGCGGGAACGGTGTTGGCACACTGCGTCGACGCCGAAAACAAGTATGCCACCGTAACAATCGCTGTCGATGGCGGCGGCGGCGGCGGCCGGGAGCTGAGACCACCGAACGCTTCCCCTGTCAGAAAAGGCCGCGGTAGTTATTGCTCGGTAGTTTCAGCTGTTAGAATTAGTGGCGATACGTGTGTGCGTGTGGCAGTGCCACTCTTAGCTGTTGGCAGTGTTGTTGTTTTACGAATTTCCACAATACGGTTCGTTGCTTGGTAGTGTTCTTCCTCGTTGTTACTTTTTCTCGTTGCGAAATGCAATAAAATCTAAATGCAAGCGCAATGGCGAAAAAACAGGCATTTATACAATGGTGTGCTATGCGCCTGGCAGACCACCAACTTGGCCACGGCAATGATGACAACGGTGACGTGATGCATTTATATATATATACGTACGATATTGCACATATATATATATATATATATACAGAGACGCAGACTGCTCAGGGCGGATCGGGTAGAGTCAGCTGAGCGGACCCACTGACAAAAACCATTTAAGGGTTAGAGGCCCATTTGCGAAGGTTGCCAGCTATCAAAACCATCGGATTGTTCTGGCAGAACCTAAATCGTGGTGGTGTCAAATCAACGTTGATAGAGAAAGTAGTACAATCTGCAGATCTGTTCAAGAATATTGCTATTAGTGTTGCGGAAACGCCCAATGGTGTTTACAGGCGCTCGCTATAAATAGGGCAAGCGTCTAATATCTATCAGTACATTGGTGGGTGGCCAGAGGTGATCCAGTCAACAAGAGACTGGTATCACTGACGACGATGAGCTTCAAGACCTGGAGACGTACTTATCCGTTCGTTCGTAGACCAAACCCGAGTTCGTGGTGCAAGAACCAATCATTTTCCAACTCTGCGCAGCGGACGTCAAACTGATGATAAGATGATAACGATAGCCGCGTCCCGAACTGTCTGGCTATCCTATGGCACTCACCACAGAGAGATTAATGCATTTATTGTTCCCATATTGAGTATCACACCGCGTGAACTCAGGGCGTCATGCATAAGTCTCTTTGTCTATTAGTCCTGAACGAGGCTTTGCCTTGTACAAACAATAATAATAATATTGTCAATATTATTATTAAGACGAGTCAAGAATAAGGTCGCGCCTATTGTGTTGACATACACTCGTGACCACTGTTATATCTGTTTCCACCTTTAGTCTTCTATGAATAAATATCCCGAGTTTTCCCACAAATCATATTCACGAGGAAACTGATGCCCCAATGCATATTTACACGCAATAGTAAATATTACCACCTACATAGTCATTATTTGTGTTCTTTTTTGTCTATTAACAGAAAACATTTTGAGTGAATTCAGTGAAGAAATAATTGAATTGAATGCTCACCAAGATATCGCGATAGCCTTGAAAGTTATATCGGGGTATTGTACGTACGCGTCGAGTGATTGCTAGAGATCTCGCTCTCTTCGCACCGCGGCTCGTTCGTGTAGCATGATACGACATGCGGTACGAAGATTGACGACATTAGACGTATTCACCTCATTGGGCCACTATGTCCATTGGTGGCCTACCAGCAACTACGATACCCTATCGATTGTGGAGAACAACATAGAATATGTCCTTCATCGTAAGCGCTGTGCGAACGAGTGAACCGATCATCCTTCTAAACCGACGCGCTCAGGAAGAAATCTCACTTTTACTTTGTTCTCTGTGTGCGTATTACTGATCACGTTGGCGAGGAGATGCTCTGCAGTAATTGATTATTATCGTGAATATATTAGCATTAGGAACTATTCAACGATGCTGTCCGTTCTTGTTGTGTACTCTTGACGAATGTGCCGTACGGAAACGATCACTTCTGTGACTGCGCCCTCCAGCGGGTATAATTCATATAATCGGCCTGGTAGTCATAAAACAAATGCAAACAGTATGGTGCATTGCAAGCGACGTTGCTTCGTCAGATGCATGTGCTCGATCTGCCTTGATTCGACACTCGTGACGATGTTAGGTTTAGCTTGAAAGCACAAGCTCACAATCAACCTGTTCTCGCCAAGCGTTGCTTATATGACTCTCCGCTAGATACATCTGACGAGCGTGATCGATTGCGCCAAAAAGTGGATTCGTGGATCGAGCACTAACATTGGGCCTCCCTCCCCCCTTTAAACGTGATGATTTTTGTTGCATCTTTGGGTAGTTCTGAGGTCCGACTTCGTCATGGCATTTCACTGGAACACTGGATGCGCTTCGCTAAAACGAATTGTTGCAGTAGTGCGCACACGGGTCGGCCCTCCCCCCGTTCGTCTAGACATTAGATGGTGCAAACAGTAAGCCAGCCATTGTGGTTGTAGTCCGCGTTGCATTGGCTCCGCACTGCCCGAATATTTAAATTTGCGCGCCCAGCCAACGTTGTTTCGAAAGTGACCCTTGGGCTCGTCTCAAGGAACGAAATATTATTCTGGATTTTATCGTCCCAGTAGTATTTATTTTTCAGTGCAGCATTATGCGTCTGGTTGTAGTTCTTGAATTTTCACTTACAATCATTTGTTGCAAACTATTGATAAAGAGGTCTCCGATGCGGGATACTTTTTTCAAGGCCACAGCACCCGCGTTACGAACAGCGTACACAACACCTACCGCCTTCATGGCTGTGACGTTTGAGGTGTATGGCTCGATGTCTCGAGTGAAGTGGACCTTGCGGAGGCCCTTAGCCCTTTTTTTTTAGCTGAGTTGTCCTGGTTCGCCCAAGTATAGCCTTAAGCCGGGCAGAGACCCTGGTGGCACAGTAAAACATCACGATATAGCCAACATACAATGCACTTTAAAGGGCATGGAGATTCGCGAATTTCGTACTGCCATCATCGCCGTAGGCAATGTCATTTTGTTTGGGATCTTCAGTGGACTTCAGCGTCGACCGCATTAAATTGCGACTGGCTCCTTTACCCATGTAGCCTGGATGTTAGTTGTCCAATAATAACGATTTACTGCGTGCAAAAAAGTATCAGATTCAAAGTTGTCGCTTCCACGACAGGCGCAACAGGCCATTTCCCGCATTTCGGGCGTTCCAACACTCGTCTGCGATAGCCTTTGCTATGCGCAGACGACAGCGAATCAATGCGTGCTCAGCTGAGAGCTATAGTATGACTATATGAATTGCGGTGAATATAACTCAGCTAAAGGCCCTACACATCACCCTACTGCCAGATTTGCAGCCAAAAGGCAAATCACCCTTTATGTGTTAGGCCTCATTTTAAGCTTGTATCCATTTTCATAGAAACAAAACTGGTTATAAGTAAATTTGTCGCTGGAAATAAGAACGCCATGCTCATGATAAGAAAGCGGCGGCAGATGAGAAAACACCATACGATTGTCTACCCTGCCATAGATGCATATACTGTTTCGCTTCCGGCAATTGCTTAATTGTATCGAAACAAACAATAAATTCATTGCTTTGCTCCGCCGTCCCACCTATTCTACATACATACATTAGATCGGCGGATATTTTCACATCGCTGTTGTCCAGAACTGGACGTCACCACCAAACGCATCGTTGCCAATGTTATCTGCGTCCGCAGTCAGCTCAACCTTCCCGTCAATCGTGTCAACAACAATATCAGCAATAACGCCAGTCAATCGATCGTTGGCATGCCTTCCACAATTATCCATGTAGGGACAGCAAAGAAACTCACGCAACGGCAAGCGCTGGCGCTCAGCACATGGCGTACTGCGACGATAGTGTTTCTGCTTGCGCTCGGAAATGCGCTTGCTACCGTCCGACGCGTCGCATCGCTGGCGCTGAAGTTCCGTGTATCTATATATATACATATAGTTGTGTTTGTCCTCTGACGCCATTTCAATCAGCTCATTGTAGCCGTATGGCATCAACACCAGGAGAGAGAAGGGGAGAGGTGTTCCCTTCAAGCTCCAGCCGGATGCAGGCCACGTGCGTATTATCCCCTTGGAGCGATATGTAGTTCGCGGTGGATTTACCGCAACGATTGTGTTGACGGAGGGCCAGTTATCGTCGCGTCGATAACTAGTGACCCTTTGTCGTCTCGGCCCAAAGCGCGCGTTGTTATTGTTAGAAATTATCGTCAATGTGACAGCGAGAGAACGTCCGCCTGCCGATACTTTACGATGTGTTCGTTGCTGCCCCTGAGTTCACCCATCTTCCGGCGCCCGCCCCTCTGGCCGCGGCCGGCTGGTCGTGACACCGTCAAAGGTGGCGACGTCGCTCGAAACCACCCGTTGCAGATGTGCTTGTCTCAGATGACGGGAAGCTCGTCCGTGCGGTGGGTCGCGGTGGTATTGTCGCCGACGCTCTGGTAGCACCTCGCGGTTGCGATGACGGTAGAGTCATGCCGTGTGAGGAACCCTCAATGAGTTCGTGGTAAGATGAACACGAACCACGAAACGCCGTTGTCAAACGCTGCAGCGATCGGCTATTTCGAACTCCAATGAATGGGAAACGAGTAAGCATTGCGAAGAGCGGGCGCAGACGGTGATATTGAACAGTTTACGTTTCATTAAAGGTGGTTATTAGTTATTGAACTCCGCCAGCCAGAGTGAGCCGCCGATGATCAAGGATGACTCTTGCTTCTCCTTGTCGATATAACTGATCGGGCACTTGGCGAATCTCGATAATGGCACTTGTTAATAGACGGAGTGTGCATTGCTTCATTGAACCACAGCGGGCGGAAACGACAACGCGGATCGCTCTGTATTCTCGAAGGTTGTCTGTCAAATGGACCATATTGATTATTATTATTATTATCATTACAGTTTCGCGGCCAGTGAATACGTATTGATGAACACACTAATATACGCACCCGTATCCACCAGCGTGGGACATCGTGCTGTTCCTGTAGATGAAGTGCTGCGTAGGAATAATACATTAGTGAAGTCAACCTTGGAGGCGGACTGGCTGCTTTTCAAGCCTAGTTATATTAGAATACGATACCCTTTAGGTTCAGCGATTGCTAAGCTGGCCGAGGTGAAGCTCTTCATGGTCGAGTCAACAGTGAGCATTGGTTGCTGCCCTATCTACGCTCCATTGACAGTAAAGTCGTCCGCTGTCGATCGGTGTCTTCATGGTGAGGCCCGCCCAGGCATCCATTTTATGTTCGCATTTTACAACGGCAGACGCAATGTTAACGAAACGATGCAGGGTCTCATACCACGGCTACAGAAACCATAGGGCGACACTGCTTGCGATCGGGCACGGCTCCCGGCTGGGTCTCTCTCTCTCTCTCTCTCTCTGTGTGGCCGCTTCAGAAGCCGACTCCGTTTGTGTTATATGTTATACATATGGACCGGCCGAGCAGTCTAGCAGAGAGGATGTATTAACACAATAGACGGGGCAGGGATCGCTTCGCGACCATACCGATTCACACATCCTCGTTTGCTCTTACGGGTGAAGCTGAAGACCTTTGCTGAAGATCAGTGCGGATCTCGAAACGAAATACATACGGCAGAGGGCGACGAGGCTAACTTTGTGGGCCTCACAATTTAATGACGTCCACAATACGTCCTACCATGCTCCGTAGGACGCGTAAATCTCCGAATGTCGTTCACGAATATGGAAAGCTCTAAAAAACGCGTTGGCGACAGCGGTTGATTATTTTACGAATACAACATGGTCAGGTTAGCGTCAGCTGCTGGATTAGTATAGCGCTGTTCCGTTCAAATACTTCGGCCGTATGTGGCCCCTTCGTCGTGAGAGGAATATGGACTTGGATTTATGAATTACGCTAGAAATCACTCAACTGGCAGAAAACGTTTGGGGGTATTTAGAAGAAAAGCTTGATTACAATCAAATTAATTACTGCTATAATAAGGGGATCTGCTATCCTCGAATCCGCGAGCTTCCTTCTTCCAGTAGCTTGTTAAACTGAAATTGCCCATGTCAACTCTTAGCATGACACAATTCCCGACGACGAGGATCCCGATTGAGCTCAGCCGCCCTCTATGCTCCGCCGTATCGAGGGATATGTTTTTCTAACTCGACCTCGGGAACTCTTGCTCTCTTTCATTTTCTTTTACCTACTGAGTAAACGTTTTCATTTTGTAAGTAAACTTGACAGGTCGATGGTTTCAATTCCATATGTCTATTATTCTATGTCGTCATTTAGCGACAGAAGCCGAGCAACGATCATGATAGTTTATGCGTGAAGCTGGAACACTCGGGATAGCAAAATATAGACGCCAAAGCACTGTTTCCACATATTCATAGTTTTTGTCGTTTCTGTCACGAGTTGACTGTACTAATCTCCAAACGCTAGTATGGATTATATCACAGAATGCATTATTCCTACTTTGAGGAGAGGAATTATATAGCTTGCTATTAATTACTATTTATTGTCGATTTCCCTCGTGAAAGGGGGTCACATTTTATTCAGTTGCTCCGTGACTCAACCCGCCAACTCCTCGTTTTATGGTCTTGACGTTTCAGGTGCGTTTCGCCTACGAAAATCCGACTCATTTCTTCACTGTTCGCCAGCCTATGAAAGCTTCAGGTGTTTAGCTATGTTACGGGGGGTTGAAACTCGAGGCCTGAAACACGGTGAGAAAACCGTGGGACCCAACTCGACAGAGGAGAAAGACCTCTTTGAGTCTTGATCAATCTCCGTGTTCTCAGTCCAGTGCTTTGTGGCGCTCTCGCTCGCTTGGAGTCGCCAGCTATCGCGACGAACTCGGTAGGACGGGCACTCTGTCTCAGGTGCGCCGACGTTCTAAGATGAGACCCGCCTCCAAACCAGTGTTTGTAATACACGTGTAAATTTTGGCAGTAGTCTGCCAGTGAACGTCCAATCGGTCGAAAGGTTGGAATTTGTGTTGTCCAACTGATTGTTATTACATGTTACTATTATAATAGTTATTTACACAATTATGACGCATATGTGGGCTCTATTGAGACGACGGTAACCCCCTGTGGCACTACGCATAGAACACTATATTGCATTCTCTCTCTAACCTGCGCTCGCATGAGGAGGCCCAGGTAAGATGACGCTGAACTCGTCTCAGCATCAAAGGTCTCAGCGCTTGTTGAGCTAGAACCACCTGATCACTGGTCCAGCCTCGGAACTCCTGAAGATCTTCCGGTGCTATGTCGCGTCTTGCGGAGTGCATACAAGTGTGTTTTAAACCATCGCCCGGTGGCTGAGAGTCTCACAGCGCCGATACCAATCGTGATTTCTTGACGAGCTCCATAGACACATACCGTAGATTCCTCGACCGTTCGCACCGCTACGATTCGATAGCAGATGCCGCTGCTTCTAGGGAATGCAGCATTCTGACGTTCGTCATAGGCCGAGATGACCACGGTCACACTCGAAGATGACTTGGATTCCTCATGTGAGCGAACAGCGGATCTCGGCATACAGCAAAACCGCATCGAGTCGAGGTGAACGCGACGCCCACGCGTCTGACCGACTTAGCCTAAGTGTATTATATTCGGGATCGTGTTTGGCGGAACTCGCTTGGTCATTGCAAGTTCGAGAAGGTCTTTAGCCTTTCAGCTTTAAACTTGAGTTTTGCTTAGTTGGTGGTTATTACTATTATTATAGTTCAACCGTTCAATGTCTGTTCATGCGAGATGCACACGCGCATATGCACATATGTGGGTGTCTCGGAAGGACACGTCTACCGAGTTTTATCTCAAGTTTCGGCTCCTTTGTGCCACGAATTTGAATTTTGAAATGGTAGCATTTTCAAAATCGTTGAATCCGAATCGGAATGACTAGCAGCAACCGTAAACGTGGTGTCGAGGGCGGTGAATAAATTTGCGGAGTCCACGAGAGAACAAGGAGATGGCTTTGTTTGTTTGTGTGAAATAAAATGGGCTAAAAAAATGGGGTCTAATTATGGTAATTATCGTACCCTCCTGATAACGTGAAGGTGTCTTTGGAAAAATCCTTTGCTTTGATGATGCAACGCTTGATTGGCTTAGCGATCTGGAAAATAGGTAGATATGATGGGGATTTCGAGCTACCCTATGCAATCTAAAGAAAAATTGTGTTGTTTAACTCATTAGAACGACTGGCAGACTATTGATCTATATAGAATAACAGTGAAACGGCTCTCGGGGTGCATTTGAGAGCGTTGTAGGGATTTATTTGAATCTGAGAAGCTGAACGGCACATGAACCCTAAACTGCTTCGACTTAGGTGACGAACTGGAGCAGTTCCGAGGTTCTATTTCGGGCTCGTACTTCTCATTTCCAGATAGTTCATCATAGTCTTTTGATTGTGACTTGCTTCTTGGTGGATATAGACCTGTTCTAGCAGCCTCCACCCGCACTTCGGGCAGCGAACGGGGACGAACCCGTTTTGAGATGAAAGCCCACAGCTGAGTGCTAACGAGGGCCTTGTCACGTTATCTGGCATATTGATCTTCCGGCACAAAAAAAAATATCCCACACGTCGACGGACAAATGTCCTGAAAGGCTCTAGTCATTTCCAGCCAATTCCTTCTTTGTACTGTCCCTCCTGTGGCCGATGGGTGGAAGTCACTTGGGTCAGTTGTTAACGCCCGAGTCTCCCTGGGCGGAATGAGCACAGCGTTCTCGCACATGTGACACAGATCTTCCGAGTCATCCTCCTAAAGACCTTCCACATCCAGTGCGCGGCGACATGTGTGTGCTATGCCTTTGAATGGCGCCTCTCGAAATGCTGTGGGATGCGACAGGCTTTAGCCTTTGTGAAATGAGTCGTTCGCAGGTTGCACCCTGTGCGCATATGTTGGGACACTCATCGGCGATATTGTACCAGCTCGATACAACAGAAGGACTTATGTCAGACGGGAACATCTAAAAAAAAAGAAAAAAACACAAGCTGTGAGAAGTACTTCTCCCTTTCAGCGTGGTGCCCCTTAAAGTACAGCGACGATATTATGAATTTTCATCGAGCATACTGATCTCATGGGTGCTGTCGATGACAGGGAGAGTGGGTCAGTCGCACATTAAAGCTTCTAAGTTTGCCTGAGAAGATTGAAAATTATCCGGCATATTTCGGTCAAGCCAGAAATAAATCTACATTGACCTTACAAATAGGAGAGTAGCTAAATATAGAAAGTTTAGCACAATTTTAGTGATCAACTAATTCATACTCACTTTCACGCGATGTGCGAAAATCCTACTGACAGACCTACCCATCATCGATATACCGGGTGATTTCATTTGAAAACAATGAACTCTCATCTTAATTAAGAACCAAGTTCTCGTCCAAAGTGATTGAGGGCGCAGCCAGCGAAACTATGACAAATTGGTAGTCAAGCTAAGATTGCTTACACTCTCTACATGATCGTGCGACCCTTTAAATATACGATTACTAGTTGTTCCTACATGCGTTCGATTGTATCTGGCAAAAAGTTGAATGCCTGAACGGCAAACTAGCAAAGTTCCGTTACGTCCAGCAGGATCAGCAAGGCATATTTGCTAGCTGTTGTTAGGGAGGGCACTTATGCTCATCAGAGAGAGAGAGAGAGAGCGAGCGAGAGTCAAATGCGTCAGGAGATGTTTTGATGAACAGTCGATTCTATCGGGATGCGTATGCCGGGTATATGCACTCGTGAGGTGAACCTGCCGTTGACGGCAGCAGCGTTGCCGGTGGCGGTGGTGGTGGCCGTCGATACATCGAAGCCCGGTAATGATAGTAAGTTAACCTGTTGTTCTTCCAAGAACTTCGCATCTTTGTGCTACTTCACCTAGCAGCCTCACGGCACCGCACCGCACCTCCTCAGTGAAGGCTGGCCCGAACAAATTGCCCAATTCATGATGCTGAGTCGATATAATGCTGGAGCGATGATGAAACAATAAGCGAGATGGGGGTGCCCTGTTTCCCATCGCAGCTCTTCTAGTTCCGTATTGGGCCATTAATGTCTGCTGTTCGTCTGTTACGAACAGACGGTTTTCCGCCTTGCGTCCGTGGGTGGGAGTGTATGCCTGTGTGTCCGTGTGTGAACATGGCGTGTTTATGAAAATGAAAATTTGCGGCGTCGACGGTTGGCTATCCGACAATCGGGACGCGACCGATCAGAACTAAGCAGACGCGCCCTCTCGACAGACATCGCGGAGTGGCGTGTTTCATATAGAAATTCGCCCCGAAAGTGGTGGATATCTTCGATTATATATATATATATATAAGAAGGTGTCACATCGTAACGTCTCTGGTGTATGAACGCGCACATCATTGCTACCAATTCTCGTTTCACGTCAAACATATAACTACCATAAGCGGTTTCGAACCTCGGAATCGAATTAGCTCCTTCGTGTAAGTGAAGACTATTCGGCTGTGCCTATCCTATCGCGTATAATATCTAATCTCCATTATCATTTATCGTTACGATCGCTGCGTGAAAATGATTGCGCACCTCGAAAGCGACCCCTTGTAGTTGAAGCAAGCGAACTTCCTGGAGACGGAAAAATTCGAACTCGAGAAGAGATTGTTCACCTCTGCTATGTCAATAACGATATTTACGAAACGCAATAGGCGTTGTTTGCATTAGGGGGGGTCTGTCTTATGACGAAAAACAAATAGTTCGGACAGCGGTTCCGTGGACGTTAAATGTTGGCGGTGAGTCTGCTTGGAAAATTTACTTGGGCGCTCTATGAAAATATTCAAAGTTACGCCGCTGAGTCACCAATGCTTCTTGTTTTGTTTAAAAAAAATTGATTTGCTGCGTCATACTGGGATGAAAATTGATTGTGGGTGTTACGCCATCTCTCTGAATCACTAATATTGGAGCGGGCGGTAGTCACTTTTCAGTCAGAATACTAAAACTATCCCACCGACATCCTCTGCCAGCGACGAGTCCACGATTCGCGTGTAAATGTTTCATACAAGTCTACTCGGTGGTTAGAAACAATATCTTACGTGGGGGACCAGTAGTATCGACAGTATATATATATATATATATATATATATATATATATATATATACAATATTGTTGACTATATAACAATAACGTTGGCGTACAATCGAGATTACGATAGTTCAACTCGGCAGAAACAGGGCGATAGCTCGTGTCCTTGACAGACAAACATGCACAACATATATATTATACATTACTCACCATGAACCTGACTCTTTGCATAGCCAAATTCTATATTTCATTTTTATCACCATTTAGCAGTCGTGGCCCAGGCAGGCTATTAATACTTATGATATTAACTGTGAATCTCCTTTTGCAAAACATCGGACAAGTCTCAATTAGTCAAATTCGACACGTCGACCTCGTCTACGACGAGGTCTTCAATCGAGGGCGAGCGAGTGGTCTCTTCGTTCTCAAACT
The DNA here is from genome assembly GCA_019614645.1 of Stratiolaelaps scimitus. NCBI lineage: Eukaryota > Metazoa > Arthropoda > Arachnida > Mesostigmata > Laelapidae > Stratiolaelaps > Stratiolaelaps scimitus. The sequence continues at coordinate 404,659 of JABWDB010000054.1, forward strand.
GATCAGGACCAATAACACAGTCATCGGTGTCGCTCCTCTAGACACTTCCTACTCGTCATGCACCGTCATGCGGTTACTTCAGACAATGGACGCGTGAAGGCCTTACGATGCCCGGACGCCCGTCCGATCCGTCTCTTCTTGATCTGTGTCGTCCAGAATGCCCACATCATACACAGGCACACACAAAACAACAACACGGCCACGGGGCCGCTCCCAAACGTTCCAATCTAAGTAATATCAAAACATCCGCGACGACTACAACAGCAACAACAACAACAACAACAGATGCAGCGTAACAATGAACAGGCAGGCAGTGAAAACATCGAGCCACATCTGAAAATGTCCGCTTGTCTTGGTTTACTTCGATCTCAGTGGCTTTCTATTTTTATCGAGCAGCCCCGAACAGCCTTCCCGGTCCACATATATATACACATATAATCTGTTCGGCAGGCGAAGGTTTTGCCCGATCGACCATCATCGATTGCCCATTGAGCAGGCAAATAACCATTGCCTCTCTATCCTTGGTCGCTTCCTCCGTCGCAGCCGGGCCGGCCATGGCAGCGGTCTCTCTCTCTCTCTCTCTCTCTCTCGCTCTGACACAGACAAGTCAGTCTCGACAAGCCGCCTGCGCGTTAATTCTCCGCGCGCGAACGGCCAGCTTCGAGCCAGCTAGTCCCTGCCCTGCGGCTTGCCCGTCACTTGTTGTTCGCTCCTCTCAGCTGGTCGGCCGTCCCTGGTCCACCGTTGCCAATCCAGCGGTGTCCGCAGGTCTTCTCGTTCAGGCTGTTTTCGCCACTCGTCGACCGTTTCGTCAGTGCTGCTTCAAATGCTGGTGCAGACGACGACGACGGCGGCGGCGGCGGTGGAGAAGCTGCTGCCGCTGCAGATATTGGCGTTGTTCATGACTGAACAACCGGCCTGCCTTCTCGACTCGGGCTTGGCGGGCAATTTGTCTGATCACTTCAGTTCAGATCTGTTCGGTAGAACTTCTCAGCTCTTTCTCTCTCTCTCACGCTCACTTTCTCTCTGTGTCTGTCTGCTTTCGACTTGTTCGTCTGATCAAGCGAGCGGGTGGCTGAAAAGTTGGAGCTGGCAACGCTGTTCGCCAGCTACCTGCGAGTCAGCCCGCTAAGCCGGTCTACGTACGTACGATGCTGCCAGTAGCAATTGCTTACATCGTCGGATCACCACCGATATCAGAGCAGTGAGTGTCCATACCTGTTCCTGTATTTCGCCGTCTTCTTTCCGCGTTGTCTAAGACCTCACTATTTGCGGGGGTTGAGTAGTTACGCCCGAGAACGTCTAACTCGCATCTGTTCGACGTTGTTACCGAGGGTTGTCGCTGCTGTTAGCGGTGCTCGACGCCATAGTGCACGTTTCCGCGTGTATCATCGCCGTTGTCACCGTTCCATTGTCTTCTTAGTGGATTCAAAGAGCTGATGTCACCCCATCTCGTTCGCGCTCTCATTTATTAAAATTGGGCTTCATAGCCAATAAATAATTGTATTATCGTAATATTTGTTTTTATTTTTTATATTCAATCTCCCCCGACGATCACTTGTTTCTCGATCGTTAAACGGTCTCACTCGGTCTTCGAACGACGAACTGCTTGAATTGTCCCTTTGCTAGTTCGTCGTCCGAATGCTGCCCCTTGCTACGACCTTACGAGGCAATGCCGCCGACGTTCAACGTTGGCTGTGAATCGGCCCGGAAAATACGTACGTTTTCCTTGCCTGACAGTTCATCAAATCGACGATATCAGTATGTTCAGCTATACTCTAGATTCGTTCACTCGCTCTCCACGTCGCGTGGACGCCCTTTGCGTCGACTCAGTCAAAGGTCGATGGCTTCACTCTCTCATCCTCACCTAATTTATAATGGATATATATATATATATATATATCGTTGTTGCGTATTGTCATTGTCTGCTGGCCTTCGTCCCACCAAGCCTTCTACCTATCTCGATGTCTGTACGCCTCCCGTGGCTAGTCGAGCCTGCCCCTATTTCCACTGAGTTGGTTAACGTCAAACGTTTCCGTGTTGAGCTTCGCCAGCTCGCAGCATCTCTCATTAGCGGGTGTTCAGTTGGCTCAGCTCTTCGATTTCGGCTGACTGCTGCCGGCTGTTTTCCTTCCATCCGTTGATTCTGGTGCAATCATTTCCATGGCGTATGGGACAGATTGATCTTCTGACATTTGCAGTTTGCCGTGCCATTCCGTCTCACAGCTGTTCCACTTCGCGTACGTGCTACACGTATAAGACACGTATTTACGCCGATTCTCGACAGACCTGCCGCGACTTTGCTGGCATTGGTATTGCCGACTTCGCCCGCTGCGCAATTGCCGCAGCGGGTGCCGACGAACTCGCTGCCCCTTAACCGTTGCGTTTAACGGTCTACCGGCCAACAACTGCAACTGCAGTGGCAGCCGCAGCAGCCGCAGCAGCAATAGCGTCTGTCTCCACTTCGTCTTCTTCTTCGTGTTTGTGAGCCCGCGAAATTTCGTTCACATTCGAAAATGGCGGCATCTTTGTCGCATGTTGCATTCGACGAGTTCCGGGCAGGCCGTACCGCTTACGTAGCATCTGCTGGCTGCTCGTCGCTTGACTTCTGTAGCTTCTGCTTCTGCTGTGTCCGATGGCATCGTTCATTGCGTTCTACTTTAACGCAGAAGAAGTACAAGAAGAGGTTGACGCGTCGTCGCCGCCGCCGCCGCGTCCCGAAGTCCACGCGGGTCCCATCGCCGGAGTTGGAGCAGGCGTCGGTCAGTTTGCGAGCGACTCGATCGTCATACAGCACCGGCACAGCTGGAATTCAGATGCCGCACGCAGACACATGAACGAATTCACGCAATGACACAGACAGATATATATATATGAAGGTACATTTGTCCACCAGTCGATGGATCGATCGATCGATCGCACGGCCCGACGTGCATCTAAAATTGTGTGCGTGTACCCGTGTTCTATTTTTGTGGCGTGACACACGGCTCAATGCAATAAGGTGAAAGGGCCTATCAGCCCGGTGGTCCGATATTGGTATATGGTATACGCACATATACGAACAACACATAAACGCGTTAGCAAAGAATTATTGTTGTTGTTGTTGCTGCTGCTGACGCCACCACTAGCACCGCTGCTGCGGTCACTATAAAACTGGAAATCTCGCTAACTGTTTATACAACACACATTTCTATATTATTAACTGTTTTTCAACACATATATATATGTATATATATATTATAATATAATAAACCTGTTGGTCATTAGCTAATGATCGGCGACTAATGACACAGCGACGTTAATGATAAGCAGGCATATATTGTTTCGGTGACGGCGCTACAACCGCTCGTCGAGAACTCGCCACTGTTGTTGTGCCACTCGGATAATCGGTTTCGTAGGATATCTCTATTTTAGCGAGTCTCTATTTTAGCGAGGACCAAACACAGCTTGGAATCTATCAGCTTGACTATCATGTTGCAGCTTGCAGAAACGGACGATGTGCGCCAACACTTTGTTGCAATTTGGCGCCACACGGACAGGAACAGCATTCGGCGTAGCCCATGGGCGATATTCGTCATAGTGGCCAACGAGCCAGCACCGCTCGCTCCGTCCGTGAGGATCGAGCCACCGAGGCTTCGACAAATATATATAATAGTCGATCTCCAATATGTCAAAACAAATTTCGTCAAAAACAAATATCGAAGACGGCACGTGTTTTTCTAAGAAAATTATGGTCATCAGTTCTAAAGTCGCCGCAGCATTCGCGAGTTATTATCAGACACGACACAGCAAAGCTATGGTCGAACGAAGCGGCGTTGGACGCGTTTGCAATTTTTCATTACTTCGACAAATGCGTCCCGGCGAGACATCGCAGGTAGTGACGTTTGTGTTCGTTGGAAAACACCCTGATCGAACGCTTGGCTACGGCCGGCGAAGATATACGCGTACGTGCTGTTTGTGCTGTGATTCCACGCGTTGTTGGACGTACGTTTACAGCTGACGTATTGTACGGGCGCAAGCTTTACCAGCAAGCGTTTGCAGGGCACCGAGCCACGGCCTCGGCCGTGGACAACTGGAGTGTTCAAATGTGCATCTGTTTTTTGGCCTGTCTAATGACAGGTAATTGGCCAGACACTCAGTCACAGAAGATTAGCGATTCAACAACAACAACAACAACAGCAGCAGCGGCCGCAGTTATAAGCAACCAGGCTGCAGACATATATATATATATATATATATATATATATATATATATATATATATATATATATATATATATATATATATATATATATATGTACACTTATACGTGTAGATATATTGTTGGGTGTAGCCGATACGTCCGTTGACAGGGGAGGATCTGAGGAAAGCGAGCGCGTTCGTTCGCGAACGATATTCTGATGGCCGCTCGCGATGCTAGCGGATACCACGTCACGTCATATTGTAGCGGCAGCAACAGCAACAGCAGCAAGTCAGGATATGACAGGACAAGACAACATGTATAACGCGCCAATCGAAACGAAGAGCGGACCGGGAAAAGGAACGGGGACAGTAATTGCTCGATCCATATGTTGCTGCTGAATCGCCTTACGACAACTACGAACTGAGCGGATGCCGAGCGACTGTGTGTGTGTGTGTGTGCAGTTCTAGTGGGGAGGTGATTTCAGTAGTGGTCGGTGCCGACGATTTAGAAGACCTTGTTAATATTTCTATGTATTGAAAATAGCTCGGGATGAGCATGACAGAGAGCAACCAACCGAGTTGTCAAGTATGAATCGACACAATGATATCGCGAAATACGCTATTATATATTTGGCTTTACGCTACGCTGCTTGTGTCTACCAAGCTTGAACAGATAAAAGAAAAAGCGATTTTCTCTCAAACCTCCGAGGGAGCGGTTTCAAGGTTCGCCCTTCATTTTGCACTGGCCTTTTCGTCCAGCCACTACAAAGCATAAACCTTCGCCAAAGTAGGTACAATCGTACCATGATTTCCGGTTATTCATTCATCAAAATACGGCACTAACAAAGATTGATAATTATTGTCGTCTATGATATTAACACTGTTTACGTAGCATGTTTCTCTATCAATCCGTCTGCCTGTATTCGTAGGCTTACTTTGGCACCGGTCTGTCTTGACACATGTCTAGCGTATGGCAGACGGTACTTGGATTACATATAGTTGCATTTGTCAAAGCATGTTCACCTTCGCTGATAGCTGATATTCATTAGTCGCAGTTCTAACGATCACGAGACAAGTGAACATCGTGCCGAAATCCTCGCCGTGTTTAGTGCCGTACGACTCATTGGCATTAGTTGTCAATACTCTCTCTCTCTCTCGTTTATTGTTAATGTCGCTGTTCTTTTATTTCTATGTTATTCGCGGTATTTATTTTTTTTTGTTGTTGTTGTTTGTTTGCGTTTTTCTCTTTCCTCTCTCTACCAGTCAAATAGTCGCCGCTACGAATACGGTGGCAGTAGCCATGAGAAAATGCCCGAAATATCTGTGTTTACAACCTCGTAGACAGGAATCAGTTACTCGGAAGCAGATGCGCGGACGCGATCGACCGGCCGATGCCGCCGACCACCGATCCACTGAGCGCCACTGAGATACAAAAATTGAAACTATTACAGCAGTAGCAGCAGCAAGCACGACAATAACAGCCGCGAAAATCGACAACGACAACCCTGGCGTATGCTTTTGTTGCTAGTCGTCACATTTTTAAGTAGGCGTTTTTATTTACATTTTTTTTTTGCTAAACATTTTGCGCAGTAAAACCAGCGGAGGCGTCCACAGTAGAGCCTATCTATGACAGCCATGATTACGTATGTAACAACGGTGTCGACAGTCACAAAAAACATAGGATAAATGTGATAGTGAATTTGAATGGGTGAGTGGTAGTTAGTTGTCGTCGTCTTTGATTGCTTCGTTTCGTGGTCGGGCGTCGGATTGCTGTGCTGTTCACGTTGTCGGCGGCGTCACAATCTCGCGGGGGTCGCGTTCGCTCGCGGCGAAGAACACCGTGCTTTGTTCCTGTCACCGCTTACAATATCGGCAGCATCAGCATTAGGCACAAGAAGACGGGACGCCACCATGATCATGGGCGACTGGAACATCCCTATTACAATCCATATCGAGCTGATCGCGGTGAGGTCGTCGATTTGATGCCTAGTTAGCATGCTTGCATACTTGGCGAGAAGCTTCAGATAAAGACAGATGATAAAGAACTCCAAAGGTTCTATGCGTCTGACGGGATTTGAACCCGCGTGCCTCTGGAGAAAGGAAGAGATTAACAAAGGTGGCTCCGACAGGTCCTCATAGTAATACCTAAAAGGTTAAGAGCTGAGGCTTGTCAGATAGAGGAACAGCTGAGGGTCAGCTCGAAAAACAATTATTAAGCATGTTTGCGTATATATGCAGAAAATATGGTGAATATATAGAGAAACGTGAGAGAGAGAGAGACGATCCCCGTTATATTGAGTATCCAACACAATTTTGTTCAATTCACTCAATTCAAGTTCACAATGAAAATGAACAGACGAATTCGATTCGATTCTACCACCTCTAGTACTACAACAACAACAACTGCTGCTGCTGCTGCAACTACGCGCCGCTCGGGTTATAATTATCTTGCAGAACAGTTGCAAACAAGAGGTTGGTTTGTGAGAGTGGCGCAGGTACGCCGGTGTCGTTCATACCACGAATTTTATGACCGGACGACATCACCGAAGTGAACAGATTGAGAGAGAGAGAGAGAGAGAGAGAGAGAGAGAGAGATGAGATAGGGAGGCTCTACCGAAAGTGTTTAGCTACCGAAGGAATTCTCTAATTAATTCGGGTCGGGCGCAAGTGGCGGGGCAGTGGCTTCAAGCAGCATCAGCCGTAGGAGGATGGGCATCGTTCGACGTTTTGTCAGCATCGATTTTTCTGCTGGCGCTGCCGCCGTTATAGGCCTGTCGTCTGGCCTTCGTTTTAAAGGCTATTCAGTGGCTGACCAGCAACTATCGATTGTGTTTACCTGTCTGATGGCCTGCTCCGTCGGGGCAGGACCCCGCCATCCGGCCACTGTCGTAAATAGGCTACGAACACTTGTTCGTCATGTGGTAATAAATTCTTAATTACACGGTACTGTCTTATAGAGTTTGTTTAGTGTTCGTTATGTTAACGCTGTTATTTGCTATTCATATTATTATTATTAGTGGTATCATGGATGACATGTTCTAGCCGATGCTGCCGGTCGTGGGCGATAGACCACGGTTCAGTTTATGTATAAAACAAAAAACTTGTTTACTAATAAATCTAGCGTCAGTAGAAGGTCTTGGATATTCTAGCAGAGGTCCATATGCATAAAAATCTGTTTTCAAACAGATGTCATCTCACCAAAAGAATGTCATCGAATCTCACCGAAATCCAGTTTAACTCTATGTTTTCCAGCTGTGCGTAATCACGTACCATCGTGTCTACCCTAATGATCTACTACGTATATATACGTTTATTGTAATAAATTAAAAGTTATAATTGTCTATATATATATATATATATATATATATATATATATATATATATATATATATATATATATGCCTACTCATTCGACTTTGGTGCTGAGCCAATGCAATTTCTCTATCAATTTACACACAAATATGTTTGTGTTTACGGCCAAAAAGATCTCTCTGTGTCCTGTTTCATCTGTTGTTGCACGCATCCATAGATACACACACACGTACACATCTATCCATATCCATACATTCATATGTAGTTTATGACGACGCTCTCATGAGCTCTCGGCTCGAACGACGTCCACGGTGGCTCACGACGGTGGTCCTCGCGCCGGTGTTGATGATATTGATGTGCTCGTTCGTCTGACGTTCGGCTCCCGCCGCCGGCTGACGCAGTAGCACCGGGCTGAAGTCGAACGTGGGATGGACGATGCAACTCTGCCAGCAGCATCAGCAGCAGAAGCGCTATGCTGGTCGGTGGTCGCTGGTGGCGGCGATGACGATCCCAAGTAGCTGCGGGGCTCGTTTATAAATCGAATTGAGACCGCTCCATGACGTATGGACGGCACCCCGCTGGCAATGGCATGAATGACCGAAAGGGGTTAGCACGAGCGAATTCGTTGTTGTGTTGGAGTATTTTACAAGTGACTGGCGACTCGGGCGGGCCGCATCGCGGAACAAACAGCAGCAGATCGAGCAGAAATGGATGGACAAGGAGATCAATGACGCCTATGGTGCTCTTCGACACGAGGAGATATCTTGCTGCTGCTGCTGCTGCTGCTGTTGTTGTTGTTGCGTAGAAAAATTCGGACATGAGGTCTACTCGTAGAAATAGGCGGCAATGCTTTATCCGTTTCAATCTATCTCAGGACAAACAACCCTTAGGAGACAAACGAACCGATTTGCTTTGTATTTGTGACGTTGTGGAGAGGGTCCTGAAATGAAAAGTATACATTGGCTGAGACTGTAATTAGCTAGGTGGATGTTACGGGGGGGAGGGGGGAGGATTGCATTTACATTTCTCTCGCTCTAGGTCAGAGAGTGAGGTATTGTGTAGCTTGTGTCATGGTCACAAGCGTTAATTAATCGCTAGCAATTAGCGTTGCTGTTACCTTATATACCTCTCATCGAATTGGGTAATCTGTTTGACGATCTGCTTAATCTCTAGACGGTTGTGATTTTGGACAAAGCTTATCTGCTGCTAGATTCACTTACTTACACCTTAACAGCAAGCAATGATAATAGTAATGAAGTGTTGTTATTTAATATGCATATATATATATGAACGCTGTCATCTCTTGTATATAAACATTTGCCGCTACATTGAATAGTGGCTGGCTTGGATCAAAGCTAGAACGAGTTCGACTAATTCGAGATTAAGATCAATCCGGCCCGATGATGTTTGCCGTTGCATGAAAACGCCCAAGCAATTGACTCGAGAATCGTTGTAACCAGCGAGACACATTTCGGTTAGACCACGAAGCCCTTCTCCAACTTGAGCGCTGTGGTGATATATTTCTTTGCATTGTATTACCCGCTGATATCCACGACGTGTGAACCCCAATGAAATAACAGACACTGTCGATATGATTGAGCGTACCCGCGCATTTACAAGGTGTCTGATGCCGACAAATTGTCTGGGATGCGAAAGTTCAATGTCGGGATAGCTGCCGCTAGCTGAGCGTGTGTGTGTGCGCGTGTACGCCGCTTCGTGAGAACCGTGGAGCTGCCCACGAGAGCGAACAAGCCCTGTCCGATTGATGAGTCACGAAACTCGATTATTATTATCAATATCGTCTTCTCAAGTGTACGAACTCTATAATCAATATCATCTTTCTGTGATTTTCTCTCGTCCCGCTGTTGGCAAATCTAGCCGGCTCGTTCACTTACCAATAGCCTTCGTTGTGCGTGGTGGGACGGCGCTATTGTCGATGCTGATGTGACGAGAGCGTCCGGGGGTCATACGGTCATTGCGGTCGTGAGAGAGTCACAACAGGTCCCGTTGGCCGTTCGGCAGCAAAGGAACTGTGCCGCCTTCACTTTCAGGTGCCTTACATCAAGGTTTACATTAGGACACGCATGACTCAATGGAGTTGCTAAGGCCAACACTATTACCCGAGCATTTGTCTGTTACTTCGGCCACCATGAGCATCATCAGGTCGGTGATACCGCGCCGTTACCACACATGCCTAGCAAACGACACTAATAGACCACTCTCTCTCTCTCTCTCTCTCTCTCTCTCTTGGTGGTAAATCGCATGAGTTTTCGTTGCTGTTCCGGTACTTACGGACATCTATACTCGTCCATTCATTGATTCGTTCGTTCATTGATTCATACAACATTTACACACGAATCGCGAGCGGAGTTGGCCCCTTGCTAACAATGAGCTCGTCCGGCTACCTCTTGCTGATTGATTGCTAATACGACGCTGATCTGTGGAAGGTGAATGAGGTTGATGCTCGTTTACGGTCCGCTCCCCTCGATGTGTGAGGTGCATCTTCACGAGGACAAACTAATCCGCGTACGCTGAGGTCGTTCATTCACAAAATCGTCATCGTGCACTGGCCACAGGGCTAGTAACGACGTCTGCTAACATCGTTCTGTTCCTTTTGTACTGTTACGTATCAAACAGGTATATATATATATATATATATATATATGAAAATGCTGTGCGTAATTGACAAATAGAGTAGATACACATATATCATAGCTTCTTCTCCTCTGAGTCGACAAACCTGTACAATTGTTGCACTATGATACTTCTGTTACAAGCGCTACCATCACCCGATCACGTTCCCTATGCACAGGTCGCTGCACAATCGGTCTCGTGCTCGAGATCGAAGTAGTGAGGAGGATCTTTGCTACAGGGTTAAATTATAATAATGAAGGTGAACCTCGATCCGGCGATAGTGGCAGGCATAGAACGCGAGCGAACTTATCTCTCTGAATACTCCCTTACACCGCTTGCTGAGTATGACTTCAGGAGAGAACCGGCCAGAACCCACGCGAGTGCCTGCACAGCTACCAGACTCGCTCCCGGCTCAGGTTGCTGTGGCGTGACAACGTCGAGTGCGGAAGAGTGTTGTTGAAGATGACGGCTAATGACGTAAACAGCAGCAGCGGCACTGGCGGCACTGGCGGGGGCACAATCTGCCGCGAAATCATTATCAAGATCACCATTGGCTCGTCATCAACATCAGCACCATTGACATCTTCTCCATGTGCCCGTGTGAACGACGACGCACTGATGTGCTCATGATCTCAGGTCCGTTCTTCTCTTTCGGCTCGTCCTTCCGCGTTCACCGGCTTCGTCATCAGCCGCTTCTGGACAGCAGCAGCAGCAGCAGCGTCGACCGGATGCATGGACAAGCAGGTAGACAGGTAGGCGGGCGCGAGTACCGATTGTGGTCGCGCGACGCGATTTTGTGCTCGTGCTTTGCTGTGTGTTTGCTGTTCTGCTGTACGCGGGTCGCTCGGCCGATGGGTTGCGTGAACGTCAATCAGGGGACGGACCACGGAACGGAACCAGCACACGGCAGACGTCCGTATCTCGAGGAAGCGACCTCGCGAGGGAGCCGACGGTGACGGCAAGAACGAAGGCCACCGCAAGCGGTCGCGTCACCTCGTCGGACGCGTTGCCGCAGCAATAGTAGTAGTAGTGATAAGGGTGGCGGTTCCGAGGTTGACGCTAGATGTTGGCTGAGAGCGTGCCCGATAAAGTTTAGTGTTACCAATAATCGTAGAGCAATTACGAGTGGTTGTAATTGTTCTTGACTAGTTCTTGTTTCTTAACAGTGCTGCAGTTGCTGCTGCTGTTGTATCTTCCTGTCATCGGCAGCGTGTCGACTCACGCCAGCTCTCTCGCTGAGCATACGAGAGCAGGCTAAATTATAGGGAAATGTAGAGTAATTAAGATGATACACTCGGCCAGAAATCGTCGCATCGCCGATAGCGTAACTGTGCTTTTCTGTTGGTCGAAACGCACCACCCGTCTCTATCATTTATAGTGTAGTTCAGATACAATATGTATAGCTCGAAGTGAACAATAAATCTAATAAGTGCTTTGCTGAGGGAGCGGTTAACTATGGCGACGAGCCTCATTTGACAATTTGTCGATCCGATTGTGTTCGTGCACGATGAGGCTCAGGCTGTCCCTGTTGTTGTACTCGTTGTAGCTGTCTTCAATGGTCCTATCCAAGGTATCTGCATACGTACGGACATCTCGTCTCGTCTCGGCTCGCGTTACGGATTTAGGGCCAGCCTAGGCACACACACACACACACCGGCTGTTAGCGCCCATAACCGCTACGGACATGTAGCCCTCACGGTGTTCGTTCTGAATTGTTGGCCTATTGCCTCCCGCCAGACGACTTTTAGCCAGCATACATACGCATTCAGTTCGGCATGTGAATTTCACTTCGTACACGAACGCTTTTGTTTCGCCTGTGAGAGGCTCTCTCATCATTCGAAATTGGTCCCTCCCTCTCGCCTAGTCCGCTTCGACGCCAGAGCATGGTATAGGGGTCGGTGTCAGCATGTCTTGTCCGTCGATTCGACGTAAACGGGCTGACATCGGCCACGTAGAACGCTGGTGTGAGAAGTTACGTACGATTATACTCAGCTGTCGGATACTTTGTAAGCCGCCTTGGCCAGATCTCGAAGGGAACGCGAAGCTCGCAAAAGCGACTATTTGAGACTAGAGAAACAGGAGGATGACAACGGCACCGATGCTGTTGACGATTAAGGCGATGATCAAAGACGCGAATGAAGCCGAGCGCATTGTGCCGGCTCGTCCTGACGGCAGACTTCACTAGATCTGAACTCCTCTCGTCTGGCCAGACTTCACTAGATCTGAACTCCTCTGGTCTGGCCAGACTTCACTGGATCTGGTCTGGCCAGGGCCGCCTACCGCTACTCTACCATCTCCTAAGGATGACAGCATCCAATTCACCCAGCTAACGCAATAGGAACGGGACTCGGCAGCTATCGGCGAGTGCGCGCCAGCAGCGATGCCCGAATGTCGATGACGAATAACTACACTTTGTCGCTCTCACCCAACCTCCTCATCATTGATACCATTACGAGACCCCTATGTACATATGTCATCCCATCCAAGCCCTTCATTCTACCCAGTCGCCGCCCCCCCCCCCCCAGCTCAAATTCAATATGTACAACTTCTCTGAGCTGGCGTTTGTTTCCGTTTCATATTGAAACGGCGCCGGAATTTATTTTTGTATCGAACAAAATCCTGTATCCCTGCCCCTCGACGAGTTCAGCACTTTGACCAGGCCCCGATGTTGAAACCGCTCAGGCTGCACGAGGCGACATCGATATCTTTGTGATTGACCCTTGTGCATCAATAGGACAAATTATAGAAGAACAAAAACGAGTCAGGCAACTTCACTTTTACTTTTATCGTTCCACCGCTTGAAATTGAGCGATGTGTGATTTTTTGTTTTCGTCATTTATTTGCGTCTTCTTAATTATATTGTCATCGACATTTCAATCATCACCGTTGTAATTAAGATACAATTGTACTTTGTTATTACTATCATCTTGTGAGTGGCCCACCTGGGCTCTGACTAGCGACATATATTATTCGTTATAATTACTCTTATTATAATAATAATAATTATTATTATTATTATTCTTATTAATAGTTAATACACTATGCCCATGTACGTATCCGTTATTCGATATTGCTGCTGCCGTTGTCATCGCTGTTATTACAACAGCGTCATCATTAGACACCCATTTGCATCGACTATCCACTATTGTCTCTCCATATGTCTCCTTCACTTTTGCAATCGTTTACAACGCAGTCTACACTGTACATTCTATGTATTGTGTGTGCACTTCGCGTGCTGCTTTTGTGTATCCTCTCGTTTTTTTTTTTGTGTAGCCGTATTTTTTCATGTGAAATTGTCTCTTTCTGCTGCTCAGACTGACTACAAATCGGGGCGGCCGTCTCGTTCGCAGTCGACGACAACGAATTTTCGTCGCGGCCGTCCGCCGAACGTCGCTCGATGCCTCGGCCGGCACCAACAGCGGTTGTTCGCCAACGACGATCGACGCCACCGGGACCAGCGGGTCGGGCTGGCCGAGCCGACCGAGCGACGAGGCAATGAAACGGGACTCGGAAGCAAGCCAGTAAGTAAGTATACAAGTGAACGAGCTGGCTAACGAATGGACAACCAATCGCTCTGATCATCATCATCATCGTCAACATTAACGGCGGACGACAAGCGGCAGCGGCGGCGGCGGCGGCGATCTGCTCGTTGCCTGCCGAAGAGTCGATCTAACTTCTGATTCGGCTGCTGTCTGGTGGTGGTGACTCGGTCGAAGATGGCGATGAGGTCGCGCGGGTCTGCTAACCAGAGACGACAGAGGAAGGGTCTGAAGACGAATATCAGGGGTGATCTGAAAACGGGGAGTAGATGTCGACGACTGAGCAGACCGAACTGAGCAGCAGACGGCAGCGGCCGCCGCCGCCGCCACCGAAGTAGAGAAATGAATCGAACGCTCGGAACTACCGCTGCGTTTGGAATGCTGCCCTCGTCGGCGGCAGTAACAACAACAGCAACAACAACAACACCATCTTGGTCGCGTTGGTTGTTGTTGTTGCTAGCTTGGTACTCCACGACCTCTGCAGAAGCAGCACCATGACAGAAACAGCGGCAGCAGCGGTGTCAGCAACAACGATAACTGGCAATAAGCTTAGACATTTTCTGCTGCTGCTGCTGCTGCTGTTACCGAGTAGTCAGTAGCAGTCATCGCTGTGGTCACCGATGCGGTAGTCCATCCAGAATCAGTTGTAGTGGTGGTGGTGGCGCTGGGACTACGAATTCGCTGGATCGGTTGATCTGATCGTGGTTGTTGTCGGCAGGTGGTGGTTGGGGAGATAGCTGGGTAGAACATGGGGAAATACTGGAAATTTGGAAACGTTTGCTTCGGCAACACACACAGCCTCTCCACGGACTGCTCTTTAGCAACGCTGGTGAACAACGGCTTCGTTGCGAGATGGTCACACCGCGTGCGAGGACCAGCCGAGTCACAGGGACAAAATGACTATGACGGACGCGGTGCGTCCTATGCTGCTTGTGGCAACTTCACGGTCAAAGCGGAGATGGTTGTCGCAGCCAGACGACAACGACGAGACACATATTTCGTCCACCGGATCTAACCTGACCTTAGTGTGCGAGCAACGCGAACGACAAACAGCGGATAGTCAGTTTGTCAGCTCTAGCAACGTTGGCGAAGTTAAGAGCCGTTTTAAGAGACGATAGAGCGCGCACGACGCGAGAGACGAGTCGCCGCCGCCGCCACCACCGCCGCTGACCCGGTGGCATTCAGTATTATTACGTTATAGTCACACAGAGCGGCGAGAGATGCAGAACCCGACAAAGTGAACGTGCTCGAACGAGAATGAAGCGAGCGAACGCCAAAGCAGCAGCAACAGCAGCAGTAGTAGTAGCAGCAACAATGACAGCAACAACAATGAAAAAGGCAGAAAAAGGCGGCGAAGATTTTTGAGAAGTAGACAAGGATGAAAGCGAAGACGGGAACTTCGTCTTCTTGCCGTGACCGTCGCACAGAGAAGGAGGAGAGAGAATACTATTGCTGCTGTTGCTGCTGCTGCAGAGGCGCGGGGAGCAGGAAGATCGACTGAGGTAACGACCTTCCATGGCGTCGGCGCTGAGCAGCAGCGGCAATAGCCGATCGTTGCGCACGGGTACGTTGGGTGGTTGGGATCAGAAGGCGGGCGAAGTGACTTTCCACAAATGCGGCAGCGAATAGTAGCCAGCAACAGGCTGGCTGCATTTCTGCCTTGGCTCATGCTAGCCCGTATTCGTTGGGATTGGGATATGGCCGAAGGAACTGGCGAGAGAGAGGGAGAGAGAGAGAGAGATTTAAAGAGAGTAAGGGCGAACGAAATGTCGATATTGGGGTTTCTGAGAAGAGGAGAAATGGAGGTCCTCTCACTGGTGTCTGCATCTCTCCGCCTATCTACCAGCAGCAGCAGAAGCAGCATTCTGAGCTTGTACAGAGCTCGAGTGTATACGCACAGCGTGTACGCCAGCCTGTCCATTGCTCGTTCAGGTTTCCGACGAGCCTACTAGGTCAGCTTAACTGGCCGCTAGACATGCGCCTATGCTAGACATTCGGCCGAAACATATATCAGATATGGTGGCGGGAAGAGGCGAAAATCGAAAGGGCCTGCGGCTCTGCTGCGCTCGAGTTTAGACAGCGAGACTCAGCGCCGGTAGTGGAATGGCGGTAGCCAGACGGGGGGGGAATGCATGTACAAGTCAGTCAGTCAGTTAGGATCGGATCGGTACGATCCGAGGCTCTCTAGGCTCATTTAGGGAAGAATGCACCTGCAGAATCGGCCAGCCAAACTGAAGAGATGCGGGCGGTTGTCTGAAGAGGAGGTCCGTCGCGGTCCTGCTGATCCAATGGTGAGGTAGCTCCGAATCGTGGCCCAAGTATGAAAACTTGCCGGGTGATCTGGGCAGGTACGACGTGTGGACCCTGTGAGAAGATTCGGCGACCCTCACAAACAGCAGCATCAGTGGTCACCCGTAGCTGGTAGTCGCTGGCAGTAGACACCGTCATATATATTGTGTGTACGTGTGTATGTATGTGTGTGTGTGTACACGTAATATAACACGGCAAATCGAAGAAGAGGTGGCGTCAAGGGAGAAAAGGGAAAGAGATTTAAAATACATTTGATGCAATGATTTGTACGAGCTCAGCAGCAGTACTAACAACAACAATAGAATAACGGTAACGCGCCACACATAGCAACATCACTGGTGGTTTAAATATCTTTAGGGGGAACGCTCTGCCCCACCTCTTTACATCTTGTTGCGATTTCATTAAAACCATATATATATATATATATATATATTGATATATACAAAAGACATTGCGCACAACTTCGTCACCACCGAGTCGATGGTCAAAGTGAGATGTCGTTGTTTGCGGCTCTGTCTCATCAATACCACACGGGCCGAGAGAGGAGCGCTATGAGGGTATGGTACATTATACTAACGAGTTTCGTTAGTGCAAACGATGTGGCAGTCGCCTCTGCTTTGACACCCGAGACACCTCGAGCGGGGCGAGATCTCTTCCCACGCTTTACTATCCTTTGTAGTTGGATTGTAGTAGTTGTGCTAGTTCACAATAACCGTAGTGGCCACCAGGACTGACTCGAAGCGAAGCGCCTGATACAACGATGAAAGCCGCCAGTCCAAGAGTAACTATCGGTAGCAACATTCTATAGCAATGTGTACTCGGAGATCTCACTAACTCGAGTCGTATTATGGTCTGTAGATGGCTCTCTCTCTCTCTCGCTCTTCTTCTTTCTAATTTGTATTTACATTATCGAGCTTAATAAATACTATAATATACATATACATATATGTATATATATATACATATATGTATATCTATATATATATATCGCTACACTACATATTGACACATATGCTACAATTGGTTGCCGACGGTTTTTGTACAGCAATCGAACTGCCGACAACAGCTTGTTCGTTCATCTAACAATTGGTTGAAGTATCTAAAGAGGAGTGTACTGTGCTTCGCATTTTTCCACCTGTTCCTCAATCTGTTTCAGTCGCTGACGCAGGATCTCGATCGATTTCGGAGGCAGGAACGGTAGA
The DNA here is from genome assembly GCA_019614645.1 of Stratiolaelaps scimitus. Taxonomy (NCBI): domain Eukaryota; kingdom Metazoa; phylum Arthropoda; class Arachnida; order Mesostigmata; family Laelapidae; genus Stratiolaelaps; species Stratiolaelaps scimitus. The sequence goes on from JABWDB010000054.1 coordinate 421,838, forward strand.
TGTCCATCGATCCCCGGGGAGTTCGCCTGGAACGCTTTCTGAAGAACCTGGGCAAGTTCGTCATTCGAGATGCGCAACAGGTGCCGAACCTGCGTCACCGTATGTTTGCGGAACACGCAGAGGGACTGTAGTAGGCTCTTGTGATAGCTCTGATACTTGTCGAGCAGCCGGTATCCGTGCACGAGGCCGGACTCGTTGTCGAGGAAGACGAGCAGTCCGGTCCGCGGGTCCTTGAGTAGATTGTGCGCCGGGGCGGCCATCATACCGGAGTTCCACTGCAGATTGTAGAGATTGTTTACGACACGGTCGAGGTTAGCTGTCAGGTAGTCGAACACAATCAGGTCGCTCCATTGCACGAGCTCCTGAATCTGGCTGCGAGTCATATTCTTGACGTCGGACGGATGTAGATGCCGATTTTTGTCACGTAACAGCTCAGGGATATAGGCAGGCTCTAGGTCGTCAAGGTACCTCGACAGGATCACAGGTCGGGTCGACTTCCATTGAGCTTGCATCACCTTCGGCGCGACGTCACTCCATTGCGGGCCAGTTGCGACAGTAGCAATCACCGGGACAACGTTCGGTATACCCAGCTGCTGAGCCAGATAGAACGAAAAGAGCTCACCCTGAATCTGGTCGTTGTTCTGACGGTAGCGGGCACACGCGAGCACCTGATCGGCCAGCTCAACTAGACGGTTCTGCATGCGGCCACATCCTTCGCGCACATCGACAAAGCGGGCAGCCTTGACGGTCGCCTTCCAGTGCATTGCCTGACGTTGCTGAAAGCCGCCCGGCACGGTCGCCTCCGCCGAGTCACTCCAGAAGATGCCGTTGACAGCCGGAAGCTGCGACACAGGCTCGGCAGTTGTGGCCAAACTCTCGAGTGATTTCGGCACCTGCGTCACCGCGTGACCCGAGGTGACCCGCAGCTGACGCAAGGCAATTGGCTTCCGTGGCTGAGGTTTGCTGACCAGAACGAAGCTATTGGCGGCTCGAGGGAGAGGAACAGCCGGCGGCCGCTCCGTCGATTCAATCAGCTGTTCGGCATGCGAGTTCCAGAGGGGTTCGGGGTTCGCGTGATTCAGGGCACCCGACAGAATCACAAGGGTGAGTGCCACAGAAACAACGGCGAGTATCATAGCCGCCACCGCGGCGAGGATGTAACGCCGATTGCTGATCGTCTCCTTCGCCGGGGGCTCAACCACCTCGGCGTATATGGACTCGATCTTCTGATCAGGGTAGACCATCGTATTCGGCCCGTACGAATACTGGCCGGACATCATGTTGACGTTCACGTGAGGTACTCCGACACCAAGACCACCAGCACCAAGTACACCAATCCGATCTGTGTTGTAAGCCATGACTGGAAGCGAGTTCGAAATGCTAGTTCACCTTGCTTCCTCACCTTCTTTCAGACGCTTGTCACTCTCTCACTGCATTGGTCCACCACAGCTTATCGTATACACTTGACAGCGAACATCTGGCTGTGTTGTTGCTGCTGCTACCCAGCCGAGCAACAACGAACACTCAAAACCAATAACAACAACAAAACACAGCTTTCCGCGAAGAGCTCAGCGGAAATCGAACGCGAGCAAATCGCGGCGAGAATCTAGTGCGTTATATTTTTCACTGCACAGCAAGATCACACGAAGAGGCAGCAGCTCGAGCGGTAGCTATTACGCACCGCTGCCGTCTGCCCGGTGCGCCTTCAACGACGGGTTGCTTGTCCACTACAAGCAGCGTGTACCGTGGAGGACCGGTTACCGCTGTTCCCCACCGCATCGGCACAGAGCACGGCTGTAGCAGACACACAGACACCACACGGAACAGAAACGGTTCCTCACCGATGTCGCTAACTGCTCCACGCTGTCGCTGTAGCGTTGCTCGCCTGCTTTGACTGGTAGCAGTGTACTTCGGCCCGGGTGTTTTTTTCTCGCTCGCTGCTGGATCTATGGGTAGCTCGTCGACTCGCTGCGCTGGTCCTTCCGTCGTCAGTGACGGTATCGCGGCCGCATCAGCAGTGCTCATGCGGCTTTTGAGCTAGCAGCGCGCGGTGACATCGTTCGAAGCTGGCGCACAAGTTGTCGCTGTTCGTTCGCCGCTTCGTTCCGTTTCTCTACGATTATCTCGTGTCGCCCCGTCTGTACGCTGGCGTTTGTATCCAAGTGCTCGGCACGCGGTCTGCCGTCGGAATGCCGGCGCACAGGCTGCTCGCCAGTTTTAAGAGGCGGTAGCCAGTTACACACACACACACACGCACCCTGAACAGGGTGAGCGCAAAGAGGAGGAGCAGGAATGCGAATGCTCCGCGCAGCGAGCGCCTCCCCTCGGTGATCTACCGAATCACACACAAACACACACACAAACACACACACAACAACGGCAACAACAATAACAGCCGGCGCACATGCGCTCTCGGGTGGCTGCTCACACAGCCGTCGACAGAACGAGCCGTCGTCTATCCAGCCAGTGCGGCAGACACACTCGCCCATCGGGGCTGGCGGACGGAGCTGCGATCGGTGCTCACGGGACCGGCGCTCCGAGCCGCCACCAGCACCAGAGCACCACCAGCGCCGGTGGACGAGCACCGTCCACCGCAGGCGCTGTTGCCGCTGTCGCCGGCCAACAATAATCTCGTGCGTAAGTGCGCAACCGGCATAGGCCGGGCGGCGTTGGCGCCGGCGGAACCCACCGACCGAGCGAGCGAGCGGCTGAAGTGCGTATGTACACTTCGGAGCCACCGTCGGAGCTGAGAAGAGGCTGAAGACATCGGTGAAGACAGTAGGAGGCAGCCGAGGAACAGGAACAAAACGACGAGCGCCTCCTGCTCGATGGCCGAAGCAGGAGATGAAGCCAAGCTAGGAAGTACTTCACTCTGCTTGTTGAGCAATGTCTCTGCACAGGTGAAATTTCGGCAGCGGCTGGAAGTCGGACGGTTCTAGGGATCGAGCTGGCGATAGCTGGAATGGCATTCGCAGCAAGGAAATTAGCTATATTTTTAATGCAATGCATGATGACGCTGGCCTCGAAGTGACAATTTGATGAACTCGCGAAGGACGTTGCCAATGTTCGCATGTCATCAGTTGTTGCTGAGGCTGGCGGCCGGCAACGTGGTGCAGAAAGATCGTGTCGGGACCTGTGCCAAAGTTCATGAGCCTCTGAAGAGGAGTGGAAAGGATATAATGAAGGAAGACTCAGTTGCATTTGCTGTTATCTCTATCCTCTAGGGTGTTCTCATTAAAAAAATTTGTTACAAAGCCTACTTGGGAATACAATAGCACTAATGAAGATCCAATCGTATGTCTATCTTTTAGTTCGATATTAAAAGCCATTTCAACTCTAAGAGCTTTTTTGTCAAGCGATACAATCTATAGTATTATATAATACAAACAATTCACTTCTATATCAAATGCATAAGGATTTGTCAAATTCTCCATCTTGGAACTCTATATCGTGAGCACAAGATGACGGACTAGGACGTTCGACTCGGCCCTAGCAACAAAGAGCATACTGGCTTGCCATACGTTCCGAGCAATTGAGATCAATTAACCAGTTTGTAAGAGAAGGCGTTGAGCCTAATCTCCCTTTTGAACCTAACGATTCGTAGCCAGGAGGTGGCGGTTCTCGGTACCCACGCCAAGTGTGCTTTTCGAACGTTCGAACGATATGAACTCCAATGGGATAAGGAGAGAGAGAGAGATAGAAAGGTAATTTCAGCCTCGTCAAACGATTCTGCAACTCAAAATCTACAACACACACACACACGCACACAGAGACGTCGACATCATCGAACATTGGCTCAGTTCGCGTTCGTGAACAAACTGGCTGTTATGCTCGCTTACGAAGCACTACCAGAATGGTAGCACGTCACATCATCTGTGTTTTTGAACCCAAATGCCGGCTACCGTTGAACCCTATAATTAAGCAACACGAAATGACCGAGCGGCCGCGGCTTGCGCTAAGCGTACGATTGAACAGAAGTCGCAATAATATAAACAGTATCAAGCGCGGTTACGATATGCAGTATGTACTTGTATATATATATATATATATATGCATCGGGACAAAATTCGAAGCTTGAGAAGAACTAATCATGCTGAAGGCTTATCGCGGTAATCGGCTCTTACGTAGTGTGCCCGATGATGTATCTAAAGAGAAATTACTAGAGACGCTGGTGCACACAGACATTCTTCGATCCATATTGAACCATTCGAGGCGATTCGACTCAATCAGCAGGTAGCCTACCTGCCTACTGTCTATTGGTCGGCAATCGAACTGTGGAAGCCTGAGAAATTTCGTTCGGGCCGAAAACTGTTGCTACTACTACTGCTACTATATATGGACGGCATTCTACCGACCTCCTGTTAATGTCGTCCTGTGTAGCTACCATCCCATGCTGGCCCGGTCGACCCCTCTCTGAAATCGTCCGACGCTGGGATGCAGACGTCGCACGAGACTTGTTATAGGTTCGCCGTGCCGATAGTTGAGTTCGTTCCCGGAAATACGATACGGCGTTGGAGGCGTCGGCGGAGCAACGTCTGCGATAGGCCGAGCTGGTGCTCATGCAGACGGCCAAGCTCGTCCGCCTCCATATGCTGTGTAGGTGAACGCGAGACGAGGCGAACGAGACGAACACTTCGCAGCGCTCGAACGTCCCCAACAAAGTTCGGACCGACGGGAGTCGATCAAATGATTATCCCCGAAGTAACTTGGATAGTGGTATCCACCTCGGAGTTTCTAGCCTCAGGCTAGCTGCTCGCAGCCGAGCGATACATATCCCTTGACAGCCACCTAGGCTTAAGGCCTGCTCGAACAGGCCTGCTCGTGGCACCTTCGGGAAGATTTACGGAAGACCTACGGCGACATATGGCGCGATGGGAATCAACGCCACAGAAGCCAAATTGAGCCCACAGACCCTGAATCAACCCCTGCGAATAGGACCAGGAGATCAAGGACGATGGACTGTGATCAATGTGTGCTATGGTGTTTCGTATCGACGCACACAAAGTGTTGAAATGATGAGAGACACTTCGTGTTTGTGTATAGTCAATATCTACGCTGAGTTGATCTTGCGACATAATGGTCATTTACTCAAACGTACAGTAATAATCGAGTTAATCGATCCATTTGGCGGTGAATAAAACCGGCATGGTATTATGAGCGAACCCGTTAGGCGAAATTAGACTTTTGATTAGTTTGGAACTTAGATTTAGATTATATAAAATAAATAAATAATATATATATATATATATATATATTAGGTAGTCCCCAGCAAACTGTCGCGCCTTTCGGATGGCGCACAGCCCGAACTACGCCACACAATGCGTTCATTTTTGGAGTGGGCACGCGGTAGGAACGTGGCTTCCTTTCGAACACTGAGTGGTTTCGATACGATCAGAAAGGTGGACACTGCAGCAAAAAGTTCAAATTCCCCCAAAAATCAACGGGAAATCATCAAGTTTTTGTTTCTCTAAAAACACCCTCCAGCTCAAATCCATCGACAATTAGTGAACGCGTACGGCAGGTCTGCCTTATGCCTGCGAACGGTGCAACGTTGGTGCGAGCGATTTAACAGTGGAGATATGGACACCGATGACCATCGAGGTGGGGACCACAAATCAGGTGCGACAAGGGACGATCGGATTGACAGAATCAAGGCAGCTTTTGAGTAAACTAGAGCTTGGTCCATGGAGTCTTTGTCGGCTGAAACTTTGATTCTTCGGACGACGTGTTATAGAATTATCACCAATATACTGAGGAAGAAGAAAATCAATGAAAAATGGGTTTCCCATAAACTGAGTGCTGACCAAATGAAAATGCGTGTGGAGTGTTCGACATCTAATTTGAATACTAATACGCAACAAACCAGTCGCTTAGAGCACACCGTGTCGATAGACGAGACATGGGTTAGCCTGCATAGACCCCCTGAGAAGGACCAAGCAAAACAGTGGCTCCGACAAGGTGAAGTGGCGGCGTCTGTGGCAGTGCCAGATAGATTCGGACGAAAGGTGTTGATTATACTCGCTCTGGATAGCAAGGGTGTTTGCTATTACGAAATATTAGCGGCAAACGAAAAACTCAATGCTCCCCGATATCTCGACTTTTTGAAGACATTGATGAACAAATGGCGTGGGGATCTACAGCACCGAGTGTGGTTACTCGACGACAACGCAAGACCTCACCACACTGCTGAAATTACGACCTGGATGGAGGGGAACAATATTGAGCGATGGCATCAACCCCCATATTCTCCTGATTTAAGCCCATGTGATAATGGTTGTTTCCATGCATTAAAAAGGGCAATAGGTGGGGTTCCATATGCAACCGTCGACTTACTCGCAAAAGCAATGGATAATGAAATTATATATGGAAACGCAAATGGTAAATATTTGGCTATTTCAAAACTCCCAGAGCGCTGAATCGGTGTGTCAATAAAGCTGGAGAGTACCTCTAACTCACACCAAAAGATCTTTGTTCTAACTCATTTAGTTCAAAAGTTATTGGCATTTAAAGAGGCGACAGTTTGCTGGGGACAGCCTAATATATATATATATATTTTTTTTTTTTTATATATAATAATATTGAAATACTTGATGAAGCTGATTTTCCATAGCTTTCGTGCAAATGCTGTCATGGGCCTTGGAAGTTCGGAGGGAAATAGAAATTCGAGTCTCTTTTTTATTGACGCAGGGCACGACCAACCTCTAAAATGAGTAGGTCATATTCCCATAGGATTCCCATATCATTACTTCAGGCGCTCAGGGTACGGCAAATGCAAAGGTTTAGGATTAGTGCAGCAAACCATAAGGTTTAGGATTTCTCCTAGAGGGAGCATCTCGAGTTCTCTCATCGAGTGACACGACATCATGGGGATCAATGCGTCACACGATTTAGTTGTTGGCACGCGTCGGCAACGACAGGCGGACCCAACAAAACGGCTAACCTACAAATTTTATGTGGGTACCCTCTGCCGATCTGCGCCGTCTGTGGATAAATACTTATCCGTCTATTCCAGATGTCGTGCGCTCGATCGTCCCTGTCAGTTTATTGACAGACTGTTGTAGGTAACTGGCGATATCCCATATAAGCGCCAATGCTAGACATCTGGAAATGTGTGTCCGTTTTTAGACGCACCAATAGCGGCTGATCTCGATCGTTTATCCAAGAAGCAGGTTTTTGAACAAGCCCCACGCGAAACCCGTCTGCTATTCCGAGCCCTCTGAACCTTCGGCCGTTACCGCCTAACATGACGGCAGGGTGCAACCAACAGCAGGACAAAGAATAGGCTATCGGAAGGTTGATGGTGGTACCAATTGAATCGGCAGTGTCATCCAATTGCACCTCTGTGATCTGGCTACCTTCGACGCGACCATAAAACAGCTCAATCCACTAGGACGAATCATGTGGTTTGAGGAATGATGATGCCGAGCTGTCGATTTAGATTCGTTTGTCTTCAGAAAAGCCACTACCGGTGGCCACCAACGAGACTCGCCCAGATCAGGCTGCCAGACACTTCTGGCCACAGCCCATAATCATCGAGTCGAGTAATTGAACTCTCCTGTCGACACCCAACCAATAAATGTGTGAATAGATAGGACGGATGGAAGAGTCACATCGTTGACCTCTTATGGTAAGTGTCCTCTCATGGGGACGTTGGTCATTGTGTAGTAGTCACCGGAGTCTTTATTGTAATCGTGTTGTAGTTGTTTCGATATCTCGTACGCTTCGACAGGAGTTAGTAGCTAGGCTACTAGTTAGTGCTGCTTAGTTCCGTTCCCACGGCTTGGCTATACGAGCCAGCCTGGCTCGATTGCCTCCCTCGTTAGTGGTGCGATATTTCTATTTGCGTTGCCAGCGAAACTCAAGCGTTACGCTGCGATATGTGCCGGTCACCAACGCGTAGCTGGGTATCGCTGCCTCTCACTCGGAGGGGAATGAACGAATCAGTGGCGTTTGATGCCAAGTGGTCGCTGAGACCGTCCGAGCCACACTCTCAAGGAATGCCTTTGAGTGTCACCGGCCTGATGACGGCCCGGTCGACGAGCTAGCAGGCTAGCACCTTACAAAAACCACTATGACCGATGTATCTATTGCCGAGTTACATTTTCGACGGGTCGAAACCCAGATAGAGACACAGCGGACAAACGTGGCCAGTCAGCCTATGGAGGACCTTGTGGGACGCCCAGCTAACGACATCCAGCACCGGACCTGCCGCGTCTAAACGGGGACGGCCCACTCTAGACGCGTTAACGGGAGCGATTCCAAACTGGACCCCCCTCTCTAGTTCGCCTTTGAGTGATGAGCAGCTTACGCCGCTGGCCCGTGTTTGTCTCTCGCCGCTCTCCTATAGGGTGCTTAGAAATTTCGAATCAACAGATAGATCTCTTTCGGCCGGCCTGACGCTTTGTTCAGTCGCAAGCGGTCGCACCGAACGCCTCGGCATCGTTTAGTGGACAAACGCGTCGCACCTAAAGAACGAACGGAAAAGATCTCTAGTGACACAGATCGCTATTCTTCTGCTCAAAACGACGCCGCACACGTGCACATTCGAAGTGTGTAGAGCCACAGCAGTAAGCTGGCCGCCTTGTGAGAGCGGATCGCCTCCGGAGGGGGGTTCCAAGCGGCTTTCGGGCAAGAAATCTCTTTGGAAACTAAGCCTTGAAACTAATCTCAAACGTAAACTGAACTATAAATGACGAGCTCGATAAACACCACCGTGAATAGAACGAGTAGAATTTCGCGCGATTTTCGTGAGGAATGTTATTTTTAGCCAATTATTCTTGGTGGGGGGGGGGATTGAAACAAATCGGCGAACGCCCACATTGAGAAGGCCGAATACCTCAAGGATCACTGAACTTCATCGATTGAGGTGAAGCAATCGCTTATACTCGCTCGTCGTGTATCGAAAGTGTCGCTTCGAATTTCTCTTCCCAACCGGCTGCTACCTCGTGTTATTGATGTTGTTGGATGTAGTGGCAGTTGGCGAAATTTGAACTCACTATTATTTCCTGATTACCGAATGAGTCCCACCTACTGGATACGATGTGGAAGGCCTAATTAACACATCATATGTTGTCAACTGCTGCTGTGAACATGCGAGCATGCACGATTTAATCGGAAATCAAAGCGATTCATGATTCTGGCCGCTGAGTTTCACGCGTAGCGTTCACGTATGTCCACCGTTTCGTCACTACACGTTGAGGCATTTTGCTTTTTTATTGTACTTTTCCCGCAAAAAAAGCAACTTTTATTGTATTTTTCCCGCAAAAAAGAAAAAACAAAAATGCTCACACATTCGTTGGTGTCTATTAACCGTCTCACCCCCATGAGAAGAAAGTATCGACAATGTCACAACATCGCCAGAGTTTCCCTACACGCATAACCTACATGCACATAGACAAGTTTGCTATTCACCCAGTTGCGACCTCTCGTGAACTCGGGAAGCACCCGCAGATATGCACAAATATACACACACACACACCCACCCATACGCACGAATCTGACCACCATCAGCGCTGAGCCGCACCGGCCAAAATAGAATCGATCTCACAATATACACAGCGAGTCAGAGATGATCGACGTCTAGACAAATAAACATAGCTGACGGGTGCGTGTCACAACGGTTGGCGGACAGGGAGGCAAGCCGCCACACGCAGAGCGTGCCACAAGGACACATTGGCATCGGCGCAAGGCGCGCCGCAAATCTTCACCACGTTCGCACTTTTGCTTGCTTTGTTTTTCTTTGGTGACGATTATCATCATCATCATCGTTGTTCCTCTCGCTCTGCTGCAGGCACCTGTAGCTCGGTTCGTTCGTTGCCGTGTACCCGGCCTCACCGAGCCACCCGGGCTGCGGCGGTTGCCGCGAACGCTCTGAACAGCGAGCGACAGGCCGAGCCGTTGTAGCTGTGCTGGAATCTGCTGCCGCACAGACAGTCGGTCAGACAGACCCCAAATATAAAATCGCTATGCGGGCCGAAACTATTTCAATGGAAAGAGAGAGAGAGAGACAGGGGGGGGGGTCCAACCACCTCCAACGCCTCCATGTTCGACATGATCAGCGTCATGTTCACATGAATGCTGTCGTCGTTATCGGCCGCCTCATGAACCGTTTTGTTCTGGCCCGTGTGGCCTACGGGTCCAGAGCACTCCACTGCGCGGCAACCCCTCGCCGCTTGTGTGACTGCTACAAGTTCATGCATTGATGTGTTATATGACGTCTCGGTGACTTGCTTTGTATTCCTCTGTTCTCTCAATTTTTTTTATTTTTTTTTCATCATCATCAGCATTATCAAACCGATTTTATAGTTCGAACAACACGCTGTCCCCATGTATCGTTTTATGATTGTGGCTTTTACGCATGCAACTAGCCAACTCGCTCGATTTCGCTTCGATGTGATTCGAGTGTCATTTGCGATGTTCACTGCAGTCGACCTTTGTGTGAGACAAAAAAGAAAAAACGCGCCGCGATCGTAACAGGCGTCGCGACTCTATGCCCCGTTGTTCTTCAACGCTGTAGATCGAACACAGCGGGAGCTGGATTATTTTGTGGACGACTCATAGCTGGACCAAGCAGCGGAATGGTGGCATACGTGCAATATTATTTTGTGTATAAATGTCACTTGAACGGGTAAACGCGCGACTTCATGGGTACACTTTGAGTGGTGCATTTTAGGTCGATGTATTTTTTTTTTAGCACAACTAAATTGGGAACGCAATAAACGTGTCTAGTCACTTTATATTACAGACTTTATACTATATATATATATATATATATATATATATATATAGATGAACACATTCAGCCGCAAGCAATTTAACGTCTGCCTGCCCATGTCAGAATGCACTCGCTCTGTTTTATATTTTTGCTCAGCTTAGCTGAATGATTTTGCCATTGTCATTTCAACCGTGTTCGTTATATATATATACGGACTCGACGCTATGCTCAGGTTAGCCGGGTGTGCAATGCTTAACGGCGCGTTCATCTGCTTGTGAGTCCGTCTGGGCAGGGGAAACACCCGTCAATGAACCGGCAATGAACGCGGAATCGGGGTCTGCGGCTTGTCCCGTCGAAAAAGAGCAGCGATATGTCCCCGTTACCCTTAGACAAACAAGAATGACATCCGCAGCGGACGAGTGACTCCTCCGGAAGATCGCGCGAGATCACGGCCGGTATGTCAATTGTAAACACGAAGCACCCGTTCCGTTCGCGGTAAGGGCGAGACAGTCATCTTGTCGCACTCGGATCGAACTCGTGCACAAACAGAGATGAATCCCGCCGAGCTGCTCAGAATAGCTCACCTGACTCAGATCGAAGATCCGGACAGAGAAGAACTAACAGCTAACTGGAGGAGGTGTTGTCCAAACAAGAATGTTGTCCTCGAATGTCTTCGTGTCGTCTCAAGACCTAATAGCGGATTTAGGAAGCTGACCCTACGAAGCACGCATGCACACTGTTCGAGTAAAGCTTAGCGACTGACTATTATACACATCAACGTCAGTTCGCTATTTGTCCAGAGTCACCTGTAATGATCGTCTACAGCGTGGTTACGTCCTGGTCTGGGTCTATAAATGCTCGTGCTGAGAGTCCGGTGTCGAGCAACTGAATGGCACTTGTGTAATATTTACTATTGCCTGGATCATTCTTCGAATGATCAGGAAATGCTTGGTAATGGTGATAGCCCACCGTTTGCCCGCGGAGGATATTATTCTGTCGAATGATAAAAAAAAATACTCTGAGATGTGAAATAAAAATACTCTAAAAATATCAAGCTGATCATATTAGTCCACGCATTGTCAACTGAGCACAATACTTGAAGAACACAAGTATTCGGTAAAATGCGTACACCTAAAGGCAACGGTTAGCAGTTCGCTTCGAACGTGACGAACAGATGGGAATTGAGACGCCCTTTAGTCGTCACAGCGGCCTTGTCAGACTATTGTCGATTGGCTGCCAAAGAACGTACGTCATGTCCTTACGCGACAAGTGTAACAGTAATCGATGCTTATACGCACACAGAGGGTTGAGGAACTTTCCTCGCTTGCTCCTCACAGTTTCTGGTGCACTCGCTACTAGCCAGTGGTCAGATATACATATATATATATATATATATATATATATATATATCATCTCACAGAAAAAGCGTAGGATCGGAAAAGGTGTTAGTTTCGGCCTGATCATCTGTGGTGGCACTCGCTCAACCAGCTCCCAGCCACTACGTTCCCCAATATGCCTATTTCGTGTCAGGCAAGCAATCGGCCACAGCAGGGGCATCGAGCATCTTTGGCTTGTTATTGATGAGGAGACAAAAAGGAAGAAAAAATATAAAATAAAAAGGGCTACCACTCGTTTGCCCGCACAGCAAAGCCCCATCGAGAATCCGGACCGCTCTTATTCCTCCACTTGGGACTCGACTCTTAGCCTTTTTGCTGTGAGGCTCACGGTCAGACTCGATCGGGCAGCGTACGCGGACGCGCCGGCGGCGGTGGCGGCAGCAGGTCCACGGTCTCTATTCGACGGAAGAACGATCGCTGATGCGAGTTCGCTGCTGACTGGTTTGTTTCATTCGTAAGAAGTTCTAGAGGAGAAGGGGACATCAGCAGAGAGCGGTCGAGGGAGAGAGATATTGTAGTCAGGTCTCTATAGCGAAGTACGATGATGGTGACGATGAGGAAGCAGAACAGCAGAAGTAGTAACGAACTACTGTAACTCCACTGCTGCTGCTGCTGTTGCTCGACGAAGCAGCGACAGGGAAGGAACACTGAGGAAGAACAGGGCCGCTATCTCAGCGTGGCTCCGAAATGGCAACGGCTGTGCTAAACGTAGCGAATCTGCTGCTGCTGCTGCTAGCGATCATGAGAGAGAGAGAGAGAGGTGGGGGGGAGATACCGCGAGAGAGAGAGAGAGAGAGATACACTTGTCCAGCACTTGCCTGAGCAGAACGCAAAACGGCAACAAACAGACGACGAGGACAACACGACAAGCAGGTAGGCAGTCAGTCAGTCAGATAAACAGAGACACACGCAAACAGTCTCATACACGGCCACTTACGCCGCCGGCCAGCGGCCGCAGACCGCTACCCGCCGACACTCGACGCGGCCCTCCGAAAGCGCTGGGCCCGCTCGCTGGCTAACCGTGCTGATGCGCACGGAGTGCGGCTTTTGCCCGCAACCCAGCCCAGTAGTGGCGGCGGCAACAGCAGGAAACTATTGAGTGTTGCGGTTGTAGCCAGGACGAGAGAGAGCGAGGGAGAGAGAGGATCTGAGAGAGATTCCCACTCTACGAGCGACGAAGTGAGAATTTGAGGAATTTTAGCAAAACCAGATAGTCAGCCAGTTGTTAGCCAGCTACTATCGCGGCTCGAAGCAGGCGGCGTTTGGCCGCGGCGGCGATAATCATCGATTTTTCGCTGCGGCAGCGGCCGCGGCGGCGGCGGTGACGACAACGTTGTCTTTCTGTTCATCGTGAACGGAACGCAGCGGCAGATGATTCGATTCAGTCGATGTCTGGTGCCGTTTTTCGATTGCTGCTGCTGCCGTTGCTGCTGCTGCTGCGTCGGCTGCGACTGCCAATCGACGCAGGCGACCGATGCGAGCGTCGCGGCTGCCGCCGGTGCGAAATCGCGCGAAGCATTTAACGGCGCATTATAACGCGTTTTTATTTCTTTCTTGTTCTCTCGATGATCAGTTTGCTGCTAGACAGTGAGTCGGACAGACAGACGGCAAGCGAGCGGTCGACTCGAAATGAATTTTAAGGCTAATCCATGCGAAGGAGATGTCCTGCTGGTGTGTCACCGGCGAGATTTGAAGGACGCGCGTAACTACAGTGAGATAGGGGACACAGATATGGAGGAAATAGCAGAGAGAAAAAAAAGTGGAAAAATGCTCAACGGTGTGAACCGTGAATTTGGTCGCGTGTTCATCTTTATGCAATATATATATATATATATATATAGAACACTATGGCGTTTCCAAGAAAGCGACAAATCTTTGGGTGGGTCGTAGATACTATATATATATATATATATATAATAATTGCTGTGTCAACTATAATCGACCATTGACTTATCGCACGAGATACGTGAACACGTATGTACAGACTGAACGCTATTGAATTATAGAAAAAAAGCTGTTCGTCACGTCCGCGTATGAGTTCGCCTCTTCTCCTCAGTGGAATCATCGTACAGTTGTCAATTAGCACCATTTTTCAGATCAGCTTTGACCAACGTCAAGAACGGGCACGCCACCGAAGGGTCCAAAGCGAAGATGGACGATGAAGTCGGAATGAGCATCATTGAGTGGGTGGCGCCACGGGTGGTGCGGGTCGGCCACTCGTTCATCGGAGGCTGTTAACAATTACCAAGCTTTCTTTGGCTGGACAATTTTGTCAAAAACTGGGAACGAAAGTCAGCAACAAAATAGAGTGGTTATTTCTCTTCATCGGTTCGAGATATGACAACGAGGTTATATCGGGTTAAGATCCCGGAGGAGGGCCAGATAACATCTTTCAATGAGTTGCGGGACCATTCAAAGTTGGACAAAATTGGAATTCGTTTGCCAAAAACAATAGGTTATTTGTCGCAATTTTAATAAACAAGAATATATATATATATATATATATATATATATATGCTTGTAATAACGCTGGCCGGGCAGTGGTTCGTATAGCTCCCACGCGAGCTTCTCCACTTCGGCGGGTCCAGGTTTTGCTGAGTTCTATTTTAGTTAAATATTACTATCATTAGTATTATTATTTAATATTATATATGTAGTATACTAGATACTCGTTCGAGTATCCCCAGAAATGCCACCGTTACAGCCGACGGTCCCCATCGACCATTGGTTAGCACACGACGTACGAGGAGCCAGCGATTAACCGATTAGGAGAAGCAATTAATAGAGCTTCATCTTCATCGTACAAATGCCTCGTTTGAAGTGATGACGATCAGTATATATGTACATCTGTTCGGCATCGAGAGAGGAGACAGAGAGAGATGTTGCTTGTTCATTGCGATGTATCGTTACCCTTGTATGCCTGGGTACTCCTGTATTGTTTATGTGAACATATATTATTCTGTAAGCTGTTGTTTTCTCACTCTCTCTCCCTCTCTCGCTCTCTATTCCTTCTCTTGCTGTGACTATATCTAGCCGGCAACATCGCTGTCCGACAGGTCTCCCCCCTATATATATACACTCTCGCTATAATAGCTGTTGTCGGGGCAGTTCGTTATCAGTCGGAAACATCTCTGCGTGCGTACAGCGATTGGCCATGTTGTGTACCGCTGTGTTGTCGTTAAATGTCGCCGTTGTCGCCGCTGCGGACAAACGCAAGCGGCGGCTACAGCCGAAAGCAGTTAGCAGTTATACTCACACACATTGATTTACATGCACTTCGCCCTCAGACACTGGTCGAGATGAACGCCGCGGGATCAGCGCCGCGACGACCGAGAGTGGCCGACGCATCGCGCACCGGGCACCGCAAGCGCGATCATCACTGGCGGGACAACGATACAAACGATTGTGCCGGTGACCGCCGGCGGCGGCACGATGTAAGTATATATATATATATATATATATATATATATATATATATTTGTATCTACGTATGTGTGTGTCTATGTACGGGTGTAGCCTGTGACATGTGGCCATGTCGACCCGGAGGGTTTTCAAGTGCGTTTGCCGCCTACCAGCACAAGCGGCCGCTTGCTGACTATCGTTCGATGTCGATTCATCGGGCGACCGACCTATTCGCGTTCGTTCACCGTCAATAGCGATTCCGGTGCCGTTACCGTTGCTGCCGCTTGCTGTTGTGCGCTTGCGTTGCTGATGTCGGTAGAGTACGTCCAATATATATATATATATTGTATTGTATTGTACTATTATAGGCACACAGACGACGATGTCGACAGCGTTAGTCGACGGCAGACCGCACGGCGTTCGCGGGCGAGGCTGAGCAGTGGATTCCGTCGCTCCGGATAAGTCGGGTAAAGCTCCCGAGTCGACATTCGCGAACAGTCGGAACCCTGTGGGGGGAATATATGCTCTTAGTTGGTTGACGCTGCGATGTGCCGCCTTATCTGTCGAGATGGCCAAGATACGCCTAATGAGGCACTACGCTGCAGTCGACTGGCCGCCCGAACAGCGACGTCGGCGTTACCATCACCGTTGCTTTTGCTGCTACTGCTGCTGCTGGTCGCGGCGGCGGCAGCGGCGGCGGCTGTTGCTTCGGCGGACGTCGCCGAAGAAGAGGAATTAACACGACGCGCGATTGCCTTGACGTCCCAGCGTAGCAACGTCGAGAACAGCTGTGGCGACAACCGAGAGTTCTTTCAAAATGTGGCGGCGAAAAAAGACGCCACGATGAGTCGGCGTTAAGACGCCGCTAAGCCGGACGGTGCGCTCCGGTTTTCCGAAATCGCCGTTGGTGGGTGCGCGGCCAACGGATGAGCGCGCGTGAACCACCGAGTCGCCTTCTGCGTCGACCTTTCTGCGTCCTTCTTTAACGTTCCGAAACGAGCCCGGCACTCGCAAGCACGAAGCAGTCAGCCAGTGTTTTCGTGTGCCACAATACCGACGCGCCGCTGTTGATGTTTGTTCGTTTTGTTCCTGTCGTCGTAAGCTACCCCCCCCCCGCCTCTCTACCGCCGCTGCCGGGACGGAGGCCGAGTGTCTTCGGCAGCTGAGCGCCGCCGCTCAACGTCTGATTGTCGAGATTGAGTGGAGTATACTGTGGCGTGCTGCTCGACCCGACGGACATTCTCTCCCCAAAGCTGTTCAAGGGAGCCGAGCGTGCGAACTCGCAGGGCGGGACTTACCGCTCAGTAGCTAACGGTGATCCTTGGCTCACTGCCTCCGAGGTGGCTGTCTCCTTCCCTTGCCTTTGTGGATATGATCGTCGTTGAGTTGCAAGATGAAAAACTTCTCGGGCGGATGTTGTTGTTGTTGCTGTTGTCGTTGTCGTCATCGTTCGCCGGTGCCGTCCTCACCGCGATCGCCGACGTCGCCTCGGCCATCTGCAGCCGTATCTACTTGGTGGCTGGGTCGTCGATTTAGCGGCAGAGCAGGCGAGTGAGTATTTAATCCGATGAATGAAGACCAGAAGGATCATATTTAATACGCAACAACCCCCCCGGTCCCCGTCCCCGTCGACGACTCCATATCGCATCATCGACACTGCTGTCGCCACTGCTGGCAGTTGACAGCCGGGGTACAGCCGCACAAAGCAGGGCAGCCGCTGAACGAGGCCCGCGCACGAGGAGCGAGCTGCGTTAAGGGTTGCGTTGTTGTGTGTTCGTTGTTATCTTGGCCAAACGGCAACAGCAGCCGCGGCTCGCCCTGATAAGATGGTGACCGGCAGCGAAGCGAACCTACCCGGCGACCCGAACCGAATCCGACGGCGAGCTGAATACCGCGCGGGATTTTGCTCATTAGACTCACATTATCAGAGCGACGGCGAGCTAATCAACAGACAACTGGCTGCTGCCTGGCGAGTAAAGACAAGCATAGACTACTTCCCCGCTTTTCTCTCTCTCTCGGTGGAATGGGCGGATCGTGCATATATCGCCCGAGAATCGAGGGGACGGTAATTATTATGATTATTATTATATTTGGAAAACGGATACTCGGGATTTTCGTGACGACTGCCACAGCGGCTGCTGTCAGCTGCTGGGATTTGTCGGTTGCTGAGAAAATCTGAGAAAAGGATCGAGTCATCACCCATCGCGCTGCTGCTGCCACTGCTGCGAACAACTGTAATACATATAATAGCCATGGAATAGGAAGGGCGCATTACCCAGAAGATTATTCCCACAAGGATTTTTTCGGTGCAAGATTGTCGCTTCACAACCGTTAGCCCCTACAACTAACGAGCGACGATACGATGCATTTCGCAATGCACCGAGGTGGCCTCAAGCGATACCAGATTACTATTACACTGCTTCTGTGTATGCGTGTACGCTTGTACGGGTTCGTGGCGTACGTGGAACTGATCAATTGCGTCTACCTGCGCTGGATGAGCCATAAGCGTACTCAGACTATGCTTGACGTTCATCGACAATAAGCTGTCCTTATGGGTGTATTGTTCGCGGAAGTTCACAGTAGATTTGCAGGTTCAGTCAAGGCGAAATGATTCAACGCGATGTATTCTCATATCGCAATCTAAAATCGAACTCTTCTCACGATTGATAGATATTCTATTTAATCATCCAGGCTCACCAAGATTCTTTCATTTTCCAATTTGGCACGACTAAACGCCAGAGCCGAATGTCCATGAACAACAGGCGAATTTCACGTCGGCAAACAATAACCTGAACCTCGTACGTGCGACTGCACGAAGATTCAACTAAGGGTATACCCGTACTTGAAGAACAGGTATAGCTTCCAAACCTCCCAGTTCACTTAATAGTTCTCCTGGACGTGCGTCGACAAAGTCTATTTTGCGCGAGCCGTTTAATCGCGCGTGAGTACACGCAAGATATCGCCACGGCACACTAAACACGACGGACACTTCTTTGTATTCAGTGATGCCCTGATTAAGGCCTGGCCAGATCGAGGGCCGGGTACCAATGCCCACAGATGGCACATAACGATCCTTAGCCTATCCCACAACGTAAGCATATGCATATCGATTCGCCCCTAGCATGTACCCACCTCGGGCCCCGATGCATTGACGACAATTGAGGCCGACCAGTCAAAACACGCTTGGTATGTGGTGTTCCACGCTGATCTAGCGGCAGAGGTGAAAGTTATGTTCGATTCGAGCCCCGCCGCCGTTCACCCCACCACCCCCCGCCACCCCCCACCCCCCGGGGGCGTAACAAAGCGTAACGAAATGGACACGATCGCGCCGAGAGCCAGCGAGGAGACCCACTCATTTTTCATGCTGTCGACTTTACGCCAACCGTGGCTCGCGGGTTTGGCCTTGCCAAAACGAAGCCGATGCAGGGCATCGTCATTGAGTGGCTCAATGACGACAACGACGACAGTCAGACATAGGTTAACCAAGCAACGGGCGAACCACTCAGGCAGGACCGACGTCGCAGCGTCGCTCAGCGCAGCGCCGCGCTTCGTGAGGTGTACCTCGTGAGGTACTCTGAAGGATCCACTTGACGCGAGTGGCCAAGTGAGTGAGTGAGTGAGGTATTTAACAAACGAAGCAAGCGTTCGAACGAGCCCGCTCAATCGCTAGAGGGTGATTTTACAGACGAATGAAAGTCGGCAACAGGGACGAAGTGTTGTCTTCGCCGGCTCTTCGCCGGCCCTGTCGCTGCTCGTCGCTGCTCGGAGATCCTCCTGTCGGACGGAGGGACGGAGAGAGAGAGTATCTGTTCTCTAGTTTCTTCTCGGTTTAAGGCGGCGCCTAGCGCTCACATACCTGGGGGGGGGAGGCAGGGATGGACATGGGGAGATTGACATCGTCCGGGGTACGCCGGCGTTGCTCATCGACGAGGGACGAGAGAAAACGAAGCCGAGCTACCGTCGGAGGCTGCTGAAGAAGCAGAAGAAGCGGTTACAGGGTTACCCCCGGCGGCGTGTGGGTTTGCGTTAAATACGACGTAAAGTGTTCGACCCCGTTGATACGTATGAGAGAGAATTTGCCATCGCAGTGGTCTCTCAGTGGTCCGCTGACTCAGCGTAGACAGGTGAGCGTGGACGTCATCTTTGATAGATATTAGTCATGGTCGAAACAAGTGTCTGGGTGGAGAGTGACTTTCGAAGGCAAATTCGCTATAAATCGATGTCTGTGGGTGAGCAACAAATGAATTTGTCACGAAATTGATTTTGTGTTGCTATTTTGCTATCGTAATGCCAGGGGTGGCGATATAGCAATATTCAGTTTATTCGAGAATGGAGTAGCATTATATAACGGAGAAATTTAGAAGAGTCAAATTTGTGATAGCTGCACCTAGTGAAATTGATTAACATCTATAACACATTGACTAATTAAAAACAGTATTTTGGTTCTAAGTAGTCTTTTTTTTGTTTTTGTTTTTTAGAGGATGAAATTTTCTTCAAACGCACGGTTACCACCAGAGACATTCCAGTCTCCATGAAAGTGGGCCGATCCAGTGCAGGGAGGTTGACGTGGATGACAAAACGCCTCTGCCTGCTAAAACCATCCTCTGCTGAGAGTGAATCTCTTCCCCAGAGTCGGCACGCTTGGCATTACTTCGATCTCTGGGGAAGGTGTGTACTGCTCCGGCTAGTGTTCTATAGCCGGGTGCCCTAGTCTCAGTTCTAATTCGTCTGTCACTGCAGTGAAGTACACGACGTCACGGGTATAACTTTAGTAATAATTCACTACTGCATAGTCCGTAGTGTTCCCAGGAGCGGATTTCCGATTTGGCCTCGTAGCGATTCCTCATCGATCGCGCACCCACACAATCTTTGTCCTTTCGTACGGGAGCCACTGGCGGGGCAGGTTCGTCGCCGTTGTGGAACGGCCGATTCACGCCATAGGAACAGCATTAGCTCCTTCGCTGTCCGTGGCCTTCTGTGTTTAATGCCACTGTTTGCAGGGCACGAACATGTACCATTTTTTGAGATGTACCCCCCGATGTCATCAAGAAGCTCCACTGTCTCACGGTATAAATGACGCCTGCGAGTAGCGCGGCTGACAGGGACAGCTCTGTTCATTTGCTTGCTTGCTGTTTGGTCCAGTGATGCACATCGAATACGACAGAGCCGCCTCCGTATCGTTAATTGTGGAGAAGCAACGCCAGTGACGCCACTACCTGCTTAGTTACGTGGATACTTGGTGCCTCGCGTACTTGACACTGTCCGTACTTGTCAATGCTGCCGGCCAGCTCCGAGACAGTCTCCTAACCCGTCTCAATGCAGAATTACTCCCCTGATGAGAGAGCGGGATTCTCGACGAGCAGCAGCCAATGAACGAAACAACGTTGCAGTAGCAGCAGTAGCAGGATCAGCGAGAGAGAAAGACGGATTTCGAAGCGACCCTGTCGTTGTAGCCAACGTGCCGCGGCCATTCTGTTCACTTTGGACTCCTCGCTCCGTAGAGACCTCGTAACAGGAGACATGCCCAAGGCAGCGGCGGCCACAGAAGCAGCAGCAGTGCCAGTGGCAACCGCCGTCGCGGAGTCATCGATAGCCGATGATGTTGATGACGATTTTTGCCAACTCTTCTCGTTGCTGCCAATTCCTCTCTGTCTCTCTCTCTCTCTCTATATTCCGGTCTCTCACACAGTCCTGACGAATAGAAATGCCACTGCTACTTAAGTGGCAATGCGAACGAGTCCGACGGGGCGTCGCAGTCCGTCGGATGGATCCGAGCGACTGGGACGCCCCATCGTAGTAGGACCGTCTCAGGTAGGTATGTCAGATACGTCAGATGAGTCTGCCTGCCTATATGCTTGCTTACTTACTCACGGTGCGTGTAGTGCGGGTTCGTTTTTGAGAAGGGCGATACGCGATAGATAAAAGCTGGACCAATTCAAGATGGTGGCGGCGGCAGAGGCGGCAGCGGCAGCGGTTGAGGAGCAATTGCAGAATGAGCAGCTCATTGGGACGTACCATTAGATAGCAATGATCATATACGTACGTATTTACGTTCAGACACACAGACTTACACGGCAACGGACACGTGTACGTACATCATACCACACGTACATAGACATCGGCTAATGGCCAGAGAAACACGTAAGCGCTTACGCTTGTGGGCTGTCTCGGATCAGGCAGACGGGAAGGCAGTTGCGTCACAGCCGCTTGGGTCCTCTTACCCCAACCACTAAGGCGAATCGGGTCCTAAGGAAGCTGGCGGCAGGTCCGGCCAACATAATTCGGCAACGCGGCTATTGGAAGACCTCGCCCTGCTGTTGGGGAGCCGAACGACCGGGTTATTTCGTCGGCAGGACAAAGACGAGACAGTTTTGTGCTCGACGGATCCTGAGACCCGTCGAGCCGTTCGACCGGTCAATGATGAAGTCAACTTCGGTTCGAATGGTCTTTATATCTGTTGGGGGATGTAGAGCTTCTGCTGCTGGGGCGTCCAAGTGATCTCGCAAATGATCGTTTTTTTCGGGATTGAACCTGTTGGAACGGCTACATCGATTAGCACTGGTTATTACATACAGCTACTTTGAAGATTCAAATCGAAATCACAAGATTGTATGTTTAAGAGCTATTGCTCTGAAATGTATACTATTTACAATCCATACTGTAACAAGCGTCGATGCCGCCGTATTTCCCTCGGTTACACTTATATATATATTAGGTAGTCCGCTTCAAACTTTCGCCTCTTTAAATGCCAATAACTTTTGAACTAAATGAGTTAGAGTAAAGATATTTTGGTATGAGTTAGAGGCACTCTCCAGCTTTATTGACACACCGATTCCAGCATTCTGGGAGTTTTGAAATAGCCAAATATTTGCCATTTGCATTTCCATATATAATTTCGTTATCTATTCCTTTTGTGAGTATCTCGACGGTTGCATATGGAACCCCACCTATTGCCCTTTTTAATGCATGGAAACAACCATAATCACATGGGCTTAAATCAGGAGAATATGGGGGTTGATGCCATCGCTCAATATTGTTCCCCTCCATCCAGGCCGTAATTTCAGCAGTGCGGTGAGGTCTTGCGTTGTCGTCGAGTAACCACACTCGGTGCTGTTGATCCCCACGCCATTTGTTCATCAATCCTTTCAAGAAGCCGAGATATCGGGCAGCATTGAGTTTTTCGTTTGCCGCTAATATTTCGTAATAGCAAACACCCTTGATATCCAGAGCGAGTATAATCAACACATTTCGCCCGAATCTATCTGGCACTGCCACAGACGCTGCCACTTCACCTTGTCGGAGCCACTGTTTTGCTTGGTCCCTCTCAGGGGGTCTATCCAGGCTAACCCATGTCTCGTCTATCGACACGGTGTGCTCTAAGCGACTGGTTTGTTGCGTATAAGTCTTCAAATTAGATGTCGAACACTCCACACGCATTTTCATCTGCTCAGCACTCAGTATATGGGGAACCCATTTTGCATTGATTTTCTTCATCTTCAGTATATTGGTGACAATTGTATGACATGTCACCCGAGGAATCCCAGTTTCAGCCGGCAAAGACCTCATGGACCAAGCTCTGGTTTGCTCAAAAGCTGCCTTGATTCTGTCAATCCGTTCGTCCCTTGTCGCACCTGACCTCGATGGTCATCGGTGTCCATATCTCCACTGTTAAATCGCTTGCACCAATTTTGCACCGTTCGCAGGCATAAGGCAGACCTACCGTACACTTTCAGTAATTGCCGATGGATTTCAACTGGAGGATGTCCTTGGAGAAACAAAAACTTGATGATTTCCCGTTGATTTTTGTGGGAATTTGAACTTTCTGCTGCAGTGTCCATCTTTCTGATCGCATCGAAACCACTCAGTGTTCGAAAGGACGCCACGTTCCTGCCGCATGCCCACTCCAAAAATGAACGCATTGTGTAGCGTAGTTCGGGCTGTGCGCCATCCGAAAGGCGCGCAAATTTGATTGGGACAGCCTAATAATACTATTGCATATATATTATATGTGCATTGGAAGGTCAGCCCTTTATGCTGACATCTTTGATTTTTCGTGGTAGGCACCATTTTTGTATTCAATATATATATATATATATATATAATTTGGGGTTTAGCTCATATCAAGAAACTATTTGTAATACATAAATCAAATTGTGATAGATTGATATCGAACGGTTGTATCGAGATCTCGTAAGGTGAGTTTCGACAAACTAAATGGGCCAAAAGCGATTAGTTAGCAAAGGTAGGTCTTATTGGTGCATTAAAGAAACTGGCAGTTTCATGGTGGCCAAACTCCCTTACATGTTCCAGGTCGCGGGACTCGAACCTGTGTCCTCCTGTCGCTCCAGGCTCGAGTCCCGCGACGTGCTCCGATGTGCTCGCATGCGTAGGAACAAAACACGTGTGACCAGCGATGACGCCGACAGATATCGCACGACTTGAAATTTACAGCACACATCGACAACGTGTATGTCTATGGGCGTCTCAGTGTCGATAACAAACGAGTTGTCGCTGAACAGGTTTTCCGGCTACAGCAGCAAAATAACGCTGATGTCCAGTCGGCACCGTCCGACCAATTACTTGATTTCATTTTATACGTGCGGGATGCCTGCAGAACATGCGACCGTCGACACCACGTATGCTCCGTGTTGATGCAGCGGTTCAGGACGTGTTGTACTTTTCTGCCTATATTTTCTTCGTCACGTATGCACTTATCGTAGTCACGCGTGAAGCAGCGAGACATTTCCACGGGACAGCGAGGCGGCTCGCCTCATCCAGCGAACGACCTAACGTCAAAACGCGTAGAGACAAATAGTGGACAGGATGGAACCGAATGACTAATAACGCTTTGCTCATTTAGATTAGCAATTTGCAGGTAATTTAGGTCGAATTTATAGTAGTAGCTCATAGGGCGTCGAGCGAGGAAGTAGTGTTTAATTTTGCTATACCTATTAACTTGAGTATTTACTCAACTTGTATCAAACTCAATGTACACTTTGCTTTCGTGCGGGGTTTCTAGCAGAATTTCAGCAATACTTCCCTGTTGCTTTCAGCATCGATCACTTGAAAGCAGCATATCATCACCCATCGTATGTCAATTCGTGCTGTCAGACGAGATGTGTATACGGATCTTGAGGCGTCGACAATAGCGGGGCGTCTCGCCAAGATGAATCGATCTTGATCAATGATCGAAGTGAACGATATCAGGTGCCGAAGATAACCCTTGTTATACCCCGTTGCAGAAAGGGGCCGCCGGCAATAACTAAGAAGCGCGCGAGACTCGGGATTGCTGGAGGGATGATCGCTGCCGATCTTGGCTTCACAACAGTAATGA
Organism: Stratiolaelaps scimitus; assembly: GCA_019614645.1. NCBI lineage: Eukaryota > Metazoa > Arthropoda > Arachnida > Mesostigmata > Laelapidae > Stratiolaelaps > Stratiolaelaps scimitus. The sequence goes on from JABWDB010000054.1 coordinate 446,685, forward strand.
GAGCACACTGCCGCTTTGTAGCATCAAGTGCTATTCAACGTACTGCTGAGGTAAATCACTGAAGGCTGGCCATCCAGTGAGTCCAGTGGGAGGTCTTCAAGCCCTGCTTGGCCACTTCACCACTGCATCTCTTCATCTGATGCCAATCTATCGAGGATTTCGATGCGAAATCACACAAGGGGCTGGCGATTGGGACTGAGGAAGGGTGAACTGAAGAGTGCATGTGACACATATCTATCTTTCGGATGGGAGAGACGGTTTTGTTGGAAAGAGCTTCGTTCGCTTAATTGTCTCATTAAAAACGACTTTTGTTCAATATGACACAAGATGCATACACAACGAGAACATAGATATCTATTTTTGTTTAAGTAGTAATAAATTAATTTAGTGAATTAATGAAACGATTCATTTTAACCAGCAATCGGCTAAGCTACGGTAGTTGTATATATATATATATATATATATATATATATATATATATATATGTACATGATTAATAACCTGACTGATTGCTGGTTAAGATTGATTGTTTTATTAACTTATTAAATTAATTATATATATTTGTTATATATGATAATTGCACGATGCACGATCTATCCTTAGAATTATCTATTATATATATATTTTCACAGAACTGCATCCAAACGTTAAATATGCATCAAGCCTGCATCGTCGCTTGCAATTTATGAAAGGTCTCGTTCTGCAGACGACATTAACCCCCAGACATCTTGCCGATACTCCACCGCTACGACGTCAATACGACTAATGCCATACGTATCAACGAGAACAGATAGATGCGGGTGGTCTGACAAGGGTACATATAGGCACAGCTCAATGGTCTCTCTCTCTCTCTCTTATGCCGACGAGTGCTCAGAAGCTCAAATCCGAAATATGGCTATCGACCGTCAATGCGCCGCTGTGTCAAATGTTCTATCAGTTCAACGAACGAGTCTCAAATGAGGGGCTCGAGACAAATGATGATGACGAAGAAGAATGCTGCCTTCCATAGTCCAGTGCCGCTCAGAGACGAACAGAGAAAGCATATGCTGACGTCGTTAGCCCGTCGATTAATGCGCGGATCGATGATACGGCATATGTGTACATTGAATTGAGAAGTACTCGGTGTTGTTGTATATTGATCATTCGGTTTATAAACTGGAATATGTAAGGGCAGGATCGACGTGATCTCGATTCGATTCACGAGCGGACAAATTGCACGGACAAATGAGAAGTTACGCGTTTTTTCTTCGGGTGATCTGGCTGTTGTCCAGAGACCTATGTATTATATTTCAATGCTCGAGCTTTTAGCTAACTCCGATCGTACTTGCTGCAAATGGCGAGTTGTGGCCGGATCCGTGATTCCCCTGTTGGGAATTTGACGCGCAATGCTTCATGAAGATATGCTTATTGGCTTAGTACGTTCACTATCCACGTCTTGGTTACGGTACATCAAGGTTTGCCAAGGAGGATTGATTTAGTATCAATCGAATAAAAGAGCTCAACCCTTGCAAGAAACAGACGATGGCCTTCTCAACAGTTGGGTCGAACCTCTACGTTGGTAAGTGGTCAGCTTATTTCTCGACGACGATATTCTTCTTTAGGTCTAGTGTTTCAACTTGAATTACTTCTGAATGCGCTCGTTATCTCGGCGATTTTCATTATTCCGATATGCAGCTTGTCAGTCTTGACTGGTTCAAGTACATATGATTTGCTTTAGACAAAGTGAAGTTCGGCGTTGGAGGGTTCTTTCTGTTACCGATATCCCGCTGTTGTTGGTGTTGTCATTATAGCCTGAATGTTTTATGCGCCAACATCTATTATACCTGGCTCAGTTCGTTTCAACCGACAAAGGTATGGACGAACCAGCCGCAGAATGCCGCTATGGTGCGCTAGGTGAAGCAGAAATCATTCGTCTCTCTGACCTCATATGCGGCGCCTATGACAATCGATGGCGGAGCTAGCTGGCAGACGAGTGCATTAAGTCAACTTAACAAGTCGTCGCCAGGTTCCGCTTCGAACTGTGCTTGTAACAAGTTGGTGACGGCCACATTGTGCCGAAGGTGTCTGATGCGTATCTGATTGCTGTATAACAGCAAACGAATCGCCGTAGCAGCGATAACGCGACCCTATTGTTTGCGTCCGTTCGTGGAATCGCGCGTTTAACAATATTTAATGGTGCCGCGATGAGCTTTATCGACTCAATCGATACCAGAACACATTGTCGTTTGTAGTGCAGTTCACAATGCAGCGTCCACTAGCATTGCGTGGCTGTACTGACAACTCACTCATATGTAGTATACCGGTATCGATTTCTAATAGTCCTGCTCGGTTCGTCGTTCTAGCGGTTTTGTGCAGAACGCGCTCGGGAAGCGGCGGTATGGAGACAGCAATGATGGCGGCTGTGGCGTCGATCGAGCAATCATGCGCATCTAGGTGTGACAACCCCTTTTTATCGGCATTCTGCGAGAAAGTTCAGTGACGCTGGCGCAGAAACTATGTTCATCTAGGTGATTTCGACGATCTCAACAATGGCAAGGCTCGAGTTTTGAACGATGCCCTTGGGGCAACGGGCGAACGATCGGTCGAAAAACTCCTCGATGAAATGTATCCGCAACGATAGGAATTCGCGAGTTCGTACAGCGCTTTCAGATATATACAGTAGCAGCCACCAAGACACCATCGTTGAGTGTTGCCCTGTGGTCCTCAGCTCCTCAGCAGCTCGACGACTCATCGAACTTGGATGGCTTCTTAATAGTCCGCAGATCTCCTTTTTGGGCTACTTTTGATGGGGTCGCCGGCATTCAGCGGCAATTGTATCAAAGACTCGTGCGCTACGGGAGATCATGAATGATATAGGTCTGAGAGAGAGAGAGCTCCTATAGGCATTTCATGGTGTCGTCGTTAGTGTTAGAACCCGTTCTGCGTCCCAGGCAACTCATGTAGAACTGAGTGATTAGCCTGGTGAAGAAGTGTCTTCAGTCCATGCTCGGCTTGATTTCCGTCGCTTCGATGATAGTGAGTACGGCTGGCGAAGTAGAGCACTTTCGAGAAGCTTCGCGGAATTGGGCTCAGTACCACGAAGAGATGGGGGGACGATATGGCCGATCATCGCCGAAGTAAGCCCCAAGAAACGGAGGCCAACGGCAGCGTAGCATCGAGCACCAGACGCCTGACCCTAAATAGGCCTCGCCGCCTAAGCTTAGGCCATCCGGGAGATGAGAAAACGCTTTTGGAGACACGCAGGATCAGGCGAGCTGCACGCGTCAGAACTCCGAATGCGTTTGTTTTAAATAGGAGGCGTATGAGGGAGGATCTCTAATGGGTGCACATACACTTGTTGCCATATGTTCATAAAGCGAACGAGCCACCGCCAACGGACAGCATCGTACGGGTTAGCTCGCTTGATCACGGGAGTTTCCATAAAACAGGCAGTTTCTGTTCATTGTCCATTCAGCAAACTTTCCGACGTTGAGCATGACCAGATCCATGGCACCGAAGTTTTTCGCTCTCTGGCGCATATTCCTCCTTGGCGAACAGTTTCAGCTATGCTTTGCATCACAGCTTTCTGACATATATGTGTTATATTGCAATGATGATTTTATGCACCATCGACGTCAGTCAACGCTTTTCTTCAATAACGCAGTAGATACGGAAGCGAATTCCTTACCATACCGTTGCGGCTGTTTCGCGCGACGCTAAAAACGAAATTCGGCTCGGCCTCCGCGGAGGTTTTTGAGCTGACAAGCGCCGTGGGGACCTTTACGTTGTTATCGGTGAGCAGAAATTTGATCAAATACTTCGTGGCGATAATCATTCCCGGTTGAAAGGAGATACTTCCCCTAATCAGCTTCGATCACCTTCAACGTCGTTCTGTGCTTGGTGTCCCAGGTAGAAGCTCTGGGAAGCATTCGTTTCAACTGTTCCTATATATATATATAATAATTACACAGCAAACAATACCTTGAGAAGGTCCCGTGGTCGCTAGCGGGATCTGAGGTTCTTCAGAATCCCGTTAACGATGTTGTCGAAAGTTACTGTTTGTGGCGAGCAGAAAACGAGTCCGAGATCAACTATTGATTTAAATGCCGCCAACCTATGATGCGTTTTATTAGCACATTTCGATAGAAGCATGGCTATGACGCACCCGTTCACCGCCAGAGATTGGACAGTGGTAATCGATAAACTTACGAACGAATTCGATATGTAACTATCGCGTCGTTAGTGGACGTCGAGTTGTTCGCACAGCACAACACCACAACTGATAACGGAACACTTTCGTATAGAACAGGAAGGTCTTCGCGGCCTCTGGCAACGATGCCACCGGGGAGGATAGTTCTTGTATCCTCTTGCTGAAACCAAAGAGACCCTAACGTCATCTGGACGAGGATCCGTTTTTTTAAAGGATAAAGATTGAAAAGTTGGACAGTGCCAAAAATCCTGTCAGGAATTGTTGAATATATATATATATATATATATTGGGTCGTTCGGATATATATATTTCGTACATCGAGAACGTTGATAAATTTCGAAGCACGCGTCAATTGCCAGGTGCATTTTGACCGGTTGACACTTGAGTCAACCGAACTGAACTAGCGCTGAGCTCAATGTCAGTAAAAACTGACATTGAGCTCAGCGCTAGTTCAGTTTCTTAGAACGGACGTAAATCTAGAAGCTTAAATATGAAAACCAAATTTTTGTTTCCTGAATAAACAAGCCCGTATGAAACTCATAGAAAACTGGTAAAGATGTCGGACTGGCAGGCGTTTCCGTAAAAACATTTAGTAACCGGTGCAGGAAGAGTGACTGGGCCGTTGGAGGCCACCGGACGTGACTTCACTTCAGGACATCTCACCAGCGAACGAGTTGCGACAATTGCTCCGTAACCTTCGAGTAAACTAGAGGTTGGGCCACAACCTCTTTATCAGCCTAGTCTAGAATTCCCTACACCAAATGACCCATACGCAAATGGAACGTAAATCGAAAACAATATCGCAATATCGACCTTGATGGAGGCCAACAGTACCCATCGGCGGACGTCAATCTGCATTTTCTCCATCTTTAAGCCCTTGTGTTTGTTTCCGTGCATTAGCAACAGGGCAACTGGTGATGCGCATTAAGCAAACATCGATTTGCTTCAGGCTCGCTATATAATATATATATATATATATTTTTTTTTATATATATATATATGCTTTTACACATGTGGCAGTCTTTTGTTTGTGACATTGCTCGCCGCTGACTGTGCGCGAGTTTTCAAGCAACGACGACTACACCATCCCTGACAGTTATTCTGTTCCTTTTACCACATATTGACTAATATGTTATCGCATTTATCCATCGACTGTGATCGTCGGTATAGATACATCACAAATAGTTCGGCTAGCTCTCGTAGCCGGCGCCGTAACCCCGCCTTCATGTCCCTTGCCAACGAACGCAATTCAATCTGATCTTTGCAGCCAACCAACAAGCGGACGAGAGCCCGGGATGGTTTTTGCACTTGGCAGAGTCAAGTCATTGACGCGGCGACGGCCTGCTTTCTCGGCCCGTCACGTTCGGGGCCACTACACTTGAGTGAAACTGGAAGTCGAGGAAATTCTTCACTCTCTGCTCACTACAGGTGCTCATTTACGACAAGACGCGCGGCGAGTGTATGCGAGGCAAACGTGGAAGGGCAGGAGCGGCCTTTTCTAGCTTCGTTTATCGGGATGTCGCCAGAGTTGGACCGTTTGCCGCTGCCGGGCGGGCGGGCGGGGGTAACTTCGGTACGACGAACTGTGGTGTCACTACATCTGACCTACGGTCGCGGGCACACGCGCGGAGGGAAAAGAGTTGACGAGTCTCGATAATGAGCCGCCTAATGAAGAAGTGGTCGGCTTCTGGCTGGCTGGTTTCTGTCTCGACGTGTTAATTGTTGTGGATGTAAATATTCAGGGTGTCATGAAGAATGTCGGGTGGAAATTCTCGGACGAGAATAAAAATGCCTTGGACATCCCATCCATTGAAGTCTCTATACGATCTGATAAGTAGTCTATTGTCTGTTATAGTATATATATATATATATATATATATATATAGTTCATTCTTCTCCTTTAGTGGAGCTTCTCAAGATGATTGTGCAGAGTAAAAATGAAAAATTATCATACTTAGAGGATAGTGACTTTGAATAGATGGACGTGTCCAAGGAATCGAATCCCCGATCGATTCCCTATCGGAGAAGTGGTTTACACCAGTTGGCTACTACGCCACGAGGCAATTAATTTCAAATGTTCCCGTCGAACACAAAACGACATCGATGTGTCGTGTGGTAACAGTGTATTCACGTACTTATATGGAAACATGCGCTATTTCGCGTGATAGAATTGAGTGGTGAGTTGTTTCTTAATTTTCGCAATAGTCATCTATTTACCAACTTTACGTACTTCAGTTAATAGATGCTACCTTAATGGGTTCGTTCATACCTCATACAATTATCATGGTAATCGAGTATTCGCAAAAACGAAAAATCATAGAAGGTTGATTACTCATACTCGGGTAATTAGGTTGTCCCCTGTAAAAGTCTCGTGGTGAGCGTCTTTACCTGCAGGCGGGACATAGCGGTTTGAGTTCAAATCCTACAAGACGCTTTGGAGATCTTTGGAGTTCCTTATCGTCCTTCTGTATCAGAGGATTCTTGCCAGGTATGGGATGAAACAAAGCAAAATGTGGCCCCGACAGGTCCTCAAAATAATAATAGGTCCAGTGCTGAGGCCTATCGTACAGGGGGAACAACTGAGAGTCAGCTCAAAAAAACAGGCAGTTATAGTCATTTGCCGTGGGTCCGGCAGAGGATGCCAACACGAATTTCTCCTTCGCGCAGCCTAAGCGAAATAAGTTAGAGAACAAAAGTACATGCTTCCAATACTTTTCCATCGGGTTGGCCTCCCTTTCGACCCCCTTACTAGATACTTGTTTCAGAGCGTAATTCCTATCTAAAGTGGCGCATACTGCGAACGCTCATCCGAGCATTGGTTGTTTACCCGACGAAATATAGCTTCAAAAAGGCCAACAACACAACGGTCGACTTGTAAATTTGTTTCTGCTGATGGAGCCACAATAGCGCAGTTCTATGTGTGGCATATTCCCTGCACATGCGCACAGCAAGGCAGATCCAGAGGGTGAAAGAGTGTCGATACTCGTCCTTCCTCATGTCGAGTAAACAACACAAGGAAATGAATGGACTATCGGCGGATCACCATGAACTGGTGGATTTCCGCAGCCGTGAATCAACTATGAACACGAGCTACGCGTGACGTAAAGGCCAACGGAGGAGGGCAGGCTAAAGGGAAGCTTTTCTGCGCTTTTCGCCAGGCCAGATACATAGGAGCCAACAACCGAGAAGTGCGGCAAGAGCCTATCGTAAGGGAGCAAGCTTCCTATGAGATATGCACTACTCGTCAGAGAAGGGGGGAACGAGGTAAATGCTCAACCGTCAGCGAGGAGACCACTGACTCGCTTACTATAGAGAGATTGAATGGCGCGAGGAAAAGTGTCCGCTCCGCGTCGATGACATAAAACATGCATACGTATACACAGGGGCGCCCCGCAGTGACCAGGCTGCTATGGCGGCAGGAAGGGTATGTCTGACGGGTCGGGGAACAACGCATCTGGTGTCGACTAGCAGACAAATGCGGAAGGAGAGAAGGGACTCCTTTTTAAGGGATGCTTTTACGGAAACGTCTACTTTTGCGGCGTTCTTTCTATGAGGAAACACGTTTATTACTGGTTCGACTATGACTACTTAGTTGTGCTAGAAGTGCGCTAGTCACAACGATGATTACCAGTGGACAAAATGAGATCCTGCAGATAACCTGTTAACCGAGCGTATCGATGAATCAAAACGTCACGTACATATCGGTGTACTCGCATAGTTGCATTGAAGACAATGCGAAGACAATAGATTTGGTCCAGTGTGTCAACATTTTGCTCTTCTCAAACAAACCACATGATGAAATGAGACGTTAGTGTTATATACTTTGACCTAATTTTAACGTAATTATCAACTGAGGCACCTATGTCTAATTCTATTAATTCTAATAATATGATCGATGCAATGATGAAATTCACCGTGCGCTCGACTACGTCAACGGCATTAATTAGTCGATGTTCCTCTCGCCACTCTCAATCCGTCCAGCTTGCTACGCCTCGATACTGCCACCTCATTTCAGGTAGAACACCCGAACCACGTTTCGGCTGTGACCAGCAAGGGCAAGCAACTCCGACCGAGCGGGTTTAATTATATAGGGTGTGACCGAACCAGCCAAGCAGACTCGTTAATATCGCGCGAAGGGCTCCTTAGGCATGCGTGGTATGCACAAGTGCTCGTCGAAAACAAAATGCCGCTGGAACATCTCTAAGGAGGAGTATACACACTAAAAGGCCACACGGTCGATGGGCAGCACAACCACTGCCGTCGCCGTCAGCACCGGGACACCAGCCACCGCGGCTCTCGCGGCTGGTGTCGGCGGACGAGCAAAACCAGCTCAATGGACCCGGCCGAGCCGAGCAATCGAGTCGATTCGAAGGTTTCAACGACAGCCGATCGCGATGATGACGACGAGGACGCAATAACAAAAACCGTCATTTAGATCAAAGGAATGCCTGACCGGAGGCGGCGGCGGCGGTGGCGGTGGTTCCGATGAGAGCCGGCGCCGGAGGGGGATCTGTTGTTGTTGTTGGTTAGAGAGACAACGGAGGGAGGGTCGCGTCAGGGAAGAGAAATTTTCTCTGCCCGGATCATCACTTGGACAAATGATCGACGGATGGAATCAATATGATGTCGCTATTGTACACTTGCTGTGCGGTTTCTTTCCGTGCAGCTGTATCTCTAGCTGCATCTGCGGCTGTGGTTGGCTCGTGCAGATGGTGCATTATGATGCGGCAATAACTAATGGGTAAGCACATGTCAGCTGTTTAGCTTAGACAGATACTCAGTCGCGCTGACATTTTGAAGCGTGGCTAAATTTTCCGATGGTACATTTATAGACAATTGGGCGATTGCGGTTATATTATAATTCATTATTGGCCGAAGCCTGTCTCAGCTGAGAAATTAGCATTTGCTACATTAACTAAATACAGATACGTTACACGTGCCGGTGGCAATTATGGAACAACAACAGCAAGAGCAGCAACAACAATAACAATGAACATAATAGTAATAAAGGCGATTACTAAAAAGGCCAACAAAACTGACCCGCTCGACCCAGGTGATATCATACATAGCCTAAGCATTGTTAAAATTGCAGTTCCTTTAATAGACCAATAAATCTTTACCTCTTCATAGACAACTTGTTCATGTCAACCCAGACGTGCTCTTCGTCCGTCGATTCTCATCGTTTGATTTCGATAGCGGACATAAAAACGCCTACTCTCCAGTACTCCCCGTTTATTTCTCCCGATAGCCTCCATCTCTCCTTGTGGAAGCGGCCGATTTAAACCCACATACACATACACCACCCAGCTAATACAGCCACCTTTCGACAGCAACAAGGGATACCTACCGCCGACTGCTCGCAACGGATGGCCAACGCAACACTGAGTCGAGTCCGCTGCAGCAGCAGCAGCAATAACAACAACAGCCTCCGCATCGTCTAACTGGTTCACCTCTACTCTCATTCCTTCAGTCGGCCTCATGGTGGGAGAATGTCACACTGCCAAACAAACTGTCCCCGAGCTTTCTCGTCTATTTGAACCCGTACGGGTGTCTTAGATGGTTGTGTCAATGCGCGTGCGTGTGTGTGTGTGTGACGGCTGGTGTAAAGTGTGCCTTAATTTTATGTAATGAATTTACAACCGCGCACGGGCGGGTCCGGCTTCTCGCTATCTCTGCATCTGTTCGCATTGGCCTCGATGCTCTGCCGCCAGTGAGCTGACGACGCTCCTGACAACGGCAGTGACAGCATCGCCGATTGCCGTTCTCTACCGCTGTCGCGATTCAAGAGGAGCACTACACCGAGAGAGAGCGAGAGAGAGAGATAGAGAAAGATAGGTCGGGGAGCGGGGTGGTGCTGAGGCTAAATCAGTAGTGGAATAGACCGAAGCCAAAAAGGAATTACCACAGTGCGAGAATCCAATAGGGATGCGCTATGTGGAAACGATTACCGTGGAGATCATTCCATTTCCGCGGCACTTCGTCGTATCCTACGTTTCGAATTGAAGTCGATGAAGACGTCACTGCACAGCTAGCTGCTAACAGATGAGCAGCAGCAGCAGCAGAAGCCGATTTCGAGTCAGGGATCGCTGAATAGGGCAAACTAAATTATGGCTATTAAGTTGAAGGAGGCGATTTTGTTGCGGCTGCTGTTTCATAGGAAATATCGGGGGAGGGGTCTGGAGTGTTCTCAGATCGCGGAGACGACGACGCTTGAGATTAACACGTGGTTAACTGTTTGACTAAGTATAGAAAATAGCTTGCAGAGCGTACTGACGGTGCCTTCTTAGTAGACGCAATTGAGCGCTCCTCAATCCCGAAATTTATTACAACGCGAACTTTACTGCTGATTAGAGATGTGTACAGGTGAGCTCGATTCCCACGGTGATTTCGCCACAATTATTTCTAGACGATGCAGTTTGAGGGCTACACATGTGTGTTATATGTGTATATATATATATATATAGGAATATGGTAGCTGATATGTATTTTACATTGACATTATCCTTCTATATTTTAACTGTACACGACAAATTCAGCATTGCCGTAAAAAGTGACAATTGTCAGCAACAGACTTCGCCAGCTTCTCACCCGCAGTGCGCTATACGTTAATGGGAGTTGTCACCACCAACACGCCTAATTGCCTTTACCGAATACGCCACCTTCTTGAATCCACGCTCTTACAAGTCGGCAACAATCAGTCCGTTAAGGTTGTATTCGTTCAACCAGACACTTAGCTAAAATAAATGGCTTAATCGAGCTGTATGCTTACACATGTACAATGAGTGCCATTGGTCACCGTAATCTCACTTGGACAGTAGGAGGTCGGTACTATTTCATCGGCAGTCACTGACCGGACTGTTTTTACATTTCTTCTGATTCCCCGCAAACCTATTCAGGTTGGGTAGCCACCCGGGATCTCTCATATTTTCTGTGACCGTCAGTGGCCGCCACCGGCATCGATGGCCGCCGTCGCCACGAACGACAGAATCTTGCTGCAGCCGCTGCATAGGTGGTAGCATCGTGTTGTTGTTGTTCGCTCTCGACGGGGCTCTAAAGGCGCCGTTTTCAGAGTCGCCTCGTCACGCGTTCGCTCAGCTCAGCCACGTTGAGATATACGTGGGGAATCGTCTCAAGTCGTCCGTTGACGACGGCGACACGGACATTTACCGCTATTACGAGGGTTTAATAGCCAAATGTTGGGACTGGGACCTGTAACACACGACGACCTTTGTATCGCTGCGGTGAGCTCGCAGAAAGAAGGACAATCACGAACAACAATCATTGCATAGAGATTGCCATTGTATCATCGTAGTACCTCATTTACCCATTGTGATATATATATATATATATATATCACAATGGGTATATATATAAATAAAGAGAGAGAGAGAGGGAGATTTCAGTGTTGCAGCAGAAACGTGTGCGGAACTACGCGTAGCACTCTTCATTGGCTGAACAAAATTCACCTCGTAGCGTGAATCCTACACATTGATGTCCACGATGCCTATTCTGCCTTGAATGATGACAGAACAACCCGCGGGGGGCGGGGACGAGGACGACGAGGCGAGAAACAGATGCGCTTTTTTAACAAAGATGAAATATGATGTATAGTTTAACAACGCCTAGCACTGAAACGCTCAGCAGCAGCAGCAACAGCCGTAGCGGACCAGTGACAACAACAAAAACAACACAATCGACGAGAGATCGGGAGGCGCCACAGGGTCTGAAGAGACAACACCTGACGGTGGAGTTCGCAATACGGGACGGGCGTATGACAAATTTGAGAATCGTGCAGAAATTCTATTTGTCGAACAAGATGCAATCTCGGCGAAGAGTGATTGAATACCGTCAATTGCTGTAAAGCAATTCTAAATATATTGTGCTATACCGCCACCTATGAGGTTTTGTTCACACGCGAGTGATGAACATATGGGAAACGCTACGAAGTGTGGTGTGTGTTAGTTAGTTCTTGTGTAAGATATATATCTATATATATATATTCGACCATTATGATATGTAGTATGAATAGAGGCTATCTGCGCTGCAGGCAATGTAATGATGTATCGCTTTAAGACAACCAGCGTCTTCGAATCGGGTTTATCAGCGGGGGACGCCATCAAGTAAATGAGTTGAGCTCGCCATTTATCCCTATTATATTAAATTATTGCGCAGCTAACTAGCGCCTGAGGCGGAACTTGTCAAATATTGTAGGCCTGTGCACCGTTTTCAGCACGCGTTGATTCTTCGTCATGCCGAAATGTGAGTACGCCCCAGCACTTGTATGATTTAAGAACTGTGCTAGGGACATTTGTTTAGTAGATAAATGCTAATTATGCATGAGGGATGTGCTGGATGCAATCTCGCAATGAACCAGCTTTTGCCTGCTGGCTAAAATGGGTGAATATTCCACTCCACAAAGTTTGACGTTGTTTTCTAACAATTCGAAATGTAGCAGCCTTTTATGTAAATCACTAGAGACAGAATACAAAGAAATGATATCTCATTTGCATATACACACATAGAACTCGATAGGCGGCCGAGTTTTCTCTCAATTTTCCTCTCCATCCCTCATTTACCTATTCAAGCCACGTACACTTGCACAATATTTCTGCTGCTTCTAAGATGCTCCCCATACATATTTATCATATGGTGTGAAGACAATTAGACCGTCAGAAGTAGAACACGATTGTCGAGAGAGAGAGTGCCCAGAAAAGTAACGAAACACGAACATACAGACAGATCAAGTTCACAATCATATATATATATATATATATATATATATATATATATATATATATATATATATATATATATATATGTGTGTGTGTATGAGTAAGTAATTCTGCTAGAGCCTAGCTTTTTCTTGTTGTATTTTCCCTCCGTTGAACTCCATGTGTAATTGTCATGTTTCCATGGTGGAAAATTGCCGGATGCACAATTCTACTCGTCATCACGAGCGAACGTTCTCTACAAGTGTCTCAGAGTTGTAAAAGTTGCAGTGATCATTATGCCATTATTATTATTATCATTATTATCATAACCGTCCATGTATAATAATCATAGTAATAATAAGAATAATACGATAAATGCTGCTAGTCTGGATGAATCTCTTGCCTGCCAGTCCGGTCGCCTCAGCAAATAGAACAACGATAACAACAACAACAGCATCGGGCAAGCGTCTCACAGCTGTTTAGGATTTTTGTAGTGTCCTGTCTTCAAATTAGAGACGAATAAATCGTCAGATTAAGCCTTCTCCTCACTGCAAACGTTGACTTCTGCTCCGAGACCCTCCACGGCCGGCGACGCGCAGCAGCCAAAGTGTTGCTCGTATCTGAGTTGGTGTCTGACCGGGCCCCGGTCAGAATCGGAGCAGCCGGCGCAATCGTCGTCAAGCGTTATTTCTTGAAGCGTGAAGAACCTCGGCAGCTCCCGCTGCTGCCGCTGCCGCCAGAGACGAATCGCAGTTATACGATGGTAATGCCGCAAAACAAACAGAAATGCCCAAACATACTAATGACTTTATTCTATTTGTGTAATTACAGCATAGACACAGCGACACACATACACACACACACAAACACCGACTCGTCGCAGCGGAGTACAAATTTAATGGCAGCTAATAGAGTAAGAACAACAGCGAGAAGCGACACCAACGAGAGGACTCTGGTGAAAGGCTACATAGACATATAGTGTGTAAATGTAATATAATACATTCGGGCAGGACACGAACGCTCAAATAGGTTCAAAGAGAGAGAGAGAGAGAGAGAAGGCGAAGATAAACACCGCACGGAACGCACCCACAGGCAGCGGATAGAAGCAATATAAAGGGGCGCACAGAGTTTTATGGGACTTTAATTATGCTGGATAGAATGAGGATAGCGCTGTCACGTCGAGCAAACATTTGTCATGAAACACTGTCGCTGTGCCATTTGCTGTTGTTGCTGTACCTGCTACTGATGGTGGTGTTCTTGTTGCCATAATGGCCAAAAAAAAAGGGGTCTAATTCAGCAAGATTTTTCCGTTGCGCACGTTGGCGGCGCTAGACATGTGTCGTCTATGGCCTCAGTGCTGGATATCTCCGTCGACTGGCAGAATACGGCTACCTGTTGATCCCGTGCTCGCTTCCGGTTCGGTCTCAGACGAGGTGCGTTATACATCTGATCAGATAGTTACTGCTGTATGCTGTTACCTCGATGGCAAAAGCCGGAAGGTTATGGGGCCGGGAGGCTTGAGTTCAAGCGAATTGACGGGCATTGCAATGGACGCTGACATCTACACAGAGGTACACGACATCTCGATGCTGACGACGCGTTGTTGTTTGCGCGAGCCAGGTCATATCTACGAGGAGCAGTCGATAAAAATTCTCGTGGACTTGCGTTTTGTCAGCTCCCACTTGTTGATTTGACATTTATAGCGCATATACGTTTTTATTACATATTCACACGGATTATCACATTATATTTACAATTATATATATATATATATATATATATATATGAACTGTATGTGTTTTCGTGTAAGGAATCCTCCAATTAAATTATGCTGCCGCGATTTTTATGCTGGATACTGCAAAAAACAATTGTAATCTCCGCGGAATAATGAGAACTCGTTTTTAAGGCTAATTCTCAAGGGAGATGTTGTATGAATTCATGTGGAATTTTCCCGTCTCTGGAAAATGTTGTATCTTCATTCAGTCAACTGAACGTGTGAAAGCCGCAAGACGACCCGACCGAGAATCGACCGGCCGACTTGACACACTACACAAACATAACGATGATTAAATTAGCCGCATTTGCTTTAGGTGTAACAATGGGTGATCAGATTGCAAACGCAGAGGCGTGCGCTATTTCGTGATCTCATTTCTGATTCTCGTAAAGAACAACGTTGAAAAATCATGTTTACATCCATTATTTCAGTGGGTATGCATTGCATGCGGTCTTGCTTCACATGAAACCCCGGCCCGTATTCAGCCAAATGTAACCCAATTATGTCCACCGTTGTATTGCCATGTAATAGCTGAAATACACACATACAACTATTCCAGGTAAAAAAAACTCTGCACGGGATCTCTTGTTTAAAGACACTCAGATGTTTGCCGAACTCACGGGGTCGCCCGTATGGCGTTTTCGAAACTCTTGAGTCCCTAGGACACTTCGCTTTAGCTATGGACCACAACGAATTCAATGCTCGTTTCAACCATTTATCAGTCAGTATTGTTGAGTCCACCTTCGTTCAACTCGTCAACGTAGTTGCGTAGGTATTTAGTAGCACAGTCACACGCTGCAGAGGTGGAACGCACACATTCGCCTTGTAGTTAATGTGATCTGCTCGGTATATGATATGTATGATTTCATTCATTCTTTGAATAATAATAATCTTTGTATAGTAATAATAATTAAATACTAATTTCCTCATCACAGAGACGGTGTGATCTTTTCGTCAAATTACACCATTCGACTTGGGGAATAAATCCGTTCGAGCGATCCATATAAGATATATAAGTGAACTTAAGCATTGTAGAAATCGCAGTGGAAGAGGAACAAGTGCACTGGCAAAGCTTATACCCGTATAGTCATTCTCTAGATTAATTGTATCAATAAGGTATTATATAATGAAATTGTTGTTTGGAAAGATAATTAAGAAAGATACTTACATATGTCGACCCAAAAAAAAGAAAACGAATAAGCCGATAACGACTCTCTATTATAGTGGCTAGTTAAACTATTCTTAGAAAATATTTAGATTTCATGACAAAGGTTTTCAATGTCCTGCTGCAAGCCATTTTAGGAATCACATGTTATCATATAGCGTATGCGGTGCGTTTTCTGATCACTATTCCTCCGTTAGTGGTACTACTTTCTAGTCTATTGTTAAGTTAGAATAAAACTGTAAAACATATAATCCCTATTCTTTAAATTTTACTAAGGGATCAAGCCTGTTAGCGCCCATACTTCGACAGACTGCTCTGTCCGTGTACCAACTTGGAACATTTTGATCATTATGTTAACGTCTCGAATTTTCGCACGGTACACATCTTTCATATATATGTATATATATATGCACAAAATCGATCTCAGACGAACAAAGCCGCAGTCGTCAGCGACAATTTTAACTGTCAACTTGACAATAACAATACTTCACTAACTAACAAACTAATTAACTAACGAATAATCATCTGGACGAAATGTTTATGTTTGAACGGACGGAACTTAACTTTTACCGAAGCTGCATATTAACATAACATGGTATACAAACTGAAAGCGTGTTTAACAAACAAACAAAATTAGGGGATAACTGCTGTCGAAAGCTGGGTCAGGTGCATTCATTGACATCATTCTTTGCGTTATATATAAATATATATATATATATATATATAACAAAGTCGATATACACTGATATTTGTTTTTACCGTGGTTACAAGCAATCCGTAATGACTGATGCATACTCTGTATACAACAATATATGTATATATATATATATATATATATAAGCGTCCGATATGCCGCTAGAACTACGTGAATACAAGGAGGCTCCCGAAGTGATCTTCCTTAACAACGTTAGCATTGCAGTTGCTCCCTACGAACCGTGGTCGTTCGCTGATAACGAGCGAGAGTGTCGCTGCGGCTGCAGCACGCTCTACAACTATTTAGCGGCAGAAGCAAAAATCTTTTCTGCTTTGATTATTATCGTTACTATTATAGTGATAATGGTTAGATATTCTAATTACGGGGACCCGATGATGAGCCATGGCGTCGCCAGAAAGGCAGCGCTGGGAAGCCACTCTATGAGCTGTTGACTCGGTCAGCCATTTTGGCTGTCATAGTCGACCGTTATAACCATAACGAACAGTGGTGCCGGCTTGGGACGCAATGATGATTTTAATTCGTAGCGATTATTATTATTATTATTAGCGAGATGCTAATCTGCGTTTGAATGATTTCGTTCAGGGGACGCGTTTAGAGGATGGCGAAGTTCGCCTTCGCTGAAGCCTGATATCGTCGAGGTCCGCCATTGTTCAGCGAAGCGTAAGGCGACGTTAGGCACTGCTTCGTCGACAGTGAGGTCTACACGAAATGCCAAAGGAAATAAAAGCGCATATGCCACACACGCATAGGTCAAACAACAACAACGGCAGCAGCAGTAGCAGCTGCAGCAGCGCATGGCGAAACTTCACTGTAGAGCCCCAAACCATTGAAGAGTATCTCACCGTAAATATGCAGAATATATTGTATGTATATCACTATCGTGAATACATGGCTACGCTATGGTCCCTACGTTGGAAACGGCGAAGTCTCCTCATCGGGTGGGTGACTGCAGAGCGGTATACGTGGATCCGTGGAGCTTGCTCTGTTATCTCTGAATACTTATGTCGTGAACAGCGGGTGTGTGTGTGTGTCGGGAACCTAACCGATGGAGGGTCCCTTAACGAGCTATTTATCGTTAGAATAGTGTTTGTCAGCTGTTTGTGGCGGAGACGTGTGACGAAGACAGGGAGCTTGGACGTGTACAATTTCGGCACTTTGAAAAATGCATGATTTTGGATCCTGCCTGATCGCCGCATCGGACAGCGAGCAGAACCTAACGTAGCAACGAGAAGTTACCTAAGCAAACAATTAGGTGAAAGTGTTTAATCGTATTATGAAATATAATACACTATACTTGCAGTTGAAGATGGACCCAAAAAAAGCACCAGGAACAAAAAAAATGTGTCTAAAAAATTGTACCACCCCTTTTTGGTTAATAAAGGTGTATATTTGTATGTATTGTAAACAATAACCTGAAAGGCTTTTTAGGTCATATTTGGGTTTTCTCCGTATAAATGGCATAGGTGCCAGCACTAATTGTTTCGTGTCAGAGCGTATTGGATGCCACGATTCCGTAACCCTATTCGCAACGGGTGGAGAACAACGTCTTTATCAACTTCGTCCGCTGCGAAAAGTAGACAATCGCTCAGTTATTAGCATGCAACGCATACGTCTCAATGGAGAGTCAATAATTGTTTGACAAATCAAGGGATATGTGTACCACCCTCTGTCTTTCCGAAGGCTTCGAGAACCAAACGAATTTCGGGCTTCGAAAGAGTGTGTGAAAGGAAATAGTCATCCACTTCTTATTAGACCCTACATTACTGGCCGTTTCCAAAACTGGGCCAGCACATCGGGTGATATTTCGTCGTCAATTGAGGCAGATTGTCTCATTAGTGCAGTGTCATGCAGTGAACCGCGGCTGTACTAGTGAACAAAACGAATCCCTGTAGCTGCACCCACGCAGAGAGGCAGACAGATATACAGACCGAGCGTGAGTCCACCGAGTGAACGAACGAGGTTGAATGTGATCAGTGGACACTGTTCTGTGAACAGACTTCAGACGGCTGATTACCGCGACGCTCGGCTAGTCAAAATTCGTGCATGCTTACAGCGCAATAACCTGCCAGCAACAACAACAACAACAACAGCAGCAGCTGACAGTTGACGACTGGCGCCAGCCGTGAAGTAGCTGAGTGACATGGCCCGGCCGGGCAGAGCAGAGAATATCGGCCACGACTTCAGTGGCCACCCGCTGCAGCGGACTGTCTTCGGATCGACTACTCCTCGCGCAAATGCGACATCGGTGTGTTCAGGGAACAGCACGTATCGCACCGAACACGGCACATCGTCACTGTCTGCCTATAACCTCGCATTGAGGAGGCCGATCGTTACCCTAAGGGCAAGAACGGGACGGATAGTCGGCTCGAGGCGTAATTTTGAAACTCAGGAGGAGGAGGTGAACTGCGACAAAAGCAAACCAAGACTATATGGGGCAAGATCGATTAGAAGCTTTGGGGATGCTGGGGAATCGGTACCGTGATCGGCCTTGGGCTAAGTGCACCCTATTATGAGGAGATTCTAATTAATGACCTTGAGAGCGGGTGCGTATACAACACGTTCAGCTGTTAGCGATGCAAATGGAAATGTATACTGCATAGCTTAAAAGTTACAGTGAACTTGTGAAATGTCATATTATACATAGTTGATTGGCGCTTGCTAGCAAATCTCGTATGCATATTCGCCAATATGCCAGCCTACATTTTTCCCAACGGCCCAGCGACCTCAAGGTCATCCTGTATCTATGGACCCCTAGTATACGAGATCCTCGATGAAGTGTTTCCAAAATATGATACAAATATCATGCTTGTCATCGACTGCGAATGTCAACATCCGCTATATTGGCTGCCTGTTAAATCGTTGAATGGGTCACCAACCAAGATGACCGAAACTCCGTCGTACCGTGTCGTCGACTCAATGAAATATCATCACATGGTGGTTAGCTATAATATCTACATGCGATGAGAGAAAGAGACGGTGTGCATTTTTGTAAACTCACTATGATACACCGAGACATTTCTTCCTTTACTATTGACAACGGAGATCGGCCGCCCTTTGAACGCCACCGGCAGATAGCGGTCACCTTCAACGTAACATCTTCTTACGTGCGTGTGCTATCCTATGTGCGTGTTGACTATACATAGCTACCATAAGATATATAGATGGCCTGCACGCGGAGTGGCCAAGCTGCCCACAACTACAACACGTTGCCGCCAGGCGTTGGTCCAATGTTTTGTCGAAATGGTTTCATCGGCTTTGCGCATATTGTTGACAGCATCGATTATTCGAACGTGTCCGACGTGACCTCTTTCGCCCTGGCCCTGCCTAGAAAAAGAAGTCTGCATTTGGTGGCAAGTTGACAAATTCGGAAGATTCACTGGAAAAGCGTTCTCGATTCGCATTTTGATGAAGATGACTGATTACTTGTATAATATGAGATAACGGTGAATCAGTAAGTGAGGTGAAGATGGCAGTGGTAAGGTGGATGAAAATTAATGCGATTTGCTCAAATTTTAAAGAAACCAACCTCGAAATCGGTGAGAGCCGACGTTTGCACAAGGACAGATGCACGCGTAGGTTTGCATGCCTTCCTAACTTAACTTTTTTTCAGGATTGATATCAATCATAATGCCAACCTAGTTAGCAATTATCATTTAGTGTTTTGCTAAAACGCTTGCCATGTCTTATTTATTTCGACAACGGTTATAATGATGTCTACAACCGAATTGGGTGGCGTTTACCGTCGGTAAAACACGGCGTTCGAGGATGGATTTTCCCGAAATATATTCATCAGAATATTTGGGCATACTCTATCTATCATGTTTTTTGTTACGTTATCTAAACGTTCTGAATCTAACCATCGGCGATTTGTTCCTCGGGGTGAGACGATCGGGGTAAATACAATATATTTGCTTATTTTGTGAATACTTCCTCGAAAACACAGACATTCCACTGCTGGGAAATCAAGCTCCGGAGTTCGAGCGTCTTTGCCCATCTGGGCTACTCCAGCATATCGAGGTCTGCTATACGGGTTGACAGTCAGCCGCAGAGCGAAGCTTTTAGATTTCCTCAGCATGGGTTTATGTTTTCGAGACTTGTTCGGCGTGGTTCGTGAAAATGAAACCCGAAGAAGAAGCATCGATTTAAGCAGTTCTCAGCTCAACTTAGACCTTGGCCAAAAGGAGAGTTCGAGCGCCTTTAAATCGAACTCGATTGCTGTAAAATATCATGCTGCTTCTCTTCGGAACGCGGAGCAGATTCGTTTGTGTCACTCCCCCAATGCTCATTCGCTTTAGCCATTACAAATTAAAATAGAATGACTTAGCAAAAATTATATGCAGGGCAGATACATCGTGGAGACACCACCTGACTGTCGATGCCGCCGATTATGTTGGGTCAATTAAAAAAAATTCAACGGCAAACACGCAAGTCCCTCCGGTGGCACCGATCGCGATCGGCGTCTAAACAGGAACCTCCTGATACGAGAGACGATTCGAACGCCACCTTATTTCGGCAGGTTCGTTTCTTCAGCGATATTGCCCCCCCTCCCCTCTCCTGCCCGGCGATCGCCGCTCCATAGCTACACAAAAACACAGTATTGTGCCCGTCTAATAAATAGATCTCTGCTCAGATATATATATATATATATAGACGACAACAAGAAATGCAGAGGTGACTTTGACGGAAGTTTTCCTACCCGATGGCCGAATTTGCCCGAACAGCAGATCCTCTATGCGACGCCGGCCGTCTAATAGCTAGCGCTCTCGTCTCGTTCATCTGCTGCCGCTGCAGCCGATACTGCCATTTTTTACTACGCTTTTTCCGTATTGCGGCGCCATCTTCACGGGGGCACGTGCTTAGGGTCGGTGGCGGCTCCAGCACCGGAGCGCTTCGTCGCCTTCACCACCGTGCGCTCTGGTTGTGTCTCTCCCGGAGACAACCACGCGCAAGCCGGCTACACCGTACCGGCTGTGACGTCCATTGCGACGGCCCCGGCAGCGCCGACGAAACAGCGAACATCAGAATATCGTAGCTCGATCGGTGTTGTTTTGTCAGGCAGAAGACAACGAGGACCCGTCTAAGCATCGAAAGGATTCGTCTGCTCTGCACATGCCGCTAATTTATGTCTCTATTATTATCATCATCTCGTTCCCCTATCGACTCCGATTGTTATTATGGCGCGGCGCTGACCGACCGCGCTGCCAAGCGTCGCCTCATCACGAAGTCAGTCTGGGAGGAAAGCCGAGTGAACGCTGGCCTAAGGAAAGCGAAGCGCGCGGCCAACGGTGATTACATATATGGCCGAAAGACATCTCCCTCCACCCCTTGATTGGCATACATGTACATACACACAATATATATATATATATATATATCTGTATATTATAACAGCAAACAACGGCATCGGTCCATGCAGCTCCGCTATACGTGGAGAACCGGTTTGATCATGTGTTCAATGTGCGTTTGTCGGCCGCTTTGTCTGACTGACCAGTGACGGTGGTCAGTCTGCGTGTTCGTCTATACTTTATTACTTTCTACCTATGTCGTATATGTTTAGGAGCCGCATGTATGAACGGGAGGAGTACGTAGCAAATGGGAAAAGGGCAAGCCTTTCTCTCATCGTGATTCGATGCATTACAGCCCAGAGTGAGTTCGTAGCCAGGCAGGGCTGCCTTTTGCTGGACCTTCGGCGTACACAACTGTCCGGCGACATCGACCGAATTTCGTCGACAGGTTCTACGTCACGGTCCGCCATCCGGTGGGGAAGGGGGGGACACGCTCGTAATGACTGAAACGCTAAAGCTAACGGAATATGTCGGTCTTTGATTCGACGATGTCGTGGTACTGGTGGTGCTGGTGGTGGCGACAGTCGCGATGTTGTCCACGGGTGGTGGTTGTCAGCATGAAATCACAAAATAATGGATGAGATTGGCTGCTAAGATAGGCCGAAATCGTTTCATCTAGGACGTAAATACACGGCGGTTTTAATCGAATTTTCATATAGTGTGTGTGATTTAATGAGTTCTCACTTTCATTAATTGCCTCTCGGCGTACCGATGGGTGACGTTATAGGAGAGGCACGCGTCAACTTGGGTTAGCTCATTACTCTTCGTATATCGACAGCTAATTGTTTTCGGTTGAACTAGAAACCCTATAAGAAAGCTGGCCGAGAAAGCCGTTGCATATATTCGTCAGGCCGCGAAGCCATATAAACGTCGATTTATGACGCCTCACGTAGGATTTTCGGGCGGATAGTTAATGAACATTGCAGCTTTTCAAAGAGGGACATCGTAGTTAACACTAATGTCCATAGTAATGAATAGAGTCCAGGATCGTCATGAAATACACAGGGTCCGTTTCTGCAGCACATATATATATATTTGGTGGGATCGCCTTCATAACTTTGAACCTGCTGCGCTTCGCCTGCTGGCTCTAGGCTATATCATTCAACGGGAAAACTCCCGGGAAGTTTTTGTTTCTCCAAAAACACCCTCCAGCTGAAATCCATCGAAAATTAGTGAACGCGTACAGCAGGTCTGCCTTATGCCTGCGAACGGTGCGAAGTTGGTTGTTTCTCCAAATACGCCCTCCAGCTGAAATCCATCGAAAATTAGTGAACGCGTACAGCAGGTCTGCCTTATGCCTGCGAACGGTGCGAAGTTGGTGCAAGCGATTTAACAGTGGAGATATGGACACCGATGACCACCGAGGCGGGGACCACAAATCAGGTGCAACGAGGGACGAACGGATTGACAGAATCAAGGCAGCTTTTGAGCAAACTAGAGCTTGGTCCATGAGGTCTTTGTCGGCTGAAACTGGGATTCCTCGGGTGACATGTCATAAAATTGTCACCAATATACTGAAGATGAAGAAAATCAATGCAAAATGGGTTCCCCATATACTGAGTGCTGAGCAGATGAAAATGCGTGTGGAGTGTTCGACATCTAATTTGAAGACTTATACGCCTCTAACTCATACCAAAATATCTTTAGTCTAACTCATTTAGTTCAAAAGTTATTGGCATTTAAAGAGGCGAAACTTTGAAGGGGACAACCTAATATATATTTATATGCAAGTGCATACAGTCTTGAACAGAAACAGATATATGTATATCAGAATGTGACGCCCACCTGTGGATAACAACACCGAACATAGGCGAGGGCTTATAGTTGTCTCTTACACACAACGTAAATCCATACGACTGCACGCACAAGTTACACGGCAATGGCGTTAGAAGGCACATCCTATAGTTTGAGACGTGGCGTTTTACGAGACGAAAACCTCGAGGGGACCTCATTCACCTACCCGCTGACGCATGCAGCCAAACAGAGCGAGCGACAGCGGCATCTGTTCTCATTTTTACAATTCCCAAGAAACGCTCGTGATATAGAGGCTCGTCTCGAGCTGAAGACGAAATCGCACCCCTGGGTCGATGTCATTGGAGTGGCGGTTCGGGGGATCGAGCAAGGACAGCCGCTGTGCGAGCTGTTGTCGTAATTAGCTGATTTGTGTGTTAACTTCCCTCTTAGCGATATCTTGTCGAGTCACTAAAACAACCAATGACAACTAGTTGCAGGCGGTGGCCGACACATACAGACATGTGGACTAATGAAGTGCAGCGCTTCTGATCTCCAAGAAACACTCGTTGTTAGTTTTCAACAGTCTTCTTCGATAGCCAATTTCTACGTTTCGGCAACTGAACCAGTTAAGAGAAAAACTCGACCCATTTATGCGTCTCAACCGTTCTTGTCTTCATTATATTGTCATTTTTTTCCAGTTGCAACAATGTGGCCCCATTCAATAAGGAAAAGCAACAGTAAAACAAGAACATGTTTCTTATGAACAATGACAAGAACAACAATAATCATTATTATAATAGTAAAAAATATAGTGACAATAATGTTTCATATTCATAATGATAATAATAATAATAATACTAATAATAAACAAAAAGCAAAAATAATTCAGCACACTACAACAGAGACGACCAACTCGGTCTGCGCCGTTCTACGATTTTTAGTGCCGCCACAAGCACCACCACGATCACTGTGAAATGCGAAATATCTGATCGAAACGTCTGATCATTCCCTTGGCTGTCTTCCCATAGATCACCGTCTTCTGCACGTCGGTCTAGATTTGCCGGATTGAACCGCCGTTGATAATTTGAGCTCGACGTCAATTTCTGTTTTGTATGACAGAGACGTTATTATATTTCCGCGTCCTTTCCTCTCTTCCGCCATGAGCTACCCACCCTACGGCGTCGACAGCGACCATGATATATATATATATATATATGTATATATATGATATTATTATGATTATGGAGCATTATTATTATTGTTGTTGTTGTTGTCATTGTTAATAAAACCGAACGAAGAATAATCTCCTATTATAATACTATTATGATTGGATATTTTGTTTGCGAATTAGCTCTGCAAGCTCTCATAACGTCACGAGAGACTCGGTACGGTTGTCATGCCTGTCGCTTCTCCCCGTTGTATTTTTCATCATCCTGTATTATGACGATATTCGGCGTGCGATGGCGAGTGTAACATTGTAGCAGATGTGGTCAGCGAAAGAATAATATATGACGATACGGGACGATGTTTAGACTTCGTCTGCATCTTCTCCATTCGTTTACAGATGATATCAACAAGGGCGCTTTCCAGTTTAGCCATTAAACTCTCGTCGTCGCGCGAGAGTTCGGTCTTCGGATAGTAGAAGACAAAACAGTGGACGCGCAACGGGCGACTTGAGCGGAGATGAAAAATGGCTACTTCGATGAAGAGTGTTAGCCGCCTGATAAAACCATCAAGCGAGCCAATTATAGGCAATTAGAAGTGACCTAATATGCAAATCTGATAAAACACAATAGGCAAACACGGAGTGTTATATGTATATATATATATATATATATATATATATATATATATATATATATATATAAGCAAACTAAAGGCAGCTACGAACAGTTTACTGAGTCCCATTGTTGTGCACGACAATTTAACGGCGTCGAGCGGCGAGGCTGATGATTAATTCGTGTACCACTTCACTGAGGTTGCTCTTACGTTTGGTATGGACACATGGGACGAAATAGAGCCTAAACTAGGCCATGTATTTGCATAGGCTTGATTAAAAACATGTTATGCATATAGACTCTGTGTGACGTTTGTGGTAATCATCATCTATCTGTTTATTTTGCAAAGAGAGAGATTTCCCACTAAAGACTCAAATTGTGTATATATATATATATTTTTTTTTATATGACGGAGAATGCTCATGCAAACCAGGCCTCACAACTAAGGTATTTGCCATGGTACTGTGGGACTCCTGCCTGGTGGAGTGGCAGACCTACCCACTAAACTCACGCCCCACTTATTCTTCACTCTGAGTTGGTCCGGTGATCTTCAGAATTAACAGTACTACGAACTAACGACGAGTGTCAGGCGCCTACCGGATCAATTGGCCCGGGTCGCCCGCCGGGTTCCCCACCTCATCAGACAAGCCGTTCCCATCAACCTGCGAACCCGACATTCTTGCGACATTGTCTTCGGCGTGACTTTCCGTGGGAAGGGTTGCCGCTAAACCATACATGTCACGTCCTGTCTCTTCTTGAGTTTCTCCCTTCTCGGTCTCTGACATAAAGGGGAATCTTCTTCGGCGGATTCGGGCAAGGCGCCTCTTTTCTTCAAGTACGTTTTTAGCAGTTCCGGTTCCGATTTCCCAGCCACTGGTGGTCTCGCAGGTGAAGTCGACAAAGTCTTTCATGCTCGCCCTCGGCATGATTGGGGGGGGGACTCCTGCTTCTAGCCTCGCCGTTCAGCTGCCAACGGTGCGTAACCTTGCTCAGACCTAGAGTCCTTGCAGGCTCCAGGGCAAGGCAGACAAGTAGCGTGTGGAAAGCATCGTCCCTTGCCCCGTCCATGGAGTGAATGCAGCTTCTCGATTGTGGAGTCACGTTAAAGTCGTCGAGGTATGTTTGGATGTCTCCGTGACCGTGATAACCTGAGTCAGGAAGAAATCCATCTGCCCCCCGGACGGTTCATCCACTTCTTTATGTCAGGGATCATATCACGGACCTTTGCGCCAGGGTCACCTCTGCGTAGCGCGGTCCACTCCTCCTGCCAAGCAGTAAACATCGCTTCTCTTTCAACCTCCTTAGAGCCCTCGGGACCTTTCTCCCAGAGCCTGCCTCGCTCGTCAGCCACCAGATTCCAAGGCGGGGTACCAGCCAAGACGAGTGCAGTCGATGTGCTCACTGTTCTGTACGCTTGAATTATCCCCTAAGCGCTGTCGTGCGTTGCGTTTTCCTAAGGAGATCCCTGTTTCTGGCCGTGGCGATTGCCCGGCTGAATCAAACCGAGGCCCCGAACAAAGCAATCGTTCCTGCAACGGACATGATCAGCTTCCTGGTGTATGTATATATATATATATATATATATATATATGTGTGTTCTTTCTCTAGCTCTCTCGCTCACAGGCTTTTTGCTAATCGACGAAAAAGAATATTTGAAAGTTCCCCGGTTCGGAACTTAGAGAACACCACAGTATTGCCCTCTATAGTTGAATACCCTGGGAAAAGGATAGCCAGCCTATCGTTACACAAATTCATCATGCTATTGCTTGACGTTAAGGCCAACAATTACATGGGTTATACTTAGCTTTGCCATTGTTAAGCGTACACCAAATGAAATGGAAATGCAATTCATTTTCTATTGAATTTTCCCAAATAAAAGGCACATCACTTAGACGAGCAATACTTCGAAGCAACAAGGACGTAGGTGGCGTACCATGCGATGATGGGTAGCATGTGATGCACAATCAGTACAAATCGTCGACAACGGTTCGCCGATGTTATGGCCGATACCCGAGAGTACATATAGCAGCGGGGACGCTGATCATTCTATTAGTCCGAAGATCAAGCGGGAGACTGAATGCCCGACTATGAGAGATCAGCGATGAGGGGAAGGTTTCGGCTAAATCAGGAATTACATGACGACGCAACAAGGGGATCAGCGGAGATTACTTCGTACGCGAGAGAAAGGGCTATCGCTGCTGTGACAACAACATCAACAACGCTAACTGTTTCGGCAGTAAAGTCACAGATCGCTATCGGCATTTAGTTGCCGTGAGCTTTTGCTGAGGACCTTTGCTTACGTTAGCTCAGCAATATATATATATATATATAAAGCAACAAAAACGCTGCATGAGGTATCTGGCCTTCGGGGGACGATGCCGCTCGCTAATTTCTGACATAGAGCGACATATGAACATGTGCGTTCCATTGCGTCACGTCGTGAGAGCGGCGCGGTCTGGCTAGACACCACCGCGTTGTTCGAGTGGTAAAGTCGTCCCTTCCGTCCGAAGCGACACTCGCTCAGTTGGAGAACGATCTCGTCCATCGCCACGGGTGGCGAGGCGCGGAAAGTTCTAAGACGTCCCGACGGGGTCGCGGCTGATTTGACTAAGTTCAGTCTTAGTCTGTCATAGATCGTGCGGGTCCCATACATTCTCAATCGATGTAAAATCGATGACTCGACGAAAAAGAACCCCGAGAATGACCCCGAAAGGCCCCGAGTGTCGGAGACAAAGCCGCTCGCGATCTTGTCCGTTTGCTCGACGTTTCGGACGCTGGCGGCCGATATGGTCTGGCACCACTGTAGCTAAAGTTCAAACATCTGCTGCCGCGCCCCTGCATCTGATGTGGGGGCCAATGTCGTGCAACGGCGAATCGTTGAACCAGCAGCCTCTTCTAGACGATGAACATACAGGTATCCTTAGCGAAGTTCTTTGAGTAAATTTAAGCCAACTTTAAGTCAAATCGAAAGATGAGTTCAGTGCGGCTCCGGCGGATCGAACTCATCGCTGACGTATCGCTGCTGATCTGAAACACGTTTGCTTTTGTCTACAACTATAGGCGAACTTTATGGCAGCACTCACTCGAGAAGTAGGGTGATCCTCCTAGTGTTGATTTACGTGTCCCATTCCTCTCAGTCGACGCACTAATAGAATATGTACAAATGAATTTCCATCTGTTGCTGCCCCTGACGAGTGGAACCACTTGTTCACTATGTCTTCAGATTCCTTAAGCGTTGGCGAAGGGGGGGGAGTTTCCTTTAAATAAGCTTGGTCCTCTAGAATCGGTCCAGCTCCAGAAGAAGCCTCTCCCGGTCGGCCTTCGATGTCCCGCAGCCTTACCTTCTCTAACTCTTCCTTTTTCTTCATCATTCCGTCCAAGAGTCGCGCATCGTAGGTCCAGCCGTCCAAACAACCTGCTCAACAGTGTTCCATCGGCCATCGCCCTGTAGAATATATACATCAAGCTATATATATATATATATATATACACGTTGATGTTACTGCAACAATTAGAATAGTCGCTCTACCATACATTAACTAATCAATGATTGATTATGGATACAAATATAGCTTAATATCCATCTTCTAGGTATCACGAGCTCCCCAGTACACCTCCCTCCTTCTCCCACTTTTTGTTGTCTCTTTGTTTTCAAAGAATTTTGGTTACGTTTCTTATTTCTTCTTCATCGTCGTCTTCGGTGGATACATCACCCCCTTGTAGTTAGCCATTTCCCGGGCAGCTGGTACCTACACAGCTCTTCGCTATCGAGGCGTAGGATTATCAACCAGGCTTATCAACAAGGTCCAGAGCGATCCATTTTAATACAACTGAAGGGCCGGAGGTAATATCGATAGGTAGGCTGAGAAATGGAACGACCTCTTCTCTCACGCGCTCGCCTCTCGTACTGTGTGAGCTCACTATATCGTTGCGGGGACGAACGATATCCAAGGCCTTTACTTGTCACGATGCTTGTGGTTGCTTTTTGCTGCTATTTTTGTCTCGTTGTTGCTGCTGCTGCTGTCGGTTTTGTGCTTGGCGTCGTCGTCGTCGCAGCCATCAGCAATAGCGCTTCGGCTATCTTAATCCGAATCCACAAACATACTTGAAGAAGATACTTCCGAGGCGCTTAGCCGAAGCATCTTAAGAAGAGCTGCGCTGCTAGTCACTTACGTTCTTAACTGACTGAGAGATATCGGCCGATGTTGCACATACGCGCACCGATCGACCCGCCGGCCCGATCGAGAGAATAATGAGATCGGCTTCTCAGCGAACCCGCGTTGAACACACGTAGGAGATTGCCAGCTGAACTTGGGAGATGCGTCGTCGCGGCCCATTGCGGCTGAGGAGGAACGCGCAATTTTAGAGTCCGCGGAGAACGCTTCAGCGTGTAGAAATGCTGAGGTGTGTAACAGCGCAAAAGAAATTCATGGCGACTAGATTGAACACGTTGGCGCACAAAGCGTTGTCCGCTTTGGTCGTCGATATCGAGGTGAAAGTAAACGCATAGAATGTCTGTAAAGATGACCGTTTTCCACTTGTTATATATATATATATATCTATATATATATATTATTTATTATTACAATAATTCAATTTCAATTTTTTTTTTTTTTTCAATTCAAAAACACCTTTATTAACAAAAGGGGGTTTTACATTTGGTGTACAAAAATTAGTTAGTGCATAGTATATGCATGAGTGTTTCTGAGCATTCGTGTCGCTCGAAATGAAAACATATTATTGACTCTTTCGGTCCTGGCGATTTGTACTGTTGATATGGTTTGTCCACTCCGCAGATTATTTTGTCTGACATTAAAATATTTATAATACGAGTTTGATGATAGTAACCTTTTGTAAAAACGCATATCTGCCTGTTTGTGTAGGTCAGTAATTGGAGGTAAGGTAAGAGTCGAGCGATCGATGCCACATCTAAGCGAGACGCGTGTTAAGAACTTTGATTGAACTCGTTCCATAGCATCTAAATGTTTCTTAAGATATGGTCGCCAAACTTCACAGCAGTATGTAAATTTCGGTATAACTAAACTCTTATAGAGCTGCATATAAAATTCCGGCCTTTTCACAATAAAACAACGAAATAGTGTGTTACAAACTAACGTTGCGGACTGAATGACTTGTGTAATATGAAGGTTAAAATCTAATTCCTGTGAGACCATCACGCCCAGGTCCCTCATACATTTCACAATCGGTATAGGCTGGGCGTTAAGAGTATATATGTGAGGGTCTGATAGACATAATGTGCCACATTTAGGAACGGATATAATCATATCATTTTTGGAGCACCACCTTGAGATGGCATCAACGGCTTTCTGCAGATCGCGTCTTTCGGTTTCGGTCTTCGACGGGCCGTAAAGTTTAAGATCATCCGCGTAAAGTTTATGTGTTATGGACTGCGGAATAGTGTTTTTTAGGTCTAAGATGTAAATACAAAATAATGTGGGTCCCAAGCAGCTACCTTGAGGCACCCCAGAGGGGCAGGCACCACAATTACTAATACTGTTTTTTACACGTACACAAAATGAGCGGTTACATAGGTAGTCAGATATCCAACAAAAAGACCGTGAGTCAATTCCTAGGTTTTTAATTTTTGCTAAAAGTGAGGAGTGATTTACTCTATCAAACGCCTTAGAAAAATCGAAATATATGCAGTCGAACATTTGTTTGTTGTTGATGTAAATGGTCCAATCTTGAACCATATCAACCAGCTGGGTGGCGGTGGATTTTCCCTTTGTAAAACCATGCTGTGCCTCATCAAGTAACCCCTGAGTTGTTAAAAAACTAAATACATGGTCTACAAGCAATTTCTCAAATATAATACAAGCTATAGAGGACTGGGCCACTGGTCGATAGTTATCGACATCGGATTTAGACCCCTTCTTGTGGACAGGGGTTACGACAGATGTTTTAAAATACTCTGGCACAATGCCGTCCTCATAGGACCTGCAGTAAATAAGATATAAGGGTTGGGATATGGTTCTCCCAACCTTCTTGTAAAAAATAGGAGGAATTGAGTCAGGTGTAAAACTACATTTCATGGGTAAAGCCTGGATCTTACTAAATATATTTTCCTCTGTTATTAAAAGGGGCGTAGACTCATTTGTGTGATAGGTAAGATCCGTAGGAGCCACGCTAGGCTGTTTGACGTAGACGGTTGAAAAGAAATCTTTGAAAATGTGTGCCTTGGCCTTGTCATCTGTTATAATTTTATCATCCTTTATAAGCGCACCTATCTCCTCTTTTCCCTTCAAGCGCTTATTTGCGTAACGAAAAAATGACTTAGAGTCCTTAAAGTCAAGATTCGATTCCTCAAGGATGCGAAGCCTGGTGCTAGCTTTTCGTAAATTGGTTTCATTTTTAGGATTTGCATCTGTTTTCATCAGAGCCTCAAGTTTATTTATATAGGTTTTAAGGCCCTTGTTTCTTGATTTGATTAAATTTCCTCTTTTAGGTACGAATTGTTCAATTAATATGTGGAGCTGGTTGATAAATGTATTGAACATACTATTTACAGAATCACAGCTCGAGAAAAGCGTCCTCCACGGAATGTGGCATAACCTAGCCTCAATGCTTTCATAATCTCCTCTCCAGAAATCATAGCCACCTTCATCGTTTACCGTACAACCGGTTAAGTGGCAGTCGGAACGAAAGATAAAAATATTACGAGAGGTATAGTAATGCCGATTCGTCCTCCGGACAACGTGAGCACAACCATTCGTGTACACGCAACACATGACACTATTCGTGTACAATGAAATTCGAGAGGTGTACACGTTTATTGGGGACAGACCCTCAAAAATCTTTGAATAAATATCAGGAAATTTAAGCTGACTAATCGGAAGATCCAGCCTAGGCCCCGGTTGCACTTAGTCGCCATACATTTAGCGATATATCCCTTAAAAATGAAAGATGCAAATAAGATATCACCCTTGAATATTTCATATTATATATTTTTTTCTTTTTGAATTCCAAGCACTGAAAGAGAGAGAGAGAGAGAGAGAGAGAGAGAGATAGCAGCACCAGTAGCCCCGAAGGAAGAATTTCTCAATTCTCGCGATGGTTACCGATCTCGAATCTTTCCATAACAAGACGCTTGCGGTTACCATACCCCTTCGCGGAATCCCATATAAACCCGGCTGGACTCACAGCGGGTTGGCCCCTGCGATCAACATCACATGTTGACCCCATCCTTACCCTCCACCTCGCGCCCCCATAAATTCGGCGCATGTAAGCCAAATCGTAGAACAAAGCGCTCCCTATTGACAAAACTTCGCTTCCTTCAATAATCCAACATAACCTTGACTTTTTCTTCGGAGAGTGCGGCACTATGCCACTGCTGCTGCTTCTGTTGCAGCGATGGCGAATATCGGCCATCGGTAGCATTACCATCACCACAATTGGCCTTCGAATTAGAGCAGATGTCTTCGGTCTTTGAGAGGGTGTCTTCGTTATTCATTCTCACGTTCCATGTTCATCAATATCATAATATAGATATATGTATCTATAAATATATATATATATATTTTTTTTTATGGACGAACGAGGCAAGCGACCATCGGCAATTTCTCCGTCGATTATTGTCGACATCTTCAACTTTTCAAGTCATCGATCACTGCGAGGCGCTTGGCGTATCGTTGCGCGAACGCTATCGAAAGCAATATTTGAATTAGCGGCTTCAGCTTGTCGCGTCAGTGCTTAAATGCCAGCAACCATTACAGAGCATAATTGATAATATCAATTATTATCATAATAACTGTAATAGTGAGCAGTCAAAATAATAATAGTAATAATAATAATTAGGAGAAGAAGAAGAACAAGGAAAAGAACAATTAGTTCAGCAGTTAACTGAGCGCGCAGTGAAGTATGAAAAATATCAAAATTGAAACAACAATGTAATATCCATATTATAATTGTGTTTTTGATTGACGAAGAGCGGGAACACTGCCACTGCGAATTTCACCACGCTTCTAATTAGACAGCCCGTTAATTAATCATGATGAGACAAAGGTGCACCATTAGTTAGCGACTACGAGAGAGTAAATATTGACCTGTGCGATTTAAATAGAAACTCATCTATTTTACTTAAGCTATCACGCGAGGTGCCGTTCGTACACTTAACACGTACACGCTATGGCTATGGGACAAAGGTGTGAACACGCTGTTTTCTTTTTCTTATTGTAAATAATATATATATATCTGAAATTACCTGAAAAGTGTAATGATTTCGGAAGAAGCACACATGTGGAGTCATCTCATCTATTCATTCTATTAAAGCTACGAGTTTGAGTGTAAAACATGAAGACAACTAACAGTAGTCCTGCGGCGGTCTCCTAGCCTGCTCCCTGGGCTCTCATCATTGTATTTGTTGCTGTGTTCATCGTTGTTGTTGTTGCTGCTGTTGATGATGATTATATCAATCTTGTTGTTGTTGTTGTTGTCGCTGCTACTGCAGCCGTTGTTGTTGTTGTTGCCGTCCAACCCGAAGTAGTTCAAGTGGTTATGTTCTGTTCTACTTCGTTCCACTATCGAAACGAGGGGTCGATATCGTTGGCACGTCCCAACGACCGAACAGCATAACCCAACGAATAGCGCGCCACCAAACGAATCGCCGATGAAACGGATCCAAGACGCGCCGGATCCGACCAATAGTTCGCCCAGTGCAATATGATGCTGTCCTATCCTCTGCTCTGCTGCCACGCCATTGCTCCTTGCGTCTGCCCTTCAGCGGCCGCTGATGTTAATGGTTGGCGTCGTTCTTAGGCCGTCTATGCTGGTCGCTGCCGCCGCCGCCGCCGTCGCCGCGGCGCTGATGGTGCCGGCAGCATGAATCGGCCGGGCGCTGCGGTCCGATCGAGGCTCTTGGACCGATAGAGGATGAGTTATGAAGTCGCCACAGCCGTCGCGTTGAGCCTGAGACGCAATGACGGCGACTGTCCAGACAAAATAGATGAATGGTTGAATGAATGAAGGCGGGCAGGAGTGATCTCCTATGAAGACGAAGATGAAATATGAGAATAGGTGAAATGCGAACGAAATCAAGAACCCAGTGCCCGTCCCCTTCACCACTAACGTTCACCCCGCGTTGTCGCCGCTGCCGCAGCCGCCGCCGAACCCAACGGAATCGCCGGATAACTTTGCTGTACTACGGCTGCTGCTGCCACTGGTGGCGGTTGCTGGTCCGCCGCCTTCCATCGTTCGGACGGAGCGTTACTACGCGCGACAACGGCCATATACGTACCCCCTCATTGTACAAGTAGCGCGATTGCTTCTTTAGCGAGAACGACAACAGCAGCAACAATAACGGAGCAGTTGGTTATGCAGCTTGCACATAACAGCAATGGAGAAGGAAGGATGTATGTGCTCTTGTACCTGTATATATATATATATATATATATATATGGTGATAGCGGGAGAGAGGAATGAGGTGTCTGCCCGTTCAGCGGACACTTCGACTATTCTTATCGAAGGGTTGGTTCTGCCCGTTGCAGGTCCCTCCTAACGACGATCATTTGGGATCGACGAGGAGACAACGTAGCCAAGACCGCTGCCGCTGCTGTTCTCGGACCGCCCGTCGCACAAACACACATCCACGGGCAGGCACACAACGAAATCGATACACAGCAAAGCTGTACGCGTACACATAGAGCACACAAATATATATATATATATATATATATATATATATATATATATATATATATATATATATATATGTATGTGTGTGTGTGTGATGATGCTGATGATGACAATGAAGAATGAGTGAACAGGTACAGGAATAAATGAATGGCCAAGGAAATCAAACATGAAGAGGAAGAATACATCGGACGGTAGAGTCCTCTCTTCGTAGACTGCGTCTCGTATCCACTTTCTGCCTGTGCTGTTGCCGTTGTTATCATTATTACCGCTGCGTATTGCCTCGATGCCGCGGACATCGGAGCCATATCGGCACTATTAAGATCATTAATATCAAAATCAGGCAGAATCATAATCAAGATGATGGACACGGTCATTCGTTGCTGCTGCTGCCGCTGCCGCCGTCGTCATTATGACAATAATAATAATAGCGACAACGCGAACGATGAAGATGAGTCATAGTCGAGCTGAAGATTATCCCGGGTCGAACTCGTTCTTGAAGCCGGAGAAAGAAAACCCTCATTGTCATTTCGACAGTATGAACGGCACTGAAATCAGCCCAGCCGTCACCAGCATCGCTACTATGACTATCATTAGTACTCGCTTAAAAGGTATATTTTGTGAATAGTGTTACGACAGCAGCTGCCATTGAATGTCATCATATTATTATCTATAGCGGATAGAACAAACGTCGAAGAAGGGTATCATCACTATCTGTCTTTGGCCAACTGTGAAATAGTGGCATGGAAACGCTTGAGAATGAATCCGAAACCGGCGTACGATTGCTGTGTTGCTTTGTCGGAAAATATTCCACCTTGCGGGGGGGACCCTGAGTCGCCGCTGAGTTCCTGCAGGGACCTGTGCAGTTGAAGTCTTGCAGCAGGGCCCACATGGAACTTCTCCCCTGGAGAGATGTTCTCACACACAGACAGAGTGCAGCGACAAACGCAACCATCCGATGAAGGGTTGTTGATCGACATCGCTCACTATTGAGAACAAAAAACCTGTTAGGAAAATATGGCGACGTCCTGTGGCACAACTTATGTAGACAATTCTCTGTTATTACATTTTCTCCGCAATCAGAGGAGGATTGAAGGTCAAAGGTTCTCTGTGGGTCGCGAATTCGGCTGATTCATGTGGTTGCCTTGGACGGCCTGTCAATTCCACAACACGGGAATCAGCTGACTTGGCGTAAAAGCGATGTTCATCGAACGGGAAATGTTGGCCCTAGATTTTGTGAAGATCGCACGTGCACAGTGATCTATGAGGTTATGGAGTATTGACAGGGATATCATGAGTACATACGTATCGAAAATAGCTGGCCCAGAGAATCGATGGTACGGTAATCAGTTAAATAGTTCGTTTAGCCAACACGAATTTGCATCACTGCTCGCCGCACCAATGCATAACTGAGATTGAACACGTCCAATCACAAAATGTTGTCGCCGCCACCGCGAGAAGATCCCTCTCATCAACGTCGCGAAAACCCGCCAACCTCCCTCAGTTTAGCAGGGGAAGAGCTCGAGGTCCGGCTAATGATTCGATTCAGCCAACTCGGCAGACGCGGCGGACTATTTTGTCTAGACAGGAGTGAAGTGTATTCGAACGCGGACAGCTTACGCAAATGGCTGGGGATCAACTGCGTTGTGATATCACTTTCTGCTGGTGTAATACTCCTCCTGTTGAGGAGCTCTTTGCCACAGTCGCCGATGAGTGACCTAGGTGGCGTCTCGAACGACCATCACCCGCGTCGAACACGATGAAGAACGCGCGCGCGAGAGAGAGCCGAGAGCCGGGTGCCATTTTTACTCTTCTGTGTGGGGAGTGGCTCCACCGAATAGATGCTGATATTTCTGCGCCGCTGTTGAAGATTTGCGCGATCATGAATCGACGCCTAGAAGATGCGTGCGTCTCATAGACAAATGTTTGCTAATGAGAAAGATCGATGCGATACTAGAAGACGATGAAGAGGAGATAACATCAGTCAGTAGCCGCCACCCGACGGCTCCTCTTACGGGTGCACTCACGTGGTGGTGTTGCAACGGCAATCGATGAACCCCGAACGAATCTGCATAAATATATCAGGGTCTCATGAATCGCTCACATCCGTTTTGCGTTGTCTGTCATCGACCGTAGTAATTATTATTATTATTATTCAACTTGCTTCTCATAATCCACTGGAGTGTGCACGATGCATTAGCTCCCACCTATATATATATAAATTATATATATATATATATATATATATATATATATGTATATATATATATATATATATATATATATATATATATATATATATATATATATATATATATATGATGGAGACTGATAAGCGTCGTGATTGCGCCGCCTTTGTAGAAAAGGTGTTCCTCATTTTGTGGGAAATTAAACGAAATAATAATAATAATAATAATAATAATGACGCTGATGCGCATGACAGTGTAGTGGCGCTGATACGAGAGTGGCTTTACAAAATATATCGTAGTAATGATGAATGATGACAACGCTCTCAGCGGCGTTTCACCGTCATCGATCGTCTACGAAACGGGAAATTTTGAATGCGCTCCTGTGTCGATGGCGGCCCAGCACGAGGATGATTTGATCGAAGCGTGCGTTACTGCAAGTGTATATAATATTGCACACTCTGGCATGCCATTAGCGTGCTATCTGAACAACTGGCACATATTGATACCGAAGGTACGACCGAACGTTGGGAGTGTTGCCGCGGCGTTCGTTCGGCACTCGGAGCCGATCAACAGTTGGAGTCACTCGATGTCACAGGGATTGCGCGTGAGTAGCATGCTTGCAACGGGCGAGCATAGTGTTCTTGAAGATTGGAAGTGGTGGGCGGCCACACGGGTACTGTTGTTGTTTTTTTCAGCTTGACGCTGAAACAGCAGACATAGGAATATCTTGGATCGGAGGAATCACGATTTCCTTCGTGTTGAGGATCTGCATTCAGTGCAGCAACACTAACTCGCACTGCAGGTGACTGATGAGTCACACCTGGGTAATGGAAGCGCGGGCAGTTGCTGAACGGCGATCGCTTGCCGAAGGGTCAAATCCAACGTGTCCGATGACTTTACTCAGCTTGACGGTGGAACAGCAAATATAGGAACGTCTTAGATCTGCGAGGTGCAAGTTGAGAGATGGTATCAGCTAATAGCTATAAATGAAAGCCGGCCAACGAAGGAAATGGACAATCAAACTGTAAACTACCATGGTTCAACGTGTCTTTTCCCGCCAGCTGTCTCTCTCTCTCTCCCCCTCTGTCTCTCTCATGCACTCTCTCCTGTTCGTACTGTTCACTGATTCCTGATTCTACTGTACGTTCAGCTGCTCTCATCTGCCTTCCGCCGAATCAAGTGTACCAGTAGCGGCATCAAATGTACAAGGTAGTATCCGAAGGGCGGTAACAAGCATATCGTAGTGCTCGAGAGGGCAGAGGCAAAAGATAACGAGAGCGAGCGAGCGAGAGAGAGAGAGATAGAGAAGGATATGCGAGGCCTATAATCGAGCCAACCAATGAGTGGCTGGCCCATTCGTGATCGGATGTGTTATTATTATTAAACGCCCAACCGCTTCAGGGTTTTGAGAGGTGTGAGAGCTGCGAATGAACCGATCTTCGCGTACGATATATGGACGATGTCCATTGATATAGTGGATGCAGGTAGACGCTGTAGATGATGGGAAGGCCTCGCGCACGCCGAGCACAAATCGGTGAAGTCTCCGTGACTCTAAAGTGGTAGCTAAACGCGTTGCCCCTGCCAGTGGTCGGGGGCGTACGGCGGCGCGAAGCGACGAATCCTCCATATTACGGGGCGTTATACCCTATGCCGAATTACGGAATTACGGCCACAGGTCACGAGCGCTCATAGAACGCACCACAATACGTATACACACGTTCATTTAACTCATTGACTCGTTTATTCATAGATGCATTATTGGCCCGTCCGTGAACGCCATATCCGATCTATCGGCAAAGGTAGGTCGGCTGCGGAGCGGCTCACGAGATGGGTGGAGTTACCGCTCATGCGGCTGTTCCCTCTGCGGCGGCTTTCACTGCAAACCACCCTTGTGAGGCAGCCACAAAGCCAACGAGCAACAGCACATCTTGAGTTGTAAGCAGAAACGGAGCCACTTACAGTATTTCGTAGGGCAACGCCTAACGTCGAGACGCACCTAAGTACCACGCCGTGCGACGCGCTTCACCGGCGGCGGCGGCGGCGGAGATTAATGGGTAACAACTAGCTGTCCGACAAAATGCGTGTTGTTGCTGCTGCTGCTGCCGCTGCTGCCGCTGCTGCTACCAGCAACGCGATCGCAGACGATGTCGGCGGATCTGCGGGACAACGACAGGAACAACAATGTACCCAGCGGCAGGTGTCTTCTTGATAGAGGAATATCTGCGGAAGGAGTCTGCGAAGGCAAGAAGACAATGAAGATAATGAACATGAAGGGAGCAGCCAACGGGACCGAACAAGACCGAGCGAACAGGTGTCTCGACGGAAGCGAGCGTAAATCAAAAATGAATCCGTGCTGTGCGGCACTTTTTCGCGTTTGGGACAACTCCCACATTGCCACCGCTATCGAACTGGGCATATACACACATATATATATATATATATGATGTACGAGTAGAGAGAGTGACGAGGCGAGGGTAGCGAACTCGCGTTGAATCTGAATACAAATCTGTCCGCATTTTGGCGAACGGACGAAATGCTTCCTGTTTCGCCGACCAGAATGAACTCGGATGTAGCGTGAACGACAATGAATTCGACAGCCTTCGAGGAAGGAAGGACGGGGATGGCTGAGGGGTCCGAAGTTCCAAATAGGTAAACGAGCGTTGGCGTTCCGTTTCGGATTCTTCGGCCTTCAACGCAATCACGGTCCGGAGTCACGCTGGTAATTGATTCGTTACCACTTTTACTTAGGGACATTCGGCTGAACGGCACACGCTGAACGCCGGCCGCGCTAAGAAGCACCTCGGTACAGGGATGAACCAATGCGGTGGGGAGGATTTCCGGTTGCATGAGCAAATGCAAATTTCACTTAATTGCTCTGCTGAAAACCGGGTCGTGCTTTCGTGCGTCGAATGAGACGCGGCCGGCTGTTTTTCGAGGTAGTCGAACGGCGGTTGGGGAACAGTTATAGGATGGGAGTAATTAAACAAGCCTGTGTTTTTACACAACACACAGGATTTGTAAATTCGAAGGGGGTTGACAATATAGCAGGTGGAGATATATATATATTATACATAGCATATTTGGGAAGTTACGCAATCCTATACGAGACTAACCAAAGTTCGACAGTTTCGAAAAAAAAATGTAGAGGGCGCCGTACTTCGTTCAAATTTCCCCCGGTGCTTCAGAATTTTCCATTGTAGCGTTAGTTATGCCTTCATAAAACGGCAATCATAATTTGCAGAACATTTCAT
Organism: Stratiolaelaps scimitus; assembly: GCA_019614645.1. Lineage (NCBI taxonomy): Eukaryota > Metazoa > Arthropoda > Arachnida > Mesostigmata > Laelapidae > Stratiolaelaps > Stratiolaelaps scimitus. Next base: position 487,184 of record JABWDB010000054.1, read on the forward strand.
CCTTCACTGGGCAAGAGTTAGTTATGTCCAAAAACTCAGGTGTTCTTTCCTAAAATAGTTAGCGTTACTCGTTAAAAAAAAACTGTACTAAGATAAAATTTGTGTACATATTTCTTGTAAGAAATACCCTGGAACAGCTAATGTTGAAAATTCGCGCTTTGAGTATTTAGCTCTTCACCAGTTTTGGCGCCTTTACAATGTCCATACGAGTTGACTCTCAACCTGATTATTAGTTTATTTACTTTTATTGTCCTTAGCATTAATCTTAGCTTGCACCAAACACATAGCAGGTTACACGTCTTCGCAAGAATACCCCCCACACGGCGTTAATCGTTACCGCCGCGAAGTCCCGTCAGTTTACGAAGAGGTTCTACAATTTTCTTTATTCTCCTTATTGATTTGACTAATTTATAAACAAAGCGCTAACAATTGTGCTCGGATGAAGTGTTTTCCAAGGAATTCCCGTCTACCATATTGTTTCAATAGCTAACAGACAGTACATCAGCGGAGCTGTATTTGACCTGTGTATTTGAATACCACGATGCTATTCTATCTACGTTAACACTCAAGTAGCCCCCCAGGGAGATCGACGAACGATTGCATACAGACTGCAGCTATCATAGCCGAGTTCGTGTCCCACGAACTCAAAAGCATTTCCATGTGTTGCTTCCTGATTCGCTGACAGTGATCATAAATAGAGGAGAGGCACTCCAATCGGCTGTCTACTCAAATACCCTATCTATTCCCCTCAGCGTGGGGCGTAAATAACTTCATCGGTAACCAGGACGGCCCACCTAACTCGGCTAATTCGCCGCCAACGACAGCGCTGAGAAGGGATTTCCTCGAGAAGAAAGCTTCCGTCGCCTAGAGAACGACATTGACATAGCTATTCACGTGTGTCATATTTGTCTGTATCTCGCCGCGCGTCCACTTATGCCTTTAGATATATATATATATATATATATATATATATGCTCGTTCTGTTCAAGACTGCATATACTTACACGTTTAAGCATACAGAACCGGCGTACATTCACTGAAGTATTACATACACGTCAGGCCATAGGGCCGTGGAGACGGTTGCGTTTAAGACGAGTGATTTATGACTCCGCTATCTCTCGATTTCAGCCCTTGTAGGAGTAGCAACAACTGTAGAGCCAGGAACAGCAGCAGCAGCACCGCCACTAACGTCAACATATGATTGTGTGACGCAGATGAGGGCGACACAAACAGCACACTTACCGAGATACGAGCTGAGATAACACCTTTTACAAGCTGTAGCAACAACAACAACGGTGGTGGCGTCGGCGGCGACAGTGGCGGGGAGAGTCTGTAAGCGAACTGAGAAATCACTAAATATAAGATGAATCGCCAACACATTTATAGTCTACGAAGGGAAGAAGAACGTCTTGATTTCACGGCTTGAATTTTTTCAGAAATGCATTTATTATAGTTAATCACGAAAGTGATCGATTGATAGTGTCATTGTTGGTGCAAATTAATGCTAAATAGTATAATAAGTTCACTAAAACAAGAGAGCAGCTGTCGTATGTAGTAACTGAGGGGTGAAGTTCGGGTTAGATTTCGATGTCGAGAACGGATAAAATTGATATTAGAATTAAAAACTCGGATTACTGGAAAAAAAAGCTGTGCCAACCTGAATAAATAGGCTGGCCATGGATTCGGTGAGAGATAGAGAGAGAGAGAGAGATGTCATCGCCGGCAGCGAAAAACGAGCACATGCGTCCGTCGCATTAAATGTGTGTTTTATAATAAAAATGATTTTATTCAAGAGTATTGAAAACAAGGGTGTTAGTACATTTCCTAGGGATTAATATCCTATGTGCGGCAAGATTAATTAAGAACCACTCCAGGCTATTTCTCACTCTCGACTCCGTTAATGTTTGAATTAAGATTTTGATGAACGCGACCGAAATTAGGCTTTCACGTATAGCACAGGAGATGTTGAACTCTGCGAGGAATGAATTTATCCATCGGTGACGAAAGCGCAGAATGTAATCTATATAATATATATATATATATATATAATGATTTATATAGATATATATATCAAAAAACGGGGGGGGGGGGGATTACATTCTACGCTGTCGTCACCGATGGATACTTCCGATGCAACTGTCCATCTTTCCTGTATGTTTGTCATTTGCAGTAGGATGCCAAAAATGCTATTATCCTTATAACGACCCTCAACTCCGATTCATCCGGCGTCACCTCAGCACTTGCCTGCGCTAAGCCGGCACGCGCCTGCAATTTGCGCCGAAGCTGCGAATCACCTCTCCCTCTCGTTCTCGATTCATTAACGGCCTAATATTCACCTGCAGTTGTTACAGTTGTTATCTCATTCGTTTTAAATTGTTCTTTCTTTATCATCATCAACAAATAACGCTATGCACGATAAAAGCAAACAGAAGAAGGCGGTCGTAGCAGCAAGAGTGCTACTTGTCGCCGCGAATAGCCGCTACCGCTGCCGCCACCGCCGGCGTCGTCGCGGATGATGAGGCGAACAGTCGGGATTCATTTAAGACAGGCCAACTGGCCGGGTGACAGCCGCTGTTTTATGACCTATGGCGAGTCGCGACGATCGCCGACGGTGGCATCGCCGCCGGCTGCTTTCGGTCCGGAGACTGACGAGAGGTCAGAGAACGTGGATCAGAGATTTGGTCGTGGGTCGAAGACGGAGCGAGCGATCCGAATACTGACGTGAGCGAGTTCGTTTTTTTTGTTGCGAAAATAACGACAGACGTAAACGAGATTTGCCCAGAGGTCGTCCAAGCTGTGAGTGACAAACGGATACGAGACGTACGGTGAAGGACGCGAGGACGGCTGAGAGATACGCAAATGTACACGGATCAGTAGCATGGACAACACAGAAACGTGAGGGGGGATGGGAGGGTGTTAATCAGGGGTCGTAAAAAACGTGCGCCAACCATGGCTACCATTTGCCACTGCGACGATGAGACCGAGGACGAGGACAGGACCCGATTAGGACATCAATAGGGCGGGCTAAACACGCGAATTGAAAGGGTCAGGCGATGTCTCGTCCCTCGTCCCCCGCGTATGTGATAGGATGAATGAATTCGAATGTAATTACTGAGGCGGCCTTGCGGTGAGCCGGGGATCTCTACGACTTCGGGATTGACGCATTGGACGTGGCAGAAGTGATCTATTTATAGTCGTGTGCGTCCTGTTGTTAAGATGGCGAGGAGCTCGGGTTTGGGATTAAGTCGAATTCGGGTCTGTTCCCTTCCTCGTCATGTGGTTTGCATTAGCGGCTGCTTTGACAGCGCAAGAAAACTTGTGGGGTTCAGTGCCGTGAAATGTTTGGAGTTGGTTGACGGCAAAGGTGATTGGTAGAGCTGGATTCAATACGTCTACACAACAATATCTGCTGCAGGGCAATGCGCATTTTAGGCTATTCCAATTATATGTACACTGCCATACCAAAAAACAATATTGCTCCAACAATATCCAAGTATTCCTTGGGAAATTGAAGATACCATGCTGTGTTGCACTCATGCTCAGAATCATCTACGAATTCCGGATAGCCATTATTATTCAAAAGGTTTACGTTGGCCAAAAAAAATTTCAAAGCGCCGCTGTGGTTAGAGACAAGACAATCCGAGTTCGTAAAACGGCCTCCTCTCAAAGATCTCAATCTGCAATATATTCCATGTCCGCCAATCATCGATCAACACCAGTATCATGATTATGTCATGCCCCAACTCGGCTTGGATCTCCTCCAGTTTGATACTTTCGATCGTCTATAATTTCAAACGCTTAATTCTAACTTAGCTTACTTGCACATTCGGTCGTATCGAAAAGTAATGCCGCACATCCACCAAAAGCTTTCGATAGCCTGCTCCTTTTCTCTGTTTAAGCGCTCTCGGGCATTTCACCCGTGAGCTCGTCGAAGCGTCTGGAAGCGTTTCTATGAAGAGCTTAGCCCATCTTCAAGTTTGTCTTCGAATCGAACATTTTGTGAGGCCTACTACAAATCGAAACATGTTTAGCCAGAGATTATCGCCGTATTATCCATTGTGGATTCGAAAGCACGGGCAAGGCGAAATCGGCAAATTCGCGATACGGCGAAGTCGTCCCATTCAGATCGATACTATGTACTTTCAGCCTTAGTACGATCACCTCAGACTCACTGGGTTGCAATCGAGAAACGTATCTCAAACAATTGAGGCGGGTGGCCTCGAACCTCTCGCACTCAAGATTCGATGTTCACATACGGCTGCGTCTTCTTGAAGATCGAGCTGAAATTCTTCACTATGATGCCCTGATAGCCGCAACTCGCCTTGCCTAACAGCCCGCTCCGCCGGGGTCCGCGGTGCTCGTGCGGTGGTTCGCTAAATGCGAAAAACCCCAAAAGTTGTTGTTGTTGTTCTTATTGTTGTTCAGTTGCTGTAACTCAAAGCTGTGCCACCATGTGACGCCCCAGCGTGACTGGTGTCGAGGCAGTCTCAGCGCAGTCAGCGACACATGGTGTAACAAAGCGGTCCATATGAGCTATCAGTCTCAGCTACGACGCACGGTTGACCTTCTCCCGCTGATTTCCACGAAGGCCCCGCAATGGATCGCTGATCCATTAATAGCAAACGTGGTCGAAAGAGTCCGACGCTCGCTGGGATCAGCAAGCACGCCGAATTGATATGGGTAGTATTATATTTGCGGGCGCGAACACCCAGGCTAGCAACGATGGCAGAGGATTTTACAGGGCAAGGTACGAGACTCGATGGAGGTAAGCTGAGCAACTAGAAAATGAGATGAGACAACGTCGTGTCTCGGAGTGGCTGTGGCCACTGTGTCTCGTCTCACCAAAATCTTACCAAAATCAATCATCCATCAACTATGCGAATGTGAAACCCACACTGCCAGGAGCGCTCACGGTCGCCATGACAAATGCCGTTAACTTCTACTACGACTACTCTCATCGATTGCGGTGAAAGTCTGTTCAAGCTTGTGTCTCATATCATTCGTGGTAGCCTGTGCGAATGGCGAACCCACAACTGGGGCTAGGCAGTACGAACGTCCCCTGTTTCCATTCTCCTTCATAGAGACGTCATTGATACATTTTTTTTTTCTTAATTTAACCAAACACTATTCACTACCCTATGGTCGTTCTCGTGCACTACAATTTCCCATGAAGAACAAGGCGAAGAGTGAGGAGGATTAACCTCCCCCGCCACATTCAGCCTCAAAGCCGTCACAGTGATTCTGAGCAGTTGAACAGCTGAAGTCTGCCGAACCGCTGAACTCAAAAACGGGACGCCGACGACTACTCGAACTGTTGTTTATGTTTGCTATAATCTGAATGGAGGCATAAGTCATGCCGGATTTGCGTCTTCTTCGTATTTCGAGTGTGTCTAGATCCGTCAACAGAAATGGATATTCCACGCTACTTAACTTGTTAGGGGGTCGATACCCTGCACGATTCATGCCCTCGCTATGCACCACCACTCGGCGTGTAACGATTTTCACGGAGAACGCGCCGACTGCTATTGCGCATTGGAGGGTTCATCGCGAAAACGATACTTGGCGGGATCGTCTCCGAGATCGTTCAATGCACTACTGCGCCTGGCTACACCTAACCCCTGCGGACCTCTCTATGATCGTCATTCTGGGAAATCGCCTTTCACTCACGTTGTTCATCTCTGGAGTTGAATTTCATTGTTCAGTCATCGATCTGCTTCGACAGCTAGGTGTTCAGTGGCGGCAACTGCGAGCAGTAACCGAATTGACAGTAACGCTTCCGACTGAAACGCAACGCTGCGCGATATGATCCCACCTCGCGAGCAGCAACGACGGCGCGCCATACAAACACAGCTGCGGCTACCACTCTCAAATTGCAAAATTACGACTCTGGCCCTCAGGGCGGTTTGCGCTCGCGGACGCCTGAGTGCTCCCGGACGAAGGCATCGTACTGCGGTATAATGCTAAAAATGTGTTGTTGACCGGGAGGGATGCACGGGAGGGATGTCTGGTCTGCGCCGAAAGGCCCGGGAGAATGCTGTGTACAACAATGGCGTGATGTTCTTTAACGCGCCCTTAGGATGTTGCTCAAGTGAATTCATTCTCGTGGCGTACATGGGGGCGTTCACTTCGTTTTTTTCTTGCCCAGCCTAGCAAAATAAAGTGTAATTAGTCGAACGACAGGTCCGTAATTGTTCGTGAGTCGATCCCACTAAAATGGTGACATCCGTTATCCGCACACATTGATCTTGATCGTTTCATTTGATTGGCAAGTGTGCGTGTCTCGCTTAAAGATGACGCGTGATTTTCGGCCCGCTGCACGCAATTTCCTCGAGAGCGGCGCAAGTCAACACAGCTCTCTGCCGCCACCAGGCAAACTTCGAACGACTCCTGCTGTGCCCCGCCACAAATTAAACGCCGATAGCGTATATAATACGCACTTATCGAGCTGTATGACTCCGGTGCGTTCGTACAGATATGCTGATCGATCACCAAATCAATGTACATCTCTCCCAATCGGTACTGTTCCTCTGCTGAGGAGCGCGCAGTGAAACGCACGCGTTCGCAAATACAGCAGACGAACACGCAAATCTCCAACCAATCACCACCAACACTCCGTCTCGATCGGGGCCAGTCCCCGGCATCCAATAAATCCCCCGTGAAAAAATTCCTAAATATCGAAAAATTATCTATCCGCACTGCGGCAGGCTGGACTTCTGTCCCCCTCGGTCGAAAATTGCTGCGCTACTCGCGTTCGTCGTTCCGATATTTGCCTTCCAGCGACACAAACATTAGCAGCCACCCGCCATCAGCAGCAGCATTAGCATCAACAGCATTTTGCTGCGGATTCGACTTCGAACGACCCACGGCGGTGGTGGCAATCTGCGCCGGGGGAGCCCGGCGGCACGGCCAGGCACTGTCATGTCGTTCCCGTACTGTTCTGACTGACGACTCACGGAGCGAGCGAGCGAGTAAGTGTCTCGCCACGAAGCACCAAGCCGACACAGGACGATCTGGCAGGATCTGAACGTTCCATATTGAGCTGCGACGAAGGCAATCAAGATTTCGCCGCTCGACGCCCCGTCCATACAGCGGTACATGCATCGGGCGGGCGGTCGGTCGGTCGGCAGGCCACATCCAGTGCCGGCCCTTCTAAACTCTTCCTCGGTAGCAGCGGGATGGCCGCACACGAAACGAAATGAAAAACCCTACGCGATAGAATGAGAGAGCGATATATACATATATACATATATATATATATATATATATATATATATATATATATAGGGAACGGAGGGGTAGTTCTCTCACGGCCGCTCTGTCTGCCTCTGCATTTTTTACGAACACGACAAACGAACAGCCGTATAATAAACAGAAGAAAATGGCTTTTGCGAAGGCCATCAATTTGGCTTAGAGTGCCGCGCCACGGTCCGTTCAGCTTTTCATCTGGCCGAGCAAGCAGCCCGCACCGGATAGAGAACCCTGTGCGTCTCTCGGCGACTGTATCACCATGTGTGTACACGGAGTCGACGTTGAGCGGCGGCGGCGCTAAAACCTCAGCAGGGCACTGCCGGCTGCATCAACACATGAACATGTTAGTACTGTTATAACACGCGCGCGAAAACAAAGCGGTCGGCAGCATTTTCCTGGCGCCTAAACGAGTATCTCTCTCTCTCTGTCTATGAGTTCCTCTTGTGTGTCGCGTGTGGATGTTTGTATGTGCGAATGCATGTGTCAGCGTGCTGTGTTCCTTACTGAAAATGGCGCCGCAAGCAGCCGACTTGTGGCAACTCCGCAGGCGACACGACGAAGTGTACGGTACAACAGCCGTCAATGGCCGGGGTCGACTCGGGTCGGGATTTACGCGATGTTGTTTGAGCATTGTTGCAGTTGAATGCTGCCCGATGATAACGACCGGGGCACGCAAACGAGCAAACATTTATGCAACGGACTAGCAACACTAATCGATGAGAGGGCTGTAATACAAGTGTTGTATAAAGCGACAGAGATATACATACATATATATATATATATCGAGAGAGAGAGAGAGACAGACGGTGGAGCCGACCGCGAGCGAGAGGGAAAGAGGGAGAGAGAGAGAATGAAGGATACGTAGTTGAGTTGTAGTTGTTGTTGTTGTTGCCGCCGCTTACTGCGATGTAGTGTGTTGACTGCGGGAATTCGTACCGGGCGCTGTGACGGCTAACAGATTTTGGCAGGGGTAGTCTGTTCGTGGGGCTTCCCGTACGTACAATAGCCATCAAATTTACGGGGGATTAGCGGGCGCAACACCTTCCGATTTGAGCTTTGGACACATGAAGGCGTACCTCGTTCTCGGAGTACACGAGTCATCGAGGTCATTGGGGACAGAGGAAATTCTTAGGGAAATGTCATCAGTGACCTATATGAAGGTTGTGAAATGGGCTGAATCTACTATTGCGACATGAATGCAACGTAGGTTCCGACTTCGCCTGAATTCAGAATGGCGCTATACTACGATTTATATAGGTATGTGGCCTCCAGTGTATTATAGTGGAAACAAGCTTGGAAGCTCAAGGTGATTCGCTCTTTATCTCTCTAACTCAAGCAATACAAACAGACAAATGACCTGGTGGCTTGGACGACTAAGTCTCTGGCTATCGGAAGCCAGAGGCCACAGGTTCGAGCCCTGTCGTGTGACATAAAAGAGAGCTTAAGCATTGTAAAATTGCAGCTCCTTCAATAAATCAATAAACCTTTACCTTTACCTTTAACGTGTATCCAGTGAATGCCGAAACTGTGCCCAACTAGGATAATGATACTACTGCCGTTGTACAAATGTGTGCGATATTCGCATCTCCCACACGAAACTTTTGATGGCAGTCTTTTCGTGTGCGACACCTGAACGAATGATTATGTTTTGTACAATAATAGTCACCGTCAGATATATGTGTGGGGGTGGGTGTATGATGTTGGCGCGTAGCGGCATTCTCTAGGGTATCAAGGTATTTCTCAATCTGTGTCGTTGCTCTCTTTCGAGACTGAACGGCCATTGTAATACGGAGAAGTCGCTTTCTATTGTCGCGATCTAGGAGACCCAGTAGAGGCATATCTGATATGCCTCGATCTTTCGAGGTCTCCGAACTAGCCCAGCTTCGATTCCGATTTGATTTCCGCGTAACGACGTTGGACGTGTTTCCACTGAGACAGGGGTCTGTTGAACTCAAACGCCAATGATCAGCCATTTTACGAGATAGGCATGCATAAAGATCGGCGCCAACCGATCCTGTTAATGATTGACCGACTCACATTGTTTGTTGTTCATTCATAGCGCGCCTGCCATCAATAAGCGACACTATACTACGGGTGCGAGTATTCCTACGGAAGTTATGCTATTGCCATAAAGACTGATTGTGGCTGTCGGCTAGTGACGTCGAATAGCTACGACGCTGAATGTGCCTCTTTCTCCGTGCGAGATTCGCACGATGGAAGGCTTGAGATTCGACGAGGTTCTTGGAAATGTTGTAGCATAACATTACGTTGCTCAGTTAGGTAGACAATGAATGTGAGCCGCCCACGACACTTCACAAAATGTATGGGGAATCTCTAAGAGGACCCGTACAATGTTCTGTAGCGTTGGGTTGGGAGTAATAATACCTCCGTTCAGTGTCTTTCAACGTTGCAAGGTATACGTAAAGATCGTAATGGCTTGATAAATATACAGACATTTTATAATGCTTAAGCCCTCTTACATGTCACGTCGCGGGGCTCGAACCTGCGACCTTCGGCCTTTATCGAAATTAATTGGATTGTGCTCGGGATCTTTGAATCGTAGACTAGCGGATATATTTATTAATTCTATCTAGAATTAGTTGGAAGAACGTTTCCTCAAGTATTTGTATGTATCTGTTTTAGAAAACACGCAAATGGTGTGTAGAGTAGGTGTTAGTTACGTTATCGCATTCATTCCCTATGGTCTTTTTGATCATTGTGGCTGTGTCTTAAGTAAAGATTGATTGGTTTATTAAAGGGATTGCAACTTTTACAATGTTTAAGTATTCTTATATGTTTGAGGTGACGGGACTCGAACCAGGGGCCTCCGGCTTTTTACAGCCAGATATATAAAGTGAGGTATAAAGGCGTATCTCATATAAAGATCTAAGGTCAATCTAGCTAGCCTAGGCGCATCGGAAGATCATCATCCAAACAAAACCTTGTGATTCCATGGTACATGATTCACAGACACTCTGGTTTAAACGCCAGTTCATGATCGGTTCTCTTGTATGTTATTACTACAGATCTGCTCCGGTTAAGAAGGCACATAGGAGGTTTTCGTAGATTGGCTGCAATAACATCAGCGCTAGGGGTTCGAAAGCTTGGGCCCCACCTGCTCCGAAACTACTAAGCTTGCGTGCTGTTCAACCAAATGATCAAATTAAGAGGTAGGCCCTAGGTAGACCCAGCGTGGCGCACGCAACCTGTGTATGTATGTTGCTGAAATGCTGAAAATCGCAGCTTGATAACGCCCACAACAGTTCGGCACACATGGAGAACTGCTGTACGCGGAAGGCCGATTATAGGCTGCAGGAGGTAATCTCGCGTGACATAAATAATAAGTAACCAAGTGTTGGCGTAAAGGTAAATCCGGTAGACTCGTATGATGATTCAATGATATGGGCGGGCCCGTACATTAACAGTCATATTGAAGTTATATATTACCTCGATCATATTACGTGTGCAATCGCGGGCACAGCACAATAGCTTGTCGCAGTAATTAATCTGGCCTGACTGCTTCACCCCAAAGCATCACCAGAACGACAAGTCCAAAAAAGTTGGCATTAGGCCTGATGCCTATAATGATAACGATGCCTCTCTCACACTACCTTCGCAATAATTTTTCGTTCAGTTAGGTTGACTATGCCTAATTGAGAAGGTTAACGCGTGTATCCTACGAAGACCTAGATAACACGTATGTACATGACCGGAGCAGTTTGAAGGGACAGCGATCATATTACACAGGCATTACAGGTAGCAGATACATCCAAAGACGAAATCATGCTCATCATTATCAATAGCTATCTCTATTATCGCTATCGTTAATGATAACCAGCAGCAGCAGAAAAAATAGTAACAATAGCATACGACGACAACAACAACAGTAGCAGCAGTAAACAATAAACAAACAAAATAACAACGAGATAGAACACAGGTCGAGGTATGAACACGCAGGAGAAATAGGTCAATGTAGCGACATTAAGTCATCGAATGAATAAATGAGTGAGTGAGGTGATTAATTGGTGTATTGAAGTACCCAGGACGCTGTGCCGTCGTGATGAGCTGCGAGTGACAAACGTGACCCCTCCAGACTGAATCACCGGACAGAGCCAAGTCCTTAGACCCACACATCTCCGAACAGCCGACATAATATATATATATATATATGGCACAAAGAGAAGCATATATTGTTGTCGGTCTTGTTGATGTTATTGGTGCCGCTGTTGTTGTTGTGACGGCGGCGGTCGCCGCCGTTATTTTGTTGTTCGTCGTGTGATTGTTGTTGCCGTGTCTTAATGTTTTGCTCTTGGATCTTCCTCCGTCCGCCAGCTCCGTACGTCAGCCGAAGAGTTTACAGAGCCGAGTCGTCGTGATAATGGTAATAATGTTCCTGCTGCCAATAGTGATAAACGACTCGTCTATGCAAATCGCTAATGATAAGAAAAAAAACAACGCGAAGATTATTCAGAAGTTCGCATAAGTCGACTGCAGCGGCGGCGCCCTCTGCCGTTGCTGCAATCATTGCCGTGTCGCTAAATGCACTGCAATAGCAGCATCGATGACTTGTTTCCGCTCACTCGAGACAGGCAGAGAGAGAGAGAGAGCGAACCCAGAATACGAGCATAGTGGGAAGGCTACGGAGCTCGTTCGTTGAACGCGTGATGTGTCGAACATGGACGGGTTTGCCAACGCCGATGAGACGCGACACACGACGACTGAGCAGTGCGGATCTCTCGGCACCGGGCGGCCGCGATGCATTGTAGCCTATTCGAGCGGTTCCCGCGAGCAATCCCACAGCAATCCCTGCCTGTTTCCAGCTTCAATCTATCCGTGTGTATTGCTGATGATGCTGGAACGTTTCGTTCGAGCGGTGGCAGGGAACCCTGGCTGAGTTGTCCCTTCAAATGAGGCGGCGCATTCTCCGGCGACGACCGCAACGACAATATGCTCTAGCTTGCTTCCATACAGCAACGGCCGCGTCCGACGACGCTAGCTAGCTATGCGTTGCGGGCCCCTTTGAAGAGCTCGGTTTTTCCCGCCTTGCGACATGCACAGGCATTCTCACACTTACACACAGGGGTCGACACAAACACACGCACACACATATACACACAGAGACGTGTAGCAATGCTAATGATTGTGAACACAATGAAAATTGCGAACTGACCAGACTGAATAAATTATGCTAGCCAGCTTCACGTTGCTTAGTTTGCGCCATTGTGAGTAATCGACAATCTCGGCTGCAGGAACGACCGTTCCACATAGACGTAGGCGACAACGTATCAGCATCATCGATCTAAGTAGCTGCTGTGCTGACAATGTGCAAGTTGTCGGTGGCAGGTGCATTGAGCGCGTCGATCGGGCGTGGGTTGAAGTAGTCTTTGTGTGATGCAGTGGAGTTCATTATCTATTCGTGTGCATCTCTTCCGAACGATAAAGCTGTAGCAGACGAAACTGGCCAAGGTGCGGCTCGAACAATAGTTCCGAGAGGACAACATTGATGACGGTCGAGGAAAGCATCGATTTCCAAGCTATAATGATGCACTGTGTTCGCAAGCTGAACACTAGCGCCCGGGTGACAAGTAAGTGGTACTGGTCACAGGTCGAGCCGAGGTATCGATGCGACTTGAACACTGAAAGCTTAAATTGCCCATAGCGAAAACGTGAACTGCTTCGATCCGCACGGGCTTAAAGGGTTCGGTGCCAATTCTGTGTGGAAAGTTATCGAGAGGCAGGTGCCCAGACGCAGCAGGCATCTCAACCGGCGTCACCTCTCGTCGGGATCAGCTAATATACCGATAACAGTAGTAATCATAAGGGTTCGTTTTAGTCCACTGAGTTTAGACTTCTTCTCACGCTCTCTGTATACCTTTCTTTGTCAATATCTTAGTAACAAATTTGTCCAAAAAAAAAATCTGTCCATAATTCTCCATATGTCTCTGCTTACAATAAGCATGGTGTCGACCCAATTTTCGATCTGAGACATTTGCGCCAAAGGATTCTATCAACTCGTTTCTTTCTTCCTGAAATCTATCACACACCCACCACGTTCTACAGTTTCCACCATCGCCCCCTCATAGTGGTCGCAGGTAGGTGTCTCTCTCTTCCCAAATCTAGGGAGGTATTGTCCAAAGTCCCCATGGCTGGTCAGCCTCTGGGTGGTGTAGCAGTTAATCTGTCGATGTTCTCGCGTCATCCATTTGATAACATCCGTAACTCTTTCATAAATTTTTCTAATCCTTTAAAGTCTCAGGGCACCGAGCGACTCTCCAAGACCAAGGCGGGAATCGTAGATATAGCCCAGTATGTGCAGCTGATTCGTAGGGCTTTTCTGAGTTTTTCGAACTTCTTTCCCTTTGGTAACTTTAGTGAGAGCTTTCTTCCAAATGGGGCCTGCGTAGAGGGTGATATATTCAGCGGCGACTGATCGGAGTCGCCTGGTCCACTCCCGTGCCCCACACGCGTTTGGCATGATCCGACTCAGGTTGTTTGCCGCTTTAGTGGCTTTCTTAGTTGCATACTGGACGTGAGGTGTTCCTGTAAGGCTGCGGTCCAGGACAACTCCCAGTAATTTGAGTGGCCTCCGGGGCTCGATTACGTGGCCACCTATCCTGACGCTGATATCTTGCCAGTTCTTCGTGCCGCCTAAGACAATTAGTTCCGTTCTTTCTGGTGCGAGTTATAGGTCATGCTCCTCAAGCCAGTCTACGATTTCTCTCATTGTGTCTTGCAGTTTCCTTCAGATGTCATTCGAGTTCATGCCGATTATCACCGCGGCCAGATCATCAGCATACGCTACTTATTTAAACCCCGCCATATATTTGTGCCCGAGTATGCCGTTATACCAAATGTTCCACAAGATGGGACCCAGGACGGAGCCTTGGGGAACCCCTCTGGTCATTCCATATATGGTGCCATCATGTACTACATATCTGTCGCTCAGGTAGCTACTGATAGCTCATCCTAAGTGTGAGGAAACACCCTTATCTTTTAGTCTGTTCAGAATGACGTCCCAGAACATAGAGTTGAAGGCATTTTTGATATCGAAGGCTATCATAGCGCAGAGGCCTCTTGATTTTATGGGTCGCCTGTGTTCGTCTACCTCTACGTGAAGTTTGCAACCTAGCAACGAGTAAATGGCGGAATATCTATACTAAGCAAATGCGATCTCATTATAGATACATAGAATAAGTCGTGCATTCGATAACTTAAACTAATTGCTATTCATTGTCAAGTATGATTTGTTGAACTGCCTTTGGTAAGTTTGCTGACCTTGACGATAGTCTAAACCAGCGAGCTGGCTTGGCCTAGTGTGAGAATGTTAGAAATATTGGGTTTGACCGACTGTATCATAATAGATGACAGCTGCGTGGAGAGGTCAGTATACGACAGTTGCTAAGCTTTTACCATCATAAGAGCTCTCGTTCTCGATAGCCCATAGAATTCCTTCTTCGAAGAGCTTTGGCCTAATCCTGCCTCAAGATGAGTACACTGTACTTCGACGACACTTTCTCGTATACAGAAAAATCCATAGCCATCCAAAACGTCGTGGGCAGAGCGATCTGTGCTAGTACTATTCACTCAAGTGCTCAAAAATTCACAAACGATCACAAGATGGAAAGGACGAGAGGTCGATTACATCGTTACTATCGGCAATACTAGGTCGAACCCGGTGGCCTGGTGGTGCATTCGTGTACACCTTGCAACTAAAGAATACACGCAAGTGCACGGACTCGATCCCTATCATGGCACGTTTGCATTCAAAGGGGTCCGTCTTGTGTGGACGTTTGATGTTGAAGGCCGACTCTCACCCTTCGAGAATCGGCCTGGAAACTTATTTTTCATATATTTTATAGCTGATTACTATAGTTACCAATCGCTATACATAGCTGATATACTTGAGCTGAGGACACAGTCGAAAAACCTCATTCAACAATAGATCAGGCAGGCACAGCCAAATAATTCCGTTCGCTCAACGCAAGCCCTTATTTCTTAGGCCGACAGCAATCTCAAAGCCAATGGTTGAAATTCACGTTGCATGTTCAGCTGGGGTTGCACAACCTTTTCCATGCATGTGTTCCCTTCGGATATGTGATACCGTCGAACAAGTTCGCCCACCGTGACACACACTACCTCTCCCTAATGTTAAAAGTTACTATTGTCTAGGAACAGCCCCCGGGAAGGCGTTCCCAAATCTGACCACCGCCTCCGTGCACACGCTGACGCAGACCAAACAGCGGAGCGGAGCGGATCAGACCGACGGGCGATATAGAAAAAACGAAACTCATACATAGATCGATGTACAGATAGAAGAAGGCAAGCATCATCATTATTATTGCTATTAGCATTATTCAGACAGAGATCCTGTTGCCCATGTCGCTGCCGCACGAGTGGTTCATTTTGTTACTGGCGTTTTATGCGTCGGGAGACACGACTCCCTGTCTCTCTCTCTCTCTCTCTTCATATTTTTTAATTTTAGTCACTTCACAGATCCTCGGTGTTTTCATCTATCCACCCAGTCCGCGCGTATCGTCGCTTGGCGTACGTTGCCGACCTACAGACATTGCTTCATTCCGTTGTGCTGCCGGTTCATGTTGTTGTTGCTGCTGCTGCTGCTACCTCCTCAGTTGTCTTTTTGTTGTTGATTAACATGAAACAGCTATTAATAAACAGGCTAACTGCTGCCCACAGAAGGGAATAGACGCTGAGACAAGGAGCGAGAGAGAGAGAGAGAGAGAGAGAAATGAGACGATGTACGAACGACCCAGCCCTGGGCAGAAGACGATACCACGGAGGGGTTAGTAGCTTGGCGCGGTTTAATGATAATGCCTTTAATGATTTTATTAGACACAATAAGACCCGACAACTACCCGTCGCAGCGGTCCGTCGGCCCGCGCTCTCGACCGCCGCCGCCGCCGCGTCACTGTCGAAACATCACCGCGAACATGGACCGCCACCGAACGTGGAAAGGCAAAGCCTTCCACGAGTTTCGCTAGCGCAGGAACACTCGACGCGTCGGCCCCCGTACGGTACACATTGAGGGTTACATCAAGAAACGTCGACGTCAACGCGGATCGGGGTGGTGACCGTCGTCGATCGAAGCGGCCGGTCGACGGCTCTGTCAGCTTTGTTGTTGGTGCCACCGCGAGGAGTGCTTTTAGCTTTTGGAATTTCCATTTCGTGTTCGTTTTTTGTTGCTTGCTGCTGCTGGGGATGATGATGCTCGCGCCCTACGAACAGGCCCTAGCATATACAAACACACCTTGGTGTGGGATGACGGATATAAAATAAAATCGAGCATTTGTCCGGCACATATTATAGGTTGGCCGAAACGACATACGAGAGAGAGAGAGAGAGAGAGAGAGAGAGAGGTAGATAGAGAGAGAGAGGAGACAATGGACATCATTAGAGATATCGTTAATAATGTGAGAAGGAGAGGCAAGAAAAAACAGCAGCAAATGGAACAATGAAACTTCATCGATTCTTTACAGCTGGCCGTGATTTATGTTGACAAGTGATTTTTTGTGAACGAATTGCAACCGTCGACGTCGGGGTGCTCCAACTGCCGGTCCGGAGCAACCGGCTTTCGTTGTTGTTGTTGTGGTTTTTTGTATTCTGTAGATTCCTCATCTACGAAGAACCGACGAAGGAGGAGGAGCACGTCGCATAAAAGTGTAAAATTTTACCCTGCATCACAAGGCGTCTACATAGATATCTAGGAAATCCATTCGCATTTGAATAGGATTGTCTGCGCGCTTATGAACGATGACAAAGCAGTCCAACCCTGTTGCGTTTGTGCTATTCAATGTGCTATTCACAATCTGTTCTCTGTGTCGATTGACGTCAACTTGACGTACCCTCCGTCCCGGCCAAGAGTTTCTCTGCACCAATTCGAGCACTTTCCTTGCAGGTCCTTCAATAAACCCCTTTTTCCCTGTGTTACTATCACCTTACCCCGCTAGAGAGAGAGAGACGCCGCTGCGAGATCATGCATATTATTTTATCTATAATATTTTCTTTATAATCGCCACTACGTCTTACGAGTCATTTTATGCTCCGGTCTATTTTTGTAGTACCAGTGAACTTCTGTATAATATAAATTTTTGGGTCCATTTAGATCAGTCTGGCGCCAACGCAGCTGCTCGTTTGCAGATATTCCTGGGGCATTACTAAAGCACACGTAGCAGTGCCTTAATATTATAAGAGATCAGGGGAGGGTGGGCGGCTGTCAAATGACGAAATCAGTTGATATCGAATAATACTTTTTACACCAAATAAAAATATAGAGTGGCAAAACTTTATGCAGTAACTTTTTTGACAGCATAAGAACGACAGTGAAACGTTCTTCGAAAGAATCGCTCCTTGTCACCTGCATCAGGCTGGGGCGTCGCTCGAAACGCACGGTCAGTGCAAAAGATCTTTCCATGACGGGCATCATATTATTATTATTATTATTATCATGTATTCGCGAGTGCGTGAGTGATGATAAGTCACCAGGAGCACATTTAAGAGAGCTGTGTTCCGAGCTCCCAGTCAGATAGATGGAGGCTATTATTGTTCGCATCGTCGCAGGGCGATTGGGGAAGATGCCGAGATAGCGGACAACTATCAACAGAGAAAAGAGGGGGACACTGCACCCGCAGCGAAAATCGAGCCAAATGGCCCCGACAACGGACCCAGTATATGACTCTCGCCCCGTCAAGGCGGCATATCGCACTGAATCGAGATAAGGCACATTTACATTTTTAATCGTCGCCTTTGACTGGAACGCTTTCCTTCGGGTGATATCCCGGTGCCGGGCTTCGTGTCGCCAATCACAATTTCAAATTAAATAGCAAAAACTCGCTTAAAAGGCGGACAACGAGGAGTGGTCGGTAAGGATTGCAGGGTCAAGTATTAACGGCGGCAGTAGTCGAGCATTTAACTGCAATTTTTGCTATCTAAAATATTCTGTAATATGTTAATATGACATATATGACAGGGAGATTTTTATCTAATGAGAGCACATTCAAACGTTATCAGCCACGTACCGTTCGTCCTTAATGACACAGCTCAATTAAGACGGAAAACAGTTAATCATATGTCTACTCTTATGTGTATTGGCCTTGATTGTAAGAGATTATCGCGTATGAAAAGATATGAATAAAACACGAACGCCTCCGGGTGGCCTTTTGGTGATTTTTACCGTGACGGATTAAAAATGGAAGTTTGAATGAATTCGCTGCATCTCTACAAAATAATAGTTGGTCCTTACCACACCCCGAGGTAATTTGTCCTTTTTCAAAAACAATTTAGTGTGTTACCATTTAGTTCGTTTTCGGCTACGAATACAGTGTGAAATAGGTAACAGTTGAAAATGCTTCAATCAAGCCCAAAAATTGATCTTAACATTGCAAAAACAACTAAGTTTTGGGACGTGTAGCCTCTCAACTTCGTAAATAAATGATTTCTCCCTAAAATTATTAACTGTGGTAATAATTACAAAACTAAGCTTATTATTATTATTATTATTATTATAAATAAAAAGCTCAATCCATGATCGCATTTAGCAACTAGTACAATACGATAGTTTTTGGGAAATCCTCAGAGAAAATGCTTCCTTCCTTCGAGAGTAACTTTCATGCATGACACACCTGTTATTAAGGGGCATCGTCAAGATGAACACGGTGTTTCGTTCCATAGGGGTGACACGTACCTGAAGGGTGAATCAAGCGTAATATGACAAGGACGAGATATGATAATATGAGGTCGGCAGGGGTTGTCGGCGAGGAGTTTCACCTCACCTGACATAGGTATTAGAGGCCTTCACGAGCGGAGTAAATATTCGAGGTTCACCGTCAGCCTCAGACCAAGTCGCAAAACGGATGTTGAATGCGAAGCATTTCAGGTCGAGAGATATTAGCGCTTAGCGAATCGTTTGAGGGCGAACGTCGGCAAGTAAACCAGTCGTTGAGGGCCATGTCAAATATACCACCCAGCTTAGGTGTTCGTGTAAAAGTCAGAGGTATACCTCGTAGGTGTCAGCGATCTGCTCATTCGTTGACTTGACTGGACAAGCGAGAGCCATTCTGCCATATATCATCATTGTCATCCTCCTGTCTGGGTGCTAATTCCTCTGCAGCTTTATGATAAATGCTATGTTGTGTTCGGTAATATAAAAGGGTTCACAACATTCAGCACTCTACGAATCATTTTTCACCCGTACGATGATTAATCGTAGCGGAACTTCACAACGACGTTTAGAGCGTAGTTGAGCTCTTTGGAGTATAGAAAATCAACTGCGATGATTGGTTAGTAATCGAAATATGTAGCTTCATATGCTTGACAATTCAAAATATATACCTCAGTTCTGTAAAAAACGGCGAAGCGCTATCGCGCGGCGGGGCGATCCGTACAACAGTGACCTGGGTGCGGATTACCTGCGACGATCGCGGTAATGGTGAACTTTGCCATTTGACGAAAATGCAGTTTCGATTAAAAAGTACTCGAAAAATCTCCGGATATTAAAATGCAACCGCGGTGGCGCAGTTCGCTGATGTGCAGAAAGGCTGCAATTTGATATATTGATCATTTTATCTGATAAATCGAGCAGCAATCTTCAGCGTTTTTTTGCGTGGAGTCAACCGCAAATTGTGGGGTGATCGAATGGGGTAATCACTCGGGGTCATGCCTCGTCATTTTTCATTCATATCAGAAATAATCGTTTATAATTTAAAAAAAATGAGGACAATCCTCTTCCAGCAGGATCTTCTAGGTAAAAACCGGCGTTGCTATAGAACAAAAAAAATGATTAAGGGTGTGTAGCCTTTAACAAAGTTCATTGTAACACTTACGAATAAGCTTATAGCTTCCGCAACTTTATTTTTGTAGGAGCACAATTTTTTTTGCCTCAACACAGCGAGTGGAATACACACACTGTGCACTATTCTCAATCATCCGCAAATTGTTGGCCCAGTAGAGTGCCGACTCAGCTTGATCCATTTGTAGATGTTAAACAAATGATGTCGTATATAATTCAAGTTAATGAAAATTTAATTAACGCTAACCAAATTGTACGCCACCGCATCCCTGCCTCAAACAGTGGGTGGCCTCTCGAACAAACACTTTTACACAGGCCGTCATACGCGCCGAACTCAAGTGCAAATACAGTTTACTGAGCTCTGTAGTCAATTACTGAACATCGATGTATCTTTATATTTGGCATATTATGGGTACATTATTCTCGTGTGTAATACCTATTTCCGTTTACCGATAGGAGGTTGTCGCAAGCAGATACGTACTCTTTTCAACAGACAAACGAACGTCAACGCCTTGTTCATCGGAGGCAAGCTACTCGACGGCACTAATCGTGTTTTCTGATTCATCTTCAGCATCGACATTGATAACACACGCTGACCCATGTATCTCTTCGTTTTGCGTCGTTAAGGTGGATCATGTTTGACGGACGGTCCCTAATGTAGCTCGGCACGCGACTTTCACTGCTGCTTAATCATCGCACAATCTTGGACGAAAACGATTAGAATATAGATCGGCTGCTACTGTCGATTGGGTACATGAGACGTGTCATGAGCGAAAACAACATAGGACTTTCCGTCTTGAGATGAGCCTGGTGGACCCTTATTAAGGAGTCACCTTGCTGGACCGCCAACGAAGACAATCCAACTACTGGGACAGTTGCCGTGTAGATGGTTACGTGCATCGCGCTAGTTAGGGCTCAGGGTTAATTATAATCGTGTCTAGCCGCTAGATTTGTTCGGCAAACCACTGAGTCTGTCTGGGCATTTATTGAAGGTATCAGGTTGAACAGGTGTAACAGGTACAATTTTCGGCTGCTGGTAATCTCCACCGTCAGCTGGGTAAAACTGGCAACAATAAACTACCAAGAAATAGTCAGTCCGTTAAATATCGCTTGAAAGTTATTAGTCACGTTATTGTGTGACTCAGTATATACAATAATTAGTGAATCAGTTGAGCGACAGAGTATCAGGCCGGACATGGTCCCGAGGAAGGCGATGACATTGTCTCTCTGCCTCACAGCAAGGGAACCGCGCTGCGGAAAGAAGGACACTTCGCGATTGTTTCCGCTGGCTCAGGTCAGCCTGTGGTAGACCCCTTTGAGGTCCAACAAGGTGACTCCGCAAAACGGGTCGCCGGGGCTCATCTAACCTGGTCGTACCTGGCAAGAATCAAAACACATTTAGAGCTTGACCTTAACATGTGAGCCTGAATCAGAGATTTCACAAACATTGCATATAACGAATCCAAATTATGGGGGGGAGCCATCGATTATAGGATCGACTCAACAAGTCGGTAAATTTGGAAGCGGGTTTTATAAACGAGATCCACCCATCAATACGTTCCATCAACCGTGAGCGAATTCGACCCTCAGCGTATAATTCATGTTGTCTGCTACCGCGGATTATGAACGTTTACATCGTTCATAAGTTTGCCGAAATGTTCGACCCCAAAGGGGCTCGTGGTGCAGAAAAGTGCGATCATCAACGTCTCTAGTCTAGTGTGCATAATTTATCTTCCGTCTGTTAGTTCACTAGTTGGCTGCCTATGTGGGTATTGCCTGATAAATGAGTCACCTGCTCGTGCTACAACACCTCACAGCTTCTTCATTATCAACTGTAAACTTCACGTAATGATAGGTCGTTTAAGGAAAGACAACATATATATATATATATATATAGACTCACCTGTGTGAATTCACAGCCAACGTTTAACGTTCACGGAACTGCTATCGGCAACTCACCTACACATCTGGAACTAGTAAAGCGACTTTCGGCTCTGATAGTCTGCCACTATCACTGAATACTACAACCGGACCTTACTTCTATATCGAAGCAATCGTATGAAAAATGAATCAGAACAGGGTGATAATTTTCACCGCTCTAAGATTATTATGATGCCACATCTGCAACACTGCCCTAATCGTCAACGTCGCAATGAAAATTATTATTATTATTATCACCATCATCATCGCCGTGATCATCACCACTATGGTGGTGTAATTATAAGTGGAGCTTTCTGGTTCAGCATTTTTTTTTTTTCATTTTTTGTCACTCTGTTTTCGTTACTGCTCCACATCATACACCGGGCGCCATTCCTTCGTCCATTCTCTGCGGGCCGTTCTTTGAAGAAGGTCCCACCGTCGATTTGTCAATTAAAAATCAAACAGGGGACACCCTCTCCGCTCGAATCAAGAGGAGGCCAACGCAGCTCGACAGCGGACAACGGAAACTTCGTCGTCCTGCGGCGGCTCCTGATGCCGCCATGATTCGGACGACGACTCATTCATTCCTCTCTCTGTCTCCCCTCTCTCTCTCTCTCTCTCTCGACTTTCTACCCATCAATGTTTATGCCATTCATGCACCCAGTGCTATCGGCCGCGGCCGTGTGGCATTTTTGTCCCTCCTCGATCGGGCTCTGACGCTCTCTCGAGCTGTGGGTGACTCGGGTTTGCTTTTTGTTCCGCTCGCTTGGTTGGCGCGGGCGCCGAAATCAGCCGCAGCCGAATCGCCGGCCGACCAACCGACCGACCGACCGATTGGAATAGGTTGAACGGTAAAAATGGTTGATTGTTGATATGATGATGATCATGATAATGTCGAGGGAAGCGCGTAAAAGGAAGCCGCGAAGATGGACACGGAGCCGCGCGTGTCGACGTTGTGCTGCGGCTAAGGACACACTGTGCCTCGCTCGAGTGACACCACTTGGTCTAAGCAGCACCGAAAAGCACCGCCGAGAAAATACAGACACGCACACACACACACACACAGGCTGGCTGCCACCGACAAAACGGCAGCGGCGGCAGCGGAACCGGCACCAGCCGTCGTACAATCCACACGAAACACATCGACGCTAGAGAGAGAGAGAGAGAACTAAGAGAGGCAAGAGCGATGAATAGCACCAGGAGGCGATGGATGGGAGAAATTCACTGTCTCAGCAGCGGCAACGACAGCAGATACCGTCGAGAGGCTGCCGTTTCTTAGTAGAGTCAAGTTTGGGGGGAGAAAATCAGTTGTAACAGCAGGACGGGCGGGTGACATCCCTGTGGGTCGGTTATACGTTGAGTGCTGGTGAACCTCTGCGGGTATCGTTGTTGTACAGAGGTTCTTACTTCTTCAATTGCTGTTGTTGCTATTGCTGTTGTTACTGCCAGCTCTGCTGCTGCTGCTGTTACTAATGTAACTGTTTTATTTCAAAGGCCACCGTTCTCTATCTCTATCTCTCTCTCTCTCTCTCTTTCTCTATTTTCGATCACATTTAGCCTCTGATTGTTTGTGTCTCAAACATACATAGAATAGCTCACTCACGCGTACGGGTGAGACAGAAATGTGTTCGGCCCATTTACCAGTACAATCGAACGAATCAACGAACACACTCGTACGCGAATGTGCCTCATGCCAGCGAGCGCACATGGCGTAAAACGCTGCGAGGCCAATCAACCTATAGATGCTTGTGCGTATTAGATGGCGCACAACTGCGCGACCCTGTGACGGTGTCCCGCAACGCCGTCTTCCTGTGCCGCCTATGAACGCTCTACCTTGTGAGCGTTCATAGGCGGCACGGGAAGCCCTGTGCTCGTGTGAACAGATCGAAATGGGCGCAAGACATATCTTTCTATCAAATTGCCATTAGTCAAAATTTCACATTTTTGTTCACGTACACGAACGCTGCCGGTGTGTGAATGTGTGGTAGATTCTCGAATTTTTTTTTGCCAGGGCGAAACAGCCGCAGCGTAGTGGGAACGGGGATATAGCCAGCAATATTTCGATTCCTATCTCTCTCTCTCTCTCTTTGTCTCTTTTGAATGGTAAGAAGCGACAAACGACTGTGTTCTTGATTGTGGCTTTGGACCGGCGCCCGCTGCGGGAGTCGGAACTTCGGGATGTACACACCCTTTATGAGGCGAACACGAAGGGATCATAGGAGACAACTGGGGAGAATTGGCTGGTAATCCCAGAATGGCCCAGAGATGGACCAAAGGAAGATGAAGGCGACCTCAGCGAATATCGGTAAAAGCAACGACAAAACGGTCTATGGTGGCCCTCACCTGCGTCGTCGACAACTTCGTGAGGCGGCCTCGCTGGGAAGTTTCGATGGTTATTTATTTATTGATTGAGTAAATGAATGATTGAATGAATGAATGGATGAGCAAAATGCTTACTTTGTGTTAGTTATGCTTAATATCGATTTGAATGTGTGTGCGTATCTGCGCGCGAAGTTTGTCGCCTCCGAAAAGCTAGCTCAATGACGGCAGAGAGAGAGAGTAGAGAACGATTAAGCACTGTGACCGTTCAATTTTACTAGGGACGTGCGTTATTCTGTTGAGTTGGGCTATTTTTCGAAACATCGAGTGTCAAAAGTTGCATTTACCTAAGTTAACATGTCTTCGGAAGGATATTTATCGGATTCTATTGAAAGTTAACTGGAGAAGGACGATTAAAAAATAAGTGCCGAACATAACTCCGCACGGAGGCAAATCGGCTGCATGCAGCCGCTTTCTTGTTAGACAACAGCAATACGGGACGATGATGTTTCAAAAGTTTGATCCATGAATATATTTGGGAACGCATAACACGCATGAATTTGTACATATTAATTAAACCGCACAAGGTCTTGGCAGGCAGAGGAGCCGCTAAAATAAAGTCGTTACTCCTCGAAGACGTGACCGCGGATACAGATAGCCATTCATTATATAGCGGTGAATGTACATGAGCCGTTTGTTAATCACCAATTTATTGTATTCATTTCTAGAACAAGCGGTAATTAATTATTTTAATCGACACCAATAGACATGCTCTACTACTACTACGGCGGCACGAAGCTGATTGTTATGCCTACGTGTCCCATATACGAAGCTGTTTATTAAGACTTGTCGATGGCTAAAAAAATCGAAAATCTATTCAATCCCTCACCGATTCGTGTTCTCTCATTTGACCTCGATCAGTGCAAGTCAAAGTTGTGGCCGGATTACGCTTCGCTGGAATATCCACCAATAAAAATAGAATTAAAAATATATTCTATTTTACACGGTCGTACAATGAGATCATGTTATTCACGGCCAACACGTCCACAGCCATTTGAGGTGGCTTGTCGGAAGAATGCAACAAGATTAGTCATTGTGTCGCGCGAGTTTCCTCAAACAAACAAATTCACCTAACTCGTTTGATATTCAGCAGTTCGATGTCAAGCGAGCTACGCTTGTGCAAAGACGGGCGACTAGGATAGAAGGTGCCGCCGCGATGGCTGAGCCGGCGATGTCGCTCAGTGAGCCACTCGCCCTTGACCTTACATAACCCCCGAGCTCGCTGATCTTTACATAACAGCGTCCTGACGACCCCGATCCTTTGCCTTGCCCATTGAAGACGGGTTCGCTCTGATCTTCACTGAAGCAGTTGGTGTCTTCGTTCGTCCGCATGCACTCGCCACCTTCGTCAGTGGACTCCTCGACTGCCTGAGTTGCAATTTATATGTATATACATCTACGTAAACTGTTGTCCAAATACAATTCAAGTTAACACCATACACATTTAAGCTAATTACCCCTTTAAGTTTTTTTTTTACCCCACGTCAATTTACTGGCCCTCATACCGATAATTGGTGATATCTCTCTTCATACATGGACCGTCTATGAATGACCGCGCGCGACATCGAACACAAATCCGTGCGTCGATAATGACACTCAACTCGTTAACTTCGCTAACTATTCTCATACGCGACCAGGCTCGTTAATTCCCTCTGACTACCCGAGAGAATCTCCGCCGCTTGTAGCCTGATACAGGCAGATAGGTTACCACTCGAGCCGAGCCAGCGCGGATCATGTAGGCAGTAGTTGCCGTCATTGGCAATGGTCTCTTCCCGTTGGCTTCGACATCCTTCGAGCGCGCTGGCCATAAAGGTAATGATCGACCACCCCTTGACCCCACCCAGTTGTTTGCGCTTTCTGTACTCCTAGTAATCATAGTATTACATGCTGTGTCTACCTTGACGATGGCGGTGGCCGTTTACTCGAAGCTGCTGTAATCGCGTACGCGATGCACACAGCAATCTGTAATGATACCCAATCATAACATAATGCATTCACCATAATCACACGCAACTCGGCACAGCGAAACGCTTCGAGCAGTGGCCAAAATGTTTGCCCTTCTCCGCCGATTAGGCGAACCTCAGTTGGCGTCTCGGCAGCGACAATGGCACACGATAGAACGTAATACTATATATATATATATAGAGAGAGAGAGAGAGAGAGAGAGAAATAGGGTCGGATTAAACAAGCGAGGAAGATGCTTCGCGATGCGAGACAGACAGATCATTGTGACATCGTTATATACTAAGCTTGAAGGAGAGTTTTCGCGCGATCAATGTTTCTTCGACCTTAAAAGTTGAGTACGAAGCGACTCATCGAGAGGTTCTAGCTAACTATCTAACTAATGAGCGGGTGATTTACAGGTAGCATTAATATATAGTATTTGTCACTCGACGCAGAGCATTCGAGCACTCGATGGGGGCTTTAGAATCAGCTAGGATAAAGTATACGCATAATAGATTCAGAGGAGAGGATGTATAACACATGATGTTCTCTATATCGGTGCGGTTTGTAAATACCTATACATTTTTCAGGCTGACCCACAGCCAACGTTTAACGTCCACGGAACTGCTGTTGGCATTGCTTCATAAGACGGACCCCTTTAATGCGAAGACGGGGATCGAACCCCGTGCACCGTTTGTGACGACCTGACGTCAATTTACGGTCTCTAGTTTGTTACAAATCGACACAAACGATCTAAAAGCCACTATACCGATAATGGTCCCAGTACATTTCTGGTTGACTGGCGACGCCTGAAATAAGTATAGGCTAATCTGTAACTGTGAAGATGTCAAGCTCACCTACACCTGCGAGGATTGTAGGCTATCTCCTACGTGATTTTGCTCATTATTCTCGAATAGCGTAACTACTTCGTATTAATAACGAAATAGCATGAAAGAAAATATGTGATACCAGTCTCGGGGTGGATATTGACGGCAGCACGGCAACATTAACAAGTTTGCTGTGACTGTACAGAACCCGATAGTGACCTACGAGCAGACGGCACCGCCCATCGAGCCTGTCATCTCTCTCGGAAGGGCAATGATTCAACGGGTCGCGCGATCTGAACTTTCGCCAGCTAGTTCTTCGTGTTGCAATACAAGTTCTGCAAATGGAACTAGGCCTAACGAGTGACGTTTACAGAAGACCCAAAGGACACTGATGGCGTCGTGACTAACTATGGCGTGCGCATCGGACAATATACACACTCACATTTCAGCTTCTACCGACCCTCACTCAGATGGCATGTAGGGAAGGAAGAAGCTACGCTCGTGGAAAACATATTATTATTTTTATTATTATTAATAGTATTATCTTGGTTGTTACTTGTGTCATTATTCTAAGTCGAGCCATTAACACATTATTGAACTGTTGTACCCTTCGTATTGCATTAATGATCATGGTAATTCGTGAGTATCTGTAGACGGCACGGATCCTCTGGCCATCGTTGATTAACGAACGCACGATGCGATTGGTGGCGCGGTCGCGACAATAGCAATCACAATTGACGGACTTCTATCCAACTAATCCCTGGGCTTTGAAGGTGGCCCGAGAGGTAAGGACGAGTCAAAACGTAGTCTCCTTTTTCTACGCTAATATAACACATGCAATTATAAGCCTATCATGTTCCGCACCACGCAGTTTCCAGCTCAACGAATCAAGCAATTGTAGGCGGTTTTGCCCTTCGTGCTGAATCTACCGTTGATCGTTCATCGTGTAATTAGACAGCGACGCTGACGATCCACCCCCCATCGATCGATTCACTGATGATGCTGATCAATGGGAAGACGATATCTACTCGAACTACTCGAGCATCTCGTTGCGATTCGAAACTCCGTCCCGGTTTATTTCGTTCCCTTGTCAAGTGACTTTAAAGCTTCCTTCGGAGCACTGAAGGTCTTGTCGTCATCGCCCCGCCGCCGCCTCCTCGAAAAAATAGAAGACTCCCTCGTCACATTCTCTTTGCAAAGCGGATCCATGGGGGCGCGGTGGTAATGGCGACAACGTCTGCATCACTGTTACCATTGTTGTCGTTGTTGTTGTTGGTCTGTTGTTCCTGTTTCTGCTGCAGCTGTGGCGGCGGTTGTCGATACTGTTGTAAAAGCATGTATAACACAGTGTTCGAGACGCGGCGGACGCAGGACCTTCTGCGGCCGCTTACGGCTGACAGTCTCCGCCCTTTCTTTGCCGGCCGGTTTCTCTCTCTCTCTCTCTTTATCTCTCTCACTCTCAATCCGTGAATCAAGCGTCCGTTATTGCGTGGGATGTGGGCTCACCGCCGAAAGATACCCATGGGCAGATCTGTAGCGGGAGGGGGCTGACGCACGCCGTGCGGGTGTCCGAATGTGCGGGCGTTCCGCCGCGCGTCCCGTTGAGCGTTAAGACGACGGGTGATGTTCGTCTCTATCGCTCTGAAGGCGGTAATGCGCGGACGGCCACGATGTCGAGGAGGTGTGAAGCTCGAGAATAAATAATGGTCGTGATCATCCCGCTGTGGCGTTAACCGTCGACGGGACTGCGAAGATGACGCTGCTGTTGCACTAAACATTTCTCTTGCAGAAGGCTGATTCACCCATTCATTTCAAATGCTGCCGTCGTTTGAACTCCGTCTGGGTTCTGGATGTCCCTGAAGCTTTTTCGATTGTGTTTTATGTTCATTTTGCTCTATTGGTGCAGTACTTACGAAGAGTTAATGATATCACCTGCCTCATAACGAAATCCTCCGAAGTACCACATGAGTGAACTATCATATGGGTAAATTATCATGTAGCACAATGACTGCAGATCGAACTGCAGATAAGAGGTCCATCTGACTTTGGGGGGTACCCGTAGCATTAAGGTGGACAGACATTGCTAAAGGGCCTCTGGCTTTAAAGCAATAAGCGGATCATGAGATGATACATGTGCTCAACGTTTATATTTACATATCATAATTCCCGCAGGTAATTTAAATATATAAGTAAATGAAATTCTCCAGGCTGGCTCACAGTCAACATTTAACGTCCACGGTACTTGTTTTTATGTGAGAAACACGATTTGATATATATTATACGTTTACAATATACCCGGGCCAGTGGATGAAGCGACGATTGGGCAATATTTAACCAGTCACCGACTGCAGCACAGATACATAATTTTGTTAATCATATTTCACTCGTCGTCGCACAGAATTAGCGATCTCCACGATCCGTAAATTATTACGGATCGCCAACCCTAACCGCAAATGCGACATTTAAAGTATGACAGCTGATTAGCGTCAGCACAACGCTAATTTCAAGTAATATCAGCTTCGACGGCGCCCCAAAGATTCGTAAACTGCATCGATGTCAAGCAGACACGAGCGGCACGGAGTGGCGCTTTCAATGACGAGTTTGAGTTTGACGGAGCCGCCGAGAGTTTCGGCGAATGACTGAAGTCAACGCGGACGTAAAACGCATTGAAGGGCCGCAACGGTAAAGAGAGCCAAGAAGAGAAATGAAGAACGTCCGAGCGACCGTCGTCTTCGCGGGGCGGAGCGAGCAGTTCCGACCATAAGGCACACCCCATCCTGGTTCGAGGCTCCCTCCTGTCGCCGCTGTGAACGCTGCCCCGGCGTTGGCTACCACCATCGGGGCACCAGGCACAACAACCTAAATAGGAGCAGTTAATCGCCTGACGACGCAGCTAGAGAGTGCTCTGCCATGCAGATGACCCACTGTCTACGCTGTATCGACAGGATGGAAGCTTCAGTCCACGAAGGGATTGAGGATGCGCGCGGACGCCTGCATCGAGAATACCTATTACATTTATTTTGCTCGATAATAGAAGAAACTTCGAATATCCGAGCAGCATATAATAACGGGAGACATACTATGCTAATTGTCACTTATGGAGGGATTTCGTTAGTGGAACACACGCGTTTGTTTAATTACCAAGTGGCGGAAATTCAACTGGGATACGTTGGACAACAACGGCGTTGAGAGATCTTTGTGCTTATTCACGGACTAAGTGTCCAGATCTTCATAGTAGAAGAAATGTTGCTCGCCTGGGTCTGACACCCTGGCCGGACTCAATAACAAAGATATACCCATTCATATCGGGGGATAAACGCTACTAGTATTTGTATTAGGCATAGGGTACAGTGCATCACTCAAACGTCATAGCAGATTTCGTTGGAGTATGTTGCCGCAATTAGCATTCTCTCATACTATCAGTCAAACAGACATAATTCCTATGGAGCCTAAAATCATTCCGATTAATTATCCTTGATTTGAAGTACAGTCCTCCGAAGCATTACTGTAGAAAAAAAAGCCCGGGGAAGTTTTGTTAATCCAAGCAGGTAATTGACGTTCATATTTGACGGTAACTATCTTCTGACTACGTATTAGCAAATCGAAGTCACGTTAATGATCGAGCGATCGCGGAAAACTCGCTTTACAATCATATACGACAAATAGATAACCTATATAGCTGTATCAACTTGGGCGATATAGTGGGGGAAAAAAACACTATTTTTTGTAATCACTGAATCGTAGTTATTGCCGATTAGTTAAACACAATCTAATTCAAGTTAAACAATATTTATTTCATACTTATAGTAGGGTTTATCGTATCACTCTATCTATCTATGTATCAAACAATTCCGTAAGGACCAGTGCATTCGTAGAATGTCGGTCTATGAAATTGGCAATTTACTCCTTATTGTCGCCACCATATCTAGCATGTGTGTGAATGTGAGTGTGTGTTGACCTGCGAGCTGTTTTAAGCTTGTCGGCGTCGTTACAAGCCGGATTCGCATACCGCCCGGGAGCCACTAGAGGGCGGTAGCCGTGGGCATATAGGCGGGCTCGTTCTAATAATCCATTTTCACTCCCGTAGAATATGGATATTGAAGTGCCGAATCAGTGGGCAGGACCGACTGAGCAGGTTGTTGTAGAAACAGTTAAACAGTGGTCAGCAGGAGCCAGACGAAGCTGCCTAAATGTTTTCTGCTCTTTCCCTTTTGAAAGCCGCATATAGCTACTACTCCACCAGGCACCGGTACACTAAGTATCCAGGTATAGACAAGCAAAGAAGCGCCCGCCTATAGCCAGTGGCTTCGCAACACATACGCGTGCATGCATACACTGCGTGAGGATGTCGATCGCTGTCGAAGCTGTCGTAACACGTTTGCCACCAGCGCCGAGGCCGCCCTCTGTCCTTCGCCGTTCGCTGCGCCGTCAGCTCGCGCGGAACGCCAATACACAATGCGGGCCTGCCGCTCCCACAGCACTTCAAACTTCAATAGGCCACCAGGAACAGCAGCAGCAGCAGAAGTACCACCGCCACCGAAGGACATGCCCCGCATCATCTAATTTAGTGTGTTTTCTCTCCTTCTCAATCGACCATGAGAACGAAGATGTCGAGGAACGCTGTATACGTCGACAATGCGGAATTGGGTTGGGCGACCCAAAAATGTATCGACCCCCTGAACAAACTGCTTAGGCTACCCGGAATCCCAATGAGGCCAATGTGCACCAGCACAGATTGACCGAACAGCTACCGGCTGCGTTGTACGTGTCCGTATGATAATACAATGAGGCACATTACAACATCATCACTGAGAACATCACTAAGAACTTGGTGCGCGTAAAACTGTTCGCGCTGTTGCCTGCACTGTCGTGGATATCGGCAGGCATTTGTGCCGACTCAATGGTCACCTCAGTACTCGTGTTGGTCCCAAGCTTTCGCGTGTAGGCGAAGCTACTTATCCTCGGCAATTGCTCGTTATGTTTAAAGACAGGCGTTTCTCCGCGTTTAGCTTTTTTTCAGAGAATTTCTACGAATACTTTCCCTTGCCAGCCCATAACCGGGTTTGCTTCACTGAGAATGTTGAAGAACGAAATTGCCTGTATGATATTTAGCGATCCAACGGGGCACATCGACAATGGAAAATCTGAGTATGCTATTTATCTCAGACACCTTCAAGGTTGTTGAAGACAGAACTGTTTGGATCAATGAATGTGTCAGGGTCGTCGCTGGCACGCCAAATAAATAGAGGTTGTCGATTGCCTTTCTCGCCTGCGAGGTGAATCAAACAGCTGGGGCTCTTGCTGAAAATAACAAAACGGCTGCAGGTTCGAGTTCGGTGGAGACCCCTATTCCTTTGGATAAAAAGTTGTATTTGTATCGGGTTGGTCGGGGAATAAGGCGGTTGGCACCGATTTCGTCGGAGTAAAACATCCCAATTTCCCTTGACACCAAAAGGCAACTCAACATATACTCGTACCGAATTTTTAAATCAAACACTTATTCGATAGCGGGGCCACGTGCCGATACGCTGATATGTCTTTCTGTTGACTTTTGTTGAATTTCAGGTCAAGGTACAATCCGCAATAGCTTATATTTCCTTTAGTCATAATATAATCAGGTGACAATACTCCGTATTGTGGCTCATCTTGTTAATGATACATTAACAATATTCCTTTTTCATTATTTTATCCTTCGTTGTTTATTATATATAAGCAAAATTAACACAATTAAGACGCCCAGCCAACAAGGCCAACACGTGAAGGGTGGCGGGCGCACTCTGGCAGACATCGTCCGGACACTGGAGACCTCGATGGAGCCTACCATGCTCTCATCGGGGGTCAAGGTCCGGCACGCGCAGCGGCTACTGTCGGGGGACGTCAAGCTTCTAGTCAGCGGGAGTGTGGAGGAGCCTAAAGCCCTCTGAAGTGGAGATGGTAAATGGTAAATGGTAAATCTTTATTGGTTTATTTAAGGAGCTGCAATTTTTCAATGCTTAAGCTCTCTTATGTGTATAGATAGGTCCTAGGAGGACCTCCTCGAGGGTGGGTAGGCACGATTCAGATAGGTTGGACGAGGTGTCCTCTCCGCGAGCTCGTAAATTTACCTCAGTGCGCCCGCTACCTGAGCTTCGAGCACCTCACGAGGGAATGCAAGGACGCTTCCGCGGCCTCCCTCAAGTGCTTCCGCTGCGGCAAGGAGAAACACTCGGCGAGAGACCGCCCAAGCAAAGCGGGCTCCGAAGAACTCCACTGTTACGTGTGCAACATCTACGGCCACGGTGCAACGACGACGCGGTGCCCGGCCTTCCGACAGCGGGTGACACACCTCATACAGGGGAAGGGTAATAATAATAAGTAATGACGGAGCGTATTAAGATCCTCCAAATAAATCAGAACCATTCTCCCTGGGCGAGGGACATGGCCAATCTGGTTGCCTCCGAAAATGGGGCCGACCTGTTGGTCATTTCGGAACCCCCCTTCAAAACCTGGACCTCACCTGGGCCTTCCCGGACGTCCTCTCTCGAACTGCCGACTGGAGAGTTGAGTGGGACTCCGAGTCCCTCTCCGACCACGCTTTTATTAGCTACTCAATAGCCCCCTCTTTGACTGTTCCCCCCCCTGTTCCACCCCGCCACCCGGGGTGGCCCGTCGCCGCGACGGATAGATCCCTGGAGGCTTCAGAGCAAAATAGCTCGCCGGGTGGAATAAAAAAAGCCCGTAGATAAAAAAAAGAAAAAGAAAAGCGCATAGAATCGCTAAATAACACGCTTGATTTGTCGGCCCATAATTTGAATCGACGTTCAATTGTAGACCGGTGATACCTACTGACGGCAATGAACACCCACAATGAGGTCAACAGCAGGAATCGAAAAAAATATCCTAGAAATTCGCTATCTATGGCAATGAGAACAGGTATTACATGCTGTATGGTTCAAAATGCATTTATTATCCAGCATTCTATAAACTTATAAATTATAGTAACTTTCTAATAATATTGTGCTTTTAAGCAAGTATGCCTACAGAATATTGTCCGTGCGAGCCAAATCAATATTTCCGATGTTTCGACACAGCGATCTCAGGACAACCACTTCAAGCACGTTGTTTTCTTCATATCGATCAATGTACCTCGTCCAGCCCCTCCCTGCAACTGTTCATTCATGCCTGATGCAAAACGAATTGTCACGAAATTTGATATAGATATGGGTGGGTAGAGGGAATGATACCAGTAAAGGCAAGTATAATATATAAATATAATAAATCATATGTATATATATATATATATAGTTACATTGCATCTGCTCATCAGACATTCGTTTGCAGGCGTCGTGCAGGTCGCCGCTGAATTCGTTTATGATATTGTCCCAGTTCTCGTTCAGCTGAAAGTATGTAGTCACCCCTGTCGAAGTCGCTGTTGGAACCCCTCTACGAACCGACAAACTATGCTCTCTTCTGGCAATGATTAGATTAGACAAAGCTACTCAATCGTATCGTCTCTAGCCTCGCCTCGATATCACTTTACTCTGTGGGGCAATTTGTGTTTGACAGCTCTGAGCGTATAGATCGACTCCGTTCAGTTGTTCCTTGTGAAGGTTCGCCCAGAGATCGTTCTCTTCTCTGTGCTCTTGTTCTCGGGGCGAGCGCGGTTCAACACCTAAATGTTCGAATCAAAAGCACGACGCGTCAATACGAAAACATAGTCATGATCAATAAAATTTTATTCATCAATAAAAGTTCAACAGAAATTAAACAAAAATGGATGGAACTGTATATATATATATATATATGAAGTAAGGCAGTAGGGGTTTTAAAGGTGACACGTACTTTGAGGAACTCCGACGTCTTGGCGCGCATTCGGGAGTGAATATACGCCTTTGAGCACTTGATATGATAGTGAAGGTAATCCCTGTCGACACGAAACGAGAAGATCAGCACAATATATTAATACTGTATCGATTAGCGCTCGTTTACATTAATAAAAAATACATCATCTAAAATATGAAATACTAGAATGACTACTTTGAATTTCTAATTAATAATCGAATTTTTTGCTCTTTGGACATCTTAACAGTTCTCTCCTAATATATATATATATATATATATATACATATATATATATATATATATATATATATATATATATATATATATATATATATATATATATATATGGCGAATCGGAGCAACATTAACATCACCTATTTAACACGAACACTGATTAGGATTAAGATGACTCTCCTTTTTCTAATTCTGGCAAAGTGTCATTTTGAAAATATCCAATCACACACACACGCACAGCCACTCACCTAAACAGGTGAATGAGATCGATGGTGTTGTCACGAGCCTGCACCGACGTATGTCGCGGGAACAAAACAAATGTAATGTATCCTGAAAAACCCATAACGTCGAGTGTTTATAGATAACTAAATTGCATTATATCACTGAACTATGGAGTGATAACACACGCGCGAAACTAGACCAACTGAACACATGCAAAACTACGTGCTTATTATAGAACATCTATGCAATTTCGTAGCAAATCCTACTACAGACTAAATTCAGGGTGTCGCACATCGGTGCTGTATCATTGTCTCGACCTATCGTCGTCTAGGGAGAGCGAGAGAGAGAGAGAGATCAGCTAACATGCCCACGACAATAGGATGGCTACAGCTATTTCAGTTCGACGGTTTCAAGTTAGTGCACCCCAACCAAACAGTAACACAACAAGAGACTTTCAAAGGTTAATCTATTGTTGTGGATTTCAAGCTGCACACAAGGTGCTTACCGGCACAATGAGACATATCTGGAAATTATCAAATGGGTAGAAGAAATTATTATACATGTCGTGCTGCGTCAGTTAATTTACACTTTCGTAGAATAAAATCATCCGCTCGAGTTCTTTGCGCGACGGGTATGAACACAAGGGTGGACATCGACAACTTAGAAATGTGATATATTAATATATAAACACGTTCGTAAACACTATATTCTTATTTATAATAATAACACTAACAACAACAACAATATCTATTCTCAAAGGAGCAAAAATATATATTGTTAATAAAAGTGGTATTCTCAGCTGCCACATACCGATATTATCTCCAGTCATGGCGTCTGTGTTTTGCAGTTCTCTGGGAGGTTCTCGATGACTGAACAGTACCTGCGGGGCAGTGTGCGAAGCCTTCCGACCTTCTCGGAACTCTTGCATAAACACCTGTAATAATGCGGACATATTCATGGATGTGTCGATAGTAGACGATGCCAAAAGCCAATTACAGCATCGTGTAATTTGTGCATTGTGTAATAATTCTCAAATGTCGATGCACTATTGCCAATGCTATCACGCTCAAGAAAATCAGCGAATATGCTTAAAATCGATCGTGCATGAAATAGAAACGGAAGGCAGGTTGCGAGTCAGTGTAGTAAGAGATGAGAGTACATCCTTTTGTTTGCAGACATGCAAATGAACCGTAAATGATGGGAGCTACCAACCTTTCCAATAACGACATCATCTTCATCTTTGAAGATCGTCGAGAAGATCACGGTCACACGGTCGTGGTTCGCCTCGACGTACATCGTTTCGTCATCGCTGTTAAGAGAAGATGGAATTTGACGCAAGATGAAGAACCGGATTGACCAACGTACTACCAAATTGCTTCAAGTACTAAGTATGATCAATACGAAATGAGTTGTTGCAGCAATCACAATCAGTGCTTGGATAGGGATTTGCACGGACGATGTTTTGGTATGACTGCAAAACACCGGTATCGTAACATTTCGAATCTAAAAAATATTACACAGACCTTGTCTGCTGCACTAAGAACAGAAATAACACACATATATATATATATATATATATATATATATATATATGATGGCACGGCTACTGTGTAAGCAAGAATTCGATACTGAATCATCAATTGCTAAGTCATGTGGCATGGACTGGTAAACGCCGCGTACCGATAGTGTATTACAGCCCTCTTCAGCTCACCGCCCTCTGGATTCTTGGCCAATTTGGCCTGATGTTCGAAGTACTTCTCAAACACTGATGCAAAGCAGTTTCGCTTCAGAAGACCAGCCTGTGAAGTAAGATGATTCATCACTAGTTAGTACAACTCACTGTGCACCCATTTCATGTACTACTACAAGCTTAAATGGTAAATGGTAAATGTTTATTGGTTTATTTAAGGAGCTGCAATTTTTCAATGCTTAAGCTCTCTTATATGTGAAGTGGTTTTAATCAGCCGTGTCATATCGTTATCAATCATCTGGTCTTAAGAGAGGTAGAGCCAACTTGTTAAAACTTGCCATCCCTGTGAAAGGCCCACAACGTATTGCTCAGCTTCCTTCATCCCAGTGCTGTCATCGTGAAAAAGAAACGAGCCGATATATAACTAGGCGAACGTCTACGACGTCCACAAATACCCACAGCTGGATATCCCCTGATAAACGATATGAATTCAGCTAGATCTGATATCGATAGCTCACTTCGAAGAAGTTCGAGAAAACATTATGAACATTTTCGACATAAAGGCCCCGAAATCATTAATTATATATATATATATATATATATAGTGTAAAAAGCGTGTACTTTTTTGATGAGGGGCGTGTAATCGTCGGGTGTCGCATCGAGATCAAACAGAAGCGATATGTTATACATTTCCTCAGGTTCAGCCTCCAAGAGGTCGCCTGAAAATCACATTAGATAAATGTATTGTTGATTATGCGATCATCGTTGATCGATTATTCCCTGCGCAGTTGGACAAAGCCCCCAAAAGCATACGTACCATACTCGCGCCGCAGTAGTTCATCCGCTCCGTGATCTTGTAGCTCTCTGCAAATATGATACAGAATCATCGGTAAGCGTGATGATAAAAAGACCAACTGACCAGCGGAACGTCGACGCATCTCATCAAAGGAAAGATCTACAAATACCTTCATCGTCAGCGCAGTGGCTAGCTGGGAATAGACCGAGGCCGCAGCCTCCGAGACCCGCGACATGATGATGATGATGATGTTTAGAGAACTGGACCGTTGTAAAAAAATACTGCAGTTCCCTTAATAAAGAGCAACCTTGTATTGTATTGATCACCAAAACAAGGTCCCTTCTAATTATCGATGTTCAGTATTATGCACAACTATTATACGGTTATAGTTCGTTTAAGGTGGGTGTGCAGACAAGTCGCGATCTGTTCTCGCACTGTAGATAGATGGTTTAGTGATTATTGTACCTGTAGAACTTCAGAGAAATCGAGAGGCGAATCTTGGCCTTATCACCATTTGGATTTGAGACGTGGAACAGAACTCCATCAAAATCGGCTATAGTCACGTCAACCGAGTCCGCCTGCAGTAAAAAACAACAAAATGGGAAACACATATGCTTATTACAACATCATTTTGATAATATATAACTAAAATATAAGAAATAAAACCTAATCCATATCAGCCTAATAAAATTATGAGAATATTAGGGCAAATACCTAAAGTTTTTATATAGATAATTAATAAGATTATAAGAAGAAGAAATTTTGTTTTATTTTTATCAGAATTTATATAATCTATAGCGTAATTAAATATATATATATATATATATATATATATATATATATATATATAACATAACTTGATATATTTGTAACCAGCCAATGAGCTATAGAACAAGACGTTCCTAAGCTCACTGACGCGGTCACGCAACCCTATAGTGATTTATAGTTCACCCACATCATGGGAATCGCTTCTCAACACCCATAAAGCGAGTGGCTTCATCACAATCTCCGACCACATTGACTGACAGTAGGTCAGAATGGTCTGAGGAGACAGCAAAAAATATTCAGCGAGAAACGACAACGTCAATAGTCGATACACGAAAATATTATACTATTTGCAAGTTTGTCATGTATCGGAGTGTATTCTATGCATGACTATCAATATGAAGATGGATGAATGCCTGAATGAATCTTACCTTGGCACCGGTCTTGTGGTTTTTGAACTTTACCCGAAGGAGCTCCTCCACGATCTTGTTGTTCGTCTCAAGAAGAATCATGTTGATCTCGCCTTAGTCAATCCACGCTCTCACCGACACCGCCTAACGTGAATCATTGACAAAGAGGCGTTGCCGTTTACCTTGCGTTCGGATAATGTCACAGTTATTCCTAATAAGGGTATACGTAGTTTCGGCTGATTAAGGGTACATCCGAATTTTATTCTCGATCGAAATAGCCCAGCGTAGCGGCACAAACGGCAGTCGAACTGCCCTTGGGTTGATTTAGAAGGGAGGTATTATTTTAGCAAATTGTAATAATCTAATAATAATAATAATCAGATCGACGAGCAGTCGAAGCGAAACTAATACACGCTGTTCAGCTGGGCATTTCGAAATTAATCGCCCACACGAAGCAGGCCCCGGGAACGTATTTTGGACTATTCGAACTATTCGATACCTAAAGGAGAAAAAAGAGGTACTACCACCCAGTGTTACAGTACAGTGTGAACTCACTCTCATCACACATCTAAATGCTCAGCCAACAGAATATGCATAGGTATCACTTTACGTGGTGAACACTTACTCCAAACGGGTATCCGTAGTTGCTGTAGCACTTTGACAGCTCTTGAAACGAGATTCTTTTTTGCCGTTTAAGCGGTATAAACGCGAATTTGACCCGATCGATCTGTCACAACAAAAATACCACCCTTGTCCGTTCTTTACGCTGCTATCAACCGGCAGTCCCTGCTTCCTCTATTGGACATGACCGTATCACACGAGACTACTCTAAAGGCGCCTAGAGCCCTCCGCAAAGCTCCTTGAAGAGTATCACTTTATAAGGAGTTTCTCGCTTGACTGGAGTTCGCCTATTACTCATACGGCACAACACGGCGGGCCAATCAGTCGAACATCATTGAGTAGCTTCAACACCATCAACGGCTCCATCACCATCAAGAACATGCAAACAGCACCAACGTGGCGGCTGTGTGGGATCGTGTGTCCGGTACGGCGAGGAGCCCCAAATCGTTTCGCCGGTGGGTGGAGACATGCAAATGACTCTCTGATTTTCTAACAGAAACTCCACTGAGCTGAGTAAGCTCCATCTGGTTCGTGGCGCACGAAAAAAACGTGAGGAGATTTTTGCCAAGCGGATTGTGCTTCCAGTTATCTACTAGAAACTACGCTCTCTATGTAATCCCACACAGCAGTCCGCCTTTGTTGATTCGTGTCGATCTGGGGTTTCGTGGCCCGGTGTGAATTTTCACAAGCGGGTTGCCTCTGTGGTGACGGATTTGACAGAATTCCAAAGTGCGGGACACCCGTCTCGCTTTTCAGCTGTTAACAGCGTGACTTTGTAAGTTTTTTTTGCTGCAGAAAATACCTGAAATCACCTACCACACGCCCTGTATAGTAGTTACGATTTGTCTCAAAATGAGTTATTAGCTTGGAAGCGGTTTAGTGGATGACGTGTCTTCGGTGCTCTGGATGTTCTCATTCTATTGCGAGTTAGGAATGATATGGCCATTAGCTCGCTTAATTACGACGGCAAGAGAGCGCCATGAATGAGTTTGACGATCGAGGGGTGACAGAACCACAAAATATTGTGTATCATGCCAGTAGAAATGGCCTTTCGTTGAACGTGCATAAGCATTCGTCGGCTGTTAGACTAATGCTTTGTTGGCCTTACCGTCTCACCCTTCTAGACGTGTACCGCTAAAATGGCCGGCGAATACAGCCAGCTGGAAGTAATCATCTGTCAAATATCGTCAAGCACGACTGTAACGAAATAGAATTATGGTTTGAAGGTAGTAGTGTCTATGTTGACCTGTCACCATATGAGTGGAAACTCTGTGATAAAGTGGGTGACCAGAACCACATTACTGAACGAACGAACTACTCATCTAAATAGCTAACAGAAGTGCAAATATTAAACACATGCTAAAACTTGACGTTATTTTGCCAAACACATTCACGCATGTAGTCAAATGATATTAAAGCACGCTAATTACTATTATGACTATCATTATCTATTTCTATCAATAGTGATCTTCGCGGTGAGGAGCAGTCAAGCAAATAGAAGATGTCTTCAGGAGATGCCCTCACGGGGAAGCTCGTCATCAAGGTACGCCATCAGAACGGAACCGATTCGATTATTAACTGCATCCTCCGAATGACTAGTTCCTGAAAACACGCCCATGTATTGTGTCCGTTATGGTTATTAATCATCGTCGTGTTAATTTTCCCGTTTAATTGTTAGCCTAGTGCAATTCTTCCACGAGAAATCAAACAATATCTAAGAACAACAACAACAATAATAATAATAGATAATAAAAACCTATTTGACAGAGCGCGTGTTCAAGTCGAATGTCCTCGCAGTCACTACCGATCCGGTTTGGGTTCATTCGTGTGTCGGCCGAGCGAGATTGTACGGTGGTGTGTCTCGTCACATCTACTGTGATTTTGAATTTTCTACCACTCAGCTTAACTCCGTCATAATTCCGCTGAATTGTCGTTTGCAGGCCCAATTGGAGGGTGATATACGCCGCATTGCTATCCACAATGAGGATATCACTTTCGACGAGCTAATCCTCATGATGCAGCGGGTCTTCCGGGGAAGCCTCTCCACCCAGGACCAGATTACGTAAGCTGTTTTCTTAGCAGGCTTGGCATAATAAAGCGCTGTGGGAATCTCAGTTTGTTTCACAATTCCGCGATCGTCTCTAGACTTTGACGAGAGGGTGTGACTGATTTGGCGGTAACGAACACAGCAAACGATTGTGCCCGCATCGATACACGATAGCGGATGAGATCGGTCGTAGGGCGAATACAGAAATTTGTCGACATATGCAAAATGCATATTTAAGCCACAGCCTGACGCGATGGTTCGTATGCGTTTGCCGGGAAGGAATATTGGAGACTGGGAGGTTTCAGCTCTGTGCCGGAAAAAAACCGCAGGGGTTCTAAGTACATTGTACGCTGACTTCTATGCCGCCCGGTAAAAGACTTAACTTTATCGTCTATTGTTAGGAATACATGTTTCCATGGACACATGTCTAGCTATAAACACAAAATTGTACTTTTTCATTTCTGGCTATAAGCACAAAACTAATTCTGATACATTTCGTTTGAAGCTTGAAGTACAAGGATGAAGATGACGACCTCGTGACCATCATCGACAACTGTGACGTATCACAGGCGATTCAGTGTTCAAGGGTTCTACGTCTACGCGTGTTTGTCCAAAGTACGTACATAACGAGGTTCTTCGAGAATATATATATATATATATATAAAAGATTCTTATTTTTATTTATATGTGCCTTGTGAGACTTGAATATGATATATATATATATACATACATCACATGCAAGTCCCACAGGGTACATACGAATCGATGAGGTCTTTCCTTACAGGTTTATCAATCGAGTTATTATTTATTATTATTGTCATTAAATACATATATGGCTATATGTATAATACCCTACTTCCTCTTACTGTTGTTGCTCAGCGATGATCAAATGACGATGAAAGTGTCTGACGTGACGGCTGTCGAAATCTTCACTAATCATTTTTCGGCCACTTTCAGATGAAGATCCCAATTTGGTGAGCGATCTCCGAGCGGATTTACTGGAGGTTCGGAACAAAGTGGACCAGCTGATCGAGAAAACCTATTCACTTAGCGCGCGCGGGGGAGGATCAAACGATAGAGACACATTGATACCAGCAGCGAAAGGTTAAATATAGTTGACCTACAATGTTGTTACCACCTGAACCACTATGTTTTCAATGTACATTTGCTTTTGTACTTTTGAGGGGTCACAACGACTATACGTGACCTTTTCACCGTCCTACATTTGGGCCCATCAATCAGAGACATGATTGATATGGTTAATAGAGTGACGTTGCTTAAGGGCACCGGCGTTCGCGCATAGGATAATTAATACTTGATACATGAGTACCTGTCGTTAATGTTGAAGTGTGACCAATCGAAAATCTTTCCCTGTATAATTCGCTGAGGTCACCGTGAATCGTATTCCGCGTATCGGACGGACCCCTGTATACGCCCGGTAAACAGCTGACAACTGTTGTAGAATCACATGTCGGTATATGGTAATAAGCCTGACGAGGAAGTTATATAAATACATCTAGGAAATATCCGTCCTGCATTGCACGAAACCGAGTGCATGGATACTCAGCATGAAAACATCACGAGCAAAACAGCATTATCTCAATCCTGAGGTGACTGTAGTGACAGTATCTGTTGCCGTTGTTGCTGGTTCGCTCCAGCAATGCTATATGCTATAGCCATCATCAACGGTCGATCATGTCTAACAGCCAGCAAATTGTATCGCCTCGATGAATATCGGTGTGTACTGACCGAGCACACTCATTGAATTGTCTGTATCAATTTTCAGCGAACGGAGATGTTGGCATATCGTCACCACCAGGTGGTTTTAATCATTGTCTGCGCTTAATCAAGAAGGACCAGGGACCGATTTCTCCAACGCAAGGAAGCGTCGCGCAAAACACATGTTCTCCGGGATCGGTCAGCGAACCGCTTTCACGGCCGGGCTCCACACAGCAAAGAATGCCAGGGATATTTGGCCAGATTTCTGATGCGCAAACGCCCTTCGAGACAATTAGCCAAGCTACACCGAAAGTGAGTTAGCTCTGTTTTTTTTTGGTGTTTGTTTATCACGACGGAACTTTGTTAATTATAATTTTAGTATTGTGTGTGTCGTCCCGAAGATGTCGTAACTCTTGGGGCAACACGTATTCATGTTCCGTAGACGTGTCTATTGCATTTCTTTGTTTGTGAACGACATCGGTGAATGGCGGCGAATTCGATTGGATTCGATTATTAACCTAAACTTTTTCGGGCTGACTCTCAGCCAACATTTAACGTCCACGGTACCGCTTTCGCATTGCTTCGTAAGACGGACCCCTTGAAAATGCAAATGTGCAACGGTGGGGATCGAACCCGCGCACCTACGTGTCTCCCCCGATTGCGAGGCGCACACGAATGCACCACGCCACCGGGCTCGACTCGATTATTAACCTGGATCTACTGAACAATATAAAATAAGCTGTTTGCAACTGTTAGTTGTATTGCTAAGCCTCCGCGCGTTCCACTGCCATGTCATGCATTTCCAGGTGAGTTCGTCGCCGGCAGGACGCAGTGCGACTCCGCAGTCGCAGGCCGGCTCACAAATTGGCGAACCATCAGTTCTTCATCAGCAGGCGGCCGGTCAACCTCAGCAGCAGCAGCAGCACCAACATTCGCCAAGTCCTGCCCAGCTATTCAACCCTCAGCAGGGCCCAGGTCCC
Source organism: Stratiolaelaps scimitus (assembly GCA_019614645.1). Taxonomy (NCBI): domain Eukaryota; kingdom Metazoa; phylum Arthropoda; class Arachnida; order Mesostigmata; family Laelapidae; genus Stratiolaelaps; species Stratiolaelaps scimitus. The sequence continues at coordinate 531,609 of JABWDB010000054.1, forward strand.
ATTCAGCAACAGCAGGGTCCAACGCAACAACCTGGACCCAACCAACACGGGTCCCAACTTCCGATTGGACATCCAGTTGCGCCTAACCAAGGTGCCGCCATACTCTCGATTTTAGTGCTAGTGCTCTACGTTCAAGTGCAGTTAGATCGATTCCTGACCAATCAGTGACTCAGATATGGTATCTTTGTCCCTTCGATGATCTTAGGCAGAATCGAACGTTCTAAAACGCAGCATATTCTCCTGTTTAGGTGTTGCTTCCCTGTTTCAATCAGCCGGAGGGGTACCGTCTCCGGCCCCGATGCGTATGGCCCAGGTGGCACCCCAGGGGTACCCCTCGCTGCCAACGGCTTCATCAGCTGTCCAACCACCGACGTCCTCCCCCTACGTTCAGCAGCAGCAACACCAACCTCCGGCATCTCTGCAACCCCAGCAGCAGCAGGGCCAACATCAGCCGCAGCCTAGTAACCCGTAAGTTCGAGCAACATGATCGAGCGCAGTCTCTAAAGGTTCCCCGCACGCTGCAAACCTGGCAGAAATATCTCTAAAAAGGCAATATGCGCGCCACACTTATTCTGCTTTATTTAATGCTATTGATGGAATATTCTTCATACGCGTGGTTCTCTGCAGCGAGAAGGTTGCAGAGCCTTTATCGTGTTCAGGATTGAAACGTAGAAGTTCCATCCCGCCCATATATATATATACATACATATATTATTGTTCTGTTACACGAAATGGTCTATATATTTTTGCAACGGACAACGCAGTGTGTAAACGCAACGAAGGTACTATGGTGATTTTAGTGGCTCCCAGGGCCTTGACTGATCACATTCAGCGCAAGCCAAGATATAATTTGAAAATGGAGCTGTTGGCCGTATCGCCTTCTAGATTCATCTATTCTGTTATCATGCTGTACAAGTTCAGTGGTCCTACGGTAATATGACAGCAAACCCATTGTTCTTCCGCAGCAATTTGGTTCATCTATTTGGCGAGACTCCCTTCTTATGCAACTTGCATTATGACTACACGTTACAACATCGATCTGTAACCATTCGCATGTCTACGCATCACAAATGTTTTGATACACTTAAACAACTGGCCAACATTGCTTCAGTGGTAGACGGAATCGAACGAGGTTTTGTTTGTCGAGTTCTAATTAATTTAAGTCAAATATATTATAAACGTTTGTAATGCATTTCGTATATATATATAGTAATTGCAGCAATTGCATCGCGCTCCTTGAGTGTAATGTTCCCATTACCGTTACGCGTCTGCCTTGCTTTGCTACTGTTGAAAGCAACTCTGTAGCGCAATGTCTGCTTTAGAGACACCTAATGAAATCGATCCGTCCGATTTACAAACACAGATAGAACATAAACTCAAGGTAAACACAACGCCGGGTTTAACATGGCGTGGCAGGTGAACTGTATAGCATAGCTGAGGAACAGTTGAAATATCATTGAGCTTGATAACATTGCTACATAGTTTACATTGTATCAGACCAACAGAAATATATATATATATACACGTACATCTATTTTTGTATGTGTGCTCCAGCGTGGTGGCTCCTGGTGGCATGGTCGGTCAACCAATGGGTCAACCTGGACCTCAGCCGGGCGTTTATATGGGAGCTCCGGGTCATCCAGCCCAACAAGGTGCTCCTCTCGCTTATCTTCAACAGCCCCTGCAGCAGCAGCAGCAGCAGCCGGGTAGCAATCCTCTCGTACAACAAAACCAGGTACCTCCAACGAATCCGTCTCAAACAATGACGCCAGCGGGCGTTCCACAGCAACCTCAACAGCCACAACAGCCTAATCAGCAGCAGGCACAAGTAAGCACTAAATCCGGCACCCTGCGAGGGTCAAACTAAACAATGTTCTTTAACTGAAGGTAGAGGCATAGCACCGCAGCACGGGTGGTGCGACTAAATTGGCCTACAATTGCAATTAAAAATAATGGCATTGCACGCATTTAATTATTTCATTATTGTCATTATTATTATTATTACTATCAGAGCCGCTACTGGATCTTATTGAAACACATCAAAATGCAATGTCATGTTGCATATATTTATGTATTTTGCTTGATCTCGGAGAAGTTCCTATTCGATTCTTAGGGAAATTGAAATTCCCGTTATTTGTACAATAGGATGAACGCGTATGTTTAATGTCATTGATCATGACCTAGCAAATGTAACTAGATATCATTGCCTATTGAAGATCTACAGTTTTGTTCATAGTGGGATTTTCCTCGTTATTCGTTTCTCATCTAACGCTAATCCATTATTCCTCTCTCGCTGAACGTCAGCCTCCTGCAATGGCGGGTCCACCGCCCACAATTCCACCGCAGTTCGGTGGCGCTTCGCCCGGAGGCAATCCATACGCGCGAGGAGTCAACCAGTATGCTCGATATGCCCCCATGCCTGGACCAGGCAGTAACGCCTATTAGTGACGCTTCTCCAAGAGTAGGAAAGGACGTCAAAAGTGGTCATTAAAACAAGTCGCTTAGGAGAAACAGGTTCACCACAAGGCAAGAACAAGCAGAATCGCTCCCGATATCATCATGAGTCGATCCACCCTTTGAGGCAGAGGTGGATCCTTTGGGTAGCTAGTGGAGACTGACCCGCTGTATTGCAATGCTTTTTATTTTAATCGTCCAAATATATGGGGTTGTCTCCTCAAGGGCTTTATACGGGACGAACCCTCACATCGGCAAAGTAGACCTCGCGGAATGGAAATTAAGAGAGAGCTTGAGGCTGATAATGGCCACCATATTATTCACAGGGATCATTTATATGCAGGATCACATTTATAGGACTTCAAACCGGAACTGATGATCAATAAATTCATGCTTGTTCCCTTCTCGAAACGCGAATGCTAGAAATATGCGTCCCGGTTAATTGAAAAAGTAACTTCACTCGAAAGATAGGGTGTGGTCATGGTGCGACAGCGCAGACGTACGGCCGTGCTGATTAAAGACCGCAAATACGAGAGTATTAGCCAGTAATTTCAGTAGACCTTTCTAATTGGCATTCTTTATAAATAAAAGAAACACTCATGACGTCCTCGGGTCTCTCATAGCTAGTGCACGGGCTGGATAGCACCATGACGCTCGCAGGGAGAACCTATCTGCCTCGGTTTGAGCCACCTTGGTCTGGACGAATGTCGAGTTGGCCGATTGACGATCGCTGTTGTTTGCGGAACGGAGACTTATAGAGGAAATGTTTTTACGACGGGAAATACACAGTGCACGTGTTAAACAGATTGATAGATTGTGGGGAAAAAATAAAAATCGATGACTGCAATGAAACCCATAGACGACAACGCTTAGTGGCTATATATATATATATATATATATATATATATATAGCTGTAAAATGCTCTTTTGTACGATGCTATGGGTTGTGCCGATCAACTGGGGCCGATCACTTTATCTTATTTAAAAAAAATAGTGAGTGGAAAATAGAGAGATTCGGGTCGATTGTCCTCGCTAGCGATACAACAGAGTGGTGCCGATGCGCCCAGGAGGAACTTCTCGTTAGTGTAACGATTTTGGTACAAATTCAGAAACTGTGCTAATTATCGAACGTTGTATTGGGACCGGATTAGAAGTGATTATAGTGGACGTAGTTTGTTATATTGTCAATAAACGTAAGATGAATGGGTGGACATGAATATCAGATACTGAAGACACCGAAGAACAAGATACGAAACATCTATAATAATGACATAAGATCGATCCATAAGCGCCGAAATAAAGCTAAGGTGAACAGTGATAGTCACTTGTGTTGATTTCCCTAGGCAAGCGTTCGTTTAGTCGCTAATGTGCTAACCTCTCGTATGGTTTAATTTTCGTTTATGTATACTATGTTTAAAAGGCATTTTCTGCACATATATATTTAGATAATAATGCTTTTTGATTTCGAAAGAAAAATGGGAATCCCACTTACACGCTTCAAGCTTACCACCAACCGTTTGACCCTGTCTGCGATGACCTCTAGTCTATACTCAGCTGTTGCATTTTGTCTAGAAGATCACGATACGATCAAACAATATATTTACATAAAAAATTAGACACATTCTTGTTGTTACTTAGGCGAGCCATGATACCAACGTTACGATGCAAGTCACATTCTGCGCTGGTGACTCTGACCGGGCTGGTATCTCGCTGCAACATGATCCTCACTAGAAGCTTGCTGACTGTGGCGTGTGGGGCATCAACTTGAATCGGTGTTTTATGGACTGGGTGTTTGCGTTGGTTGATACACGAAATGGAGCAGGGGTGATGGGTCTGGGATGTTAGTTTCGATTAAGAAGTTGAGAATTTCCAATCGAGTCAGTTGGGAATCGTGCTACCCTGGGACCTTTCAGTCTTGAGGGGGTCCAATCCCATACCTACCCTAGTTTCCAAAGGAAGTTTCAGTGACAGTGCCCGATCCCGGGTTCAATCAGACTTATACTACAGGTTGTCACATCATAGCGAGTTATTCGCCTTATCGGTCGACGGTGTCTCAAGGAAACCCTATTCATTCTACAGTTCGTTAGCTCATTGGCCAGAAGGTCAGGGCCGCATCCAGTCGATTGTTATAGAGATGTGCTCCTCATCTGGAGTATCCAACGATATTTGTATTCATTCTGCTATGCTATAGGTGTATCATACAGCGATATCGGGAAGGGCAGTGGTGCTGTTGAGCATCGCCAACAGTTTCCCCTGAACGCGGGCGAGCGGTCACGGTGTTGTTGTCACGTATTAGTATGGCCCCCCCTTTAAAAAAAGGCTGTATGTTTGTAACATGAAGACATACGTGAATGTTTCGATACAATGACAGACGATGTGTACTTTAAGGAGGGTGACGAAAATTGAGCGAATATGTTACGATAAAGATGTTCAGTATTGGAATACACTCAACGAATCCTCTATTGTCGAAGGTACAAGGTGGGGGCGATATGGGTGGTGGCAGCAAAAGCCTGTGATGCTTGAAGGCCTACTCATTCATTCCGAGTCATCTTCAGTTTTCTATAATTAAGGACTTTACTGGTAGGAATGTCTATTTTAACCCTCATGGTCTCCATTTAGAAGCTGTTCATTCTGCTTAATTTATTATACTTTGTTTTGTAATTAGCCCACATCAATATACCGTTGCTCTTAGAAATAGCGTAGCGATGGCTTTATCACTTGGGCAGAACGGTTTCAGAAAGTTGAGTATTGGCAACACATTTCAACTCTTTTTCTAAATTGCGAATACTTAACGTAGTCAAACATATATAACATATAACATTTGCGGTTTATTTCCGGAACTGCAATTTTACAATGCTTAAGTTCTCGATTAAAAAAATAGGGTAAAAGTAAGAGTGTATTATCACCAAATTGTTCATGCAATTACGATTTCACAATTATAATCGATTATTCTGTCAACAGATATTTACATTCACTCAAATTATTTGCAATTCACAATATTCAGGTTATTTAATTCACACAATTATATAACATTATAACTGCCAACCATTGCAATGAGGTTGGCGTCAGCTACTTTGGCAATTTGTTGTGAATGAAACAATTTTATGTGCACTTCAAGTTCTGACGGCGACCTAGTATCGTTTTCTATATTAATTCATGACTCAGCCTTTTGTTGTTGTGGCTACTACCTTAACAATCGATTAAAGTAACCTAACTGGGTGGGTGGGTTAAGCTATATTCATGCCATGTGTTAACTTCTCCTAACTTCTCTTGTCTCAACTACTAAATATATGATAAAGCCTCCACGATAGAAGAACCGTTCGCGAGACAACGGTCGAGTCCAGATAGAAATGCATGCGGCGGTCCCTACTTCAAGTCGCTGACTGGTGAATGACGCTTCTCTGCTCTACGCGACGCCCCCTTGTCGCCAACGTGACCTCCGTCGGGAGGAACAAACACGTTCTCGCTCTTCATATTCGGCTTCTGTTTGAATGCACGTTGTGTTAGACATCTGTGCTTGGCTGTCGGTGCCGTCCCGCCGACAGGCACCATTTGCGTGGAGTAGGCTTTTATATTGAATTCGTCTCGGGTAAGAAAAAAATATAGTTTTGCACGTCAAGTACGATGTAGGTAGATACGATGAGGATATGCAAGACTCAGAGTTACCGAGTGCATCAGTAGCTGTTCATGGTTTGCTCGCGATCTAGCCTGCCAGCTTGTTGAAATTTTGTTCTATTGAATTTCTCTGTAGAAACATTTAGATTCTCATTTAGGTGGCATTTTGAGATAACCTTCATTCAGCAAGGTTTTCGAAATATGCCGAATACATTTTTAAAAAGTCTGTATAGAAATAAATATATATGTGAATGTACCTGACACAGGTGACTGAACTGAAACAAATTCCTTTTAAGGTGACATTTATATATTGTAATGCATATCTTGAAAAAAAAAGGAGAGAAAACCTTTAGAAAATAAATTGCACAAAAGTTTGCCTTCAGCGTCGTCGAACCGTGATCAGTTTCCCATAGGGTTGGACAATTTACTGAATGCGTGCAGGTTCAAGATAGTGTGTTACTGTACTCACATAATTGATATATGAGTACTTTTTATTGTTTTGAATTACGCGAATGGTTGATGTACACACGAGCTGAGCGGGCCAACTATAAACCAAGGCTAGTGTGGAAATCTCAAAATATGAGTACTGAAAACCACTTGTGCGATAAGTCACGGCTTTAGCGACTAACTACAATAACACTTCTTTAATTGAGCCGGGAACACGAGGCTGCCTTGTACGTCGTAATGTCATTAGCAGGGACCACACGAAAGGGTGACTCCTTGCTCGACAAATTGAAATCACCGACGAAATATTTTTCTTGCTTTATTTGCTAAGATATCCAGTAATTTTCCCTTTTCTGATTTCAGTGATGCCAGAGAACCTCATACCTCGTCCACAGAGTGTAGTGTCGAAAAGTTCGTAGCTACAGATAAGCCCGCCTAAAAGGAGAACACGCCAGATGATAGACTCCGAGTATCCTTATATTTATAGAAATCAAATTGTGGTCAAACTCTGTGACATTACGTATTTCCTCTATCATGTAATCCTACTAAATATAGCGTACACCATGCATTTAGTTCGAGTCTCATATCGTTTACATGTAAGAGAATTTAAGCATTGTGAAATTTTGGTTCCTTTAATAAACCAATAAAGCTTCACCTATACTTTACCTTACTACAACCTGATCGGTAAACGCAGGGAGCCCAGCCCCTCTCATCTCGTCGGTGAGTGTCTGTGTATTGGTATTTGTATGGTGCCGTGGTGTTTATTCGAATGCGCGCCGCTCGTATCGCCATAGCAACGCGCGGAAATCTAGCAAACAGGACGAAACACTATCGAATTCTGAATAGCGTGAACCGCTGAGCTCGATGCGTCGACGTCAGGTTATCGTCGTCGGAATAATCAGCCAGATCGTGGACCTCTTCTGAGAAGGACAGGTGAGGGTTGCTGTGGAAGAGGCAACGTCTTTCCTCGGCTGCGACAAGGGATAGCTATGGAAAATAGCCTCGTTTTTGAAAATCGACTTTAACACCGAAACACTGGTATGAGATTTGAGTGTTAACAATGGACGGAACGGATTGTCATCCAGCTAGAATATAGCAAGTAGAAATTTAATCAGTGACCTCACTAAAGCGTACTTCTTCGTCGCAACTAGAAGGAAAGCGTTATTCTAAGTGAAGTCTCCTGGAAACCTAGAAGATTCGTTACGTGAACGTTGTCAAACGTGGTTTATATATTCATACCTTGGTTAGATAAATATAATATCAGTGGTATATAATATGGAGGGGGTACTTATTTCGAAGCAGCCCAACTCAGCAACGGTACTAATATTATATATATATATACTTCGAAATTCGTTAATGGTTAAACCACTCCTCGTGACTAGATCACTTGAGCAGTTCAATTATACATAAAAGTAAAAATGAATTTTACGGAAAAACAGGCTGCTGCTCTTCGGTATCTATTGTACATCCCGAAGCTGCACAACTCTCATATACGACTACTTATTGTAAGTAGCAAGTACAAACTCTGCGAATTTCATCAGGTGATGTTGTACGTTTATCCGGAATTGTTGAAGAGGAAGGCCCTTAAGAAAATCTAAGAGTGCCTTGCGATTTCTGTTGTACGGGCTCGCCAATTGACCGCCAGCGTTTGTGGCCAACAGTGAGCGGGTGTGGGTTTTTAAACCGTTCTATTTTTGTACCTTTTTGAGATCTGTATTTTCTATATCGATGTCTTTGGTACTGCTTCAGAATGGGGTGTCCCTTGCCACCTCCATTGTCGAACTCGCTTTGGCAAAAACAACCGAGCGACTCCGACGTATGAATGAGTGTCTGTTTGTGTCGCCACTGTGTATATCCATCGCGTAGAGGAGTCACAAGCGCCGGGGGCCCCGTTTCCCTTGGTATCACATAGATACGCAGGTGCAGCAGCAGCAGGACGCGGTTCTTTGATCAAGCGGCAAGCGAATAGCCATACGAAGGCAAGTCATACACTGATTGGCCCCCTTTTTTTTCACGTAGAATTTTTCCCTCCCCTAACCTCAGTATTTCGATGTGCTCCACGCAATCATATTGTTTTCGTAAACGAACGTATCTTGTATGTAGCATTTTCAAGGCCGGTCAATTGTGCACAGGCGGGTTTGAGGTGGCATATACGTCTCTGATCTGCTCAACGCTTCGCCCGGATACAGAACGTCTGCGTCGGCCCGCTCTGGTAGACACGGCAGTGGTAACGACGCAGCGCGCCCTGGCTCCCAGAACCGTTCTGCGGCTGCTCAGCAGCACTGCCTCTACGGCTTCGCCCGCTTCTGTCGGCGCTTCTGGCGTCGTTGCCGTTCAAACTGCATCGGACGAACACCGTCTCTGGCGTCTGACGGCGCTTCAGCGTTCAGTGTCGCTGCAGACGGCTGACTCAGCCCGGCTGTCGGCGCTTGTGGGGCCGTTGGACATACGCGCCTCGTAACGCTCAATGCGACATCACTTCAGAACCTCCACCGGTTGACGCACATTCACCGGACCACCGACCTATCTTGTGATGATGTTAGTGAATGCTTATATATGTGAAAACGTGCAGATGTGCTTAGCGGAATGTGCATATATATATATGTATATATAGTTTGTGCTAATGCGGTGACACGGGTGATAACCAATCGATTCGTATGCCGTTCCTAGTATATCGTGCATGTACGATGTCATCTGCAGAGTCAGAATACACAAGTCTAGCAACGATGCTGCTACGTAATGCAGAGAATTTCACAGATACAGCTCACCGAGTTCGTGGGTCGCTTGAGGAAATTACTTGTTGAAGCAATGGGGTGATGATGCAAGCGGTAAAAGGCCATTGTGAAAGTTCGTTTGGGTGGAGGAGATTGCACGAGTGCGTAAGTCAGGTATGATCTAACACGTCTGAATTTTATCATTTGTTGACAGTTGAGCACTCTTCAACAATGTGGCTAGGGATATGCTGAGGTGTATCCGTGGGATTGAGTCATACGAAGGGTCCGCAAGGGATTACAAAGCTCCAATATGCTACAAAGGGCAGTGTTGGCGGCGCTGGCCCTCTTCGAACTTGGTAAGACATGCAATTGTAGTTGATAATCAAATGATAGAAGATTCTGTCAGATACAATATTCAGTAGGGCCGGACAAATCACATTACGTTTGATGCTGGGTGGTGGCCATCGGTGGTAGGAAGCCTCACTGATGTATTGTGTATACGGGGTGGTCGAAAACTCGCGCAACACTGGGCGTTCAAAAACGTAAGCAATCTGCAATAGGAATACGATGTATAGTCTTGGAAAAAGCACAATCACATAAAGTTGGGCGATTTTTTTCGGGTAAGCAGACTCTGGCGGTGTACTTTGAAAAAAAAACGGCTGAACTTGTGTTAAAAATATGAACCCCTTGATTAGGTCCAACGCATCGTATAACGAAAAGACCCGCTATTAATCCGAACCTTAGAACAACCAAGTTAGAGGAAATAGAGACGTTTTTAAATCGACAATAACAAGAAACGAGGAAGAAGAAGACAACGAATTTGTTATGATGATAAAATTAATTAATTGAATTATCCCGTATATTCACGTAACAGAGGGATAATTTCAAGTGGTGACGATTCCTTATGTAGATCTCTCGAAAAATGGATCGGGAAATAAATTTTCGAAGTGAATTGTTTAAATCGATACAGGGTTGTAAGCACATGTAATTATTTGTTAAATTTGATGAAAAAGGAACAATTTGGTGGTGTTCCTTTAAGCGCAGTATTACGCTGAGATTTAACATTAACGGCAAATGTGTCGCCGCCATCGAACGTTCGATTCTGACATTTTCGGTGTTAAGTTATAAAGCAGGAAGAAAGTCAAGCAAAACATTTTTTTTGCCACTACCCGGTGAACCTAGCAGTTGTTGTAAAGTTGTTCTTCGAAATTCTCTTTTGTGCTATATATTCAGAAGTCCATCTAAGAATTCTTGGATTTTTTTTGTTTTGATTTACAATAATAATAATAATATAATAACGTAATAATAATGTTTCGGTAAGATCACGTTAATCGTCTTCACTAATAGTAATCAATAGACCGAGCGTGCCCATGCGGTTGAATGTCAGGATCATTTAACACACAGTTAATAATGATCCTTAAGCTTGAAAAATACATCGTCGAATGGTCCCACATAGTAGAATACATCACGGGAAACTATCGTTATATACTAATACCATCAAACGGGGAACACTTAATTATTAATATCGACAACAATTACGGCAATAACCGAGAGATATTATTACATTGTCTGAGATACCTATGTCAACGGTGTTCTATTATTCTGCAGCATTGTGCCAACAGAACCCAACGATCTCATATATTTCGAAGGAGCGTGTAGTGAACATTGGAGATACGACCGAGCTGGAATGTTCAGTTCAGTATGCGCAGAGTTACCCTGTCCTCTGGGTACGGATTGATCCCCGTCACCCAGAAAGTCCCACGATCATATCAAGCGGTAAGCGTGACCATAAATGATAAAGCATGGCATGGTTTAGCTGGATAGACATTTCGGCTAATTATTTCTCGCTCGTAGTGGTAGTGCGACCCTTTGGAATCCGGGTGGCAGGTTTTGGACCGGGTTTATATATATGCGTCATGAGCTTCGACCTGAACGAACCTCCCTCCGTACTCCTGCCGACTGTGGCTGGAGATACCGGAGGAGCCAACCTGAGTTGGAGACGAGACCGGGGAAGAACTCTATCTAGCGCTGGTCTCCCTTTCCTATCCGGCCTTCTACACGCTGTGAATATTCGATGCACACACAGATGCATGAATTCGATCGATTGCCACAGATATTTTCACTGTCTCGCATGGGATTCACTGTTATCAAGGGCGGAGTGCGCGGTGCGTAAAGCCGAAACATCTCTACATGAACTAAGACGTTGTTTACGGACGAATTTCCTTTTGTCAGGCGGGTCCGTTATTGTTCCTGAGCTTCGATTCAGCATACGCCATGACGACGTAAGCTCGACGTACACCCTCCAGATTTCGAAGATCCAGGAAACTGACACGGGACTCTACCAGTGTCAGGTAATGAAAAATGTCGTTCTAGCAGTTTAGTATCACATGTGCTGTTGCAGTTGCTCCCGTCAAATGTATTTATACTGCTCCCCTCTGGACGTCTTGCTCCGTTGTGTGAACTGTCTCATAAAAGTGTCGATTTTTGTTTTGAAATTTTTTTTTCCCGCGCCGCATTACAGGTGGCGACCTCGGCGATCCACAAGATTACGGCGGACGTGTGGCTACACGTCCGGATCCCACCAATCATTTCTGACAACTCCACGCGTTCTATCATTACGTCAACCGGTAAGAATGGAGGATGGCTTCGGAGTAAGACGATCCATACAGATCTGCAAATGGTGCTACCGAACTTGCAGTGGGTTCCTAATATTTCGAGGGAAGTGTTTTCTCTTTCGGGAAATTAGCCACGATGTCCCGAATAAGCGTAATTTTTAGTCTTAATGACAATATATGTATATATACATATATTCTATTGATTGACTTGGACCAGTGCTAAATCCTGAGTGCGTAGTACGCCGAAGCATAGAATACTTTCAAGGCGAAGTACGGACACAGACTCTATGAGTATTCCTTAGAGATGCTCTTGAAGCTGTCCTGTTTCATGCTTTTACGCACAAATACAAACATAAGTGTGGCAAAAGAGAATGATACGATTGCTTCGATTTCTGTGAAGGACAAACACTATGTCTTCAATGTACGATATATTTATATATATATGTATATATATATACCATTGTTGCCATTGTATCTTTCTGTCAGGTGCCAACGCTTCACTTGAATGCCACGCTGACGGATTCCCTCCACCGCGCATCACTTGGCGACGTGAAAATAACGATCTTCTGCCAACGGGTGGCGCAATCTATCGTGGAAATGTCCTCTCTATATTCGGTGTCAGTAAGGTTAGTAAATAGAAAACGAACCGCAAACCGTTGAGTGTCGACGAGTCTCTGCTGGGCCAATGCCTGTGGACCCCCCTTCGGCCGCTAACGAAACTTCTTTCAATTCAGTTCAACTATAATCATGATTTATTGTCGAAGCTGCAATTTCACAATAATTAAATTCTCGAAAAAAAAAAAAGAAAGGGTAAAAGTGTATGTAGCACAGCATAATAAGCATGACCATAAAAGCCGTACTAAAAGTTGCATGAGCGGCGCAGTGTACAAAACCTACGCGCATTCTATTGAGGCCATCCTATGGAGACGCCCATATGATTAAAGGTGCATGACGACCCGAACATTACAAAAAATATTTAATTAATAAATAATTAATAAATAATTCCATTTTAGCAGCTTTCTTCACTTCACAAGCGAACCCTTTTGCTAAGGTGAGAGATCGAATCTCGCGAGGGAGCGAACCCCAGCTGAACGGGAGGCGGTAAACTAGCACATGGCTGCTAGACTCTCTGATAGTAAATGGCCATATAAATTCCGCCTTTCGTCGGGTCGTGCGTCTTTCAATGGGAGTGATGGCAAAGGAGATGTCATTTGGAATTTTCCCCCTAAGTATCTTGAATGCAAGGAGAGCCGTCTGGATCGTGCAGAGCTCCTCGATTCGAGGAAGGTCGAGGCTCTCTTTAGGACATGCGCAACCGAGCTCCTACGATGCCGAGACCAAAAATAGCTCTATGGGCATCATTTTGAATGACGTCGCCCCTGCGAAGAGTTCCTCTGAAACCTCCTCCCCAAATTGTTATACCATAGCATAGCAAAAGTCACTTTAGATCGTCGAAAGCAGTAATGCCTATAATAAAGCCTGCTCGACTTTCAGAGGACTGGAGAATTTGCCTGCATCAATGCATGAGCAGGGCCAAGCACGAGCTCGATATTTGCGAACAAACGAATGTTAGATACCTTCAAATGAAATGGCCAACTCCAGCTTGTTCTTCTCTTCTACTTGTTCTCATTTCATTTCATCACTCGTGCCGAAATTTACCCCCCTAAGGACGATCGGGGTACATACTATTGTATAGCGGACAATCGTGTCGGCAAAGGAGCTCGAAGGAACGTCGGAGTTGAAGTCGAATTTGGACCGGTCGTTACAGCGGACCGTGGAAGGTGAGACTGAGAAATGGTCATAATAAACACTAAATGATATGTATATATATATATATATATATTCTCCACATGTAGTGGGTATCTTGTTGCGCTATCATTTGAGGTGAGGATAAAAATCTGATTTTTTGGTTGACATTCAATAGGTACGGCCAAGCTCTTCAGTACCCAATGGATCTTATGTGCCACGTCGAGGCTTTTCCATCGCCCTCAATCCAATGGTGGAAAGATGGGTATCAGGTGAGTGACTCTCTTGATTCTAGCATTCGATCTGACGAGCGTTGTCATTAGGACCAGCCGTTTGTTTCCCGATGGACGATACTAATTAGTGCGAGGTGCATGTGCTGTGTGTTTTTGATTTACATGTTCAATCAAGCACTGTCGCTAAGCTCGATGCAAAATGTGTTTTTGTTGTCCTTAAAGTTTAATTAGATCAACTTAAATCAATTAGAATTATTAATACAAATAGTTAACTGGCTCAGTTATACAGAAGTCGTTCGAACTTATGTATCAAATAACATGAGGGTGTTATCGAGAGTGGATTGGCGCACCCACGGCAAATTTATATGCAGACCTCAAAAGGGCACTGCTTCAACCCGACGTTCGGGGGCAGCGCTGCAGCTAATTAACCTAAATGTATTATGACTGCAAATCGTGATTTCTCGCCTGGTGATAATTACACACACTCATCACCTTTTTGTTCATCTGTCGAATTCTGCTGAGCAGTTGTCTGATAATCAGCACTACAAGATTTCAATCTTCGCCACCGCTGACGAGTTCACCGATTCTGTCTTGCGGATTATTGCCATAGAGAAGAAGCAGTATGGCAACTACACTTGCAGGTACGCCTCTTGAGTCATTATGCAGCTGTCCATTGATTATGGTGCACTGCGTTCATCCTCATTGTCCAGTTGTTGACGTTGAAATTTATAGCCTCACTCAGGCCGTTTCACATGATGTGTTGTCGTTCGTAGAATATCGCCAAAAGGCAGATTTACACAGACTGGCTGAAGGAGAACAGAACTACAGCTGTGGTTTGGCGAAGCAGAGAAATAATACGATTGTGAGATAAGTTATCGCCACTGAGAAATTTTGTTTACGAAAAACAAATTGCCAGCTGCCTGTACAAACCGTCGGTCTATTGTAATCAATTCATCGAATTCAACTTGCATATAACGGCTCGTTGGTTGACTAGCGAGAAAATAATAAGTTCAAGTTTGGTTGAATCGCTCTTACATCGGTATTACTGCTTGAAATTAAAAGGAAAAAAAAACAATGGAATTTCTAACCCCCATGTAATTTTGTACTTCAGAGCGATTAACAAGCTCTTCTCCTCCGAAGTTCAAATCCAGCTGTTCGGTAAGACAAAATGCATGCTTTTCGGTTCTAATTAGCACGGCTAGAGTGATTATGGGGGACGCTTTGATTTCGAAATAATAACGACGAGTATAGACATCTTTTAGAGACCGCGATCGATGCAGTTGCTGTGCGGCGGTGCATATGGAGTCAAGGATATGTTGATCTCTGCGCTGAAATCTGCAGTATTGTGCACTAGTGATTGCAACAATGAATACACTATTAACGGCGAGACAATTAAATGCACAAAAGCTACACGTTATCTATAAGTTATAGTCACCTCTGCACCTGAGTTCGATGCACGTGTCCCGGAGCTAGTTCGTAGTGCCTCTCTGGTTTGTGACACAGTTGTTTCCCGATGTTTCCTTGTTCGAAAAAAAGTTGACTTTTATATTAGTTTGTGCAAAAATTTAGTGGTGCCTACGCCTCTCTATAGTTTGGAAACACCCTACCTGAAAACATATATGTAGAGTCGATCGGAAGAACGCAGATTAGGTTCATACGGTCGGAATGAGGCTTGTAAGCGGTGTAACCTTCAAAAGGAACTAGTAAATCTCCCATCCATCAATGAGCTGTTCGATGTTCCCGCCACTCGGATGCACAAAGGCATACAAGCACACAATACTGTTGGTGAAGATAAAGGTGCATTTGGTTTATTAAAGGAGCTGCAATTTTACTTAATGCTTAAGCTCTCTTGTATGTCATTACGCATTACGTAATTTTTTTGTCAATATTTAACCTATGAATTCTCGACTCGTAGCGGTCAAACTATCCGCTCAATTGTGACAACAGCTCGCACCGAGCGAATGCATTAACAACATGAACGCTCCTCGAATGGCCGACGGGCGTGATGTTCTCTTGTCCGCGCGCGCAGGAACGAAATGTGCCACGTTGCGTCGTGAATCATTTATAAAAATATCTATAAATTCGCGCAGGTACTCTGTCAACAAGTCGTACACGCCCTATACACAATAGTCCGCCCAATCATTTCGTCGATAAGGAAGAATCTGTATTGTATACTCCGTTCTATCACAGCACAAAATATCAGTCAAGAGCTATATCCAACATTCGGCTGCATGTAATAATTTTTTCTTTGCATATTTCATGCGGACGATGTCAGCTAACGACCGCCATGATTATTTCAACTTGTTGAACCAACACAAGATGCCTGTGTGATTCATATTTGACATTTACAAATCGGCTCTACTCTCTAATATCTATCTATAATCATAATTTAAATTAGGCTCGATCATGCACTTGGGACGCGTCTTATGACGTCTAGCGAGAACCACGAATTTGAAATAAGATTCTATCTCAAGCGGTAGTCGTCGATGCCAACCTTGCCAACATTCACGTCATACTTACTGGCACTCACACGATACTTGTAATACTTAGGCGCCTCTGTATTTTTTATAGAATTTACATTTCTCTAGTCAGATTGAATGTATTTTTTTTATATTTCACAGAAAAATTACTAGTCTTGTTTGTACAACGAACCTGCCTGCCCTCGTTGTCGGAACGGCTTGAGCAAACGCGGGAACTATTCAAGAGGAGGGAGTACTTTTTGCGAAATTTCATTCACCCACACCGTTACATTGGGCCTTGTAGTTGTCACCGTTCCGACGTGCGAAAGAGCAGGCTGGAGGAATGGAGGCCGACTCTAGCGAGCTGTTCGTTCCCCCGCCCGCACGCCGCGCTAAACTATTGCGTCAATCGTGGCATCCTGTTTTGATTTAACGTTGTCTTTGTCTGTATTATTTTCTCGAACCTCATTTCATCTTTCCTCTCGTCATCGGTGAACTTTCCTGTATATTTTCTATATCGTCACATGAATGAAATCTCTCGGATAATTTTCCTTCTTCATATCTTCGATTTCTATACGTTTCATGTTCGTTTGATGCGGCAACGGCAACACTATCCTCATAGTAATACCTAAAATAGTTGGTAATAATGAGATAGGGGAACAGCTAAGGGTCAGCTCGAACAACAATCTTGATGCAGCAACGGTGAACATTGGTCTGCCCACCAGCCCTGTTTGGCACAGGAGTCAAGTGGATCATGACAACTGTAGCGAATTCGAAATATACGATTCTGATCATTTTTCATTCGAAAATCAACAATGCTCCAATAATTGCTCCTGCTAGGATATCTCACGACGTTGACAATGCCACGTGCTCAAACAGGCGCATATCCATTCAGGTGGTTACTTCTGTTGTAACATACGAGACAGGACACTAAGACAATCTTGCTAAAGGTTTAGGTCCGATTCGAGTAACCCCGGACGTCATAATGCATAGAATACATAAGATATTTACATAGTCCCGTTAATCGTTATATAGTATAGCCCAGACTTGACCCGCCACACTACATAGATGTGCCGCTTAGCCTTCTCATGACTAGCAATGATGTCAGCAAGCTCTTCTCTGTACCTTGACCGTACCAGTTGACGTCGCTGGCCACTTTGTTAAGGCGGTTTCCAGTGCGGAAATAGATGCTCGATGAAACGTTTGATGGGAAGGCAACATACGAAGCTCCTCAGGCCATGCCGCACCGAATTATATATCATAAGTCTATGAGCAATTCGATCGGCGGCTCAACTATAATACATAAGGGCTATGCCAATTCTTTCCCCGTTCCCAGTGATTGAGTGATTCGCAAGCAGCTGACAGCCACTTCGCAGAGTAGAAGTTGAATCAGAAATAACTTCAATAAGCAATTTAGCATAATTTGGGTGGCAACGCCTGTACAATCTACGCTGTACAAATGTACAAACGACTATAGGAACATACAGATGAATACATCTAGGAGTCCCCACTCGGTGGTGCCATTATACAGCTTGGGACTGCCAGAAAATGTCACCGTTCTCTTTCAGTCCAAAGTGCAGCGTACTGCCGCCTTGCTGGGCAGACTACATCGTGATCATGATTATCATCAGAGGATTAATTAATCAATCTCGATTTCTCTCCATTTAGAAACTGTCAACGTCGTATGTCCACCAGCCTGTGATGCTCAGTACCTCACGGGAAGCACAATGACAGCAGTGGCCTCTGCTCCTGTTGTGCTAATGGTAGCAGCAAGTATCCTGTGGCACGTTCAACGGCTGGGAATTGATTAAACTCGAATGCTTTACGTGCTGCCAATCTCTGGGCGAACAACCGATCGCTGACGATTACGAAGCATTTCTGTATATGGTGATGATATACGAATGTGCGAATGGGCGTTACCTGATGAGATGAACGATTAATACAGTGTGGAAATAAAAAATGTCTAAAGTGTAACACAACTCCATCCAACGATTGTGGAGAACGCGGGGATTTGTGGAGGATTAGTTACAGGGTAATCGGGTCACCCCTTGGGAAAAACTCACCTTTCACCATCTGGTGGAAGCCGAACATTATAATGAATGTAACAATATATATCAATCTATCTATCTGTTTATCTATCATATTTATGTTTATATATATATATATATATATATATATAAACATGTGTGCATGTCGCAAGTGACTGTGTATACTTCTATACTACCCCAGGAGGGCTAATAAACGATGATCAATAATTAAGTTGTTGATATGACCTGATACGTGTAATATATATATATATATATATATGCTATTTCTAAATCTAACAAATTATTTTTCATAATCCGTAAAAGTGTTGTGCTGTCACGTAGGATCGTTCATATACTTTAACTATAACATATTGCGACTGAACTCTTGAATCAGGCGAAGTGCCGATCGAGCTGTGACCAGTGAATCGACAGAAGTTTCATAGTATTCCATTCTTTTCGATAATGGCAAACTATCATGGGTAACCATCTGAAAACAAATGGCTTCGATTCGGAGTCATCCTTTTAGTGTTTAAGGTCGTTAGTCAGCTTCGGCGACACCGGACACAGGAGCAATGTCGTAGTTCAGGGACACCCAATTCAATAGCAAGGTTGCATCGTCGACTCTGACATAACGTCAACCAAATCTCGCCCGTGCACGGAATACCTAAACGAGACACCCAATCGTATCTGTCACATCGTGCAGGTAATATGATTAGATAATGGGCCTTTAACCTTGAAGAGTTGACGGGTGATACGCGTTCGTATGAGGGCGCACCTTAATTATTGTCAAAGCTTTATTTTTAGAACCGCCCCTATAAATTGCAGCGCTTGAAGACTTGTTTTTTGCAGAGAATACACACCACTCTATATTCGACAGTAAGTGATCTCGGAAGTAACCTAAGAAATATAATATTTTCAGCTTCAAAGAAAACGCAGGTGAGAGCACGTTCGGGCCGAGATTTCGAAAAGGATTCAATCTAGACTAAGTTCTGCCCCCGATAGTGGATGTGGGTTAAGTTTACCAGGCAATTAATGCCCTGGCACGAATGCCCCCGAATCTTGATTTCGCGTTTTGTAGATGAATCAAACACCCCTACCGTATTATCGACTCATCCTGTATACAATGGTGGAAGCTCTCCGCGTCACTATAATTATACGTGTATTGCTCGTTTGGCCATGAGTTGTCGCGATGGATTCTTGCCTTGCTGACCTCACTGCACCGGATAGCAGACTTGCGGGCCGCTGGCGCCAACGATGTGGTTGGGATGTGGCGCCACCGAGACCAGACCGAACGCGATCCGGGCCGACAGAGTTGGTCTCAGGCCAAGTCGATCAGGCCGGTTGCGACCTAACGAGAATAAGGATGTCGCAAGCGCCGTCCCGGGAAGGAGAGCTTCACGGCTAGTCCGGCTTGCTGTTCCATATCTTTCTGATTGACAAACATCACCCGTTGCACATCTATGTACTGAGAGCGAGTATAATACAGCCGGGCACGAGTGTATGTGTTTAGCTTAGTTAGAAAACTGCTCCGCCCATAAGGCTACCTGAGAATGCCAGAATCCACCTTAAAACGAGGCAGAAACCGTGGACATTGTCGGCTTATATTCATCCGCTGCTAGCCTGAGCTCATATCTGCACTATACAGTTTCGGCGGCGTTGGGGATGTCTATGGACATCTGTGGTAAGGGCTACTTCAGTGAAGGCCTTCACGCTCTCCTCCACCATCTAATCAGTCTAGCAACGTAACCCTGACCCGAATCGTGAGGCGTACAGCAGCCCTCAACTCTGACCCTGCGAACAGCTCCTGGACTCGCCATAGCTTAAGGGGGTGGGTTCAATTTAACCCCGTCATGGCTGTCAGGGGTTGTTGTCGAATATCGTGGCATCGGACAAGGCCGAAGCGGCAAGGACATATTTTGCGGGTTATTCCAGTCTGGATACCTGTTGCAAGCGAACGTTTTCGCGGATTCAAACCGGTAGCGGTTACGTTAAGACAAGCATAGTAGAGTTAGCATAACATGCATTTCCACAAGACGTCCATCTTAACCAATCTGTGTTGGGCTTGTATTTTCTAAACATTGCTGGGTCAAAAATAGCGGATCCTACCTCGAGTGAAGTATAAATAGCCGTATACACGAGCACGCAAACCACTCACTTCAAATGGTTAGCATCTCGCAAAGGGATAGATACTTAGCCGAGGGATTTACCAACAGTTTTCGTATCGAGTTTCGAACCGAAAGTGTACCTAATGTATAGCTTCCTCCTCTATTTCGTTTGCGGTTCTCCTTGCGATTCTCTCGTGTCCGAACAGTCTATCGTCTTCGTTCAGTCGTTAGGTTGCCAGGCTGGCGCCCACATATTGGCGAGCATAGAATAAATCCTATGTCTACCCTGACTAGGGTTAGACCATGGCGCCACTAGGACTCGGACCAAGTTGGCTCCTCGCCAAAGTGATCAAGACCGTTCTGGCCGGGCGTGTGTGCGCCTGACAACTGTGTTCTCTCATGGCTCGAATGGACTGGGAACGCTGCAAGCCCTATGCGAGATACGAATGCCTCTCCTGACGACCTCCTTTGGCCGCATACAAGTCCGGAGGCCGAGCGCCTGCAACGCATAAGGTCGAGGGCCATCAGAGGTTTGCGTTGCAGCGTAGGCTTGAATAAGTTCCTCTTTCGGCAAGCTGGACGGTAGTTGCGGCCCCCGGCCGGAGACTAGAGATGACCAACAATAATGGAAATTCTTCTCTCAAAATAGTTGCTCAAGGTTGTCAAATTTTGAGCTCGCTACAGCGCAATCTTGCTTTGTCTAGCTACTCTTCATAGAAGTGAGACCATCTATTGGCTTATTTCATTTGTTGATATTTTCAGCATAATTTATAGAAATGGAGATAAAATGCATTTTGAATTCGAAGAGGCCGTGGGTCCTTTCATACGTCGATTCTTAGCTCATTTGGTTTTGCCTCTTGGGCTCTTAGACCTTCTAAATGTTGTACTTCTTAGGTTCAAGTGTCTGGTTTTTGCATCGTCTCCGCTTACATTGTATGCCAACACATATATACATATATATAGTGTGCTTGAAGGTAATACTGACAATCAGCTACCAGGCGAGTCGGCAGGGTCTGTGTAAGGCGGAAATGCAAATGGTCCCCGGGGCTCCTTTAGCAGTTCACGAGTGATCGCTTTGCAGAATATGACACCCAGACCTCGAATACGCTCGTTCGTATCTTCTACCTTGCTGCGTACCATTGATGTAGGCGCAAGGGTGACTTTGGCGTACATAAGTGGGTTTCATTCATACTGACGATCACCTATTCGGCCATGGTGTGCTCGCGACGTCCTGGTAGTGGAGGGATCTTCATATCTAGAATATTTTTAATTTTCATATAGTAATTCCCCAGCCTCTTTATATACCGTTA
This sequence comes from Stratiolaelaps scimitus, assembly GCA_019614645.1. Classification (NCBI taxonomy): domain Eukaryota; kingdom Metazoa; phylum Arthropoda; class Arachnida; order Mesostigmata; family Laelapidae; genus Stratiolaelaps; species Stratiolaelaps scimitus. Next base: position 553,331 of record JABWDB010000054.1, read on the forward strand.
TCAAAAGGCTCCTCATGTTGAGCGAGTGGCTCGTAATTTTGATCACATCTCACCGGTCAAGGTCGGCACACAACGCTCTTTCTGAATAGACCATCACGGAGCCGAAGCATTTTGAATTAATAGATAACACACAACCACATAATGAGACCCATATGGTGTTGGCGTATCGCATCTAGTTCGAGGGGTCGTCTCATCTAGTGTTTGTTTATTGAAGAAGGAAAAAGCGGACCTGTAGCCTTGCCAAGCATACACAACAGGTGGTTCAGCAGGTACTTAAATACCATAAACGGTCTTATTTTCTCACCCAAAAATTGCTATATGCATATCAATGTTTCAGTCAATAACAACTCTCAATCACTGAGTACTGAAATTTCTACATGTCAGTACTTAGTAGACATTACGATTATAACTGTCGAACGCAAAAAAAATGTAGTCTGCACGAGAATTAGCATTATCGAAGAGGCAAGGACGGCATCCGGTTGTATCAAGACGCGACGCTCTAATTAGAGTGTTGGCGCGGGCTTGGTCATAACCGTGCCCCGACACCCACAGGCATGTGAGCAGAGTCGTAAATTATAAACGGACATTGAAGTGTAAACGCGTAGAAAACGCTCAACAGGTGAACCAGGCCATCCTACTTGAACAAGTTCGAGAGACTTACGTGGCCCTCCCGAGCGTGGCAGCAGCTGGTATCGTAAGAAGGGTTTGTTCATCCCATCATGGTTTCCCATGGGTTTTCTGTGCAGGAAATCTCTTCCCGTCAACGGACCACTTGTCAACGAGCACGTAATAATAATAATAGTACTATCTCAATATAGTCATAGGGGTTTTCCAAGGCTACTCTCACATTTTATTCGATGTGATCGAGGTCAATGAGACGCCATCTGTATTCAAGCTTAACGCGCACTTGTAGCAAGCTGATAAAATTATACGCCCTATTACCGAATCGAACGAATGGCTATCCTCCAGTGGAGGGGACTTTTAGTTAGATCTTACTTAATTTGAGCCCCAGAAACTTCGAAGAAAGCCTATAGACACATGTACGAGCACTCCGCAAGCTGGATATATTGCCTATCACGTCAGTGGATGTGACATTGTCTGACACGGCCGCCACAACGAGCGCGCCTTCTAGAGTGCCAACTGCCTATAATAATGTGCGTGACATAACATTATATATATATATATATATATATATATACTTATGACAGAATAAGTCACACGCAAGTGGCTCCGGCGTGAGTACAAATTGAACTGAGCATCGCTCTGCTCACATGTGTCTGGCGATGCTAGTCTCCGTGTATCCATAATACTCATCAATATGTGGTAGTACGACCACAATAGGTACGAATCTCAATTAAAAACGTCATTCGATACTAATGAGTAATCTGTAGCGGATGCGTCCCGGCCCATGGGATAGTTACGTTATGTGGGATTGCGACGTGATTTCTATGAAAAGAAATAATTGCACACGTGTACACGTACTTCAGACGATTCGGAGATTTCAACACGCGGATGCATCGCCTACGGTTGCGATCGTAGAACGACCTTTGCAGTTGTATAGCGGATCAAGTTGAGAAGTTGATGGATTACATGTTACGTTTAAGAGATGCATCGCCTAGGTCGTTGTCGCCTGATTATCAATTTGCAGTGCTTGTTAATTAGCGGCTAAGACGTATGCAGTCCCGCAAGCAGATACACGTTGCGTGTTTAATCATTGGCGTTGGTGGTTGAGTGAGACGAGGCGGATGTAATTCAAACCTATCTCATTACGGCTTCAAAGGAGAATATATCGTGAATCTATACTATATATTGAGTGTTCGTGATGGAACGGACGCGTCGCACTTATGATACTAATAGTTTTGTGCGTCTTCTAATTGCATTTATCCCTGCCGGGATGAATGGCCATGTGGGTTAGACAAATCGGCTGTACTGTTATATACGAGTTTGTCGATCGGGGCTGTCCGACAAAGTGGTCAATGTGCGGCCAAATCTAGTGACATAATTACGATTTTACTGGTTATCTGAACTCCTGCCGAATTCTGTCGTCTTCTGTACGCTGTAAGCGTCAATAGAATAGACGTGTACGCCAAACGAGTTGAGAGAACAATCGTTCATTATGAATTGTGGTTGCATCTTGGTTTTCGTTGACGTTGTGTGGACGTTCGCCTTCTGCTTTGTGGCACGCGCGTAATATCTCGAAAGTGTATAAATCTTACAAATGTGAGCTATCCACTAATCGTGTTAATTGTTATAAGTATCAGTCAGTTGCTGTAATAACGCAATGCTGAATCGGGCACACCCTGCGGCGCGCTGCACGCGTACGCGTTGAGCTCTAGATTTCTAATACATTCAATCGTTTTTTGTTTTTTGAAGAGGTTGAGGGATAAAATCTTGAAAAAGACACCACAGCTTCACTTCATCTTAGGTATTCGCTGTGATAGTGCCGGATTTTTGACTGGCTAAAAATGCTCGAACCTATAACTTCAGGACCAGGTGCCTCGGACTCATTTTATAATGCTTCGGGCACAAGACATTCAATACAGAAAAATTGCAGCTCCTTAAATAAACCAATAAACATTTACCATTTTACCATTTTTACATTCAATCTGCCGTCGCTTACAAGCCCAATCTACATATACAAATCGAACCCGAACCACTCTGCGATCGTTTCGAGTAAAAAGAAAACACATTACACGCCGAATCATTTGTCTGTTATTGTACTTTTACTTTTATTAATATTATCATCATTATTATTATTGTTGTTATTATTCTTATAGAAAATATACAGGATGCTGGAAGAGTCCATTTGCATTCATCCATCCACACGGTAGTGCGTATTCGCGGCACGATACCACACAGTTACGTCTTACCGTGTCATACACACACACACGGAGCCACCCACTCCTCCACGCACCCACAGACGTTGACTGCGACATAGGCACACTAACTGGCAGACCAAACTGACCCCATCGATCGGCGACAACAGAATTAAAGCCGCGACAATTGCAATTGTACATGTTGTTGTTGGCTAAGTGCTAACGAAATGGTCTCATTGTTTCTTCGGCAATTCATATCGGCAATAATCACCATGATGATTCGATTTAAGTAGAAACGACAAACTTGTGTGTGTATGTACAGCAGTGAAAAGGAATCTTCTTCTGCTGGCGGCCTGACCAATGGACACGTTGAGATTAATTGCTGCTGTTTGACCGAGAGGTTGACCGATAAGAGAACATGGAACGTTTGCGGCCATGCTACATGTATGCCAATGCGAATTTGACTTTGGATTGGGTATTGACAACGAGGACAGAGAGGCGAATTTTGCCAACACAAGATACTGCCGATTGCTGGGACTGGATGGACGGATGCGGAGCCGCCTCGGCGTCGGCAAAAAAAAAAGGTTATTAAGTCGATAATCGATAAGTTGTTAGATAATGTACCGGGGACAACAAATAGGCCAATGTCGATCGGGGAACGCTCAATTGATTCCCGGTTGATTGACAATATTGCGCATTACGATGAAATGATGTTGACGTTCGAGATATGGCGAGTTGATTCGATTCGAGTTGTTCAAAAAGCTCACAGCCTTGGCAGATTTGTGGCTTCGGTTAACACGACGCGGTGTTAGCTTGTGATTGCTACACAGGGGACGAATGAACAATTGTACGAGCGCATTTATTGTGGCTATATGCGTCTGCTGTGAAACTGATTTACAGCTTAGTATAGCTGATAATCGCTTGGACAATAGTTTGAATTGAATTACCACGCTGGATCACGTCTATAGGCTAGAATCAATTTTCAACACTGATCGCTACACAATTGTAGCTAAAATCTCACAACAAGGGAAGAGACCCGAGCCATATCGAGCCATCGGTTACTGTGCGGTCAGCTTACAGCTCTGCTGCAGGAACACTCGTTTCAGCTATTCCTTTTGCTTGAATCAAATTCAAATTACGTTGAAATTATGGGGAATTTCACCAATATACATGCACATATGAGAGGCTGCCCGACTCTCCTTATGGGTCATCCGCCAATAGGAACGATCGATCGGTCGAATGGCTCTCCACGACGATGTGGCTATAAATTTGAGCAAAGACCCCCCTCGTTTTTGTCTTGTGGACAATATTGTGCTGCAGCCACCGAGGATAACGATATATAACACACCCATGTGGGGAGCTATTAATTCCTGCTTAATCATCTATGTGTCATCAAAGCGTTTTCTTTTTTGTTTTGTTTTTTTCTATGTGGCAAAATGCGATATTCATGCGAAAATTTGCTATATAAGCAGTAAGAAAAATACGATAAGAACCAACTAGCGAACGACAGATGAAAGCTGCACCCGAGTTTAAGACTCCTATAATGATCGAATTTACGTGAAGTGACAATTTTAGCTTATTTCTGCCAAATAACACACGATTATTAGCGAAATTTTCAGATAAAATTACATTATTTCCCCTAGAGCTGATAACGATAATTGTCGACTTAAACAAAAATCTTCTTGTATATTGCCGCTTAATCTGCTTTAGTGACCAGGACCGCCCGGCGGAATAACAATCAGAGCAATACTACACGTCCCAGCTTTGGACGTCAGTGCAAAAATAAAACAAGCAGAAATAGTTTTGAAAATATCGATTACTATTTTCTAATCAAGTTGCCGAAATCTTAGGGGCGAGGTAACTCCATAGCTCGTGGTTGCGCGACATATGACTGAAGATTGAGAAATCAATGCTCAGCGATGTGGCAGCAAATTTCTTAATGAGGCCTATTTGCCCTCAAATAATGATTAATTGGTAATTGTCTTCGTTGGAAGTATATCGCTCTCTGTCCCCTCTTGCGTTCGCCTTCAATAATACCAATAATAAACGTCGAATTATTATTAATATTGCGTGATGTACACGTGGCTTAACTTGTACATACACACGTCTATATATATATATATATATATATATATATATATACTTGTTCTTATATATTTATAGCATTCATATGTATTTGATATTACACTATAATATAGAAATAAATATATGAGCTTAATGTATAATAGTTGGTCAGTGGTGTTCGTGGTAGACGAACACCACTCCACAACTGCCTGTTCTCATGTTCTCTCCTTTTCAATGCCCTTATACATTTCGCCCTTCAGTTTTCCAATTGTCCCTAAGGTCCTCGAGGCTGCCATCTTCACCGAGAGTTCTTCATCTGTTTCAACCTCTTGTGTTGCATTTCAACGGTACGAGAGCAAATGACAACTGCTAACTGTGGCGATAGTAGCCATTGGTAGGCGGCGCGGCGGTGACCATGCGACACCGCAGGTGTGCCGTCGCGCCTCCGCGTATTGACGTACAATACGTCTACGATGGGGCAGCACTTCTTATTGTGTAGATTCTTTTTTTATTTGATTTGCTGTTGTTGTTGTTGTTGCCGGGTAGCAGCTGTTGTCTCGGACCGCCTCATCTGGATAGCCACTGGACTCGGGTTGTCATTGAAGCGTTGCGCGAGCTCGAGGATTCCTCTGCGACGAGTTGCTTTTTTAATTCCATTTGCTTGTTTGTGGTGGTTGTCATTTTTGACGCGTCCTCCTTTTTACGCAATAGCGAAGTAGAGGAAGATTGCCAAACAGATCGCGATCAGCTGGATAGCCATCGTTCCGAGTACAACTCCGCCAATGGTGGCGCCGTGCTTCTCGACGAAGTCCGCGGTCACCTTTGTACAGCCCACCTCGTATATGCCTCCGGAAGGCCTGAAATAGAAGGCGAGAAAGCAAACAGCGAACGAGATCGATTTAGTTTAACTTCCCGTTCAACGTATAGATATAAGATGAATATCGAAAGTGAACTTGTAGACGCACTTTTATCTGTTCCACAGGCAGTAGGCGGGTGAACCATTAAAAATGTGCGCACATTGTGTTTAGTCAGCACCCCAAGAAGTCGCTGCCGGTGTCGAAAAATCATCGCGGCTGAAGGAACCGCTCTTGACTTCACTGGTTGATGGTGGCATACGTAAGCTGTGTGTTACCCACTTCGGGACCAATTCATTCGTGGCTTTGTTATCGATCGCCAGATTCCCCCGGGCTTGTCATGCCCTCATAGGAATACATAGTCGCCAATGGACTGTATATCACAATGTTTCCATGCATATCAATAATGCTTTGCAGTATTGATTGACCTCAGGTGATGACTACTATCAGCTATTTCATTAATCGTCACCAAGTCAAAACGATACAAAATGGCAAAATGAAGGTAGGCAAGCGTAGCCCGAACGAACATTCCCTCACTGATCCAATGAGATCGGTCCAATGGCAGGTAGCTCATTCCATCGACTGCTTTCGGTTCACTGCTATGAGATATTATCGTGGCCATACCGGCTCGAGTGCCCAGCTCCTCGATAGGCACAGCCACACAGAGACCCTCTCAGAGCCGATGCTCGAAATAGGGACGGCGTCCGCTAACGGAGCGAATAGGAACGGAATCAATGAATTGCCACGAAGAGCCGTCAGGCCAGACCCTCTACTGCTTATCTTTACTAAACCTGGACTACTTATTCTGCTGTGTGAATCGAATCTCTCGCCCGGCAGACCGGGCAGCCAACAGAGGAAACCTACAGCAAGGTATTACACAATTGTATCGTAATATAAAGTTGTTTATCTATCGGCGAGTCGGTGTGCCGACCTGTGCATTGGGAAGCGTTGGGAATTAAGGAAATCCCGGTCAGCTAACTCCTGCCACAGTTTCTAGTTGCTATAACCTACATGAGCTTATGGGTGTGTGTGTGTGTGATACGCGTTTAACAGATATGATTGAATTTGCCCTCGATGATCACTGTCGAGAAGTATATCGGTACAGTTGAGTTGAAACCTCATGTGTGGACCTGGCCTCCTCACGACCCACCGGCTACAAGTAATTTGTCGACGGCTGGTCCCAAGGACTGGGCTTGAACGAGCGGGGTGATTTTTAGCACAACGACTTTCATAAGAGATGTATTATATAATATCAATACGAACAGCGATTTCAATACAAGATACTATCACAGCTGGGGTTAGAAAAGAACAACAATCGTGTGGCCTTGCTTTCAAGCAGCGTTCAGACACGGGTGACAATTGTAACTTTTAAAATATAGGGCTGCAGTGAAAATGACGAAATTGTGCTGTGCCCCCTATGCGAAACGATGATGATATCTAGAAATATTTCCCCCATTTTCTCCTAATTAAAATACCCAATTGGATGTGGCGTGAATTTCGAGGAGACGCCCTATCGGGAGACAGTTCCCACTACCATTGCTGCGACCCATAAACCATAGCAGGCCGTGGTGTCGACGGGCTACACAGACCTGGTATAGGAGTGCATACGCACACACACACACACGCGCCCATCTATAGCACATTGCCGACCCGGCCATGCCCGGCTCGGCTGGGCCTGCCGCCGAGCAAGCGAATTGGTTGGCTGTGTTTAGGTGTTTAGGCGTAATCAGGCCAGCCGGTGGTGGTTGCCTTCGAGTTGTGCCCGCCATAAACCTAACTATAATAGCAATGCAGGCCTCGAAACCCAAATGCCGCACTTGCACACACAAACTATATAATACAATCAGATGTGACGGCCACAACGATAACGACGGCGATCTCCCTTCACAATATGGCCGCTCAGCAGGGATAGAGGCGTCGAGCGTAAAACAAGCGGGCGAAACATATTAACGACGTCACCGCCACATGAGAAATATATACGTTTCCCATCCCTCAATTTTTTTTGCATATATATATATACACACATATATATATATATATATATATATATATATATATATATATATATATATATATATATATATATATATATATATATATATATATGTGTGTGTACCGTATCTCTATTTACGTAATTCACCAAGTGGGTCTGCTACTCAAACTTGCTTGACGTTCTGTAACGAAATCTTCAAAAACCAAGCGCCAATTCAACTGGGAGCTCCTCAGCTCGTTGTTACAATTGTTACTACGGCTGTTGTTGTTGCTGCTGCTGCTGTTGTTTAATTCATTTGAAGAATATACTGTTCTCGTTTACAACCGCGCTTTGGCCACAATTACGATTGTGAGACCGATCTTTCTCGCCCGTTTCACGGCGACTGGCCGTCGTACCGTATCCACCTTCACTAACGTTTGTTCTAACCTTTAATTAAGCTTGCACGTCGCTTCTGAGGCTTTAAATTAATGCGGCGATAAGAAAGCAAGCAAATAAACAGAATTCAAGAATCCCCGGTGAGAGGTGAGAATGTTCACTCTTGGTTTCCAATTCGCTTTCATTGGTCTCGTTCTTATTTAATTAGGTTGCGATATCGTGTTGTCCTGCAGCGACCCGCAAATACGCGGACGAACACGTCCGTTTCGTCAGGATTTGAAGCCCAGGCCTGTTTTGAGGTTTTGAGGAGAAGTCCGAATCCGAATCAGATTGTAGCAGAGACTTCAATTCTCATCGGGACTCAGATCGGCGCTTTCCCTCGAGCAAATGGTGATGACCATGGAGGCGAGTTCAAGAGTTCGCGCGATGGATTCAAACCTCGCTTTTCCATTTGAAGGGCAAATGATTCACTCAAAGGATTCTTCGTACATATGCAAAATATTTCAGGGAACACAAAACTCTTGACGCAGTCGCAGCGATTTTATGCTAGCATTCTACTAATGTGAAGAGTTCTTTTAGCGCTCTAGACACGGCAACCGACAGCAACCGCAACAACTACACCGTATGGAAGGAACATTCAATCAGCCGTCTCCTCATGCCCAGTCATTAGCCGTATTCCCTGTGTGTGTGTGTACGACAATCACTAGGTAGGAATAATGCATTACACCTATTTTAGGTGGGGCGCATTGAGGTAGAAAACAGGTAGACTTTTGACGACAGAAAAACGACTGAGTTCCAGTTACGTCCCGATCTCTCTCTCTCTCTCTCTGGTCCTTTAGGCAGACTAATGTTGATCACCGTTGCCAACGATGGGTGGATGCTCCGTGCATCGTCGCTGTGGTGGCCCTCTTTGGCCTTTATGCTTCTCGATCATTTATGATCAACAACATGCAGAGCTCCGCCCCTTGTGCATACATACAACATGTGAGGAAGCAGAGAGAGAGAAAAAGAGAGAGGGAGCGAGCGAGGAAGCCTCACCAGGTCCAGAACGTCCAACGTCAGTTTGACATGACTGGCATTAGATAGTACATACAGCACTAACATGCATTACAGCTATCTCGGTGCTCACGGTCATCTCGTAAGTGTCCGCGAGTTCGGGCCGCGACGTCACCCGATAGCCCGGCTATACTGGGCGTACTCGTGTGTTCATCTTGCCTAGTCGCTCGGTGACGGAGGCGGCAATAATAATAATACCGTGGACGGATGAAAGTGCGTCGACGCTCAAATTAGAGAAGCAGCACTTAATGCGACACTCGGAAGGGAATCAATGCTGAATCGACACAATATAATAGTATGACACTGCAGCTGATGGGTCAGAGATCGATAAATATTCACTCATTCAGTTGAAATGCTCATATCAGCCAAATATTGTGTACTATCATAATTCATACTAAGATCTAATAATCGATGATAAACACATACTATTGTATACGAGCTTCAAGCGAGTAGCAGCAAGCAGCAACTACTGGCCTTTACTTAACTGGGCAAAGTACTTTATCTAGCCATTTCGTGCAAAGCAAATCTGCTGTCGGAGCGAGCAGTTACGACGCATCTGACTCAGGGAGATCACGTGAGTTGAGCTAGCCTCAATATATAATCATCGTATATAATAATAATAATAATTATTATTATTATTATTATTATTATTAATTATTATTATTATTATTATTATTATATTGTTATTATTATTATATATACTAAGAAAAAGCGTTCAATTTTCGGTTGTCTATTGTCTATTGCCTAGGGCGAATGCGGGGAGCAGTTTGCTTCACGCGGTTGTCAAGGGGATATTCAGCCATGTGTAAGTTGCGGACAAGAGCTCCGAGTTTGGATGAAATGTTCGAGCTACATCTAAACTCTCTCTCTCTCTTACTTCTCTGGACGTCAAATTTCCAAAAACAGCCCATTATTGCCGTTGGTGTAATTCTAAAGATCATCAAAAGAGAATTTATCCCGCTTCCAGAGAATGCATAGCAGATATACACATTGATCTAATTCAGCAATATCAACTCTATCCATATGTATTATGATAGTTCATCAGTGGTAGTGATCCATTAATGTCATCCAGATCGAGGGTAGCCGTCCGATTGTAATCGGTAATGGAATACATTCTAAGTAACGAACTTGACTAAGTAAGCCGTCCGACCTTTAAGGACACATTGCCACAACTCCATTTAGACGGACCGAGGTCATTCGTATCGTAGAATAGAACAGAGAATCTTCAGTACTCCCTCACGATCGGGGTCGCTTTTTTGAAGAGCACAAACCTCAAGTCGAACATCATGTATGCCAATCGCTTAAATGCAACGCAGTCTCGATGATATGGAGGGACCACAAAGGGTTATTATCATAAGAACTTTAACCACAAGCGTGTGCGTATTTATAAACGGCGCATACCCTTCACCACTGATGAACGGCGACGCGACGATACAAACTCATACAAACGTAAGAGCTGCCACTGTCAGCCGGGCTAACTCGCTCGCGCTAATCGTAACGAGATGCTCGGTGCCTTAAGCAATCGGACGATACCCACTGACGAAGCCAATTATATATAATAGCCAAACATTTCAGTTAGGTGTAAGTACTAGCTTTCTCGTTATCCTCGATGAGGCCTCATTGAGAGTGGCTCTTTGGCCATTGCAATTATCACTTAAGTCAAGGTAAAGCGTTATTGGTTTATTAAAGGAGCAGCACATTTTTGCAATGTTTAAGCTCTCTCACGTGTGTCACCACACAGCGGGGGCTGTTGCGAAAAACGAAACCCCACACATCGGCGTGCTTGCTTGTTCACGTCACCGCTGTTTGTCGCCGCTGTTTGTCGCCGCTGTCACCTGAATACGGCAACACTCATAATCCTTTCGCGAAATAGATTCTAGCAGTCACCATATGTCCCTGCCTATTGTCCACATCCGTTTGCCTCTCCCGGAGTGTCTCATTTCGTTGAGGCTCAATTAAGTAAATTGTTGCCACCGCTGCTCGGGCTGCCAGCCGAGTGAGTAATGCATAATATTAAGTAATCGAGGAAATTATTCATCCTATTTGTTTGAGTATGTACGCCCCCACCGTGTGTGCGTATCTATATATATATATATATATATATATATAATAACTAGGGAGTTACACGGTGTAATAGTAACAATATACTTGAGAATATTTCCGCAAATGTCACTTGAGTCGGTCTAGCGACGCCTGGCGGCAATGGCTGCTCACACCGTTCGCGTCGTCATCGACGGCGCCCACCCCAGCGGGATGGCGTTATTCAACCGTGAGCACCGCTGTTCGTTTGTTTTGTATTAGAACATGAGAGCTGAAGAGCTCGCGTCAGTCAGTCACCTGCTAACTCATAGGTCATGCGTTAGCAGCACGGTTCCGCTTGATATTTATATTACAGCGGTTATATACTCGGTACGAGTCTACATATATATACATATATATATATATAATAATCAAAAATTAATACAATATCATACTTAGAATTGCGTTTACTTCCAGGTATGTTTAAAACAATGCGACATCACAGGGCAAGGGAACTTATTATTGAACGGCTCAAAACTTTCGTACAGACTTTGTGACGTAGGTAGAGTTGGGAACGAGCGATGCAACACTACGTTCGATTACGAAGGTTTTTAAACGGAGGTTCAGAACGTGACGCAATCCTATGGGTCTGCGCTGTTTCGTTATCCTTTTGAATAGTGTCTCTATGTTGCGTGACTTTCCCAACTCACTATATATATATATATATATATATATATATTTATACAGGGAGTTTCATTTTAATTTAAAGGATATAACTGATTTGTATTATTGGTTCGCATTGAATTCTGTATTACAATAAAGTGTCTCACTAACTGCTTTGCATATACACGCGAGCCTGTATGATCTGTTCTTAGAGAACTAGATTTACTCAAAGAGAGATCCAATGTACCCGTGTCAATTGATAAACGATCTAACAATGGCTCAAAAATACGATATCAATATATTGATATTATAAAATCAGCTTAATAGTTTCAATAGCATTAATCATTTAGCTTTAAGTGGTTCTCCGGTAGTATGGGACATCTGGTCATAACGAACGCGTTAATATTAATTGGTAGCGTAAGAATAAAGTGGTAGATACAATAGAGTTGAATTTATGACTGGCTTTTCTCAATAAGCTCATTATTATTATTATTCCTATTAAATTAGTAAACATTCTGTTCGTAGAGAATTGCGATCGCACGTAAATTGTATTGGAAAAACGGGTCCGTTCCAATTGCAGCACAGGCGTTGTTTCCGACGATCTAGCAGACTTGCAACATCTTGGACTTTCAGTACGAGTTCATTAACAATGTCTTGCTAGCTCCTACATTGTGCTCGGCGCCGTATCTCAAGAACACATCAAGGACAGATCCCTTTCAGATTGTGCTCTCTTATTGAATTCATTATCGGATCTACTAGTGTAATTTTTCATTTGCTGTAAATGTCACGCTTGCATTAGGCTTATTCAAAATGTCAGACATTTCCCGAAGCAAATAATATTATTTAGCGCTGCGGCGAAAGTGCACACCTGTAAATCGAATGAGAACTGGTCGGATTCGATTGGTTTTGCACTTTGGAGGTGCTGAGAACTCCTTATTGAAGCTTGTTGAGCGTGTAATATACCTTCAATCAATGCTGGTCCTTAACAGTTGGAACGACTATTTGCCAAAGTTTGGCATGTGATACGCCTAAATACACCAGATCATTCGATTCCTGTTGTACGTGCATTTGATTGAGTTGATTGATGTTTCTAGATAAATCAATGCGTTGGTTGTTTCAAGTATATCACCTGCTACCACTGGTAGACACAAAAGCTGAGGCATTCTCGGAATTGAGCGAAGCCCGATCATACCTCGATTTCAGTCAGGGTGAGTTTGATAATTGAATTAGGGCATGTCAGGCACGGGTTCGATCCCCACCATTGTACATTGGTTTTTGAGGCTTCCAAGCAATGCCGAAAGCAGTTGTACCGTGGACGGGTATATAGTGACTATTTCTAGTGACGTCGTCCAATAGTTGTCACTCGTTGGCAACTTCACCGAACGAGTTTAGTTCGATTCTATTCGAAACCACCGTTTGCTATTAACAACGACCAGATAATAATAATAAGAAAAGTGTACCTCCTCTGCACTTACTTGGCACAGTATTCTTCAGGACTCATATCAAGGTCCCTGTAATCCTTTGGGCCTTTGTCTCCGCAACAACTAAGAGCATTCTGAAACATTCGTGTTGAATTTGTACCGCATTGTTAGCAACGATTCCCACCGCAGTGACGCCCGCTCATTGCACACAAACACAGAGCGCTCCGCGCATCTCCCGTCCTTCTTAAACAGGTATACATTTCGTGAAAGATAAACTGTACAAATAATTCCCGACATGGGCTAACATACGAGGTGTCAACGAGGACGACCGTCAGTGATCATTTGCATCAAACTACTTCAAAGACTCGCCAAAAGAAAACGTGGATGAAATCGAGCTAATTGCTTAATTAATGTGTGTACCTGGAAGTAGTTCAGAGTGGCCTGCGCGACGGCTTCTGTTTGACCGTTGATGTCGCGTGTCTCCTTCGCCGTTTTTAGCAGGCCCGAGTAGACAGTATGCATCAGGCCCTCGAACTCCTGTCGGTCTGAGTACTTCCAACCCAGGCCAACAACGACGCATTCAGCTATTAGAAGACATCCCAGAATGATGGAGAACCTGCATGGATATATAATGTTGATCACGATTACGTTCGGTTCAACAGAGACGAAACAATCTAACACAACTATAGTAGTGGCCCTTTAATCATAACGATAATTTTTCGGCCAAAATTGTAACCCCCCAGAGCTGAATGAGACATTTGTGTAAACACATCGCCGCGTATCAGAAAACAAGGTAGGATATATTTCGGCAGATTTAACGAAACGCAACGATGAGAGAAAATATGTTCGTAGCTTACGTTAGAACAGAGAGACGACGCAAAAACAGTGTGATCAGCTATATGTACTAAGCTAAAGACAATTTTCTATATAAGTGACACCCGACCTGTTCGCTTTGTGCGACAGGCCTCAATATAGCGAGGGATCGTTGCATTGCTTCGAAGACTAATCAGGTGCTATTTATTGATGCTGCATTTCATGATAGCATAACCCTATCTACTATTTCTATATTAGGATACACACACGATAACTCCAATGTCAATTTTACTGACGCTCTTTAGTGTTCCTATTGTTCATATATTCCTCAGTCAATGGGCATCGTCAGAGAGAAGTGAATCTCGAGCACACGAAGCAATAATCTATTCGAGATAATCACAGCTGAGCTTCTCTGATCTAACAGAACTACTCAGCTGCTCGACGACGACGACGACGACAACAACAACAACAACAACAGCGTTACTGCCGTCTTATTATCTGCTATTCCCGTCAGTAAGTTGCACCCGGGCGAGAATCGTTGCGCCCAACTTGCAAAATTCTCCTATGGACTTCTCACTATAGTGGCGCGTATGAATGTCTTCCCTAACAACGGCAACCGTGACAACCGAAGCACTCTCGCTATCAGGTATCGCTGATGTCGTTACGGGGAAACGTACCAGATAAGCATCCACCCGGCTCCAAGGCATGCTCCACAGCATCCGCAGAACACGAACAGAACAACGAGAACACCGATTATGATGATCAGGATGCCCGCGGTTGAGAAGTTGGTGAAGTCGATCGGAGTACTGTCCGGATTAACCTGAAGCAGGCAGCGAGAAGGGGCCGACAAGGATTAACAGTTAGAGACAAGGGACACACTCATTCTAGACCTATCAGTTGTCGATCAGACCACCGGCATCCCCGTGGAGCGTCTTGCATGCATTACTTTTACCCTGCCAGCTATCGGCGTAGCGGTAACGGATGAATGGGACGTTTGTACAGGTCCATTAATTTGTCGTTGAGTTCACCGAAGAACGTCATTGGTTAGTGTAACTCAGACGGTGACTATATATGCACTTGGTCGTTCGAATCAAGCCTAACTCATGAGAGTCGATTTGAAATAAATGCCATCTTGCCTTGGGTTTATTGCGGGGCTACACTTTACACTGGCGTGGACCGGTGTCAGTGAATGGAAGGGGATCGATTTTGGATTTTATATATCGAGTTAGCAAAAAGGCTTGGGTCTCTCAGCGTCAACGGTTCCACAGTTATGTTCTGCGATGCAGTTTCTCGACCGACGCCGGCCAGAAGGTGTGAATTATGTTGGCGTGTGTCATACACAGATGAGTACTGTTAGCTGAGCTGATATTAAGAGCTAAAAACAAGTTGAACACGAATCACTAAGCCTCGACTGGAAATCGAAATCTATCGGCTACTCATGCTTGTTGTAGTCCGATGTTCCTGTCTCAATCGGGCATTGATGCAGTCGTCAAGCCTTTTATTAAGCCACTTCCTCACATACTGTGTATATATATATATATATATATATATATATATATGTGACTTGTATGGTTCTGCGGAAAGTCACGCCCAGGACAATCGGTCGCAAGAATGTCGGGTTCACAGGTTGATGGGAACGGCTTGTCTGATGACGTGGGGAACCCGACGGGCGAACCCGGCCAATTGATCAGGTAGGCGCCTGCCACTCGTCGTTAGTTCCTAGTACTGTTAATTGTGAAGATCCGGACCAACTCAGAGTGAAGAATAAGTGGGGCGTGAGTTTAGTGGGTAGGTCTGTCACTCCACCAGGCAGGAGTCCCACAGTACCATGGCAAATGCCTTAGTTGTAAGGTCTGGCCTGCATGAGCATTCTCCGTCATATAAAAAAAAAATATATATATGCCAATTGCATTTGAAAACAAACGCCGCTCTCCCTGTTCAGCCGGGTTTGTGAGATCATAACCGCTGAGTGTTTCCATATACCCTAAATAGTTGTTTGTTGGAAACAAACATATTCACAGCCTCACTATGTTTGTATAAATGTCATAAAGTGAGCAAGGTGCCACGACTGTGATAGTTTCTACAATAAGTTCCCCGATAAGCATTTAGACGTATACTTCTCCCAGAGGATGATAGAGCTGTCTAACGATAACGGCCAGTAGGGAAGGTTGTCGCCTCCTGCGCGCCGCAGGTTCGCCCTGCGTAGGAAACATACCACTTATCGGGACCGCTCGTCGAGTGGAGGACCGGCGAGCACCAAAAACATACAGCTATAACAAACACGCATCCTGTCTCAGCGATCGTTCGTTATGCGAACATTTCGCCGTTGTAACTGCCGCTACTACTGCTGCTGCTGCCGCCGCCGACGCCGACATCACCACCGCCACGGCCGCTTTCTGTGACGGTTGTTATTTGGTGGTCGCCAAGCAACAACGAGCATAACTCCCACGTTCTGAGCTGAACACGAAGACACGCACGACAAAAGGCGGACCGGCAGCTTTAGCCTGTCGAGCGCCAACGAACCGGAGGAACGCCGAACACTAAGCGAATCGCTGAGGTCGTTTGAGAGATCTATGCCGGGGATCCGAGAGTACAGGGGCAGATGGTTGGACCCATGTGTATCCGAGTGGCCTATGGGATACGCGTATAAGTTTGGTCGGCGAAAACGCGAGGTTGACGCGGATGACGCAGCTGTGTTGATCCGCCGAACTGACAATGGTCAGTTGGCCTATTCCTGCCATAGCCAGGACTCACTAGAGTAAACACCACTGTACATAGCACGTAATTCTATGCTACTACCACTCTCGTGACTGAGCTAAGTCACTAAGTTAGCCTTCGAGGTGAGCCGTGTTGAAGTGGCCCTGCTCAAAATGCCTAACGAAAGGGTTCTAGGTTCAAAGGCAATTGAGTCAGATCAAAGTGGACGAACATACTCGTAGATATCCATGTATCCATGCTGAGAGTGGCCTATGGGCCGTACAGACGAAATTATGAATATACCTGAATAAACACGCTGGAGGATGTCGGCTACGATACCGCTTGCGCTGGCCAACGCTTGGACAATGTTCAAGTTTTTAAGAGATAAATAGACACAGTTTCGTTACAGTGGAAGTGGATCCAGCGCACCGGTTGATTCATTACGATTCACAGAATTTTATATAAAATTCACGCGCAACCTTGATTCGGACGGGCGTCGAAATTGCGACGATGAAATCGTCTCGAGACGGGAGCAGCTAGCTGGAAATACGGCGAAGGACGCCACCTAAAAGCTCCAATCGTTGAATACGTTGACAACAAGCAAAATTGTCCCTTACGAGAACGTTCGGCCGACAATTCAACTCCTGATTCACAATGGTTTTAAAGTAGCGACCGAGTTTCTGAGACCACAGCGTAAACTAGACCAGAACGGTCGACCAGAGCAATATTTTCTATGGGACAAAAATGAGAGAATGACCTTGAACAACTACATCGAGGACACTAGCACCGACAATGCGTACAGAGCAATTCATACAAACGGCGACGCGCATGTGTTCCGAAGCCCGTACACGTTCAGTGCAGGGCTGCCGTAAATCCAGCTCTCTCACAAACTCGTCAAATGGACTTCCTCGCTTTGGACAATTTACGCCGCGTCGGCGTAATCGTGCCACCCTCTATAAATGGTTTATGTATATGCTGCGTGTACACAGCTGTCGCGTTTGTGGCTGATGAGTTTCGCTCGGTGACAACCGAATTTCCTACCTGGTTCATGATGTAGATGACACCCGCTCCCACACAGACGACCACGATCGCCATGATCTGAAAACCCCGAACGGGAGAAACAGGCAGAATAGAGTTAGACAATTGCTTCGCGATGAAACATCAGATACAATTTGTCGGTGAGACATAGAACGATCATTTTTGGGTGGCTCTTGAATGGTGTGTTTATGAATAACTAAACTAAATGAATACTCAAGTGAGGCTGACACGTATAGCGGACGGAAGCGCATGACTTAGTCACAGCTTAGTTGAGGTTAGCGTCTGTCCTCTATGTATGTAATACAGACTTAGCCTGATAGAGCAAATGTGTTCATATATATATATATATATATAAATATATATATATCGAAGAGTGTGTTGACTGCACAACCAGAGAGGAATCCCAAACGTAGACTATTGTTCTGGTTGTTTTGACTGTAGTTTGCAAAGCTGAGAACATTGAACTAGTTGATATCTTGTAAGATGATTGACTTCAAGTAGAGCTACTCCATTTTTAATGGTTTTCATCGGGGGGCTGCACGCAATACAAGGGACGTCAAATATGCGTGAACTGTTACCCTTTGTACCTACCTACATAACTATTTCCTAAAATTGTTTAAGACGCCTTAAGACAGGCTGGGTCCTGTGTCAATGAGCTCGCTTTAGAATACCCCTCACCCTTGCGTCCATTTCAGAGCCACCACCAGCATTCTGAATACGATCTACCTTAGCTGCTACGCTCAAAAACGTGAGCTTAAAGAATACCAATGTATAGGCGCACTGGGTACCCTAAATTACAACATGACTCAAAGCAGTACTTACAATCATTCATAACCTCAATTAGAAAAAGGTGATTAGAGTGACAATCAACTCCGCCGGCGTTCACCGCCAGTCATCCAGAAGCGAACCGCCAGCAGAGAAGATTCACACAACACTAAAGCCCGTCCACTGCTAGATAATACCTATGTACTGTCTAAGATAGTTAGCAACATTTGCACACCGCCATGATCACATGTGGGGGTGCTCGTGCGTATGTTGTCGTTTGGCGAATTTCAGCAACACGAGTGACGAAGAATATTCCAATCGAAATTCACACTTCCGTGAATTTCGCTCAGTGACGCCCTGCTGAATGTACATTCGTTAGGAACGCGTTGAGCCTCGGCACTGCATCAACACGGCAACGATCCTTTCGAGAAAAAGCAACAACATTGATTTAATATTGCCAATATATTCGCCCGTTCGCCACCGCCCGCGTGGCCTTCACATGTCGATTGCCACGAGTTAGCGAGGCTAGCGCAAAACTAATGCCGCGATATCTCCCGTCCCGAGATTCGGCGTGCGTGTTGAGTCAACAGATTTGTGTGGGTATTTTTTTTCTTTTGGCCAGGGGGTGAATATAGAAAACGATGCCTCACGAAGTTTTGCCGCGCGCGCGCGCGCGGCCAAAATTTACTCAACGAGCATCGGTCCCGTACCGCCGTTAGCGCTTTGCCCAGAAAACATTCACGGTCATCAGTCAGTTGGTGGAAGCTTGATGACGTCGGCGGGTGCTGAGTACCTCAACCCGGCACTCGTACGGCAGATCAGCGTCCAGCAGAAGATCGCCAGTAAAGTTGAAGAAAGTTAACGGCAGCGTTGCCATCCACCCACCCGACCCTCCTCGCGTCTCCGCTTGGCTCGCGCGTGTCCGAGCGTCTTGAGTACGTTACAAGACCAGTTACGACAAACAAAGGCAGCCGCATCGCGGTCAGTGCCAAGCGGGAGAGAGAGAGAGAGAACATGGGAGATTGTTGTGCGTGGGTGGGTAGGTGCCTGCTGATGCGCAGGCAGATAGAGACACCACACACACACAAGCATATACACTCATCGATTGAGACATGTTACAGAAACTAGCGCGAGACGAAAACGCAGAACAGTTGGCACTAAATAAGAAAATGTCGATATCCGGCATAGAATAAAATAATATAATCAGTAACAAATCACCCGGCTCAGATGTAGCGTGTTTCCACAGCGACTATCATTGTGATGCATTATGTCAGTTGTTATGATTTATTGAAATTGTTATTGTTATTAGCATATTACAGGTCAGGCAATTTTACACACAAACTCAGCGAAGAGCGCGTGTACACACGCACACCTAAGCTTGCTAACACATCTGTGTACCGAGCTGGGTGCCTTCAACAGTGGCAGGCTGCAGTAGTAATTCGAACAACAATTGCACCTGCTCTCACCACGTCGCCTACATAGACGTCGCCGGGTCTCGAAGATATCGTTAAGCATATTACAACCCCATTTTAGGTTTTCTCACACAAACCTATCGGATCATCTCATATATCATACTCTGAACAGGCAGCTCCTGCTCGATTTCGGCAGAGGCTTTCTACACAGTCGCTAGCTGCTCGCTGCACAGCCTGCTTCCACAACACTTTCATAATCATTTCCATAGACTTCCACAAGGGCAACTCTTGCGTAGAAAGCCGCACTGAACAAGTCGCTTGTTACGTAAGCTCAGATCTTCCAGGGACAGGTGCAGAATGCTGTTGATCATTTTTTCACCGCGCAGTGGCGGCGCGGAGCGAGCCAGAGAGTTTGGGAAGAAACTGGTTGCCATTATACTGGGACTGGACAGCACCCGCCAACGGTGGGTTGTCCGTTGCACGGTCGAGAGCGACGTCATCGACGTCGAAATTATGCAAAGCAGATGTTATTCGATTTTCTCGACACGTTCGAGTTTGCAGAAGAAGAGGAGACGATTGGATTACTTAGGGGATCCGGTCAAATCGGGACGGTTTCGTGGGATGGGACGGATATCGTGTATCTACAATAAATCCTATACGACTGAAAATTCACAATTGAATTAGGTACTCGTACGCAGGACCTTCATCTAACTTCGATGTAGAAAGCTATTTAATAATGAACTCTCCAACCGGTCATCGAGTATATATATATATATATATATATACATGCTAAACTCGATGGTCCATCTCGATAGGCATAATGGCATTTTTTTCGACTATTTTGTTTACTTTACATTGCGGAATGCTGATTTCTTCACTCCTGTATAGCAGCAACACATACGTAGTAAGTCTACACAACATAACGAAATATTGAGACAGTCGATTCTAAACCTGCTGCAGATTGTACGATACGCCAATGTTCCGTGACGAATTTTTGTTACAAATGCGGCTTTTCTCGCCATGAGTTAGGCTAGCTTTCTAGTTCATTTTCATGAGGAGTACACGAGTCCAATGCTGCGGTTTGCACGGGTTAAAAGGATTACTTGATGTTCTTGGCTTCGCTTCTTAATACTTGACTCTCCCTCATTTCAAGTGAGGATAACAGATGGTGTGGCACAGTGCTGAACGGAAGTGGCAGTCGATTCTACCGGAATTCAAATAGCTAATGTCGTTTGATCGTCCAATTATATTGTACAGTTCTCATGTCATCCGGCTAGGCTGTGTGATGACGATTCTTTAGCTATGCTTGTCAGTTCAGCTGTTCGACCTGAAAAGGCTGTGCTGTGCTAGAGTGTTTTCAGTCCAACGCCTACACCGTTTGAAAAATGATATAGCTCAAAAAACAACGAGAATTGTTTCAACGTTTGCTGCTAAGCTGTGTTCTGTGAGAACCAGTGTGAAGGTGTTTGAACATCTCAATCTCAAAGGGAGCTTTGCGGAGCAAGTTCCTCGAGTCTCTCTCTCTCTATCTGTCTGCGTATATATGAACTGAACATACATTATTAAAAGTGTCATTATTCATGCCTCGAGAATCCCTAGAACAGCGGGCAGCGTTTTTCTAGAAACGTTTACAGAGTTGTCTATCTGGTGTCTGGTAGCTAACATCTGCCTGGAAGCTGTATCAAACTATAACGAATCACGACGTGGCGACAGGAAAAGAAATCGTTCCGTTGTACAAGACATGAAGACACGTTGACGACGGGTGCTCTTTTGCATCTCGCCGGGCCCGTACTGTGACCATTGACAGACGCTATCTGTCCGTCGAACCTAAGCGTGAGCAAGGACCGTTGGACTTCCCTAAGAAATGGCTGTCCGGCCGAGACGATCGTCGAGCGGCGGTCGACGAACCGGTCATATCGGTTTTTTTTCTCGTATTGTGCTCTCTCTCTCTCTCTCTCTTCCTCAAGTGGCTCCAATTGAACCTGACTAGGGCGACGTGAAATAAGTATAATGGCCTCTAATAGACAAACATACAGGGTGAGCTGGTATGGGCACTTTGGGTAACAGACGATAGTTTGATGAGATACCGCGCCAAATAGAAGTCACTACAACTAAGCTTCTCGGGCTGACTCTCAGCCAACATTTAATGTCCAATAGAAGTCACTGTCAATCTATTTTCCTTCGAGTGCATAGTGACTTTTGGCTCACCCCCATTTTACTCTCTCACGCACACACACACATCGACGTAATGTCAATCGTGTGCAGGCGGCATTCAATTAGGCATTTAGTTCAACAATACCCGTTGATGATATTTGTCCACATTCGATTTTTGTTGCCTATCCGCCGCCTTGCCACTTCAGATACAGACACTGAGTACTGCATTTGTATTGTGTTGAGTACGAGAGAACTTAGGTGTACTGCCGACCTTGCGTGTAAGCACGCAAATATTGAATTTCTCTTTATGTATACGACCATATAGCCAACTGATGAGTAGTGAATAGACAATGAATGGAAGGATTCTCCTTAACAGTTCGAACGATCCAAAATAATTTTGTTGACAGACATACGATGCGCTAATCTGCCGCTTAAGTCACATTTGCACAACGCCACAATACGACAAGCAATGAAATGAATTGTTCGCTTCTATTTGTGGGAAGTACCGGTGGGAATATTTTTGTCGATCCTCGTGTTCAGTTCGTCGATTCGCGAGGAAATCGCAAGGGATCACATTCGATAACAGGATGCGGCAGCTTAGAGCTATATCCGTCGCGACAATGCGGCGACGCCACAAGATGCGAGAGCGATTCTATCGCTGTACAGATTGAACAGAGCAGACCACCTTCCAAAGGGGAGCAAAACTTAGCCGGTTTCTCTAAACCCCTCACGCGAGGACACACCGCTTTGGACAGAGAGTATTTTTTTTTAGGCGGCGCCACAAAAAGCACAGTTCAGCCTACAGTTAATTACGAATTGGAACTCATTTGGCTTGCACAGCACGATGCAGAAACGGCTATCAAACATTACCGTTCTAGCCCAACGAAGTCGCAGTCGATAAAACCGAGGCCAACATGAGATATGTTTAAGTCACAGGTGTTCATTCCCTACGGTGTAAATGCCCTCAGCCGTTGTTGTTCTATAACAATTATACGATAAGCATCTACTGGGTGGACATCTAGTCCGACGATGAAATGCCGAAACGGTGCCAATCGATTATCAGCGATTTGGTTGTGGTTAGGCGTGGGGAGTACCACCAGTATACGCTCATAAGGAGAAGGTTGCTAAGTCGCTTGGGACGCGGACAGGTGAAACAATCGTAGGGGTATTTACACACTTGCTTACGTAGTGGTTCATGAGTGACTTTTGTCTCGAGACGTAATCTCGTAGGCCGGGGACAATGTTCCTATTGCTGTCGAGCATGACGGTAGACAGAAAAAACGTTTTCGTATCACGCCATTCCGCCTATTTCTCGAAGCTGGATGTGTGACCCATTGATCTTCGTGAGAAGGTCGCTGATTAGATCTGATTACATGAGGCGTGTCGTGTTGGTGCAATTTCCTATTGCACAATACTGAGCCCGTATGGCGTCTTGCTGAAAATCAACAAATCTTCTCACTGAAATTTTTGTACTTGGTCCGTGTTGAGTTCACGATTCGGTTCAAAATAGTAGACAATTTCACTTAGCAAACATACAACAGTTGTAAAATAGCCAGTATAGCACAAACGTCAAAGCTCACAGTGATGATTTGTTAAATATTTCCTGCATCGAAATATCACAAGGGCAGCTTTCGGAACCGCTGAAAGAAATGATTTTTCCACTCGGCTGACTCGAGCGACGATAAGCGAACGATCATGTCATCTGGAAGCGAGCTGATTCCAGCAGTTCCCCGCAAAACTGTTGACTAGTCTATTCGTTCGTCGACCACATTTGAATAAGAATCGAAATTGCCATTTGCAATTTACATTAAATGTCGCCGATGTGAACAACAGGAAGTCCAGAGCGCCTGGTGGTCTACCTGATGGCGGAGCTGTTTTCATCTTGGTTAGATTCAACATAGCAACGTGCACGTTTTGCCAGCGTTTCATGGCATATAATATGTATGTTTAGAAATTCTCAACGACACGAACACCAACCAAGAGCACACGATGCCTTGGAGGGGAGAATACGGGGTGTACATTTTGCGGGCATGAACAACAGCCAATGCAGCTTCCCGGCGTGGAATACCCAATTTTGTATGGACTATCGCAAGCATATGTCGGATATGGTTGAGCAGGAAATTCCCATCGACATCAGCCAACATCAATGAATGAAGTTATTATTAACGAATATCGCCTGTGGAAAACGTGAGAATGCCAGCAATGCCATAAGCACCTTAACATCCCTAATTACTGTGTAGCTGCTCCTCTCTCCAACGACGAGTGGTCTAAGAGCCTTCTCCTACAGCGTTTCTAGGGGAGTTTGTCGGGGTGAGCCCCGCTGGGATCCAGCGTCGGACGTTTAGCAATGGACCGTGAACGGGACAAGATGAAAGTAAATAGAGAACAATGCAAAAGCTAACAGACTTCACCTTATGGCCTCTTTGGCAAAAGCGCCAGCCAGAGAGACACATGCAAATGGTTACTATGCGCGTTGGTGCGTCTCGCCTGCTGAACTGAGCTCAATTCTACACGAACATGTGGATACAGAAGGTAGTGGGAAAAGATATCCCACGATACCTGCCATCCAGGATAAGCATTGTATAGTTACCCAAATCCCATCCTGTTTACCTTCTGTATACGACTCCTTTTTGGAATATTGTATGTATGCCCTGTTTCCGTATTGACTATATTTCAGAATTGCATTGATTTTACACTACGCATTATTTTGTGGCTAACTTCTCACTGGGCACAGTGACTGTTTAAAACTTGAACGCTGACAAACCATTGTGGGGGTTATTTTTTTAATTTATTTTTACTGCAGGTGAAATATATATATATATATATATATATATGTATATATATATATACCTTATTATTATCTACCGATATTTGTTCTAAGCGTTTCGGCGGCAAGAAGTTGCTGATCAAATGCTGAATTTCACCCAATGAATGAATGAATCAATCAATGGACGAAGCGGCGAAATTCGCCGACCAAATGAGGGATTGTGGCCAACAGGCCTCGATCGATCTACGACAGTTTCACGCTCAACAGCTACTCCACCCCCACAAACCTAACGAAGCGCATCGGTAGGCATCTTGCACTTCATGTAGCGTAGAAAAAGCGTACAAAGATACTGAATGCACGGCACGCTTGATGCGACCAGAAAACATACCACCTGATGCATATATATATATATATTTTTTTTTTAGCACAGTGGAACATAAATCTGTATTTTTCATCTTCTTTGCTGAGCGACGCCCAGCATCGCCCTTGCCCCAATCAATCGCAAACAGCTTGAGACGGAGCGGCTCGGTTAGTGGCGACTCTCTGAGCAGCACACACGTCTCAACCTACAGCTGACCACCTGGCATAGTTTTGGTCTGTTGAGTTTGATAATGCTCGCGTCCACAGGATACAACAAAAAAAATACACATGATAATGTTATGCATACAATACAATGGCAGCATACGCCATGGATCGACAAGAAGATACGTTCACGCCGAGGGTAACGCCTGTCTCGAAATCGCTATGAGACGTGGGGCAAGACAAGAATGGTGGCTCAGGGTGCTTAGTTTCTTGATTATTCGTGACGCGCCGTTCGGTGGTGGAGATGGCGAACTTGCGGAGGGTGGAGATATCCTGTTTTGATTTCGTGGAGCTCAGCTATGTATAAATATCGAAGAAGGACCCTACCACGCCTCGTTAGAATTACATACGAACTCTAAACATGAGCAAGTCACGTCTGGATGCCACCTAAGATTACTTGTATCAGAGATATTTGAAAACGTTTATTTATCTTTTTATGTATTTATGTATCTATATATATATATATATATATATATATATATATATATATATGTATGTATATATATATATATATATATATATATATATCCGGTTGGCGAGCATCCACCCCCAAGTGTGTTGATCTTAGAATCGAGATGCTCGATGTCGACCGCTCAATCGCTGCACGCCCAGAAGTATTGAAATATTGTAGTCAAGACGTGCAACAATTCCTTACTGTGTATGATGCAATAAGAAAACATATTCACTCCTATGCTATTCGCTATGACGAATGCTTGAGCAAAGCCTGCCCTACACTATGCCATTGTTTGACGAGCAAACATTAAAAAATACATCGACAGAGATTTGGGCGGCCTCAGCTAATTACACCGATTCATCTACCATAGTTGTCGTGTTTAGTGTGCCGATGACTAGGCATTGTGTGGACGCTTGCAACAGCCCAGACACTGTCCGCCTTGACTGACAGGAGAAGTCTAATAAAATGCAGCTATTTACTATTCTGTCGTCCAGGACGGCCGCAGCAAATCGACAAACAAGTTCGGCCGTACACTGACAGTGCCAGTTTGTTGTTCATGACTTGTTGCCTTCGCTGTGCCAAAAAACAACGCTGGTTGGTTATGGGTAATGAGTCTGTATATATATATATATATATATTTTTTTTTTTAGTAGAAAAAGGAATAAAACAGTAGTGTATGCAAGATTTTCTCTGCTTTTGTAGCAGTGATATTTTAATGTGTATCCGTGTATTCCTGTGCATTCATCCTGCTTTGCCACACGTTTCCGTCGTTGTAACCGACAGTGTTCGTGCTCAGGTAGGGGCCAGCCACGCTCTACTATGACGTTTCGACATGGATTGAATTAGTGAACCGATCAGTGTAATGAAATCGCTTACAAACAATAAATATGCGCGGGTACGTGTGTCTGTGTTGAAACGACACTCACGTGGCCTAGCGCAAAGTAAGCCAACAAAAGCATATCTCAAGCTCGAGTCCGCTGACAATACCTATTGACCGCAACTCAGTGCTAACTGCTAAGTTCGATTCGAAGTGTCGCACGTGTTAATTGCATCCGTAGCGACAGCGGCTGATAAAATCTGGCCGCAATATGGTGACGGCGACAAATTGATCCGCAAACCGCAATCGAAGTGTCGCTATAAAATGAATATATATACAACGCACTTCACTATGAAAAAAAAATGATTACCATTCTTCGGAACCCCATTGATTTCTATGCATAAGACTGTTGTCGTCCGCTCCAACTAACAATAAGCTAGCCGCAAGAGTTCCACTCTCAGCAATGTCAAACACACTTCGATCAGTGAGATTGCCATCGACGCAATGATAATGGACGTACGCCTCCACTCCATACGACACGACAGCCAGCCTACCTATTGTGTATGTGTTCGCATCATAAGGCTAGCATAGCAATCGACTAGCAGACGTGTAGCGCACCTCTTTTTATATATGGTTCAATTCGACAGCGCCCTGTCCCCGGCCGCGCTTATTTACAATACCGCAGTCCTTAATACGGACACTCAACAGGGCTCGCCTCATCGGCTGTAGATACCGCCACACGGCCAGCCCTATTGTCGAATGGCTGCACGAGACTCGGTGGCGTTCGCATTCAAATCAAACCGCCCGAGACTGCGGGTGAAACATATGTTGAACACATTGATCGTACACACACACACACACACCTCGCCATGGTCCGTTGGCGAATCTACCTGTGCTCGATGCAAGATTCGATATTTTACTAGATGTGCTGGAGTTAGTAAAAGCTAGAGGCGTTGTTGTTGTTGTTGTCGTTAATGTTGTTGTTGCTGTTGCTGCTGCTGCCGTCGTAGCCATCGTGAAAGCTGTTATTCTTTTGAAGGCCTCCCAGTCTCCCTGGTTCTCCCGGATATCTGCTAGAGTGATTCGCACGCACGGCGGCGATCGTGTCACTTCAGCGTCGCTTGCCACAGTATTACCCTCAGCGGACAGCTGTCCACAGCGCCATCCTCTGGCTCGGAGTGACAGTTGCGCTGTTAAGGGAACATCGCCGGCTGTGTTCAGTGGACCATCCGCCAGTCTCACAGATGACGTGCCACAAGGCATGACCGACGTTGCGGGTCCAGACGGACCTAACGGTGGAAGCCATAGCTAACACGTGCCGGTAACAGCTAACGCTGGTCGTCGTACATCAGTCGGAGAAGGTTGCCGCGGTGTTGACGATAGAAGGAAGTTAATGAAATGCATCGATTATTTAATGACAATGAATTAAATAACGAGTGCGTTAGAGAGAGAGAGAGCAAGGACAGCGCAAGCCTGCCCGCGTTCTCTCGGTTGGCATGAGCTTATGAATTGCTTTCGGATCAAGGGTGCACACGGTCGCGTCGTAATGATTTTGAATAATTGAATGCACTGCGCAGTTCTGTAGATGGCTACGACTGCATACATCTTTATTTCTGCGAATATGGCGATGTATTCAACGAATGGTGTCGTCTTATGATCTATATAGGCAAATTGGAACCTGGCCTAAACCGAAGACGTTCTTGGAGAATATTTTGCAACACTATATATATATATATATATATTGAGAAAATCGTTTATACAAGTCTTCACCTGCATTCAGGTGTAATCAACAGTCGTTATTAATACACTTTGCACTCGTTGACGTGCACTTAAAATGACTAACCGAAGAATGACGCTCGCCCAATGGACACCTGTGCCATTTGATTTTTATTTCCTTACGTTTACCCGTGTACCCACCTAAGTGTCTCTCCTTCGATTGAAGTAGGAAGGCGAGAGCACGAACGAACCACGCCTCCGGACACTCACCAAATTTCTCCGTCTGAGTCAACTGAACGAGCCCTCATTGTGCGTGGTGCATTTTCGTAACGCACTGAGAATACCCAAGTGAGGTAGTCTCTCCTCGCTGAATGCTTCCACAAGATACACATCTACCGCCGAAAATCTCTGAAGTTGAACATCTTCTATATATTGTTATATAGGTGGCGCAACCAGCTTCGAGGCTTAGCGTTCGGGGCTGAGATGGCGGCGTGCGCGATTGGTGAGTCATCAACAGCGCTGCAATGTAGCGTTGCCATCAGCGGGAACAGAGATGCAATGATGAATTGAACCGCTAACGTCGGTTCCGACTCATCATGCAATAGCAATTCATTCGGACCGATGGTAACTGCGAGTCGTGCGTAGAAAACTGTGTTCGTTGTTGTTCGTAATGGTGAGTTCTCATACGATGATGTTTGGAACTGAGGAATGATTTGGTACTTTTTAAAAAATACATCGTTTTCTGAGTGGCAAGAAACACGATACCGATTGTACCATGATATGAATGGTCCACAAGCTATATAAGGTGATGCTCTTCCCCACCCCCGGGTCCTGCAATGCTATGGATTAGGCGTCGCTGCAAACGAGACCCCAAGTAAACGCCTCCTCGAGCCCCGCTGCGTGACATACAAGAGAACTTAAGCATTGTGAAATTGCAGTTACTTTACATACATCAATAAAGCTTCACCTATACCTCTATGGAAATGTGAGGAATATCTATGAATCTTCGGTAAGTGTCCACGGGCCAGTTGAATGGATTCGTTCAATTCGAACGTTGCTGGGGGGGGGGGGGTGAATTCGGTACCAACGTTTGGCCGTTCGTCGTCGCACACCAGTAGTATTTCCGAGATTAGACACCAGTTTTGTATCTTTTAGCCTTTGAGTTGACTAAATCATCATCAGTCATCATTATTGTGTTCAAGGCAAGTACAGCTCTGGTCGTGCTCGCTTTTTGAATACGTGTCCTAATCGTAGAAATAGTGGACTCTCGTTATCTGATGCGGTGCCAAATCACGATGAAAAGCCGATGGTTCCGTGAAGTCGGACAATTGAGCTCGACAATTTGGTGTTTTTGTGGAGGTGGATTATTAGAGGAAAAAAACACACTATAAATATGAAACTTGGACAATAGATAATAATGCATAATCAAACAACAATGAAACAGTTATAATTACCTATATATATATATATATATATATATATATATTACTAAAGAGATGTTTCCTTAAGACGATGTTCGTCCATTTACACCGATTCTCAAGCGAGGCAACGCCAGCAACTATTAATCTTCTGGAGGTTGACCGTTCCGTTGCTGGCGCCACGATTCCGCCGAAAGAATCCCATCGACAGTGGTCCGCGTATGGCCTGCAAACCCATTCGCAGAACTAGTCGATGTGACGCATCCAGCGACAACGGACAGACTTCTGGGTCGCCGTATCGAAAGTCTTCGAAGCAAACGAGTGAAGAATAAGTAAGATCGAATGGGGCACTGCTTCGAAGGAATCAGCCTCCAAGTAAAGAAGTAACACATACGAAGACCGCGACGAGTTTGAGCAGGGACCTGCCTCAGCGGTAGAAGATTGTGTTCGTGCGTGTCAAATCGCCTTATATGTTGTCATCGCGCAGAGCAGCTACGGAGTTGTAGCTCGGCGATGGTGAGCTCCGTACGCTGGGACGGAGCAAGGGAGTTATAGAACACATTTTAATTCATTAAATCTATGAACGGATATTTTGTAAAATCAAGCTTCGAATTAAGAATTATTAAGTAAGAATTATTAATATCCCATGTCTCCCATGGTCATACCATGCTATAAATAATAAAAATGCCTGATGCCGCCATCTTTATCTAATAGTAATTGTTAAAATGGTGTATGAAGATGTGTCATGAAGATGACAATCCAGGGTAAGCATAAGTCTGCCTGCAAGCGCTAACGTCTGCATTGGTTGTGGTCAGTGGATACTCCTCAAATTGGCGGCTTGATTTTGGCCGACGCGAAAAGTGTGATTGTCGTTGAAGTTCGAACAAATTCCCTTCGTTGTTCTAAGGCATAAGTGCGCCGCAATACAGTAATCCGCAGACTGATAGTGGCGTGACTGCGCATTATAGATAAAGTGCTCAAAACGAATGCAACATTGTACACAGGGTTGCGTGTCAGATTTCTCACGTTTAGAACAACAAATGCGACATTACGGGGCAGCGTAACTTATTATTGAACGGCTCAAAACGTTCGTACAGACATCGTGACGTGGGTAGAGTTGGAAATGAGCGATGCAACACTATGTTCGATTACGAAACCTCGAACTCGGCTTTTAAACGGAGGTTCAGAAGGTGACGCAATCCTATGGGTCTGCGCTCTTTTGGTAACGTTTTGAATAGTGTCTTTATGTCGCAACTCCCTGCATATATATATATATATATATATATATAAGGAACTATAAATAATCTCCTTTTCTAGCGCCGCTTTTGTGTAGCTTTTGTGACAAACATAGTTGTCATAGATTTCCTTTTCAAATTAGGCGGCACTGACAAGACGTCAAAATAAAAGTCGGAATGTCAATAGACCGGCGGGTGGCGTCATCTAACGGAATACGTGCAGTATAAAAACTAGCGACGTTCATATCGTTACCCTTTTCTTTTCTCTTCTCGTGAGATCAGTGAGTTGGTTTTCTCGTGACCCGTGTCCTTTCAACACGGCCCTGCGGGGATTATCACGGTAGCCTATTCCCTTAGACGGCCTTCCCGTCGTTTCGGTCTACTTGACTTCCAACCATACGTAATATCGTGCAGTCATTTAGCTTAGACCGATTCAGATAGGGATGTGTTCGTAACAGCTTTATTAGTACCACCCCGTCCTAAGGGAAAATTAGAACTGCCTCGGGGTCCTCGTGGTCTGTGGTTCTGTTAAGAAGGACTGAGTCATTACTGGAGCAGTATAGAATTTCTATTATATTATAGTATATTTATAGCATAAGATCGTTTTCGCCTCTTGAACGCCAGTTTTCCCAATCACATACGCGTACAAATCGATACGCAGGGCCATACAGTATCGTGCCCTACATCTGTACACGAGGTCCTCACTGAAGCAAACTACATAGTTAGATTGCGGCACGTCCTCGATTGCTCGATGCACATTGCAATAAACAATATATGCCGGTGAGAAGAGAGCTCACGTGGCCGTTTACGTACACGTCCTCGCTGTGATGTGAAATGGAGATCTGTATTGATTCACGTCGGTCAGAGATGTCAGATTATCGGCGTTCGAGTAGCCCTGCTGCCAGCTCGAATAACACCAGCAAACTTATAGGACCAGTATTATGGCAACAGGATAAACGACACGAAACGGTACATCTCGGCCTTATTTCCTTCTAAGCTGTCATAGCGATAAGGTTGCTGACGTCAAACAGACGGTGCCAAATGCCGCTGCAACAAATCATAGAGGCCACAGATGGCAGACGCTAGTGATGGACACTATTTGCTGGCAGTTGCGCCCTGACAGGTCTTGGTCGTAGAGGAAAAAAAGATTCAATATGAGGTCAGGATCACATCGAGTTAATGACGCAATAATTAGCAAGGTACTTGAGTATCACACCGATGTCTATAGCGTGGCGTACAAAGTCATGGACGGTAAGCTCAGTGTTATTAAATTATGGAAAACCAGTCAATATCTGATCCGGGGTTCAGAGAAGTATGCTCGGCCGCAGGTGACAGCAGATTATACACTTCTGAGGTATCCTTGCTAGCACGGATGAACGATGAGCTGGTTTTTTTGCCAGCATAGAGAGAGCTTTATCATCGAAAATCGAGCAGGCTTTTGTAAGAGGCTATATTCGATAGATTGCAATCCAGTTATCGCATTTGATATCACCTGGTATGTGCAATAGTGATAACCGCAGGGGACCGAAACCGTTTAACAACCTGGCAACCCTGCAACCCTCAAATCTTCGTGTACTTATGTCCTGCCCCATCCAATGACTATTGCAATATAAGGGTATAGATTGGCATTAGCTTGCACTGGCCGCTGATCATGATCAATAGGAACCAAACACGGTCGTACACGTGAAGCGTAATCCAAACACTTATTAGTTATGTACAACAGTGTTGAACACACTTCCATAAAATCATACCTACTAGTTGTCGTTTGCACCAGTGGATAAGTGCAAGACACAACAACTTAGCGAATTAAACAATAGTGCCATCACAACTCTCAATAGACACCGTTCGTGAAGTGTACGCTCACACTCGCGGCTGTGTCCCCTGAACCAAAATCACAGCCAGAAGCCAACTTGTGATTTTAAGAAGCCTCGGGCCACGAACACTGCTCACCTCACGGTGTTCAATCGACGAAGCAAGTAAACTGTCCCAGAGTGACTATGAGTCCACGCGTGCATAACTAACAGTAGGTATAGCTTTCTACTGACAGGGGCTCATTGTTTGTTGTCCTCTTACATCGCAGCTTCTTGAATATTAGCCCACGATTCTCTGTTGCCGGGACGCGGCGGTGGACGACTGTGGTCGTCCGACATGTCCATATGCCTTGTTGTTGTTTTGTCATGAGCGTTTATCTATCTATCTCAGCGTCGACGGCGGAGCGGGGTCGCGCCCATTGCCATCGCAGGTCCGTCACCGTGAGGTCTTTGACCAGCAAAACGAACGGGGCGGGTGAGCGTATGTCTGTGTCCGGTGTCCGCCTATCCAACAGAAGCGCTCAGCATAGGAGAGTTGAAGAAAACCCCACATGACGAACAGACGAATGGAGAAAATCACCTGTCGACCGTGGCCCGGCCACGCTGGAGTGCCGGCAGTTGACCGGGTGTGCGGGGTACACCAGCTAGCCAGAGAAGAAGACGACAGATAAGTTCGAACGGCAGCCGCGCAATCGTCGAGTGTTGTTCCTTTTTTTGTTGTTGTTATCGGCGGACAACGCGTATTCACGTGCGTTTTGTTTGTAGTGAAGCTTTGCTGAGGGGTGTCCAGGCATACCGATGCGGTTTCGGTCGCCTGCTATTGTCGCGATTGCATTCACATGACTGAGGGACAACTATGGCAAACGTCATTCTGCGACGTGACATTACGTCGCAGAATGACGTTTGCCATAGTTGTCCCTCAGTGATGGATATATATATATATATATATATATATATGTATATATATGATGAATATATATATGTATATATATATATGAATGATATATATCAATGAATATATATATATATATATATATATATATGTATATATATCCCTGCGTTGCCATATGGGTATGAAGTATATAAAGGAGAATGATTTCCTTTAGAAGAATATATTTTTCTGAGATGCGACACATTTTATTCAAGAGTCACCTCCGCCTCTCCCTCCCGCCGGAGAAATTCACCAGATATCGAAAAGTGGTAACACACTTGTAGTTGGCCACATGAATCTTCTATGCTTCGTCCGATGCAACTTCACAACATACTTTTCATGTTGGACGATATATGCAAAGCGTCACGTGGAATCAATGCACCAGCTATGATTTTGGCTCAGCACAATGAATCAATTAATGCCACTAGTAACGAGGCATTAGTGTACAATACCACTCTGAAAAATGACAAACGGATACCTGGTTGGTCTGTGAACGTTCACTAGCTGAAATCAAGTTGAATCAGGCACATTGATATATTTGAATGAGACCTGGGTCTTTCACGAAGATCAAAACTTCTATGAAACGGCAAATTGGTTGACGAGATTCTTCCGCAGTTGACCTCTAAGAAGTACTCGTGTAGGCATGTTTCTGCGGCAGATGTCGATGCAGCAAATGTTTAAACAGAACCATTTCTTCCGTATGGCTACCTGCTACTGGACGCCATTCATTGGCGTAATATGAGGTGAGAGCTGTTTCGGGATGATCCGCCCCTGTCACCGTGCGCGCGTGACAATCAAGTAATCGCGGAAACGATTATAAAATAACTATGTTCTAATTTAAAGTCATCCTTTTCTTTACTATACTCGTTTATCTCTTGCAGTTCACAGTAATACAATTCGTAGTACATAACTGCCTCGAACTCACTCAACACAAATGCCTCCCGTTTAAAATCGTCTGTCAGTAGACTGCCAAATGTCATAAAACCGCTTTAATTTTTACTTGGTGGGCCGGCTAAAGGGTGCCCACAAAGACACGCTCCTCCTCCACGGTACGAACGAACCCTGACAAGCGAAAAGAACGCTGTCCTCAACGATTCAATGCCACTGACTATACATTTCAGTGTGCGCTAACCATTTGCGGCATGCCTCCTTAAAATCTACTGTGGCAAGCATTAGCGTCGACGTCTACTTACACTACGCACAACATCCTACATAGCACTCCAACCTACTATATCGTATGTTAGGGAAAGAAAAACAAATGATATGTCTATTTCTCACAGAACTCAAAAATATCATAGTACTCTGCCACCGCTGTGAACGCGTCGACTGGTGACAGCCGAATCGCATCAGCAAGAGCAACCAACCATGATGCAGCAGCCTAAGCACTACGCGCATCCATGGGCAATATCAACAATAGACAACGAAATGCCATGGATGGGGCCCCACCGGGTTGGGTTGTTGGACGATCGGTGGCCATCCACCGATGGCGGTTCGTCGCGACGGGACGAAGTCTTGCCTCGGGTGTCTCTCTCTCTCTCTTCTGTCTCCTGACAAGTAGCATCCCTGCCAGATCATTCCTACCGCCACACTGCTGCTGGGCCAACAACAGCGACTACCAGCAGATCTGATACGGAGGGGTGGAATGGAATGGAGACCCCTTCGGCGAGAGCTTTCCGCCTCTGGCGGAGCAGGCGACGCCGTCGGCCGAACCGCATTTCGCTTCCGTAGCCAAAACGCAGGAGAATATATATATATATATATATATATATGTGTGTGTGTGTGTGGGTGCGTGTGTGCGTATTTGCGTGCTCTGAGCATAGGGAAACGGGCACAAGCCGCGAAAAGACCGGTGACGAACGCAGATGGAAATGATAGCGCGTGGTTCGAGTATGGGGCATCGAGGAGTGGTGAAATCGGTGGAGGCGAGACGAGTTTAAGGTTAGCTGGGCCACTGTTGATGGTCAATAGGATTCCCATATATGTGATATTTTCGATTGGCAAGTCACATGTCGTGGGTTGATTACGTGATCTGCGTGGCTTGGCCAGATTTTGTCTGAGACGTTTCTGCAAACGATGACGCTATACATGCGACAGTGATGACAATCTTCTGACACTCAGAACAAACTGATATCAACACTGGGCCAATAATGCTTAACTCTGTTAGGAACAACGAAGCCAGCTGGCTGTCGTATTACATCGTGATATGCGCTTTTGAAACAATAAGAAAAAAAAGATATTATAAAACTCTATCGAAAATCTTCACAAACCTTCCCCATTGGAACAATATGAGTTGGTCGACATTGACAATACCTAATACGGGCCACTTTCACAAGTTCTGCTCCTGTTATGGAGAGAGAGGGAGAGAGAGAGAGAGAAAGATACCAAACATCTCAGTTGTGCTTTTGTGAATCATCATTGAAACATCCAAGTTATGTTTATTTGTAAAGACAGTTGTACACTCATAGTCAAGTATGCTAATTTCACTGATCGTGGCGTAACCACGAGGAGAAGAAAAACAACAACATATTGTGGCCTACGGTCGTGTACGGTCTGGCCGGAAACTCGACACAATATGCTTGGTGCGCCGTCAAAGTGAAAGCTATCGCTGGCTGCGATGCAACCGGGCCCACTCGGACGAACCACTTAGGCAGGCGCGCCTCGTCGCTGCCGCGA
This sequence comes from Stratiolaelaps scimitus, assembly GCA_019614645.1. NCBI lineage: Eukaryota > Metazoa > Arthropoda > Arachnida > Mesostigmata > Laelapidae > Stratiolaelaps > Stratiolaelaps scimitus. The sequence goes on from JABWDB010000054.1 coordinate 589,875, forward strand.
AAAGCGAGCGGGCCCAGCCGATCTACCCTTGTTAGCAGAAATGGCTACACCGCGATGTGCGCCAGTTCCCTCGTTCGAACCCGATAATAGAAATATCTTATATATACATATATATATATATATATATATATATATATATAAAGCGAGATGCGTGCTGCTGCTGAGAGAGCGTTGAGCACGTTGAGTTCGAGCCGTCGACTGGATATTTGTAGAGCGAACGGAAGCTTCTTATTGCCGAATCCACAACGCGCCACAACTCGCTCGTCCCCCCCAACAGGAAAAAACATAACGACGGCCACGACGACGAGGACTAAGATCATGACGACGGCGACGAAGAAGGATGAGGAGAATCTCAAGAAAACAACTTTTCTTGAATCATAGTCGCAGAGTGAGATGGGGTGAGAGAGGATGTGGCGAACAGGTTTAAAGCAGGCGAATGTGAACATAGAAGCTGCTACTGCTGAGTTGGCCGAGTAGACTAAACAGCCATAGGGAACGCAGTCTCTGGCAGTGTGGTACCACCGGTCCTGAATTGGCTAGCCAGGGTGGTCATCACATTTTGCAGGCCCCTCTCTCTCTCTCGCGCGCGCTCGTTCTGTTAAACCAGCAGTGGCAGCGGCCGTAGCAGACCCCTAGCAGGCAACGCCGGTGGGATGGCACCATCGCGAGCCACCAGTAATAAATACCCTTGACGTCTCCAGAGCATCCCAATGCTGCAAAGCGCGAATGGCGCCGACTGGGCAGCAGTACACAGTCATCAGCAGTTTAGTTAGGCGGAATGGCACTAAAAATCGCACCGACGTAATGGCTGGGAGAAACACATGTGTATGTCACCGTGGCCACCGTAGACAATTTACGGGTAGCAAAGGAGTAGCTGTTGTTGTTGTTGTTGATTTTTTTCTGGGAGGAATATGCATGTTTGTGTGGTAGGCGATACACGTAATGACCACTATACCCACTTTGTAGGTGCGAGCCAGAATCGATCTGTTCTGGCTCAGCGGGTGCGGGTGTACAATCATATACAGTGCAAAGTATCTGTGGTGTCGTTATTGCACAATGACTTCGTATGTGTGGTACAATGATAAGCTGTAGAGGGACAACTGAATTATAACTGATTTGCAAACGAAAACGATATATATATATATATATATATATATATATATATATATATATATATATATACATATATATATATATATATATATATGACGGGTGTACGAGTTAAAAGGAACAAAAATGCACTGGCGCAAAATATGGCTTTGACACTTTCGATGTCTGAATCAGCGCCAGTTTGACGAGGTCAGTCTAGTTATGAGTTAACATCAATCAATGAGAACTGAAAAAAAAACTATCACAGATATTTGTTGGGATTCGTCTAGTTTCGTTAGTACTATTCGTACGGTTAACAGATGCTAAGTATCTGTCTGTTTTGATAACTAGGGAAAGTTTATATATAGATCGAAATGCTATATATATATGCTTACCATACAGGTATATATATATATATAACATATCCTTTGTTTTCGATAAATATGTCAGTAACGAAGACCATCTCGTCTATATTTATAGATGCAATAGCGTTGTATAGGATTCCAAAGATGAATCGATTTTGTACCTACTGACAGTAGGTACATACAGCGGATCACACTAATTATACAACCACGCCGACAGGTTAAATCGTAACCGTTCGGTTTTGACTGCACGGCTGAATTATGAAATAGATGGAATTTGTATGTTTATCTTTCATATCATTATCTATCTCTAAGTTATATAGTAATCTTTTGCCAGGTAAGGTACACAATTAAGGGATCCGTCTTATGAAGCCCTATGCCGAATGCAGTTTCGTCGACATTGTTAAATGTTGGCTGTGAATCAGCCCAGAAAGTTACTAGGAAAGGTACACATAAGATCGGCTCGTTCGACTACGGTACCATCGATTCCAAAACTTCACAATGGTCATTTGTTAATTATTATTTCTATTATTGGTGAAATCGCAACGCTCGTATTACCCTACTCCCCAAATGTATCGTTGGAGACATTTAATATATATATATATATATATATATATATAATGTGATGCTACTAATATTCCACTAATAACACTTACCGAGAGCAGCGTATTGAGGAGGTAGAGAACGCATTTTAACACACACAGGCCCGGTCCTTTTCCAACCATTTTGACAACTGTTGACCACTTCTCGCTCTTTCACTTCAAACGAATCGAAATCTGTAACGTCTTCCCTTCTCAGCGAGAATCCACCTTGTTCGCGCACCTCTGCCGTCAATTCAATCCTTCCACTAGCAGCCGTAATTTTCTACTGTGGCGAGCGAATTCACCGAGGACGCTCACGCAGCCTGACGCACCCGCGAAGCCTGGCCACCGGTGGCAAAAACGAGAGATGACAAACGGACGCCGTCGAATGTCGCTTGCGCCAACTCGCTTGGGCAGTTCACGTACACTGCCGCACCGCACCCGTATCCTTCTAATTCTCCCCTTCTTTGTGCTCTGTCGATGTCTCTCCTCTCGACGCCTCCTCGCGTTGGGCCCTTGTTGTCCTTCTCGATCGTACGCCAATCGGCTCCTTTTTCTCACTCTCAACGTGTGACGTGCGAAAGCTTCGTCAGCTCGGCTCCCGTCGCGTCCGGCTCCCCGCCAATGGATGGGCCGACGATGCTCAAACACACAAAATCCCTGCTGACCAAATGTCAACGCTACGCGTAACGCACTTGTCGACGACTCGAGCCGGCGTACGTTTGTCGGCGTCCTGTCCCTCGGTGAACCTCGGTCGTTTAACAGAGACACTTTTGAATGTGGTGATAATCCGCTCACGAAATTTCAGCGGGTTGCAGATACGCGAGAGAAAAATACAACGCCGGCAATCTCGCTTCTCTTCAAAAATACAAAATGGGTTGACGGCACTTGACGCGGACACGGGCACAGAGACGTCGAGCAACACCTTGCGTGATTTCGCTTTTTCGTCCGCTATTTATTTGTGCGGTAACGCTCTCCACGTTCTACGAGCTATGCCTCCTCAATGGCGAGTGCTGCTGCAGCAGGACGAAGGTTTTCGTGGCTGCTCTCCTAATTATAAATCTCGAGCAGAGGTTCTTTTTTTCTCTCTCTCTCTCTATCTCTCGCAACCTGTTGGGCGTAGGGTAGCTAGCGGCGCCACCGAGCGATCGACCAATACAACTACTACTGCTATTGCCACTGTACTCTAACACAATATCACGGGCGGACTGACGTGTGAACCAACGGAGCTGTCCTGTTCAGATGATTTGCGCTGGTCGGTGCTGCGCGCTCAGTCGTCTCTCATACGCTCAGGGTGAGGACTAGCCAACGTCCGAGCCAACTGACTACTACTGACTGTCAGAAAAGGAGGAACGAACGGCTGAACAGAGCAACAAACTTTTACACTCTCCCATCTCAACAAGAGAGAGAGAGAGAGGGAGGGGGAGAGATCACTTCCCCGCGCCTCGCTGCGGCCACGGCGTCGAGTTGCCGGCCTCGGCGTCTGCCTGACTAAGAGCAGCAACAGCAGCAGTGGCGGCGGCGGCGACGGCGGCGGTGGCACGCGGGTGTCCGGGCTTGCCTTTCCGACTACCTATGAAAGTGTTCCGTGTGACGGAACGAACACGCTGGCTAGCTAGCTAGCTAGCAAATAAACGACAGCCTCAACCGGCAGTAGCCAACAGCTCGCTTCCTAATCGCTAACAGAAGCTTACGCCGCGCTAGAAAGAGCAGCAGCAGCAGCGGCAGCAGCAACAACAACAACAACAACAACAGACGAACAGAATAGTTTCGTAGTCAGCGCAGCCCGGAGCGAGTTTATAGTTAGCTAGACAGACAAGCAGGCGAACAGCGAACCGACCGCCGCCGTATGGATGGAAGAAGAGACTGATGCGGAGAGCGCAAAGGGGCGAAACGCAACGCGATGGTTGGTACCCGTAGTGATAGTACTATTCGTATTAGCCGTGGTAGACGTGGCCGTGATGGTGGGTATAGCCATCGGTCGTCTCTACGGCAGCAGCGCAGAGCGAGTTGTGGCTGGCGCACTTTGTGATCGCTTGGCACGCTACACACCGGCAGGCTGTGCCCGTTGCGGGCTGCTGCTGGCGGCCTCGTAGCAGACAGCCACTTTGGAGATGAAGAGGAAAAAGGCAGTCTCAAAAAATAGGCACAACAAAAAAAATACAGCAAGATGATTCGGGCAACGCAACGGCAGGAGAGCGTGGCGAATCGCTGAGTTGTATGCAATTGTAAAGCTGTCGTGCGCTGCGCGGCGAAATGCTGCCCTATCGGCCGAGTCCCGCCGGTTGGATGGCTCCCGCCGTAGACAATGTGTGACGTAGTGTGGTCGAGTGAAGTGTATTGCCCCGCGGTCAGCTCGCACCACTGAGTGCTGCTGCTGCTGCTGGTTGTTGTCGTTGGTGTTGTTGTTGCTGTTGTTATTCTTGTTGTTGTTGTTCTGGCGGGCTCAGTTGTCTACGATGGTCGTCGATCCATCTGCGGCTGACTGTTCGCTTGTGGAGAGGGTCGCTGAAGCAGTCCCAATGAGGGCAAACAACGGCTTAGGGGATCCTGTCAATGGGGTGGCCTGATCAACCCGTAGGGCGCAGCGAATCGAAGAACACCACGGCGCGAGTAGCGCACCCTGGCGGCGCTGCGGGGAAACCCGCGCATGCAACAAGTCAAAATGTGTTAACTTCGATGTTGTTTTCTGATTTTGGCTCAATAGACAAAAAAAAAACAGAAATCGATAGCAAAGTTCAAGGGCAAGAGCAGATTTGTTTGGTCAGATGTTGCGAGTATATTTCTTATGTGCTTGTTTAGTTTTTAAACTAATCACTGTGGTATTTATGATGTGTTCACATCAGATTTATCGTAAACGAAAAAGGGAGACTCTCCCACCAGTTTCTCGAGGAGACCAAATCTTACTGAAGTACTGAGGCATCTTTCCTACCCGGGACGATTCCCCCGGTGAATTTTATAAAACACTCGTTACTAGCAGATTTCAGAATAAGAGAGAGAGAGAGAGAGAGAGATTAACATCAGGCCCAAATACACTCCTATTGAAAACATTTGACCAAAGAGATTGCGAAGGGTTTACATTAGTATTTGATCATAGGAGTAACAGGCTCTCTTCGACCACAGCGACTTCGCTCATTTGCACCATTTCGTCAAGGTGATCTCTACATTAAATGATATTTTGGACTTGAACAGGATTTACTTGGACTGAACATGGGCATAATAATAATTCTATTGAAATATGTTTCAGTTACAGACGTAGCGGTTCCACTTGCGATCCATGAGTCATATAATATTCTAGATGATAAAAACAACGACAAGATCAAAAAGGGAAATAGTATATCACCGTAACCAGGTGAGTTAACGAGGCTCGACAGCGATAAAATTGGTAAATACGCAGTGACCCTCTATTTTGTGGCAGCTTATTTCGAGGGCACAGTCCTGTTATAATGCAGAGGATATACATATATATATATATATATATATATATATACCTAGTATTTGATCATGATGATGTAGACTCATACTTATCGCAGTTGGCTGTCAATTCGTCATCGTTGACTAATCATTGTAAATAATCTGCCGGAGCAAATAACTCGAGACGGAGACAATTCCGTCACCGTTACCTCGGTCCAATCAATCTCATGCGGCATCGGACGTGGATGCGTGCACAGGGTGCACCACAAGAACAAACACGTTTTCTCGTTTTTCTGCTGAGCTTTTCGTAGGTGAGTTTCGAGATTAGGACGAATTAGTTGAAGCTATGCCCTATGACGGAATCGTTTTTATGCGAGATCTAATCGGTTGTGGCATTGTTAAGAGTTGCGTTGAGGGCGACGGTAGTAGGACACGTTTACGTAAGGGTGTTAATAGACGCGTTTACGTAAGGACATGAGAATTCCCAGAAAACGTTAGCTAGCTAAGACCTGAGCCGCTAATGACTGTTTATGCGATAGCAAATCGAGATTTACTCTATTGCTCATTTGCACATGAATGTATCGTGTAAGGATATAGTTTAAACTGGGGCTTATTTTGCTGTATTCATTTACAACGCGACAGGCATCTACACGACATTGATCAGTAGATGTTAAATTACTCATAGATGTGCAATCGTAAACATATTCCGTATTAGCATGAGCTATGCATCCATCGTGTATTGGAGAACTGAGCAAGGACTAAGTATCGCCCAAGTTATAGCGCGTTTCCAAGCGTCTAGCACATCGACCCTATAATATGAAGGTGTAAGAGCCTTATTATTATTGAATTCTAACTTGAGTGTTATTCTAACCATAAAGGTTATACCGATCTATTTGGTGACTCGTTCAATTCCCTTAAAGAAAACGACGATCAAGAACAACTCAATGCGCAAAGAAAAGTTTATCAAAACTGGTTCCAAGGCGAGGAACGCTGTGGAGAGCCACAAGAGGCGGGTGACGACAGATTGCTGAGTCTCTCAAATTGAAATGCGGCTTAGTCAATTTGCTCCTCAGCTGGGACTCGTCCATTTAACCATTGTACGTCGTCTGTACGAGTTAGAAAGGGGGCCAATTATTAAGGCAAGTGAGCGGCACCTGAATTGAAAATGTCATTGGCAACAGTCTCACCGTTCGTTTTTCGCTGCTTGCTCGCCAAACGAGGAAGAGGTTTTCAAAATAGTTACGCGAGATAACAAATGGACTTGCTAAGAGACCACTCAAAGTAAAAAGCCGTGGTTACGCCCATGGGATTCACGGCCATGACGTTGTGCTGTGCATTTCGTGGCTCAGAATGGGGTGCTCCATTGTGAACTGCCCAAACCTGGCGAAACGGTCAACGCACAGTGGTGAACCGGACACCTCAGTAAACCAAGACGAGAAACTAATAGCAAACTACTGGGGGAAGGTCAAATGATGGGGATCAAGTTGCGAGGGCATAATACGCGAGGGCCCATATTGCTTTGGCGATCCGCCGTACTATTATCGACCTTGGCTGAGCAATTTTCGCCCCCGGGATCCACCTGATATATGGGAGAGAGATGCCTAACAGATGCGTGAGAGTCACAGAAAGCGAAGGCAACTACATTGATTAAGATCATCGTCCACTCGTTCAGAATCTCAAGACAACAATTCAAAATGAGTGACAAATGGAAATTACTTATCGACCAACAAGGGTATGTTCCATGAACGTTTTGAGCGGATTGTGTTCGTGGTAGAAATTCGGCTTTTTGGTGCCAAATTCAACGCGAGGTCAGGTAAGGTCAGACAAAAGGGCAGATATTACTCTGAAAAAAAAGCCTGAGGACAATCAATGCGAACTTATATTGTAATGGAGGGGCGAATAATGTCCAGTGAGATATAAGCATCTCTGTTGTTCTCATTCTCTTAAAGATCAAATCTGAAGCGAACAATTTACCAAGAACATTATGTGCATTAATTAGTGAACTTCATGCCGGTGAATCGGACCCTACAATGGTAACGTTAATAACGATTAGATTATGACTAAAATCAATCATATGCATATTAATTAAATAGTAGTGATAAGATAACAATAATGATAGCTTAGCACAAGAATGACTTGCTTATATCGTAAAATAGGATATATGTATATGTTTATTGAGCCTTTCGCCAACTACGCGGACAAGAAACGTAACCGTGTGCAAAACCCGTGAAATGATTAAATATAACTGATCCCGCTGAATGATTCTGTCCATTCGCTGGCTACACACCCCCCATTATGTTTAGACTCGTTTCGAGGTAGCTGTCCCGTACATTTGATCAATTTCACGTTGGTAGAACGCCTGAATCTGTTTGCGGCGAATTTTTAGCGCGGCCGTAACGAGCCCCGAATCGGGCAGCCATTCCTCTGAACACAGCTTCATTTTTAATGGAATTTCCATCTGAAACGAAACGGCGCAGGTGAGATGGGAGAGAGAGGTAAAATTGTATAAAAATATAATCACTATAAAACTGTTGTTTGCATGTCCCCAGCGAGCAGCATAATTATCGTAGGTGCTGTTGCGATAGTTGTCGTGTCACGGTGTACAGGGTTGTTTTGACAGAAGTCGCTGGGATAGATGAAATGTTTTACACTGTTCGCGTCTAATGAAATGGGGTGATGCTTTGGTTTGGCGTACGGCGGCAGGTGGCAATTGGGAAGGTTTACGGTGATCGTCAATCAATCAAGTTCACACGCAAAATTGACCAGCAAACGTTGCTTAAGTAAATAGATAAGTAAGTGAGTAAGTTCGTACGAGCGAAATTATTCTTTGAGCAACTACAAGGTGTGTTTATTTCATATTACTTTGTGTCTTAATAGATGTACAATAACTTTGAGACGATGTTGGGAGCGAGGGCCTCAGGCCCATGTTGTCATGATCCCCAACTTGTTTCCGAACCTGTCGACACGATGCCTACGCACCTAACCCTGCCTGTGTGTTTTTTGTGTATTGCCTACCAAAGGTTCCCTTGACTCTCTGAACGCGAGAGTCTTTCCCATTGGCATCCCACCAATCGCGTGATGAAATCACAGCCAACGAACAAACCTTATTGAGATTGCAGTGCCGCCCATGTTCGATTAGCTGTTTCGTGGCTGCCTGCGCAACCTTACGATTCTCGCAAAGTTGTTCGAGGGTCAGTCCCGCTGGATTAACGCCGACTTGGGTAGCAAGTTGTTCCAGTGCGTTCACGTTGGGTGAAATTAGCGCCACAAGATACGTCGACAACGAGTTACCGTGCACGCAGATGTTATCGACCAGCGGCGATGTTTTTAGCTCAGCCTCAACCTGTACGAGATAGCATCACGCATGCAGGCATTACAAATGAATCGCAGTGACGAAAAGTCATAGACCAGGTTATAATCGACATGGATCTACCTCAGCAGATTTATGCAAAATATTTTCCTTTGCTTAGACGAAGCTTACCATACAGAAGTATAGATTAGGAAGTGCCGTTATACACCATGATGCCGAGTTCGCTCTAGATCGCCTAACCCCTTCATCGTACCTATCCCGAGGCGTATGTTGCAACTCGTAAGCGATATTGGCAAAGTATTTTATAATAATTCGAGTTCACATTATTTGCACGTGCATAGAATATAATATTCCATCTCGATGTCCAGTCTAGATGATGTTTCAGGGCGCCGAGGTCGATATCAGGACGCTCACCTAGTACATCAGGGATAAATAAGGTATCACAGAAGTAAAGTAATTCGTCACTCACTCTTCCCAAAGCGACGTATTCTCCGAACTGTAGCTTGATCAGATCCTTCTTACGATCGACTATCCGAATAGTTCCGTTCGGGAGCAGTTCTCCAATATCACCGGTGTAACACCATTGAATGCCGTTCTCTTCGAAAAACACCTCCTGAGTTAGCGCCTCCTTCTTGTAGTAGCCTGTCAGAACAAGAACGTTGTGTGCTTATGGAGCAATTTCACTCCTGTGAATCCTTCTAATAATAAAACGAACTAACTATTAGCTGCCTGTATTGGGTCGATGCATACGTAACCTATACCAGCTTTAAACTACTCCAATTTCGACTCGAAGGGTAGAAAGTACGCTTGTGCCTTAGTGGGCTGCTCATTCTCTCATCTATTATATTTGCGCCTGTAGGCTTATTCGCAGGATTATTGGTATCAGTCGCCAACGAATTTCGCCACGGCGTCCGAAACAATGGGAGACTAATGATACATATCCATCGAAGTGGAAAAATGCAGCTGGGACCTCGAGGGCCGTCTGCGAAACTGAAGGGGAATCCGCGCCATCAGACAGAGTCTGACAACACCGGTTCCAATGTGAGGACCGTTCCCAAAGACCACGAAAGGCGGTCGATAACGACTTCCTGTATCGCTTGAACGTAAATTCGACCTTATCAATTCGAGGGCTCGCTGCTCAGCTGGGAGTAGTCGATTTAACTATTGTGCGCCGTCTGCACGCGTTGGGCACGATGGGGGGAGAGTAGACGGCATATGGAATCAACGAAGAGGCCATTGGTTCCCATCTTATTATTCATATGTCAATGCAAAAAGCAGTGCTCAGGATTAATAATAATAATACAGGATTAATGGAAATGTTTTATTGGCCTTGGGATCCGTACGCTATAGATGGACGAGAGTTATAGAGAGCAAGGGACGCTATATTTATTAAGATCTGTTAATTTTTTTCAAAAGAGATAGCAATTTAATGTGAGCAGAAAAATAAACCTTACTTATGCATCGACCTAATATTTACACAGGTTGCTATGTAACTTTTTCTAATTCGAGGTCAATTAGCATAATAGTGGTCTAGCGCAAACTCAGCTGGCGGTCCTATCCAATTGTTGACCAATTGCAGATGAATGATCAATTTTCAAGGGTCCACATGTATAACTATATATATTTCAGCCTAATTCCTGTTCATGTGTCACGCAGTTACGGTACTACAGTAGGCTCTCCCGATGGCTTCGTAAATGATTTCCATTGCGTTCTCAGACCCACGATTTAGGCAAGCCGAGAACCCGAATTAAATCGAACACCCCGTATCTTACGAATAATCCAACAATCCATTGATGGGGCTGTTGACCCGATACGACTCGAGCTGTTTGTCATTCGAGCCTAGGTTGATTATTCCACTCTACGGAGCCGGTTCCTACCTGTTTGCCGAACGATACCAAGCCGTACCTTTAGTGACAGTATCTCCGCCTACGACAATCTCTCCACGCGGATAAGGCGTGTCGTGGACTGTGTAGCCACCCTCCACCCAATCAGCTAGTCGAAAGTAGACTCCTTCGAGGGGGCAACCGGTTTCACCGGCGACACTGTCTGTGTATTCAGTCACTGCGGCACCCGACGTTGTCTCCGTGAGTCCATATCCCTGCATGAGGTACATGTCGAAGCAGGCCTTCACGAAATCGAAGGTATCTCCGCATATCGGAGCAGAACCTACGGCCATCACGCGGACCTGGCCACCGAGGGCTGCCTAGAAATTGAAGATAATCATATCGAGCCCGGTAAGAGCAAGGTAAATCAATTCGGATCAAATGTTTGCTCATACATACACGAAATATATTTTTCGTTCATTGGATCAAACGGAATTAGATGATATTTATTGGATACATGAATATCAATGAGCAGATAGGTGGGGCAACCAAGGATAAAACGAAGCTTGTAAATAGCCATTTCTTTGTGAGGGATTCTATGCTGTGGGAATCGGGGGCTGCAGAACGGAACGTAAGTTCTATGTGATTTGTCCCGTCGTGTGACTTATACCATTATACTTAATATGCGAATTAACAGACAGTAACTGAGCCAAGCCTAACTGAACTAGCACATTGCTGAGATCTACCCCTCAGTTTTGTTATTCAGACTCAATGAACAACAACGGTCCGCTAACAGCAGAACACTTATGTCGAACCACTCAGCTAATTATTGCACGTCAGTGAGGACGTACGTCTAGTGAGGAACCGCCTAGTCCGCTCGGAAGATACGCTAAACTGACTCTTGGCATGCATACTCTGTCTACGCACCTTTATATTTGCGAAGATAAGCTTGTTAAGGATTGGTGTCTGATAGCCTGCTTTCTGCCAGAAAGTCTTGTAAGATATTACATGACGAAGAAGCAGCTTGCTAAACGACCCCTTGGCCTGAAAGGAATAGTTCATACAGTAAACGGGCAAAGGTAACATTAAGGCTCAGGTAAACGTTTAATACGTGTGGCAAACCTTTCACGTACGAGAATCAGGACCCATTTTGTATCCCTTTGAAGTTATCGACTAGATCACTATATATTACACAGTACAGTCTACAGATAGATGACTGAACTAGACGCGAAACATAGCCTGTCCCCAGAGACGCTACCTCTCGAAGATAAGGAAGAGACAGACTCTCAACGGTGGATGGTTTTAGCAGGTAGAGACGTTTTGTCATCTGTGTCAACCCTGCACTGAATCGGTCCACTGTTCATGGAGCTTGGAACGTCTCTAGTGGTGTTCGTGCGTTTGAAGAAAATTTCCATTAAAAAAACAGGCGTTACCTCCGACATTTTTCAAAGGAATTCTAGCGGCTTGACCATACCCTTCATAGTATCATTTACACAAGATCTCAAGATCCAATCTGTGTACCCGAAATCTACAAAAAAGCGTAGGTCCGATAGGCTCGCTTTTCTTACTGCAGTATCGTGCGAAATCCTGGAGAGAACCCCAATAGCGAAATCAATTATGTTAAATTATCCGAAGAATCGGATACTTTCTGTGAATGTTAGAGAAGCATTTTCCAGTCACGCGTCGATGGGAACAGGCTACCCACAAGGAACGGCTCTTCGAGACTCGTTGTTTATACACTAGTTTATATATCGTGCGAAGTAAAATACATCGATGATGTTGAGGGTATCCGCCGATGATGCAAAGCTTTACATTCACATAACAAATGAAGACAGCACGAAAACAATGCACAAAACGCGAAATGATTTCTTAGTGTGGACAGGAACATGGGGTTAAGTCTAACAATGAATGGGATTAATAAGGCACATACGTGTTGGGCGGTTCCTGGCAACCCACTGAAACCAAAGACCGGCGCCCACCAACAACGCTTGATGGGCTTGTACTTATGGCGCAGCGTTAGTAGTTCCAGACGAGCAACGTAATCTAATGTAATCGTTAATGTAACACAGAGTTTACGACATAAACCTTGATTTATACCAATAATAATAATAATGATAAAAATTAACTTAATAACAATATTGCTTCTAGTTAGCTGGAAAAATGATAATACCTAATTATGTATTGTACATTATTTAGGCCGCTTTTTGACACTTATATATATATATATATATATATATATATATATATATATATATATATATACTACCTTCTCTGTGTCATCGTAATTCTCTAATCTAGCCACTTTTGCAGAGATAACAAGGTTGTTTATGTCGATACGTTTGTCCGTAGCACGAAATCAAGCTATTACTCAAATCCGGCTAAATTTGTCGAGCAAAACGACGGTACACGACCATGACGGTTTCCCCTGGGCCACGATGACAAATAATTCATATATACGGTCATGTTTGTCATAGATCAATGACAAACAGGCTGAAAGCTTGCTATTGGGGGAAACACACTAGTCGACCATTCATCTGGCTAAAGGTTTACGGTACCTCTGCGGCCTCTGTGATGCTTTTCCGAACGCGATCGAGGATAACGGGTACGGCCAGCATCATTGTTGGCTTGATAAGGATCGCGTCACCTCTCTGGCCCGGCTTAATTCCTGTCCCCTAGAAACACAGAATGAGCGGAAAATAGTATTCAACAAAGTGCGTCCATTGCATAGATCGACACGAGACTGCACCGCGCGCTACGTCGATGAATATTGTCCAACTTGAAAATGCTGGTAGACGATTGTGCAACCTATTTTCAATCAGGTGACAGTTCTTATAAAATGTAGAGGAAACGCACTGCGTCGTGTCTACCTAGGACGTTTTGGGTTTGTGGGATTCATACATTCATCAAAAACAGAAGCGTTCACGCAGCGACAATCCTACTGAGTCCTCTTCTATTACAGGTGGTTAGGTTAACAACAAACTACCTTGCAATACCGAAAGCTGTTGTACGGTGGACGTTAAATCGTTAGCTGGCGAGTCGGCCCGGAAAATTCACTTTTTACCTTGTCCGTAAGTGTGAGCGGAGAGGAGTAGCCGATTCTTGAGCCCATTGATATAATCAACGACTCGCAGGCGAGCTCCAAAACGTGCGCTAGAGGAAGGTACGCGATATATGCATCCTTTTTCGTCGTCTGTGAAAGGTGGGAAATTAGGCGACAAGCGATTTAGCCAGCATTGTTCACTCGACAAATTGACATGGCACGAAGGCAGATGTGTCACTAAGCAGTAATGTTCCCGTAGATGATTCAGATATGTGATGAGAGCCGTGACACGCCCCTCCGGTCCAGGGGACTACAAATCTGACATGGCGAGTCTGTTAGATCGCAAACGATGGAGGCTATTCCAATGATAGAGGTAAGCAAAATCATTCTTTCTCTCAAAATCACGCTACAGAGAGCGAGAGAGGTTTTCGGGCTGACTCTGAGCCCGAAATTCCCGCTACAACCCAGAGGCAAAAATGGACAGAACGTTCGAGATAACCCGCGCCATCGACACTTGAAGAAGCTTTTCTGGGACGAAAGGTGATTTTCGGTGAATTTTTGTTATTTTCTTTTTCTACACACACACGTGATAGCAACGTGTATTTTAAACAAAATAAACACTAAAGGAAAACTCTGAAAATAAAATCTTCGAGGACAGCATAGTTCGTCCCACCAGGGATAACACATGTGTGGGACACTTGTCAAAGATTGGACTATATGGTACTCACATCAGGAAATATCGTGGTGTAGCCCTTAACGGCGGCCACAAGGTTGAAGTGAGACATAATGACTCCTTTGGGCTCACCAGTCGAACCAGATGTGTACATGATAATTGCAGTGTCGTCCGGTCCTGGAACCTCCCCATGGACGTCCTGGAACAACGCAGGCATAGTAATTGATCCGAACATATTTATCATTGATAAGGACGAGATCAATCGTCAGGGTCATGGATCACGGTCATGAAGATTTCACAATCATCATAGACTTTCAGACTCACAAATACGCCGCAATAGCTGTGAATGAACTCACATTACAGTCTATTGTTAAGATAAAATCAGTACTGTGTTGTACCTATGGTACGATGGTACTCGTCTTCTATAGTTATTATTACCTTGTCTGAGTTGATTCCCATTTCGATAAGTCTTGAAAAAGGTATAAGGTTGATGCCGTTGACCTTAGGTGGTTTGCTTTTCGAGCCGTTATCTTCCATATAGATGATATGAGTCAAGGAGCTCACATGGGGTAGGATCTCGACGAGCTTCTCAAGAAGACTTTGCGACGTGACAATATGAGTAACCTCTGTCTCGTTGATACCTGAAATTACGAACGAACAGTTCTAGTTCGCTATGTGGCTTTTTGAGCTACAGCAGACACATCGTCAAGGAGCGCTAATTTCTTTCGCTTTACATGGGACGATGGGAACGAGTTTGCTGTATCCATAATAAAATAATGATAACAATGACCGTTTCAGTTCTGAACACGCGAATTAATCTATGAGTATGTATATGGAGACTACCATGTATGATGCCCTGTTTGCCAAGCGTCGCGTATATCGTGACAAGAGGTATATTGTTCCTTAGTAGGGCTTGAGCGGTCAGCATCCACTCCATTCGAGTTTCAGCAAATATTACTACGTTCTGTCGAGGCCTGTGGAACAGATATATATACATATAATGTTACCTTAAGTTAAGATCTATTCTGTGGCTGCAATTCGATTCATGATTTAGCTATAACCTTGAATGCGTTAGATAATTAGGCAATTATTGATACTCCTTTTGAAGGGCATCGTTCGTCCCAAAGAAACAACAAGCATCGTTTGACAAGAGCTCTCAGCGAGACGAATTGTACGGTTGAACAATGGCTTTTAATTCTCGGGTTCTTGTGATCTTCGGCACTATTCATGTATTATTTGCTCATGTGAAGGGGATTGCATATCCTCGAAGGTTTCGATTTTACAAGTGAGGGCAGTCTATAAATTCTCAGTCCATAAACGCCATTATCAACTGACGCAAATTAGCAAAAGTAAATGATCAGATTTGACCTGAGGACTGCTAACCTGATGCCTGTTTGAAACAGTCCAGCGGCTACGAGATCGATTTTTTCGTCAACCTCGTGAAACTTAAGCCAGCGGTACTCGCCCAGCGTATACTGTAAGATAAGCAACATAATTGAATTGAACAAAACCGGCTCCCTGGTTTTCACAACACATCGTTCGAACGTATTCGACATATATATTATATCGTACATTGTACTATGAATATATATAAGAAGGTTTGCAAAAAAATCCGACACATTTTTTAACAAGGACGAGCTGCGGCTCAACGGGAAGAAATTGTGCTCACATCAAATTGTGACACCTGTGAATTTTGGCCGTGTGGTGCATTCGTGTGCGCCTTGCAATCGGATAGACACTCAGGGGCGCGGGTTCGATTCCCGCCCGTTGCACATTTGCATTTAAAAATGTGTTGTCCGTTTTATGAAGCCTTATGCCGAAAGGAGCTCTACCGTGGACATTGTTAAATGTTGGCCGTAAGTCAGCCCAGAAAATTTTGCTGAAGAGTGTCAAGGAGCTCGATGGATAAAAAAAAAAAGCAAATATTTAAAAAAACATGAATAAACTCAAGAGAAAATCGGTAAATCACATAATTTTTTATGTTTTAAGTGAATAACAAATTGTAATAATTCGACTTCCGCTGTCATCATTATCGTATTACCATATATTGTATCAGCATTGCACCTGTTTTTTAATTCATACGCTAAGATTCCGTATACTGTTCACCATTTGGGCCGAAACGGTACGCCTTATGAAGTGGTCACGCCGTGGACAGCTTTTCATATCACAAAGCAATGTACTGAGTGCTCGTACAATTGCAATAAAAACAGATAGAGACCACATAGCCTGAGCAATACGGTCTTTTGGTTAGAATCTCTGCCCTATTCGGGGGCGCGACCACCAATTACTGAGATGATGTCATTCATTCGCCCGCACATGAATAGCGAATACCACAAACTACCCGGAGTGTGGTTGTAATCTGTATATTTGTAAATTGAGAGACACACACACACACACATATAATCAGGGACAATTTTCAATCGACATGCTCAAATGCATTGACACAGCATCTTTCTCCTTAGGATAACTACGAAACAGTGAGTGTGAAACGCATCGATCAAGCGCCCTTGCGATGGTACCCATGGGGTGTTCCAACCTTTTTGAAGATCTTTCCATTAGGTTGTATTTCGTCCTCTTCCGCGAACACCTCACGCGAGCCGAAACATTTACGGTCTGGATATTTCTTGACGGATCTGGGGCCATTCGTAGAGATCATTGATGAATCAATAATGCGTTAATATCCCGTGCTAACGAAGAGTTAAGCATAAAATCATATTTGCGGCTAGCTTCAATATGTGTTTTGTTCTGGGGCATTTACGTCGTGAGTGATAATGCGAACCTTCTCATTAGCTCGTCCATAGTGGTGATTCCGTCAAGGACGCCGCGATTTCGAGAGATTGCTCGCTTCATTCCCGAAGAGAGAGGTTGGCCTGGAATCAACGGGGTGGAGTATACCAATTTCCTGCAAGAATAATATGTATGTTATTTTTATACGTGGGTACGTATATTTCGTCAATAAAAGCAGATAAGGTGAATACTTTCATGTAATTGACGAGAAGCGTACGCGGTAGGAATTTCATAATTACTATTTGATTTAGCTGCCTGGCAGCGTTTTGAAGAACAACTCATTTATGTACGCAATTAACGCATCAGCTGGGAGAGCTACAATATGAATATTAAATACATAATATTTGAAGGTTTCAAAATTGTATCTATTCCTCATTAAATCAAAGAAATAAAGTGACGCCTCAATCATCGTCAGGACAGCGCCTTCATTCGGAGTCTCTTAGAGCGTTTCGCTTCTCAGTCTCCGTATAAATGTGCATAACTATAATCAATGGCCACAATGGAACCGATTATGCCGTTGCTGCTTCCGCACCTGCAGCAGCTATTTCATATGTACAGCCCATGTTGACAAAAACGCTGATGCATGTTGTGGGCGCGCTCTACAAGTATCGTCGTGAAACCGAGAGGAGAATCTGTGTTTCGGTGCGAAACACGACTCATAAGAATAACTCTGCCCCTGTTTCTGTTAGAATTTGGGACAAATTTACGATTCAGCCACGATTGCGGCTGCGACCAGTGGTGGATCGGTGTCGATGTCACAGGAAGCCAGTAGGCAACCGAGACAGGAAGCGGTGTGGTCAGGTGCTGTCTGTAGTTGCATGGAAATCGCCGTAGTCGACAAGCGCCTCAGGTGAACCCGATCTACGTGACGGTCCGGCGAAGCGTTCAGCGGCCTTCGGATGTTTTTTCGGCATTTTTATCGGAGCAGAGATCTTTCGCTTGTACCTCGGAATACATTGGCACCGGGAGCCCGCGCGCCGGGAGGACTGGACGCCGCCAGAGAGCGCCATAGAGCAGCGGTATATTACTCTGCAAAGCGGCACACGTCAAGCTGTGCTGATTCGCTGTCCGGTCCACCGTTGATGATCAGCAGCACCGAGCTAACAGCGACCACCAGAGGTGGACTTAGTTATTTCAAATAAATAAAGAATTGTGTGAGCGACGCAGTTAGTTGCTGAGCGAGACGAAAAAAAAATTTTGTATGAGAACAAGATGATGGTTGAAGACACTGATTTTGGTCGTCGTGTTTTGTGGCTTCTCGCTCGAGGTGGTCACCCACTGGTAAATCCGGGGACAGCGCCATTTTCTGTGGAGGACGGGGCAGGCCCTCGAATAGAACTGATCGTAGATGAGCGACTAGTTATAATAATATGACCTATCGTGAGCGAGCTGATGCAAGGGTTGGTCATGCCGTTAAGGTTTCCACGGTTAATCGCTATTAATTAACACGATTACCCTTGCAAACAATGTGAATGATTTTTATCTTATTTTTATGATGATCTTTATCACAGCTGAGAGTCAGCTTAGAAAAAAAAAAAAACTACATGAATCTACTTGTTCTTGACTGGAAATTGATGTGAACTAAAATGACACTATACAGATATTCGATATTTTTTACTGGCATACCTAATTATCGACGTTGTACACATACATAAACACAACATTATATTTCACGCACATTAACGGCTTCCGTTTAAGCCGACGTGAAGATCTTCTATATATTTGGCTATCTTAATATCATCAGAAGATTCCACTGCGTTTGTCTGCATTGAATTGCAACATTGCCGGCCAATAGATTCTCATTCTACCGTGATTCCATTGCTGTCCAAAACAAAACCACATGCTTTGTTAATCTCCACGACTTCGCATTGACATCAGAGCTAACGAGCCATTGGTGCTGAACCGCGCGCCCATCCCCCACGCCCGTTCACAGGCCCGAGCGAGCCGCCGGATGGACAATCAGTAAACACAGCGGCGGGAAATTTGTCCGCCCTTCAGATGCGATACGGCAACAAAAGAACACGTTTGCAGATAGTTGCCGACGAGAGGGTAAAGACCCCTAAAGAAAAAGAAAGCCTCACACACGTACAGCCGCGCGGAAACGAGATCTGCGAGCGTGCTACTGTTCGCCGTGAAACGATATCGAGGCGTCTGGCCGTTCGCAGGCAGAACAAGCCAGCTCTCGTTCGCGGCTGGTTCTTCTGCGATTGGATCTCTGCATCGAAGGGGTTCACATCGCTGGTCGTAGCTGCGGGCACGCGAATGCATTCGTTGCTGCTCGAGGGCGGGTAGGAACCCGTAAGCTTATCACTGACACATCATGAAATCATTTGTTATTGGATTATTTTCATCAACAGCGACATTTGGAAGGGGTGGGGGGGAGTGATTTCGCTCAGTGCGAAATTACAGTCGAGCTATCAAGCCGGATACAGGGGCCCACAGCCTCGGCTCGAGATATTTAATGCGTATTTATCTTGATATATTTATATAGCTTGTCAATATCGCTTATGCAGTCGTTATGAGACCATTTGCGAACGGACAAAAGCGACAAGGGGGAAATCATATTTTCTCCGCGTTAGACCAAGTTCACAGAAGTGGCGCGTCGGAGTACACCAGCTCCGCTCTTGATATCATCACCCTAAATGTGCAAGAGGTTGTCGTCTTTGAAGAAAAAAAATACCTAATGCACGAGTGTTATCAAACGACAAACTCGATTGTTCGCTCGGACAAAACACGTTAAGAGTTGTGCTGGGTCCCACTAGTTTGATCGTGGTTGAGCGTCCTATAATTAGCTGGACTGACGAGCACTTTACAGCGAATGCTTCGAGAGGACGGGGGTGGCGAACCTCAAACGATTTGGAAGTGGATACATTTCACATCAGTTAGACGTCCAACCTGTCGCAGAAATGACACTTAAACGGACAGATGTCGGTATATATATATATATATGTATGCCCCTCATGGATCTGGCGTCTTCTTCAATTTCGTTCGTTCTTTGAACTCGCCTCGGCATTCAGCAATGAAACGTCCCACGATTCAGATCATCGCTGCCAGAGCGGCTATCAGCACCTGTTGGTCGGCATTCATTGACAAAGTCGCATCAACATGGCTATATGCGCCAACAGCGCGAATACCATGAGTGTCTGCGTGGCAATATTCGTATGCGTAGTCATTGGAGGGCGCCGGCATCATTCCCAACGAACGGAAATCACCTCATCGCAATCATAGAACGATCATTGTATTGCACCGGCAACAGTTGCGGTGGCGGCGGCGGCGGCAGCCGCTGCAAATGTGCTTTTTGCCGGGCGCGTCTTAGCGTGCTAGACTATATTCTAGTTCAAAACTAGTTCGCTTAACCGAGCAGAGCACGGCATTTCGCGGCACGAAATTTCTCATTCGTGTATCAGCTCGTGAACTGCTTGTTGCTGTTGTTATTGCTACTGCTGCTTTTGTTGCTGCGACTGCTGCTGTTGTTGCTGCGACTGCTGTTGTTGTTGCTCTCTGTTGCTGACAGACTGCTGTTGCTACTGATGAAATTATTGGAAGACAAACAAAGCGGATACAGCAGATACAGCCTTTTGTTAACATGCCCGAAGAGCAACTTGAGGTGATCGCACATCGAATAAATCGTAAAAATGGTCACTATCAAACTGGTAGAAGGATACATTCACAGCATATACAAATGATGTGTGACATATGACTTGAATGACGGGTGGCACCGGTTGCTGCAAGAGTTGTCTTGCTCTCTGCATGGCTGCCTACTCAAGGATTTCCTCATCATTATGTGTCCATGATGATCTATGGATCGTACATGCGCTGATACGGCTACCGTGTAAATTACCGAATACGCAGTCGGAAGAGACGCACCTTAGATACAAAAGCGTAATTGTAAAAAACAAAAAAAACATTGTGGATGTAAGGTGGCAACATTACAGCTCATGAGATGCCACAAGCAATTTGCACGCTTGTAATTGGTGAAACTGAACTGAATTGTTGAAATATGGCAGGCGTCAAAAATGACATTTCATTGCTCTTAATGAAGCCGCTTCAAATTCATGGTGACGAATGATAGCATAGGGATAATTGCTATATGAATTATGAAATAAATATTATATTCAATGTTAATCGTCCGTATTGCCTGTTTGTATGAAGCGACACTTTGGACAAAGTTCTCTTTGGTCGGGGCTACCGATCATATCATATCATCTGTCTGTGTCGGCGAACCATACCGCTATTTCTCCGAGCTATTTACTAAAGCACACCTCATGAACGAGGCCAAACGACGAGGTAACCTTCAGGCTAGTTCAGCGTTATCAGTGCAGCTAACTCGGCTATCTCTAGTTAAAATGAGGTGGTGAGACCGAAACAGAATTGCGTTTGCAGCCCGGTATCGGCTTCTTTGCACAGTGGCGACAAATCTAAGACTAACCTGTTTCTCCATTCTTTCCAGGGCATCTGCACGAGGGTGTAGATTGGCAGCGTAAGGATATCGTAGCACACAGAGACCACCTGGAATAAGTAATCAAAACAAATCGATGCCCCCCAGAATCAAGATCCTATCCTTGCTCAATTCTTCTGGCCTATTCGTGAAATTGATTTGACTACAGTTCAACGGAAATCAATAATGTAGAGCGTTGAGGTTAACTGCCGGAAAGAAATCTCTTATTGACGATTGTGTAGATGAAAATTGATGGACCAGAAAGATGAATGTACTGGGACAATAATGAGCATGCCTAATCATGTAGAATGGTTAATCTCAGGGTTTAGCTTATGGAAAGTTCACCTTGATTGCTCCAATGGCGCCGAGAGCAATTATGGAGTCCCCCATAGCGGCAAGCTTTCAGTAGATTTTCCACTCACGGCACAGCCTGTAGCCATAGAGAAATAAGGAAGTAATAAGAGGAAAATCTCTGAAATCAATTAATTCGATTTGAGTGACCTCACATATCACTCAGATATGAGTGGTATGGTCATTCAAGTCTAATTAATTGATGATATTTAAGTCTAATTATAGATTGATACTATGGATTTGACTGATTCAGTTACATTCGGGAGCGCTTCCCCGAACAAACTTGATGGTATCTGTTAGCTGGAACCTATCCGAATCGAATTAGCCATTAGGGACTCGTCGAGTAAGCTGTTGATCTAGACTAAGATGTTGGTTGTTGTAAGCCAAAAAGGTTATCCATTATGTCAATGGGTTTGTCCTCGAGGGGTGTAGCCGTCCGAGTTCTATGAATATGTATTCCACATTTCATATACGTGTATTTAACGACGACGCGTTGACAAAATGTTAATCTATGCTCGGCTTGTTCAGTTCTGATTGTCAAAGGTAGGAATACTCGGCTATGGTAGGAATATTCGGCTGAAATTAGAAATTACAATGTGTCTTGCTTTGTAACTGGACACGTAGAGAGACAATCGTAGGAGGGCCGCCCCACAGAGAGAGAGAGGGAGCTCTGCTCAGTTCTCCGTGTTAAAAAGTTCTCCGCCAGTTCTCCGTCCATCGAGCACCGCGACTGCTTTGAAACCGACTACTTGTCGCTGTGTCTCCAACGGTCTTTGAGTTGTGCCGAGGCCTCTGCCACCGTGTAACCACTGGTGTTTCGAAGAGGCATGTGTTATGGGGGCGGGCCGGCCCCTTCTAAGCGAATATCATTCATCTATACGATATCTGACGGTGGAATATGTTGTCATGCACCGCCCCAAGTTGTGAACATGAGCACGGGTCTGTCTATGAGATGAGCTATTTAATTCGTGTTTTCGTCGAAAGCGGCGAGTCCTAATCGAGGAGAATTCGTAATGTTAACTCAAAATGCTTTGACTTGGTTAGCGAGAACAGTAATATTGGTTTTCAAGACACGCACGCGCACACACGCAATATTAGGACTGTTGAATGTCTTATAGATGAATCCTAAAGAGATGCCGATATTGAATACAACGACTACGGTTATACAGCCCTCTTGGATTAGCTGACACTTCTCCGTGCCAATAACCTGAATTGCGGCCGGTGTCGATGTATGCTCAGTAAAATGCCTATTCGTCGAGTTTGATGCAGATAAACAAGGAAAGTATACGAAGACCAATGACATATTGTAACGGTTCAACAGCAGCAATGTACTATGTCCTGTGTTACAGACGAGCAGTTCAACCTGACGACAGCAACGTTCCGTACGACAAGTTACTTTGCATAAGAGTGAGCTTTGAAAAGGCTTTTTCTCCATACATCCTAAGCACCGCCACCTAAGTTATCAGCATTTTTACCAGTACGCTACAAATCTTGGTTCACAATACATCGATGGCAAGCGTAAAATCGAAATCCCCTCCATAGAACTCTCTGCGTGGAGTCCACTGGAAGCTATGGTGAACGCCAACAGCTAGCCGACATCAATCGTGAGTGCTCTGTCAGTAGCACTTTTCAAGTATTCCAATAGTATAGCCTATACGAATTCGTTCATCCGGGGGATGTGATCGTCTCTTTCCAAAAAAATCGATTTAGACCACTTTATACCCTCGGCCCTCGGCTGCTGATCGTATTCACTAGTCAACATCGGAAGAAAACGATCGCAAAATTTTCTGAGCGCTGGACTCTCGCTCTCAGAGTAACCTAACGAAGTGCTAGTACAAGGGAAGAGGTGCGAACGCGGAACTAACTCACCTCAGATCTTCAATGGCGTATAGCAATGTTGGGTTTCAAAATCCTTATTATCAGTATTCGGGCACACTGGCTGGCGGCGGTGCACCGAGCATGAGCCAGCACCCATTTCAAGCACAAATGGCGTATGGGTGCCCAGCTGGCGCACAGATGCCTGGGGCTATCTTCAACCCGGCAGTCTACGCGAATCCAGGGTCGTACTACCAGGTAGGCGAATATAACTACTTTGGTGGCAATCCAATGGGGTACACTGTCGCAGGTATCAACCCAGGCGCAATGTTAAGCGATCCAGGCGTATTCAACCCTAGCACGGACAATGCAGGGACTGGCGGACGCAGTTCTGCTGTCTCGAGCTCGAAGTCGTCGACGTGCACCTCTGCTTCGTGCAAGTCATGTGACCAGACGCAAGGCAGAAAAAAGCATTCCGCTGTGAACTCCTGCGATGTAGATGGCTGCAGCTCGATGGACTGCATGCAAGGCTCGTCGACTCTAGAAAGGAAATCTGCTACGGACAACAAGTCGACCGAGGCGCGGAACTCTGCTGAGAAATCTCCTCCCTGCAGCTTCGGTGCTCGCAACTCAAATTCATGCAATTGCTCCGAGCGTAGTGCGGCGGCCTGCCGTTGCTCAGGACACAACTGTACGTCGTGCGGTCGATGTGGAGCTCGCACGGTGCCTGTCACCTACGTGAATGCGGACAGATACAACTGCTATGCTCGTGCACAGACAGCAAACGATTTAGCCGTCTGTAACCGAACCTGTGACGGTTACAGCTACTGCACCGGACCTCCTCGCCAGAACTGTAATTCCTGTCAGACGAAATCCACGACCTGCTGCAGCAGCAGCACCAACACCGCCGGCCCGGTAGCAACTAACGCTTCCACGTGTGGAACCGCCGTCTCGGCTGGCGCAGCGTCGACCTGGTGTCCCCTCGCTACCAATGCTCGGGCACCGTGCTCTATTCCCAGTGGCACCCAATCGTTCTGTCCGATTGATTCCAACCAAACGGCGTATGCCGCTGCGTGCAACGCGCAACCATGCGGCGCCGCCGCCGCCGCCGCCAATCAGTACTACCAGTACCCCTGTGCTTCGGCTACCTCTGCCGTCACCCAATGTGGCCCTTGTCCTCTGCCCTCGACCGATAACTCGGGCCACCAAGTGATGAGCCCTCAATGCGCGCTTTATGGCCCCGCCTCGTACAACATGAACAGGTATGGCCCAGCTGCTAATTATGCCAGGGCCATAAACGCTTATGTCTGCACCCCCAACTCAATGCCTGCGCTCCCATATAATCCCGGTACGGTGGCGTACGCAGTCCCTGCTGTGGCAGCGACCGCAGAGGCAGCACGTGCCACTGCTACGGGTGGCGCACCTCCAACCTGCGACGGGACAGGTTCTGAAGGACTGGACCCGGACACGGCAACGGATTTGTCCGTATCCGAACCAAAGACAAAATGTGTGGTGTCGTAAATTTCCACAAAGTGGAGGAAGTGAAGGTAAAATTGGTGAGGCTCTATGCAAAATAAACTCGGTATTGTCAGAATGATTAATTATTGCTCGTACTTTTGGCGTACAACCGATGTCGCGAACTGGCGGTTGTTTCCAACAAATTTCCATTTTCGGAGACAATTTTGGGGGTGAGGCTATGGTCGGCTAATGTTTGTTTTAGGGATTGGTAGGGCGAGTAGCTGGTATTCGCATGGGTCTGCAAGCGACACGAGAACTCTTAAGACTATTCTGGACTTTAATCGACTTCGCAAAGGATCTCGCTGTCGTCGATATCGTTGTAAATATCACAGTATATTTGACTTAAAATATTCCATATGAATTCGCTGTTCAAACAAATGCTCAAATCGGTGGGCTATCATTTCTTTGATTTGTCTCCGGTTAGTTGCTTGCCGGAATGGGCTTCTTCGTCGACGGGGCGATATCTATGTTCACAATTCCATGTTGTATTTATTTTTATCCCTTTGATAAAGACACGCCACATGTGGATGGATACGAGTGAAGTGAACATTAACGAAAAATTGTACACAGCCCCTTTTTAGCAAAAGCTGAACAGCTCTATTCCTGACAACAGGCGATCCTTGATGGAACAAACACCGAGCTTAAACGCAAAGAAGGCCGTACTGATCCAGTTACTATTACGCCGCCCGAGTGCGTGCATCTGGAACCTTGCAGTATACAACTCTGCAGTTACACTGAGATGCCATTTTCAATGCAGGGACGCTCCATTCTCTTCCAAAATAGATCCAATGTCGTTCACACATACGAATCTGATGTATAGCAGCAGGGGAGTGGGAATCCCTGTGGGATGTCGCATAACATGAGCCATACGGGTCGCCAGCTAAATTTGGCAAGCTTCGAATGACGGGAGCATATTCTGACGTCGTCAGCTCATCCCAGCGCCAGCTCACAGGTCAAATCATACGAGCACTTCGAATATTTTATCATCGGGCGTGCTGACGGGCCCAACTGTAGTCAAGTGTCCTCCATCTGTTGACGTGAGCGAAGCCAGACGCTAACTAATTTGCATAAAATCTTGATTCATTCAGAGTCACAAGTCGAGCGAGACGGTGACGACATTTCGTAAGGAATCAGAAGCCCCAATTATAAATATAAGCAATGCTTGATTGCTTGTGCGTAAGCACAGTTATTTATAATATTGTATATATATGTTTTTTTCTTAAAATAAAATTCAATTGCAAGTTACGAAGTGCAGGGAAGTGGTTGGAAGTTGGTCGTGTGTTACTCACGGGTTAGTGCCTTACAGAAGCAATAGTTTTACATCGAAAGTGTTCAAGGGTATTAACTGTTAACTGCGTAGGCCCCAAGGTACATGTTCGTATTTTTAGAAGGAAATGTTTGAGTCTCTTTGTGACGTCTGTATGTCGGGATCGATCACGTGCATTTGAATTCGAGAGATCTATTATTATATAAAATGAAGCCGTTACAACCAAGAAAACAATGGAGCCAAGCGGAATCCATGTGCATTTACACGTTGCAACAGCAGCCACCTAACAAATGATCCTTAGATTGGCCAAGTTTGCGTGCAGCCTGCTTGAGCAGAATGGCAATCCTGATTAATTTGTTACGCAACCTGAATTGCAGTTCTTCTGCAGCAAGCCCAAATTTAGCATTATAATATGACATATGCTCGTAATTGTTCCGAGTAGAAACCATCGAATAGTAAATGAATTCTATATTAGCAATTAGGTCCTTTGTTTAAGCCTGCCGGATGCAATCTGAACTTGGATCAAATCATCATGAAATCAAGTCCACAGGCACAGATGCATCAAATTGCTATAGAATCTTTACAAATATTCCCAGAACATCAGAGAATAATATATTCGTCTTGCTAACGACCTATTTTTAGCTAACAAAAACAATTAAATAACAGCGACAATGAATGCGGCCCGGCGACAGCCAAATCCTGAGAGATCCTGAGACGTTCATAAGATCTCTCAGGATTTGGCTTTTGCAATAGGGGGGGCGGGGGCACACACTGTATCTGATTTTCAGCAGCATTATCAGCGACAAGCACTCGCTTCCAACCGTTTCGCCAATATTGATGTTATTCACTAACCTCGTGATATGGCTTGATTTCACCTCACAGACCTCGAATAGGGGCGTCTTTGGCTGGGCTCACTTAGTGACATTGACGAGACAGTGTACCCGGGAATCACCATGCCATTGATTAGCGCTAGACGGATAGTATTGTGCGACAAGCTGTCATACACTGTTAGCCTGCGGCAGTTATATTACTGGTTGGCTCCTTCGTAGCCGATGATGTAAGGGTTCGTTTATTCAACTTATGAGTTGAGTTGTTGACGTTAATTATAAAATCCACAATGATTATACCCTCCAAGTAACATTCGGGTTTGCTCGTACCGTTGAGTAGGTTGTTAGGTTGCACCAGGTTGCGACGCTTCCGTAGCTCAACTCGTGGTTAAATTTGTGCCGCTGGAGTGGACGGCACCGGTACAGTGGAACGTGTAGTGCCAAGGCGCTATCGTACGCAACTGACTACGTATCCTTGGCGACGCCAAATGCAGATCGAAACAACTTCCTTTCAATTCGCTATCGGCCTCGGAAACGAAGCTCGTTTCCAAATTGGCCTCTCGTTTTGTCTGAGAGGTGCACTTGGTCTTAATAGAAAAAAACGAGTATTTCCTTGTCTAGGAATTGACGAGTTGTTACATATATGACGTAGAGCATGATACGGCGGCATAAGGAATGATCAGGTTCGACTAATGCAAACGACAAGGTCCCAAGTTGAATGTACAGTATCGGGGTACTTTCGAGGCGCAGGGAGCGCATAGGGGATTGTGGGGATATGTTCTTTTTTATTTTCCTGGCTGACTCACACCCAACACGTTACGTCCATGGAACTGCCTTAGCCACTGCTTCATGGGCCTCTTCAAATACAAATGTGCAATGGTGCGGATCGAACCCGTGCACCTATGTGTCTCCTCCGATTGCGAGGCGCACACGGATGTACCACCAGGCCACCGGGCTCGAGGTATCGATTCTTCATGAATCCGTCAACTAGCCTTTAACCGGCAATCTGGCCTTTGGTGATTTACGCCACAACAGCAGGTTTTAGAACCCTGCTTCTTCTTTGATTTTCGGCCAGGCTGACAATCGTCCGAACATGAGCTATCAAAACGTTTTTTCCACTCGGATAATTAAGCCCTTTAATTAAATTCCACCCCATCCTTGAGCGGCTACTCTCGGTAGTGTTATTTGATTGTTCGCCTTTTCATCATTCGTTCATAGAACCACTTTAATTTTGTTCATTTTGCCACCTCAAAGCGCTTTTAAAGAAATAATGCTAATTTAACCTTGTAATACGAAATTCACTTCTTGCATACGCTCAGGAGTATGAAGTCGCTATGTCAACCACGACCGTGACCACCATCAGCAACGAGGATAGATGATAGAAATATAATGATATCTGTAGTGATAGGCAATTCGTGTAAATCACAAACTTGTTCATTAGCCACTTACAGCAGACATCGCTAAAAACGGTGGGGAATTGTCGGGGACGTCAAAAGGGCCACTGGTAACCCGTGGCTGGCTGACGCTCAATTGTCAGCCTATTTCAACTGGACAGCCTACAAATGAACAAAGCGAAAACAGAAGCTATGAAGTACAGAAGAAGGGAAAGGCTAGCCGAGTCGTATCTTTTGCCAAGATGGAATACATTAAGAAACTTCTTCACATATCTCGGTCTGACATTGACACGACAACGGGCAAATCGTTCGCGTAACAGATCGAAGAACGATGGTAAGGGAAGCCACAACCGCGGGAGCCGTAATGATGAAGCTCAGAAACTCTTGTTGGTGAGGGCCGTCCAGCTTTTCACCTTGAAGGTTGCACCGCCAGCTGCGTACCGAACGCCACTAGTCTGGAAGAGGCTGGCAGACACAGACCTAATCGTCCTGGATGGGGTCAAGCCGGCAATGATCGACGGCGAATGGAAACAGCCAAACAGAAGCAACCAATCTATACGAGTGACACACACAGTCATCCAGATACGCAGTCCACTGGCTCTACCAGACCGTTCAATGGGGAACGCCAAGGTTCCATCCACGAACTGAATATCAAGTGCATCTGTAAATGTTGTTGTAACACGGGTGACATGTAACACGCTGGTGAATGTGGCCCTGCCGGAACTGGCTCCGGCAACCATTATATAATAGCAAACACTGGTAGCTACACTCACACACATACACAAGCACTACCAATGCATACCGATAGCTACGCGAAATGAACACACATGAATGATGATACGCGAAACATCTTCAAACCAATGTAAAAACCGTATGTATCCAACTCCCTTGAAAATCTTACGATCCTAAATTAAGACGTCATTATGGTATATAAGTGTGAATGCTGCCTCTCCGCTGAGATTTAAACCAGAGCCGAAGGTAAAAGACGCTGTTGTGCATGTGATATTTATTCAATCGTACTGCATCGGGAGACGACGACAACAATAATTACATTTGTGCAAAAACGCTATTAATTATGTTATAGAATGATTCTCATACAATCAGAAGATTTTCCTTGCTAAATGGGATACTCAAAACAAATGGATACTTTAGCCAGAGGGAGTACCTGCTTGACAACATGAGTTATAAGATACTATTTTAGTTATATGCGCGAATGAGTGTGTTTGACTGCAAACAGCCAGAGGCCGCTGGTTTGAATCCCGTGACACTGACAAATCAATCTCTTAAGCGTTTCATAAAATCGAAAACTGCAATTGCGTTAATAGACCGAATAATAATTAATGATAATCATCATAATAATAATAACCGTTACTAATAATTAATAACAATAATCACCGTTAATAATAATTAATAGTAATAATAACCGTTAATAATAATCAATAATACTAACCGTTAAAAATATTTGTGATGCGTGCATGCATGCGAGCAAACATTTCACACCAATGGTTTTTTGCTACAAAACCTTCATAGTGACATAGATAGGTGACATTCTACCTGGTTAAAAATAGCCTACCGCTAATTCAAACAGCTGCCTCCTGAATTGATTCAGTTGAAACTCAGCACAGCAATCCCAACTGTTGTCAAACGTTGTCAACGTTCGCGAGCTGCTCACTGGCGCGCCAACGATTCTCTGAGTAATAACTAAATGCTACGATTGAATCGGGGCTGCCACTCGTGCCGGAGTGAAGGTTGCGCGCGACACTCAGTGCATGACACTACGGGGAATCTGTATCAGGCCTGCTGAAAAAGTGCAGGAAATGCTCGACTATCATGCAGGTGCTCTGGCGAATCAGGTGATTTTGAGAGAGTGAAATGCCGAGATGCCGCGTCAGTTCAGGACGTCATCTGAGTGAGATCAAATAATGATAATAATAATGGGTCAGTGAGTGCGAAATCAACTTGATCAACGTTCCACAGATCAACGTCCGCACATAGTGTGAGAATCGATTAAGGTATCGCACACTGGGACGGACGACTATAGCTCTACTTTGGGATCACGGAAAACACGCTACGAGACACGTTTTTTTTTGTGCTAATTCTGTCATCTATGATATGACCTTGATTCGCTTCGTTGTCGCGTTTCGACGTTGGTGCGTTTCCGCTGAACGGAAATTCGGTGCCGTCTTGTTTTTCAATATCTGCTCGTTGGTCACGCACCAAACCAAAAAACAAAAGGAAAAGCCAGATCGGACCGCGTCTATCTTGCACATACTGCGCTGTACGAATACGTGCTTCTAATTTTGTTGCCGGTACCGGAGATTTCGGATTGCCAACCATATACTATAAGCTAAACGTTAGCAACAGATCAATAGGGTCCTCAAAAATGACAGGGTGTTTACATCCGCAAACGGATAGTGTGGTAGTGGGATGAATGATCCTTTTCAACGGCTCAAGGCGAAACAGCTCGAACCTGAAGATTAAGTACGATTTTATTAAAGTAACCTTATCTAGGGATTCCTAAACATCGAAAGTGGGGCACGGATGCCAAATGGATAAGGCGAATGAATGTTTTGCTGTATAAATGACGATCAAAATGGGGACGACGTTTCGTAGATAAAATTCATCAAATTTTGGCACCGCGAAGGTCTTCGCCACAGTTACCGGTATTACGCCGATACTGTACAGTATAACACGCGACGACATCACTCCAGATCGTTTGTGTGTGTTGTACATAACGAATCCAGCAGTAGACTGATACTCGCAATTATCGCAAGCGTAAGATCACAACGATTATACATACTTGCAAAACCATGCAATCTCGATGGTAGTTCTTTAAATATCTGTGCTAATGCACCGTTTGTGAGCACCATGCCGCGAACGCGATGACAACTAATGAATAAACGGTACTCATAACATGCAGCTCTCGAAACGAGTGCAACATAACTACTATTGCGCGTTGACTCGCATCTGACATTTAACAATGTCCACGGAACAGCTTTTGAAACGGGTCTGTCAACCTGGGACTCACCCAAAGGGTTCCGGTCAACGAGTGTCATAGAATGCTAGCAGTATGAAAGACTTGTTCGTTTGTTGTCGGTGATTGACGCGCCTGATTATTCGCACAAAACTCAGAATAGTTGTACACACGATGAGAAACCTGTCACTTCTTGAGCCGCTGACAGGCGGCTTCAGTTCCTTTGGAGACGCTTATGTTATGTCCGTTGCCATTTCGCGAAGCAGGCAAAAAATCGTAAGTTAAATTGTAATACAACTTTTCTACAAGTATTGCTCACAACGGCCAGTGAGGAGTTTCGTCACGCGAGCAAATAGTAGAGTCTATCGAATGCTAGAACAGACTTTCCTCTCTAATTTCGTCCGTTACACAGCTGAGCGTGACCCGGCTTCGGTGTGAGTTTTACTCCGTTTTTTCCTCGGCGTTCTTCTGCTGGTGTGTTATATATATATGTATATATGTGGTCATTACTCTCCGTCATTGACGGGTTGGTCTGTTCGCTGCTTGTTCTTGTGAATGACTTCCTAGGCGACTGAGAACAACACTGTAGTGCTCTCAGTAGACGATCGCTAATTACCCTCCCAAATGCGTACACAATCGGTAGGTGGCCAACAGAAACAAAACATAGTCTTGACCTATGGGTCTTGATTTAGAGCACATTGATTGGTGGCCCGCTTTTTTTGACCACGGGGTTGATGAGTAAATCGACAACTCTTCAGAGTCTTTGAAATGGAAATGATGAAAAGCTATTCTCATGCATCGCAGCTCACCCTGGTTTCGCTTGCATGATCATTTCATGCAGATAATATATTAGATATTATTATATTATATATTTTTTCTGTAGATAACGGTTTGCGGCCATTCGAGCTGGCAATAAAGGTGAAGCAGGAGGGATATCAAGAATGAACTACATATTTGGGAGTCGAATGGAAAAATGCATTATGAAAAGGCAGAGCTGAGCAGTCCCAGCAATTCGTACGTATAAAATGCCTATTGAGCGTAACCAGCGAATTGTGGAGAAGCGTGTTCGTGCCGAAAGTTACACACACACATATATATATATGTGTGGAGGGTATAATGTGGTAGTTATGAAATGTGCGGCGTCGAAGATGGTTCGACATTCAACGTATGACCAATGCTATGTTTCGAGACGATAGGACTTCGCATGACGTGTTGGCCAGAAGTAAGGATTGGAAAGGCGATTAACAATAATCATAATAATAATAATAGCCACTTGTGACCCACGATGTGTATAACTGCCATCTCGCCTAAGCCGCCTCTCCTGACAGATCCTTGAGGGAATGCTGAGGATACACAGCGGTACCGAGGCCTTTCTGCCCTCGCTACCTCTAGGGAAGACTGGTGAGGATCAGCTAGGTATGGAAAAAGTGCTTAAAACGCTGCACCGTATCTTTGGATATTGCTCTGTGTGTGATAAACGTAAACACTGTATAGATACACTTATAATACAATACTATATATATATATATATATACATATATACATATAGTAATATGGGAAACATGGATTGTTAAAGATACTTTTTTTTGATATATAATAATAATAATAATAATAATGATAATAGGAACAAGAAGAATAAATTTTGAACGCAGCAGCGACAACGAATTATGTGAAAAAACTCTACACGCCCCTGCTATGCAACGATTCTGTCTAATGATGATACTTAGAATTATATATATAATATATAATCCAGTGCAGGTTACAATATGATAAGGAACCCCCGAATAGCCACAACGATTTTGATTGTCCAGAAAATGTAGATCCCTTCGTACGCTTACTTGGTGACCTCTCTATTGTACAAATTGGACAAACACCATGTGAGTAAGTGATGAAATTCAGTCCAAAAGTATTGGAGCATATACCATTATGACGATACACGCACAGAGGCTTAGAGGGAGTCGCTTCTCAGATGTGTTCTTGCCCCTATACACTAGAACTTCCTCTCGGCACTGCTCAAGCCATCCAATACGCTCCAACGACACCGATATTATTATAGAACACACATGTAATTACCACGAGATTACACTACAGCTTTCCATTGGCATATCCACGCGCATACAAGCAATTCTACATTGACTCTCCCACAGACCTATACGGGTATATACGTTTAACAACAACTGCTAGCCAAACAAACTAACAGAACAGTACTCACGGGGCACAACCTGACTATGTGGTATGCTGTTTGCTGATCGTAGATGACTGCTCGCTGTTCAGTGGATACTGATGCCGCCGACGTCAGCAGGGAATCGACTCGCACCGTTGGGGTTCGCGCGAAGACTGCCTCGGGAGAACCCCCCCTTCTCGACCCTATAGGTACGAGTTTCCGTTGCTGTCCGCCAGACGTCGCTACGCCGGGATCACAGGAGAGACATTGGACGAAGGTGCGCGTGGCGCGCCGGCAACCCGCCAGACGAAAGCAGCTTTCAGCCCTTCCAAAGGCGAACGTAACTGAAGAGCCGATCAGTCGGTGCATGTTCAGAACAAGTCAGAGTGAGAACGCTCGGGAAGAATCGCTCAGAGAGTCGCTTGTGACAAACGCAACAAAGTCGATTACGATGATCTATACGATCGTAGAGCGTTGTACGGTATACACGGTGGCGTTTAGGATTAAATCCACCAAATTCAGCGCAGCGGTTGACGGTTTTCAGTGAGAAATTAAAATTGACTAAGTTGGTTGTTTTATTTTTTGTAAAATTGACTAAGTTGAATGGATTATTTTCCGTTCTAACGGGTGGGTCGTTCATTGATTTATGCCACGGGTTTATTTTGATGGACGATCCACCAATCGCCAACAGATCTAGTTTCCAGAAATGTTCGCTAATCAACTTGCGTCATAGTCATGATCAGGATTGTACACCAAGTAAATTCAACAAAAAGCATATTTGTTACATCTACCGGCAGCCAGCCCTTGTATCGGCTTGGTTGGCCGCACTAGTGCTTGAGTGTTCAGTTCAACTGTTTGATATGCCGATTTACAAAAAAGAAAATAGACAATGCCTTCACACGATTCAGCATATTGAGCTGAGAACGCCAGCGCCGCGAACGCTTGCAGGAAATGCGTTCGCGTGGCGTAGCGCCATTTCACAAAACGCATGATAATCAATGAAAACACAACCAATAGCATTCTGCCTTCTATAGCATTCGTATAAAGTTATATATATATATGTTTTTTCTTTTATTATATATATATATATATATACATATACACCTCAATGACCTGCCCCCAACGGCACATAGCCGATGGTGATCTTCAAGAGACAACAAGATTTACTTCGGCTCTCCCTTCGTGTCGCTTCGGAAGAACAGAACGACAAAGGACTATCACCACTCCTCCTTAAAGCGTTTGCCTCTTGAATGCAGGCAAGATGATGATCTTCCTCCATTTTGCTAATATAACTGCTATCACGGCAGCAGCTGCGGCAGCAGCAGCGAGAATAGCAATTGTAGTATTACCAGCAGAACGCAAACGTGCGTGATGCCACGCTAATGAAACCTCTCCACCCGCTGGATTCGTAGGTTGCTTAAGCTCATATCTGAATGATTGCCTGATGAAGCTAACAAAAGGTTGGATAAGTGGACCAAGTACTGCTAGGGAAACACAATTAACAAGAACACAGGCAAATAAAAAGAAACAACGCTGTCCAAACATAGGCTCGCTACTATTCAATCCACTCGTGATGGAACTCATCATTTATCCACCTAGCCTCCAACTCGATTTGGTAAAGGCGCCGTTGTATATGAAGCTATTCATAGTCTGATCAGGCGTTGATCTATCTAAGCTTTGGTCGCTCAAAAATTTGCTGGACAAATCAAAGCAGCCGGATATGCGAAAAACTACATCAACAGATTTCCACGCTGGACGCCCTGCTGATGTTGTTAGCCGTTGTTTGCTGTGACATCTTCTTCCTTCAGTGGATTTTGCGGTAATGGCTACGCTCTCTGTTCGATCAGTTCGCGTTTCGCGGTACACGAAATTTAGCCTTGAGTACGCGTCACGAAGGCGGATGTTTCTGTTGGG
Organism: Stratiolaelaps scimitus; assembly: GCA_019614645.1. Lineage (NCBI taxonomy): Eukaryota > Metazoa > Arthropoda > Arachnida > Mesostigmata > Laelapidae > Stratiolaelaps > Stratiolaelaps scimitus. The sequence goes on from JABWDB010000054.1 coordinate 625,616, forward strand.
AAAATGGTATACCTTGAAGCTTGGCGTTTACTCCGTTCAGTGGCTAAATTCGATTTTCGTAAACACTACATTTGACAATGAGGAGTGCCTCAAACAAAAAAGTGACTTCAAAAATGTTTAAGGAACACCAGATCTAGACGTTTCAGGTATCAATGTGATTAATAATGAATTGATTTAGAGCTGGGAACAGATCGATAGGGATGACGGCAAATATCAGTGGTACCTCCAATCTTGTCCACGGTAGAAGCATTTGCGAATCCAGGAGATGACATCCGGCCTACACTATGTTTCTCGTAGGTGAGCTGAACAAGGTAACAGTGCTGTGAAAACCTACTGAATATAGCAAGGATCTGAGTGAAACAAGCACCTACCCTAGAAATTTTGCTATTTAGCATCAGCAACAAGAGATACATATCTTGCTATAGCCTTCAAATGTTTGTTTTTGTACCATTGTTTTCCTTTTACTGACGTTATCCTGCGGGGCTATAACACACAGGATTTGGGGTGTGTTATACCCGTCTACCCTAAAGGCGTTCCTGAGTCGCGCAGACACTGTCGAACACTACGAGTCGAATACGGATTAGCAGAATATTACAGGACCACGAGCAAGTAGTAAGGGAGGCCCAATCTGCAGTACGGAATAGAAACCGAACTATTAGACGGATCTGTGGTTTGACGGTGTCCCTATCTACCGTGGTGCCAATGTGCGTGGCAAGAATTCACGACTAGGAAAAGATGATAAGGAAGATGAGATAAGATGATAAGACATGATCAAGATGACATTTTACTCGTAGTATGCAAAAGTTCAAAAGATGGCTTATATATATATATATATATATATGAATAAAAAAGTGTATCGACAGGTTCACCTACATTAAATACAATACTAGGAGAAAGAACAGAAATACGCAAAACACCCAGAATATGCAGTCATCGTTTCGGTTCTATGAAACTGAGAACTGCACTACAGGAAATATAGGAAATGGTCCAGGTAAAGGAAAATAATAATAATTTCGAAAATCTTGATATACTAACGGTATATGTAAAATTAACGAAATTATTGTTACTGAGTACTACTAATACAAAAAAACAGTGCCTCGTTAAAGGAGGGCGCCGGTATTAGTCCGCGAATAGCTTCTCGATCAAGCACAAATCCTAGCTTGAAGTAGACTGAAGTAAAAATATCTGATCCAATTCAATGTATCCACCGATAACGGATAGTGCAGAGCAGGCGGTGTCACGAACGACACAGCAAACGCCGATCAAGTTCTCGCTGCCCGTTACTGTAATCGCGACATAGTTTGTCGAGCAATCGTTCATCGCTATCTGAATGCGATTTAACTTAGTTTATTGTTACTGAGCCCTGCTACCTTCTCCAGAGATGATTGTAATCATGCCTTACACAGCTGGCGAAGAGGCATAACACCTGAACCGCTCCCTCTGTGTAGATTCTCGTGCAGATCTTCTCTCATTAACAGACCCCGAGGAATTAGTAGGCATTTTGCTGAAATTGGACTTAAGTTGTTGAAAAGTGTACATGATGAAATTTTACACAACGCCAAGGGCTTGGTGCTTTACAATGATAATGTCGATTGGGACTTCCTCTATAGAGCGTCGGTATTATAAAACATCACGTTATGATTAACATCAAGGGAACCAATACACCAATACCAAAAGTTCAACTTTTCTATAAAAATAGCTGTACGCTTTTATATCCTTCCATAATAAGACGGGGCCCAGTTGGTAGGTCTCAATCCTATGAAACGTCATACTCCTGCAAGAATGCTTGTTTGTCTTGAAACACTTTAACAAGACCTTAGCACGCTGACCTCAACGTAAGGCAAATTCCATCGCACATTGCATGGTACATGTCATGTTAATGAGAGCTAATTGGCTTGTGTTCAGTTTTCCCTACAAGGCTATTTGTCGTCTACTTACCGTACCGCGAGCTAGCTACTGATTCATTTTAAAATAATTATGATAATCCCACGTAACCTGGAAGTTCTATGCTGTGCAGCATCGTCCTTGAAGTAACGATTCGCAGATGACGCCCACGGACGACTCTTTATGGACAGGAGAGTGACGAGTCACCTTCGTAGCTGCTCTTCTGAGTCTACACAATTATACTGTTCTATTTATATGATAGGGGAGCTGATGAGCTCATCATGAGGATATCTCCATCTCAATCGAAACACCGTTTCTAGAAATACACATGTTAATATGTATTTATGTAACAATCGTTTGGGATTGCTAACGTCACAATGAACGCTCCCTTGTTCCTAACGCCGGGGGATGGCCAAAATCTCAATCAAAGAACACCAATTAACGATATATATATATACATATATAATATAACATCCAAATCGATTCTCTGTTTTTGTCAACACAATGTTTATTAATTCACGTTAAATACATTCAACAATATATATATATATAGGTATAAATTAATTCATCCAATTTTTATGAGGACTCCAAGTTGTTGTCTGAACGAATCTGAACCCTGATCCGAAACGCTTTTGAGATTCGCTACGAAAACCGAAAACCACACTTAAATTAATTACGAATGAACCCTCCACCTCACGGTCATCTACAACTGTAATGTAATTTCACCATTGTTCACATAATGGGGCACCTACTTTTTTGGATTCACTTCGTCCTTTTTTTGTTGACAACAAATTCACCATTTTCTTCATCTGTGCGTAGCCGTCTACCGCAAACAAATGCCACCCAGAGGGAATTACCGATTATTGCAGTATTTAGCCGGCTGGTATAAGTGGTGCGTAAGATAGTCGATTCCAAAAACCGGTTATATTATGGAACGAAATATGGGACTGGCCGGTTACACTCAGCAGATTTGTAATCTACTCCCACTATTGGAAGCTAGAACTGCTTATAACTGATTGTCGTGTCTAGATTTCTGTCGTTGAGACAAACGTTGATGCCGTCATCTCGTCCGTTTTATGACCAGCTCAATTATGTATATACAAATATATGTGCAAAGCTTTGCCTCGGGGGGGGGGGGCGTGTATGAATAATGGTTGTCATAGCAATTACATGAGCTCGGGAGCTATTGACAGCTCTTAAACTTTGCTTGGCAAAAAAATTGACTCCTCATTATTTTGCTTCTTATTCGAAACGCCAATCGCAGCGCTATTCTCATTTCAGGTACATTTATCATTAAGGTCATGATAGTAAGAGTTCGAGCAAAAATTAAGGGATAAATTCTAATATCATCCATATCGCCTCTGGGAGGTGACTGAAGTTTGCGAGTTTCTCGGAACGAGCGGCGAATAGACGGGCTCCAGCTTCGATGCAGGCCCCGCTGGAATTACCATCACTGGAGGAACAACGTAACCATATGGGGGCAGCGAGGGATACTCCGGAGCTCCGATCGTGTATGTTGTACGGTAGTATCTGGAAGAAAAACAAAGGAAAAAAGGAAATCGACGGAACGTGAGACCCCTGTTGGCTCCGATTGAAAAAAAAAACCTTCATTGATCAAACAGAAGCACGATAATCTGTGTGTGATTTTTTAAGAGAAACTTTTGCGGATTGAAAACACCCTTTACAATATCGGACCGGAGTGTGAGTACATGGGAGAGAATTAAATAAAATAAAATAAATTAAGAATAACAGCAGAGTCGTACTCAAAAGCGTATTGTTGCGTGAATTCCAAATAAACAAAAGATGTTTGTCAGAGGGATTCTAGGGGGAAGGGGCGTAGCACGCTTAATGTTACTTCATTATAACTGAGTTCAAAACATGCTAGGGTCGTTCCTCGAGTTAGCAAAATACAGCCTACATATGTTCGTTCGTGATACAGAGGTGGCAACACAATAGATCTGCTAAATCAACCCACCTTGAGAAAGGGTTCCATCTCTGGAGACGAACCCAAAACGGAGGTCGTCCATAAACCGACGCTGGATAGGGCGCTGTGGGGATGTAGGCTGACGCCGATGGAGACCCTGGTGGCGGAAAAGGGCTTCCATTGGCGAAGTCATCGTAGTATTCCGGCGCAACCTGTGGCTGAACTGGTGCAATGATCCCTGGAACGCCAAAGATCGGTTTTCCCTGAGCTGAATCGGGTACAGCTGCAGGAATCGAGCGTATTATGCTCACATTTATTAGTGTCTTAAACGAGCGAATATTTCAAGTCCCACTCCCCACCCCCAGGGAAATGTGAACAGAGGAGAACGATTTAGCCAGAGAAGTCAGTGATTGTTAGCTGGTAACGCTACAAAGGTCAACACGTATCATACATATCATTTAGCTCAGTGACCTGTAGTGAATAACGGCCGTTCGCTGCATGCGCTCGCCACCGCTTGGCTGGCCCGTCTTGGAAACGTGGAGCGCAGTATGAATAAATACAGTTTTCTGTGTCCTCCCCACACACACACACACATACATTTGATCTATAATATCTTGACCTATAATCATAAACTTGTTTGCTGCCTATTTTGAACCTAGTTAGAGCGTTTCGTTACCTTTGGTAAGTGGCCCGCCTGGCAAAACATGTAAGATATTATCACTATATACGCACAGAGAGACTATATGAACTTATATATGCATAGAGAGATAGACCGATTTAATGGATAGGTTTTGAATGACACTGACCGTTGGGATGCCTGATCGGCGCAAGGGATATAGCTTGGGGTACACCAGCTACAACGGGTTTCCCATCGACGTACACCCCTCGAACGCGATTCACATCATGCAATGGAACTGGAATCTGCCGCTGTTCCTGAAAAACAAACCCATTGAGAAGTAGTATCTGATTGATATAACACTAAACAGCACTGGATGATCCTAATTAATTGCATAAAAATCGTAACTCATTGTACGTTCATTTGCGCGGATACAAGCACGTGGATGCCTCAAATGTATTTTTGTGTCAATATCAATATTGCCAGCAAATATACATCAAGCTTATATATATATATATATATATATATAGAGAGAGAGCTCGTGTATAGCAATTTAAAGTTACGTGTGCCACTTACAGGGCGAATATCCGAGTTATGTGTATATGTGTTCTACATATATATCTGTTACACATTTACACATGTGACGTATATCTAAGCTAAAAAAATCTAGGTAACGTCGACAGCATGCGTCAACCATAATTTTTTTTTGTCTAAGTTCAAATTTGAAAAATCTAATTCACTGATGAACGTCACGTGTGTTACAGAGCTCATTTAGTCGTGACTACCGAATTTTATGCTTGCCGTAGGCTCGCCTATGGGTTCGATGAGGGAGCCAATGGAAGGTATATGCACCTGCGCGTTTGATTGCGTAGATGCTCCGTGTGGTTGGTGTCCGCCGTGTGCTTGATGGTGATGGAGAGCGGATCCGTGGTAGCCATCAGGGATAGCTCGAAAGCCTTCGGGCGGCTTTGCGAATGCAAGCCCCACCGTACAGACCGTAAGGACCAGCGTACGCGACTAGAACGCGATTCATAAGATAGTCATTAAATGTAACCATTCAGGCAAACTCGTATGCCATCAATACAGTTCAGTAGTGGTTGGGGGTAAAGTCTGGAACAGTTTCCAGTGGCAGAACCTACTTAATCCCTTCTAATCTCCTATCTCGATGTCAACCATTGTTAAGCTATGGAGAAACTCTGCTTTCATGAAGGCTCCTTAAAACCTATTGCCTCGGGGTAACAACTACTCTACAAATGCACGACGGCAAGTTATATAATAGCTTGGCTCCCACTTACCATGTCCACCAAGGCAGGCCAATTACCCGTATGCGCTAATTGCTGAGACCCCTAAAAGTGTCTCTAGTTAAATTTTTCAATACAAACCGTTCGCCTTCTTTAAACTATGCAACAAACTACGATCTGTTTTTATTTACATGGACATCAGATGAACGACCGTGACATGCAGAAAAAAGTTGGTCATGTCATGCTTGGACTCTAAATAGAAAGAAGAAGCCCTTCCGTAACAAAAACAGCAACGAACAGACAAGACTGACTTTATATTATTCATGACGAGAGTCTACAACGGTTGATTTTTTCTCTTAGTTCACATGCGTCGATCCGAGCTAGCTTGATACTGCAACGCTAGGCAAGAAGTGGCCGTATGAGTGCTTTCTATATTCTCTACATTTGCCTTGTGTAATGAAATCAGCAATGAAATCTATTGAGCTGACTGTTTGGAAAACTTTAGGAACGCGTTGATTCCTCTACTTCCCTTTGATATATATATATAACATCGTAAACAACGAGACCAGTATTGTCCTTCCCCCACAAATAGGCGTATACCCATCACGGGTCCTTGCGCCTTCCATATAAACAAGTTGTATTCAAAACTAAGTAAACCGCGAGACCCTGTGGCTTGTATATGTTTACGTGTTGAAGCGCAGCTTCCTAATTAATCCTCGGTGAAGCACAGCACAGTGGGAACACAAACACCCCTCATGTCGCCGATGTCAAATTCAACTTCACTCAGCCCTTGATCGGTGTACAATCGCGTCCCTCGCAGGTGATCACACTCACCACACTTGTCATGGTAGCCAGCGCGCGGCGCCGTCGTCGGGAAACAAACAGTCGGAGATTTCTCAAAACTGAACTCAAAAGGTCGTTCTCCCAAGCGAATTCACTTCACTCCAGTTGTGCTGCTTGAGATGAAATACGCGTCAAGTCGCTCGTTGCACCACGACCACCAGTTGTGACCCCGACGACACTTTGGCATCTGCTTTATATCTATCTATATATAGGAGAGAGGAGTTGGATGTCGAGCGCCGGCAGGGGCAGAGCTTCGGTCCACCTCCGTACGCAGGTTGAACCCTTCGCCTTTCTCGGCGACGCTTTCGCCTTCCAGAGAAAGCACAAGGGGTCTGCTGTTCAATTCTTCCAGCAAATTGTCTTCACTTAACATAGCGTGCCTCACCCCCCACCCCCGGCCTGCCCGCCCGTCGACCACCCTCTTCGGTCCCAACGAGTCGTTGTAATGCTGTCAAGAGCGGTGGGAGATTCAGCTGTCTCTGGCGTTGGTGCCACCCTACACAAATCACCACGTGTTCCGCAGCGTACAGTGCACACACACGCACACATAAGCACACAAAGACGCGGCAGTAGACACCGCACAGTTCTTCCAGCCCGTTACTTAGCCGCACTGAACGCCTAAGGGAGCGCTTGACGCTCGACGTCATTCCGGAATGATGACGTTCCTTGCGCATCTGGAAGGGCGAGGAAGCTCGTGGTGCTCGCTTGCACTCACACATATCTATCCATCCAGAGACACACACACGCTCAGATAGGCATAGCGGCCAATTGTCGCGCGCCCAAATACATGGCCAGATGCTGCATAGATAAATGTATGCATATACGGGCACGCACACACTGACTCACTCACTCACCCAGCCATCCAGGAGCACATTTACGTCCCGAAGCCGCAGGGGGCAGCGGGTCCGTATTCAAAACCGCTAAGCTTTAGTGGTGAACCCATGGTGCTCCCGGTGACTGTCACTTTTTTCGGGTAACCCTGTATCTGTTCGGGTATGCGTGTCTGTATGTGTGTGAACCATTGAACGGTTGAACCAGATTCCAGAAACGCCCACCGCGTTCTGTTCGTTACAGCGACAATCGTCGTCTATCTCTCTCTCTCTCTCTCTCTTTCCGTTAGTTTCCCGTTTATCCGCTGCTACCGGCGTTGCCAGCGCTGATTGCCAGCCACCGACGACGGGTCGGCGGTTCTGTCTGGGCCAGCCGTTTCAGTTCGGCTGACGACGTGGTGTTTAGACGGGGCTAAGGCGGGGCTCGCCATTAGCGCACTGATCGAGCGCGCCCCCTATTTCGGCAGGGGAGCCCACCGCAAACAATTTCCGCCGGAGAAATCGATGTGTTGTTCATGCCGGCTCACTTACTGACACCAGTTGTTGTAGTGGTATTATAGTGGTAATCGCTGTTGTTCAAACGTTCCTCTGGAAAGCCCAAGTGTCACTGGGGTGCACAAGCTGGTTTTGTACTGTCAGCCGGCTGGCTGCACTAATGTGTGGCAAATTGTTTGTAAAATATATTAAGTAAGCACTTTTTAAGCCTTTTCATTTTGCGTTTGCCTGGAAAAGCGAAAACTACACAAATTCCTCTTCGGCACCTTGGTTAGTACGTGCTCGCCTTCGGGCATTTCGTTGCTTGTCAAGTAGAGGCGTAACGAGATCGTGTGGCTAAACAAAGGCGTAACCGCTCATTAGCTGTTTATAATCAACCTATTGCTTGTAATGTATGAGTCGGTGATCTATACTTAATTAAGCCTACGACTAAATGTAACAAATACGTTTATTCAGGCCTAGTATCAAAACGCTATTTAGGCAATAATCGATTCCGTCTCCTTGGATGGTTCTCGATTTGAATTAGGCTTTAATCCCTCAGTAACTTCAGCCCGAAGCTGTCTTCAGGGGGGGCTCAACCGTGTCCGTTACATCGAAGATATGAAACCTTTGCATATACTTCATGGCCTTCCTAATACTCTATATTACCTTGTTGATCTCCACTAACACGTGTCGGGCGTACCGAGCAGTATCGAGCGATGCTCTCCTCGTACTGGCCAAGATCCTCCCTTAGGATCTCGTGGCCAGCGAAAGAGACGAACGCTTTCTAGATGGAGACCTCGATCTCACCACAGCTAGAAGAGTCATATTGGACCGCTGGAAAAAAGATTGAACAAACTCCCTTCCTCGCCAGAGGGTCAAGGGTGCCTGGACCAGGTCCTTAATACCAGGCCTTCTGAAATGGTACGGCTGCGACTGGGGCCAGCTCACCTATTGTTTGACACAAGTAGTCACGGGACACGCCCAGTTCCAGATGTATTATATTTGCACAGCATAGAGAGGCCTCCTCCGAGAAAAGCGTGCGGTTATTGACGTGGTGCACACTGTGTACCACTGTGAAGCCCTTAGGGCGGAGAGAGAAGCGGGCACGGCTGAGCTCAAAATAGGCCCTCTTAGGGGGGTTGTGACCCCCATGCTTCGTCCGAAAGCAGCGTGGGACGGTACTGTAGAATGGCTGGACTCAGCTATGGGAAAGAAGACGAGTCTCGAAGGGACAAGAAGCAACTGTTTTAGTCGAGTCGCAGAGCCCGCGATGGGATATGTACAGTGGGGAAACGGGTCGGCTCTGCTGAACTCGACGCCCTTACCCAATGACTGAGATGGACGACTGTATGATCCGCGCAGATGGAACAGTCGAAGTAATGCGCTAAGCGAGCCATCAAGGTGAGGAGTGGTACGCGGGTCTAGTGGGTAAAGGTAAAGGTATATTGGTTTATTAAAGGAGCTGCAATTTTACAATGCTTAAGCTCTGAAAGTGGGTGTGAAAGTCCTTCACCAGCGCTGTTCCTAGATGGACCGCTAAGCGCGCACGTGCATCAGGTATGCCCATAATCTAAAAAAACAACTAACACATACTGATCTACCTAGTCAAGGTCCCTGGTAGTAACCCGCATGTATAAAAGACATTTGCCTTCTATTGTCAGATAGCTATAACGTGTTTCCTCTCCAACGAAGCAGCGAAAGGTGTTTCTTCCACGCTGCCATACAACGACCATGTCTAGTCTCAAGTTGTAGATCAATTGTAAGTCAAGTCTTCAATGGGTGAACCTCAACATTTTTGAAGCCATGATGATTTTACGAAAGGATTTTTTATCCAGCTGAGTGATGGCGCTCCTCGAAAGCTGCCGGTAGGTCAGGTATATGCTAGAGATTTCTCGTTGATCGACCTTTTTTACCGGGCCTGAATAAAAAATATTGGTTGAAGCTGAAGAAAACGAATAACGGGTGTATGATAAACCAATTGAGGGGGCACCTACGATTGGTTTCAATTGGTTAATTGTGATGGATTTGACAGAACAAGTGATCTTTTGCACTGATAAAACTCAATATACGAGGGTGCCTTAATGTTTTTAAGGGTGTTTTAAAAATCAGCTCATTGATTATTGCAATTAGTGCTAGCTAATTGTAGCTTCTTATTTTGTGTCATCGAGCGGGAATTTTGATTGGACCACCCAAGTTAGTCGTATGAACTAACTGTAATTTAGTGCTACAATTAAAAAAATGTGCAAGCTTACTAATTGTAGCACTCAATTACAGTTCGTTCATAGTTCGGCCCCCATAATTGTTCTTCACAACCTCTCTGCTCCAAATGGCAACCAATTGTATTCTAAATATACGTATCTCATCTGGATATAGCATATATCCGGCCACTAGTCAGAGACTTAAGGTATAGTCACAAAATACCAATTAACCACCTGATTGCTAACTAACTTTAGAGAAACCTGAAGGTGGACCTTGATTAAGTTTTATAATGTCCTCATCAATCACCACAGCTCCCGCTATTTGAATAGGTCAGTTGCCGATCGCTCTCAGATGATTTCATGAGTCCGCCTAATCAGAGAGTACTCTCCACAACATTCATAGTGTCATTTTTCGATCTCATGCTTTGTAGTCATTTACCAAATTGTTAAAATTGAAGTAACGAATCATCAATTCGGCTCGCACAGCGCGCCGTGAGTAGCATACAATTTGTGGCTATACACATGAGCTCACCCAGCTCAGCCACTGCATGCGCACGACGTTGTTGTTGTTATTGTTGTTGCTGTTCTTACGTGCTTTTAAATGAATACACAACGACGTATTTACTGCCGCAGATGTCGAGTGCTTCTATTATCCGTTAGCATCAAATATTGTGTTTTTTGGTAATCTGCCATCTATATTAAACTAGAGCCGAACCAGATTTCGGTGTGATATAGCTTACCAACAGCATTCTAGCGGTTCTCCTGTTCTCGTCGCCGTCTACCACGCGAATGTATGGTAATCGTTTGGACGCCTACGCATCGATCTTTCTTCATTCAAGCGAATGGCGGGCCAGTGAATTTGGGTGACGTTTCCTCATGCGATGTCTTACGCTCGAGACTTAAGGACAAATGAAGCATTTCGACAATGAACTAACTAGCTAACTAACTCGATAGAATATTGTGGATAGAACGCAAGAGAAGCATGCATGTGAACTATGACTAGTGTAAATGCCAAATACTCCTATTATATCTAGCTATCTATATGGATAGATACTCTGAGGGTTCAACAAATGTGGATTATATATATATATATATATATATATTGACGTGTTTCGGTGAAAAGTGTTTAAGTCCACCTCATCTAAGCTTGAGACAACGGACTATTCTTTAATATAGCGTACAGTCATAATTTCTGAGATAGGGGCATGTATATTTTCTCAATTTAATTCGAACATACACGAATCAATTCTAATTGTATAGCTTCGAATTATCTGTACTTGCTCTGCTATCATCTCCACCGTATGCCAACAAAGACAGAATAGTCTTGTCCGTTGGCGGCATTTTGGTATTTCTTGTGACCTTAAACAGATATCGTTTTGGACTCCTCTCAGTGCTCGGAACCATATCTAACTTATTGCGATGAAATCCTCAAAAAAAAAAAAGATGGTCAAATTTTAGAGGGATCAGATATATTATTGGACCTAGGAATATATATCCACATATACATATAACTCAAGCTTAAAAGAACCTAACTTACTATTAGAGTGTTACCAAGAGACACGAGATAGCTGGTCGAAAACAAGCCAAAATGGACGGAAACAGTGATAATTCAAGTACCACCATCCAACATGGGCCACCTCAATATTCATTTTTCATAAGTATAAAACCTAAAAATGTTCTATGTTTGCGTATATTTTTAGGATACATTATCCATCTTCAGATCAGCAACAAAATGGGCTGCACGGGATCGGCCCACTTTCATGGAGATTCGAATGTCTCTGGTGGTGTCCGTGCGTTTGAAGAAAATTTCCTCCTTTCAAAAAAAACCAATAAAAACAAAACCAAATGGGCCACCATTAAAGTAGCATACAACACATTTCTTATATATGACTTCATAGTCAGATATATGGTCAGGTCCTCATAGTAATACCTAAAGGTTAAGAGCTGAGGCCTGTCAGATAAGGAAACAGCTGAGGGTCAGCTCGAGAAAAAAAAAAAAAACATATATGACCCCATATATAATACGGTTGGCCGCGTTTGCGGTTCTGTGATCTAGCACTTGGGACGCCGGTCTAGTAAACCGAACATCACGTGTTCAAATCCCGACGGAGTTCAAGCGTGAGTCATTGTCCTTCGAGGGACCATACTGTCACTTCGGACTATCGATTCGAAACTAGCATGTTGGTAACTATAATGATGATATCAGCTTCAGATAGTGCATGTAGATACGTAATGCTGACTGTTCTATATTCGTCATAACGAAAACTAAGTCAGCCTTATTTTGATTTGCTATATTTTAGGACAAAAAATAACGAGAAAGGGAAAACTTGCAAATATAAACATGAGAGAATAATAAGTTACGTTAGCGCCTGATAAACTGAGTGTTTAGAAACCACGACAGGTTTCATTTAGAATGAGTAACTCTTTTATAGTTATTCAGTACACGATTAGCGTATTAGGTACTATACGGGAAGGGTCACTTTTGACCGCACTTTTTTGGCGGGGCTCCCTTATGCATTCACCGGACTTCATGACTAGGGTATATCACGGAGTCGTGACAAATTCAAGCTGAAAGCGACCGGATCGATGTCGTAGGCGCGTCGTGACCCGTTCGGCTATACACGGCTTCCACAATGTGCTCTTATGTTCCAACGGGCCGGGGTCCACAAACCAACGGACGAGTGTGCGTATGTCGCAGATGCAGCGAAGTGCACACAATATACCACGCATCAGAGTGTAATGCCGTCCAATCACTAGATGAACTAGCGCAATAGAATTCGCGTGATTTTTCTTACCACCGGTTACGAACTGTTCACAAAATGATCGTACCCGGATCGCGGCACTGGACACAGTCATAATTCTATACCACTCTGCTATGGTATACACAGAGTGTTTTACAGGTGAATAAACCGATTTGTGTCTACCACGGTAGAAATATTCATACTCGCTGCGACTTGGGACCTCCACCCGCCATCTGATAATCTAATTTGACTTTTAACCCTTCTTTTTTGATGGTTACAGCGAAACATGATGTCTAAACACTTACAGATCGTCTAACAAGGACTTTACAAAGGTTTCTGTTATTATTCAGTTCGGGTGAAAAGTGAGCTTGTCTCATCAAGGAATATCCGGTAGTATCGTGATGATTTGCCACTTCGCAGCAGCTAACAGCCTGAAGTCTATCGTCAGAACTTCAAAACGTGTTCTATATGTATATCGTCGTTTCGACAGCGGGAACGCGGTGGAGTGTTGCAAATAGTCAATATTTGGGTATATATATATATATTGTTCTCCCTCTTTTGCCGTTGTCAGTGACACGTCGGTCACCGTTAAACCCTTTATGACAAATTTAAGATCACAGTCAAAGCAAACGCCTACCCATGGGGCGTTTTTGTAGAGCTACTGTCGTCACGATAATTGTTTCCATATTATAACATTGAAGATATTGTTTCCATATCCGAAGACTGGCAGTTAGACCGAGTATGGGAACTACTCTTTTCGATAAAATTAATCGATTTTGTCGTAGTTAGCTAATTGATTTAATACTAGTTTTGCTCGTAGGGGTGCTATTACTTGGGCTATGGCTCGAAACAAATTTCCCACTTTCTGAAACTGCATATAATTTTAATAGTTGAGCATGCAATTCTAACAACACAATGAAAACAGTAAATTTGAATTATAACGTGTCATTGATATTATTAATTTCAAATTTCAAAAAAATGCTCGTCTACACGAGCCAGAAACCGTCAATACATCGCTAATTTCCTCTTCTATGGCGCATTGTTGTGATTGATATTGAGATGTGAGTTGCATTTAAAATGGCCATCATATTGTATTGCAGAAGAAAAAACGAATGACCGTAGAAGACCACGAATTAGATACCGAATTTGCTGGTGTTGCAAGTCGATATCGACATGGCAAATCTTTGGACCCCATAGAAATGAGAATTTCAGAGTCATTGCAATTAGGAACCGTTAAACGCTGATAAATATCATATATATGTAAACTCTCCTTGTCCGCATTTCCGTGGGGAACGTATGCTGTAATCAGTGGTGCGATTGTTAATAAGCCAATGTGACGCCGAACCTGGGCAGCCCTGCCCTCAAAGCTAGTCAGGTTAACACGAAGTGCCGACTCGAGCCCCCCACCCTAACATTTTAACAATAATCGCTCCGATGCAAGATTACACTATTCTGTAATTCAAATTCCTGCACCACCTCTGTCCTTAAATGCACGTTAGGCAAACACTTCTTGAAACAGACCTGTCGATGACACGTTCAATCAGAAATGCATGTCGGTTCTTGATGGTGTATAGCGATACACCAGGCTGTCGTCCAAAGCTTGCGTTTGTTGCGTTTCACTCAGAGGGGCATTTGGCCATGCTCCTCCTTAACTCGCTTCATAGCGTACGCGTACCAAACGAGCTGATCAAGCATACCACCAAGTAGGGGCTCCAAGCGAGGGTCTGACACGTCTCCCTCTACTGAAATTGCTTCCGATACAAAGGGGATGTTCACCTGCGAAGTGAGTGTACAAGGATCGAATATTGTTGACATAGGTTCATACAGGGTATGAACATATATCATAGGACTTGTTTCGGCTTATTTATAATATTCAAATACCAAGCTTAACAAGATACGTAAGAGGGTGCGATAGATGATACACAAGGAACCGCCACTTTTGACAAGCACTTTGAAAACGAAGGAAAACACGGTCTGAAGCCAAGCGGAGTGGCTATCGACATACGGCCCTCGCAACAACTGTTGAACACAGTGTTGGATCTTTAGAGCAGTTTCACTTACACGGCGGGGGAGCTGACCAGTGGATGAATAGTTAAATATATTGTAATAACGTGACTTAGGTTCATCGTAAGTTCTCAGAGATGAGAACAACGCCACTACAAGGAACATCTGACGTCCAGCATTAAACATTGCAGAGTACAATGACTTCGACGCAACAATAACCGCTTTCATTACCATAATTGGCAGACAGATCATAGCGAGTTCGTTGAGGTAGTCTCTGAGTTGCACGGTAACATTGGCGCCTCCAAGCCTGCCCATGGAGTAGCCTACGACGCCGACGGGTTTGGCCGCAAACGTCGCTGGGGGGAAGTGGTTTAGCAAATTGCTTAGAGCTCCCGGGATGCACCTACGTATCGAAAGAAAGATGTTGATTATGAGCACTTTAGTTAATTAGCTTTCGCATTCCTCAACTGGTAGATAATATAACAATAACAATTACTACTAATACTAATTGGTCTCTGATACGATTTTCAGCTAAGTTTGAATCACCGATTCCTGATGTCCACCGACTTAACCGCGTATAAAATCCATCTACGAATTTCATTGTCACACAGGATCAAACCCATCATGTATGGGATGGGATTGTCCATTAGGGTGGTCATTGTAAAGCAAGTGGTTCGCATGAAACACTAATTACAAACTTCGTCTCTGCTAACCGTGATTACATCATTGTCAGTAATATAAATCCTACACAAGCGGTAGTTCTTTTACCACTTAGAGTCAGCCAGTGGTCGAGACTCACCTGTTGTATTCGGGACAGACGATGATGTAGGCGTCACAGTCTAAGAGTGTCTGATTATCTTCCATGAGATACTCGGGGACCTCCTCATCCAACGAGTAGAAATGTATTGGCTTACGCAGAATGTGATACTCCTCGCGCTCCAGAGGATCTTAAATTTGAAAATGGCTCATCGTATGTATTTTGTAACTCGAATATACTAACTGGAACGCTGACTACGAGCAGCTATAAAAGCATATTAATATAGTAATAGCTCAAAACGGAGGATGGCGGGGTGGCTGTTGATGTTGAGATGACTTATACAGACACTGCACTAGGAGTTCCATTATATACAGCAAACACACACACACACACACAATGTAAACACAGGTGAACACATAATCCGAATCATCTCTCATGGATCATTCAGGAAGTACGAGATTTTCTGCCAGAGAAAACCAATTTCAAAAAAATTATATTTTTGTGACATTTTTTACATGACCTCTTACGAATACTTCGTAAAAGAAAGAAAAACACGCACAAATCCTCTGGTAACGTAGTACGGGATCTAGATGTGTAAATGGTTAACAATTAGCACCCACCGAAGGGCAGCACCTGTATCTCCCTCTTTTCCAAGGTATCTTGAACGACCTTGGCGACCCGATCTGCCATCCTACCTTCCCGAACACTTCCCAGGAACATGGCCACCTTCAGACCCGACATGGTGTGCAGCTTAAGTTTCAACCTCCACCTTCGATCCCAGTAGAGAAGAAATGCGTAGGCTTAGTAATGGATCACTGATACTGTTATTTTGCATAAATAGTATTGGACGTTACTTGATTTTGTTCCATTTAGGTAACTCGATGGCAAAGAACCCTCTGAAAGTGTCAAGCCCTGCCTTGACAGCTACGTATGTTCAGAACGCCTAATGACATTACTAATCTACTAATACACTCAAGCTACTTCGCGAGATATGTAGCTTTAAATGTAGCTTTATGCAAATGCCAATGTCACCTTAAGAGAAGTAGCAGGCAGACGAACATTGGTATCCTATTATACAATGTAATAGTAATTTTCTATGATATTTAGAAAACACGTTGTGACGATTCAGAATAGTTACTCAGCCCGCGGTGGAGACAACATAGATATTGATCTTCAAAAGGACGCGTTTTTTTTTAAATCGAATTCGGCAACTCTTAAACCGGCCCATAAAGACCCCATGAATAATGGGGTTCAACACAGAAACGCACCCGCATCCATCGCCTTTGTCCGTTATAGCCCCGACAATGAGAGGCAATGAGCTGACTCAGCTAACGAGAGCGACTTCAGTGCTCATATATATATATATATATATATATATATGTTAATTTACCTGAACATTAGCTAACTATTTAATTGCGGTCGACATGACGTTCCCGAGCTACACTGTACCAAATAGCCCTATAGCGACCCTGTCCTATATATAACAGTGCTCATACAATATCATAATAACTGAATGACACAACCTCTAAAATTTGTCTTCGGGTTGCTTTGTGAACATGTGGCTCTCGTACATGCACAGCTACGATAGAAAAACGAACCTCGTTCCGCTTCTTCTCGGTGACGCGTAAATTGATGAAAAGAATACTTACCAGCCCCGGCCATACAGACCGACCAATCGAAGTTTCATCGACAACAAAATCCACCATCCCAAGTGGCAGCAAAATTTCAGTCATATAGCTTATGTAACTCAACAATGCCCAATCGAATGTTCTACTGTTTGAGACAACTGCCAGTCCCATTTAGCGTCATAGAACGCCATCGGTTCGCTCAAGAAACTATTTACTACCAAAAAGCGACGTAGGAAAATATTGTCGACATTGAAACGAGAATCAACATCACGGAGAACGCTGCTTCCGCCGAAGGAATCACTGATCAGTTTTCGACTGGTGGCTGATTGAAACTGACATTGTCCCATAATCGTGTAGACGATAGGTGCGAATTGATAATTTTGCGAACAACTTGACTATGATATATAGAGAGAGGACAGCCCTCGATGGGATACCTGCGCCGTCACTGAGAAAGACTATCAGCAAGCGAGTGATGATGCTCGAATTTTTGTAGCCCTCCAAACGTACAAAATGATATTGCAAATACCGTTCTAAAAATGATTAAAATATTAAACGGATTTATTTTACAGAAATACCAGGTTGCTGCAATAACTAAACAGCGCAGATTGCACAGCGCAGAAATTCTACCGTCGATCGATCACACACACCTGAATATAGATATAATAATAATAATAATAATATATTATAATATATTATTTTATATGATAATATTTGCAGAACAAACGATATTCAATCTATAGAGTCACCCCTCCTTATTTAAAGATCACACTTCGCTAGAAGATACCGTCACCGGACGCCAGGAACAATTCCTCGCCGCGATATGGTATGAGTTTCATAAGGGCAGGCTCAAAAATTGAAGCAGGTTTACGATTACAACTTATATCAGTAAGGTAATGCATTCCACTCATACGTTACGCGAGATGGGCCCACTTTGACATCCTCTGTTTTGACATGCTGAACATTCAGCAGTGTCTCTGCTCTCGGCGGAGAGGGCTAGCGGCATTTACTTGTGTTGACTTGATCTTTGGAAGAGCTCGCTGAATTCGTTCTTGCATACGCTTGAACTTGGCAACCAATGACACATGCGGATGAAGGCAAAGTTTGTTAAGTTAAGAACAATGTATACTGCTCCGAAGTATTCAGTCACTTGTTTTTTTTTTGCTTTACCCTATCTATATTTACGTTGTGTAGAGTTTCGGCGCTTGAGTCCTCCTCGGCGGCCGGGAATGGCTTCACTTAAAGTCGACAAACTATCCAATTTTCCAAAGTGCTTTCTGCTGGAACACACCAACACTGCGTCAACACGGTCGACGCCAGAGTACTATATCGCGAATACCCGTTTCTCTAGGCAGAAATGCAATAGAACGGGACTAGCTGATACTTTGAGCAAGAAATCTCACTTCGAATGGCCACAAACGTCAAGACATCACGGAACGAGCCCGGTGCCGTCCATTTTGAGACTGCTGCGTTTATCAAGGGTCGTTAGTGCTGCAATTATCGATCGTGCGGCGTTGACCACTTCAGCTCATTTGCGTCCTGAGAGCTGAGATCCCTTTAAGCGACCCATATCCCATCCCCATCTCTGCCCGCCAGATGTTTGGAGAGCCCAAGAAGGATCCCCTAAATAATACACATTCGCTAGCAATAGTGTGTATACCGATGTTGGCCATTTCTTACAAAGACACATTATTAGTAGGATGCACGACAGTAGCGACAAATGGTTGGCCAGCGTTCGGATAGCTTTACACATGCCAAATGTCATTTACCAACGATATTTCTATTATATCGAATTTTTATATCTATTATATCTATTACATGCTTATGTAGTGAAACCTATTGGACATATCATGTCACAGTGTCTATGATTCGTGTTAGAATATGTTTATTCTAACTATTATTGCAGATAACAGTAATTAGCGGTGAGAGGATAGGAAAGCTTAGAGATTTTACTATACTACACGCAGGTATACGGGTTCGATCGATCTCCACCGTTGTACATTTTCAATTTTGAAAGCTGTCCATCTTATGAAGCAGTGCGGAAAGCAGTTTCGTGAACGCTCAATGTTGGCTGCGAATCTACCTGGAATGTTTACTAGTATACTACTGAAACATCATTGAAAAATTAAATAAATCAATATTGATCGCTTAACGCTGCTCTTCTTTGTTTAAAGTATAATGTAAACTATCAAGACACCTCTATTGATCTGTTTCATGACTTATATATATATATATTGCACCCAAATAAGATGTGGTTGCACAAGTAGAGGTTACAGATTCCAGAAAGTATGCGTTGACACTTGAAGTTCACTCGCGAGCGAACACTGTGCTAGGCATGTGGATTCGCCAACGACAATTACAGAGTCGATTTCCTCTTCATCAGGCTACATCACGCTGTCCAGCTCCCACTGTCCGCCGCCCTCCCTTTCTCTCTGAGCGCGTAACCATTCGACATTTGGTCACAGCGCAAAACTCAATCTCCGTCCTCTGCTGGCTACCACCGCCCACATCTCCGTCTGTGGGTGTCGCCACTACTGCATGACCAGAGTATCCAACAAACGTCCCCGTAAACGGTTCGGCCAACAAGACACCGGCGTCGGTGTCGCTCCGCCTGCCGCCGAGACGCTAAAATGTCGCTTATCCGAGATTAGTGCTGGTCAACTACTTGAAAATAATTAGCTCCCCTCCCCCTCAGACCGGCCGACCCCTTCGTGTCGTTTCGCCAAATCCATCCGTTTGTCTTGAACCTCATTCTCAACTGAGACCCGGATCGTTAATGGGCTCAGCCTGTTGAACATGCTGTACCATTTGCGAAAAGAGATACGGGACCTCGGAGGGAAGGGTCGGGGGAGCCATAGAGGTCGAAGGCCCCACTGGGTCGTGGGCGGATCAACAGCAGATCGAACTGGGAGAGGCAGCTCATGCCACGAAACACTGTGAGTGTTGCGCCGCTGGACCACTTGGGCCGGGCCTGTCGACGACTGACTACTCGATGGCCGGCAGATCGACTAACAGCCCCTGAGAGAGGAGAGAGAGAGAGAGACAAAGACATTTGACAACTTGTGTATGATTGTTGCTATAGACACGTGGATATGTCGAGTCGAGAGTAGACTCGAAATAGACTCTGTAATTGTTTCCATGAGCGAGCGGCTGATATGGTTTGTTTATTGACAGTTCACGTATAACATACTATCGACATATGCGAAAACGTACGCAGTTGAGCAGGCAGTCACTCGCAGGGTAACTGAGTATACCAATCGCTGGCATATTATATCTATATATAGCAGTGAATAAATAAATAAGTATAAATATTTTGCTAGGGGTGAGTATGTGAACGGCTTGAAAAGGCATCTGGAGATCCGCCCGCGAGTATATACCTCAGATAGCTCCTTTTATTGGACGTCTCACGACGAAATGCTACTGCCGTTATGGCCATATATGGGCAGCATAAATAACCGAATGGGCAGCGATAGACTTCCTACATTGAGTTACAAGATGATGTGTGGTAAGCTGTAATAATTCCAATAGATTAGGTGCACACAAACAATTGGGCAAATTGTTTATCCAAGCTTTCTTTAGTAACGTAGGTATTTCTCTTGATAATGATCACCGACTGTTCCTGACCTAAAACGCCGAGAGTTTCTCGAAGTGTGTTCCGAAGTAAATACAGCCTCCAAACTGAGTGTGATTCCCAAAACAATAAATAGTAATGAATAACAGTAATTGTAGTGAATCATAATTGTTTCCGTACTGACCCGCCATCCCGCCGCAGCTGTGGCAAATTCTGAATCGGATTCCCCTCCCCGCGCGTAAACGATAGTTCAGAAGAGGAGCTGGTATTCCGTACCGTCCACCACATCAGAACATAATCCCATCAATTTGAACCAGTAGCACGAAAACACTCATTTTGCCCTCAATGACAAGAAGGAGAAAAACACTCCTGAGGCCGAGTCACACAATTGGAGAGTGGCACCAGCTAAAACGGAGCCAACCCAATTAATCGATACTGGACCGATTCGTCTGTCGAACAGTGAGGTAGCCAATGATTCAGCTAGCCACACTTGAAGTGAAACGATTGCCTCTATGATTGTCGATGTTGTCACAGAGAAATAAGGTGATAACAGCGTCCCGCTACACGATCCCACGAGACGAGAAACTTGTTGGACATCTGGAGCAAAATGCGCATTCTGAAAACATCGTACTCAGCCGATGGTCAACAATCAAGTAACCACGACCAAATGAAACTTCTTCATCGCACATGAAAATCATATCGAAAATCTGGCCGTAACATATGGCAACCGTATAAGAGAGCAACAGTCAGAAATCGAGTTTCAATCTATGCTATGATGGATGTGGTTTTTCGTTAGTCTGAAGGGTCTAAATCGTGTCCCCATCTATGTATATACCAGATCAATCGTTTGGACCCACTTCATCGTAGTGCACATGAAAAACGTACAAGACCATTTCAAAGGTTCCACAAAGACTACAAAAATGGGTCTGATGTGTCGGAAAATTGAACCCTAATTGGCGCAGGTTGTCTCTCGGCAAAGTGAGAGCTATAATTAAAAGGCGAACACTAAAAGAGGAAATTATACGAAGAAACTAAATATTACTCTGGTTTAGGCTGGATATATATATACTGGTGTTCTTATTATTATTATTATTATTATTATATTACTGCTATATCCTACTTTTCCAAAGATGGCTCTACGTGTTCTGTTTCATCGCACAGAAATTTGTCTGTTTCAACTAATCAACTGCATGCCTTCAATCGGTGGTACTAAGATTTATTTGATTTCAATTGAGAAGCCATCTCAGTGGTCAATCGAGGGAGGGAGTGCTCATGATTACGACTCGTAGTCAACTGCAGGCGTGTCGAGCATGTGCAGCATTGAAGACAGCTTAAGACCATCCGATACCGCTCGCGACAACAGGATCATGGCGACAAGACACACTTCAGCAATCGAACAGGGAATTCTCTGAAATAGAATAATAATAATAACAATGATGATAATACTAATAACAATAATAATAACAGATCAAATAGTTTGTACTTGATAAGATTATACTATCCTCATTTTAGTTTTCAGTTCAAGAAAGTACAATGGGCTGATATCCTATTAGTTAGGTACAAAATATAGTTTATATTATACGCTGGACATTAGTCGCCTGCATCGAGTGATCAAAGGCTGGTGTACTCCTGAAACAGATGACGTCGCCCTAATAGAGCGTCCAGTAAAAATCCACGTGATACGTACGTAGGACCTTTTTGACAATTCTGTATAAGAAGGAAAGCTGAATACAGACAAAAAGCAAAAGCTCACGAGTCTAGTATTATAGTAATACTTGCGAGCGGTGTCCCGCGGCATCCGTACATGCGATTGATTCTGAATACAATTCGCCGTCTAGCGAAATATATCGTGGTCAGTGGTGCGTAACCCGTTGTAGGCTGTTCTGTTGTTAGTCACGAGCACAAAGCCAGCTTCTCATTCGAATATAACAGTAAGCCTCCCTTAAGTCTCTTGTTATTAACGCATCGAACGCTTTTTTATACTTTGTGCAGGATATTAGTTATACCCAACCCAGTGTAAGCCATGCTCAAAACTAAGTATATGCATCACGTTCTATTAAGGACGGATTAAAATGCTTAATACACTCAATTAATAAATCAGTGATCGCCGACCACTATATTTATATAATAAACTATATTTATGATTAGACATGACTATGTCTGTCTAACAAAGGTGTAAACAAATACCTGTCACGTAAATTTATACGAAATTGTTTTCACTAGATAATAATGAATTACACGTAAACTATTTTGAATTGTCTAATACTTCCAGCCAGGTCGGATTGTAGTAACCACATTGTAGAGGCCAGGATATAGGTTATTTATGAATCACTGCATCTATCCTATTAGTTCTAGCCACAAGTACTAAGCAGACAAAGGATTCCACTCAGGATAGTGCCCTCGGGCACCAGAGAAGCTTATGCCATGCTACGAAAAGTAACTCAACCCAACAGTTGATGGTCGCCCCATTTCCACGTGGTGACCGGGTCAGTTTTGTGAAGTTCTCTTTCTCGAATAACCTCATATTGAGTTGCCGAGGGTATCTCTTCTCCAGCATGCACTGACCATAACACGTACAGGAACGTAGCCAAATAGCATACAACGTAATTGAATATTGGTCGAAAGTCGTTGTTATTCTGGCAGCAATGAGGCGAATGCACCCGAGGCAGTGATTGACGCACGCGGTCAATTTAACACAGTTATCACTCCTGGCAACGTAACGCGGCAGCACTGCGCAAGTATTTATTATACTATACGTAATAAATTTCAGCATCTAAAAATCTCAAGCTCATTCAATCGAGAACGAACGTCAAATGGAATAAGAATTTCTACGGGAACTCACTGTTGAGTGAAATGGAGACATACTGTATGCCCGTGATGGCGTTCTTCGTTGCTACTGTTAGATGGCCTAATCAATTCGTTGCGTACTGACCAGTCCAACTGATCGCGATATCCACGACGATGACGATGTCGACCAAAATCGTCGTGGCAGCGTGAGCCACCATTTATCGGGATTGCTTCT
The DNA here is from genome assembly GCA_019614645.1 of Stratiolaelaps scimitus. NCBI lineage: Eukaryota > Metazoa > Arthropoda > Arachnida > Mesostigmata > Laelapidae > Stratiolaelaps > Stratiolaelaps scimitus. Next base: position 649,349 of record JABWDB010000054.1, read on the forward strand.
TTATCGACCAGCAGCAGCAGCACCGCCGCCGGGTTGGTCAGCCTAGATCGTGACTGAAGGGCGGGGTCGTCCCGATGGCGACTGTCACAGAGTAACGTATACTTGTTCTGTCTCGTCCGAACGGACCAGACACGATATTGAGTCCTTCGGACGTACGTAGAGATCCGTCACGGCCTCAGATCAACTCATGCACTGATCCATTTTTGTCGAGCAAACCCGATCGACTTGGGGTCCTTTTGCGTAAACGGACGCCAGGTTACCCTGACACCCTCCCTCCTTACGAGAAGCTGTTCGGATCGAACGAATTCGCTCGGACTTTCTTTGCTTCCAGGTGTGTTGGCCTGGGCACCGTTCAAATCAGCATCAAAAACGTATCCCGCATGCACCTATGAAGCAGAGCACGATTTTAACGTAGACAAAAATGGCACAATAAAACCATATCACCGAAATGGAGCGTTTCAGATGCTAGCATTCGTGTATACAGCATAACTTCTGCTATATAGAGATTTTTTTTAATCGAGGCAACAGTCACTCTGTGACCAATGGTCTACCGCAATCAATTGCCATTGCGTCTATGCGGTATGACTGTTTCAAAGGTTGACGGCACTTAATCATCATCATGCTCGGACCGCCGACTATCAAATACCGGGTGTCCGTTGTCGTGAGCATTGTCCGTTGATCTTACAACGAAAGTCAGTTTATCTGGATCGCTCATGAGGTGACATCTCGAGCATGATCGTTTGCTGCGCTGAACAGTCATCGCTTCTCCATACACTCATCATACTATACTACAACTCTGATACAGCCATTTTTACCTTCATCTCGTTGGCGGTCTTCCCGAAGTAGTCACACACAGAGAGCGTGGATCCTTTTTTGTTTATTTATAATATATTGTCTAGATATTTCGAAGCTATCGAGGGGAAGACGGTAGGCTTGTTTCCGTATCAGCTTTTTATAGAATTCCCTTTAAATAATTTAATTAGAATTTCCAGGATAGTATTAACGTAGTTTCGCGCATTTTATCATCGCGATGTGATGATATTATTTACTGATGACTAGTCAATTAGCGAAAAAAAAATGTACAACACAATACAGGTTCGCCTATATAACTAAAGTCAAGTGGTGATAGAACGGGCAGTAACTTGCCTGCAGGTATTCAGTGGATTGGGGAAGAGATACGCTCTCAGCAGAGGATGGTTTTAGCAGGCGGAGGCGTTTTGTCATCCACGCCAACCCCCAACCTGCACTGGATCGGCCCACTTTCACGGAGATTGGAACGTCTCTGGTGGTGTCCGTGCGTTTGAAGACAATTTCCTCTTCTCAAAAAAAAAGGTATTCAGTGGAAGTAAAAAAAGGAGTACGGTAGACGTTAAATGCTGGCTGAGAGTCGGTCGGAAAACCTAGGTATCCAGTGGTGGTGGTGTCCGGGCGTTTAAAGAAAATTCCCTCCTCCAAAAAAAAACCGGCCTATCGCTTTGCCGCTACGAAGGTTACCTTCACAAACGAATAGAAACCGTTGTCGGCGACTTTGATAATTGAATAAATTAAATATATCAGAGAGTAATAAACGGTAAAAATAAGAAACTGATTATTCATGTTAAGTTCTTCGAGTTTTCGATACATACTTCGAAACGGCGGCATCGAAGAGTCTATCATCGTTTACTGCGTTTAGTACCACTGCTTCTTTTAGAGCATTGCACTTTGTGGTGAGCCTGCGTATGAGTTATTCCTGCACTCAATGTTTGGGACGACGATGTGTTTTTTTCAGGTTTGGGCGGCATATGTCAGGACTGTATAAAGGTCCCGGATAAAACTGACCTCGTTAACAATAAAATAATGGACGATCTCGTTACCGATACAGTCACAACTCCGTACGAGTCCAATTATGATTCTGGTCAAAGTGTAAACGAGCTGTGTGTCGTCTACGGCGACCCTCAGGTCGCGAAAAGTCTATGCTTTAGGTATTGGGGAGCCCTTTAGTGAATACACAAAATTGTACTGACTCCGGGACCTACACCGGATCCCTGCGGGACACCCGATGGCCATATCCCCAGAGAACTAAACTTGGCATTTATTTTAAGCCTGAAGGTTATCGCCTATTCATTCCAATATCTTGTTATGGAGTTTGAGCATTTCTGAAAGCAGACGAGCATGAGAAACTCTGTCAAATGTCCTGGACAAAATCTCATAATATATAATATGGAAATCCAGTTGGAGATTAATATGGCAACACCCACTCATGGGTCACACCTACTATCTGCATCGCCGTAGATTTGTCCTATGTGATCGTTAACAATATGATCGACGATGATCTTCTCAAATATTATACTCACCCTTGGCACTCCCGCCACAGGCCTATGGATATCAACGTCCGCCTTAGATATTTTCGTATGGACTGGCGTGACCTGTCTGTGGCGAAAGCACTCAGGATCAAGACAATCTTCGAAGCTACGGGACAATGTTAATCTCAAAGCCTCGGCCAAGGCAGTCGCTCTGAGCTTCCAATAGGAATACAGTGTAATAATATAAGAAGGCTATATTTAGGAAGAAGTTCTTTTATCTTCGTTTTAATTTGTTCATGGGTCACGCGAATCGAGGTGGACTAACATAGAAATCCTTGAAAGTTTCCGACTTGTTGATGCCCTCCGATACACTCTGCTCATTTCGTTTAATTGGACCATCTACCTCGTCAGTACAGCGAGTTCATTCATTGGCATATCTGAAGAATTCTCTGGGGTTGCCAAATGAGGAAAAGAGCCGTTTCCTCGAGAATTCTCGATCTGAACGACGCTTTGCATCACCTAGCACGAATTTCAGGACATGCATCATTCTCAATTAGCTCTGTTAGATTACTAGTGAGCTGTTTGAGGTACTGGTGCTTTAGAGTTCCGTCTCGCCTGGTGTCTTCGAGCGGTAAGCACCTGGATCTGTAAGCTGTTTTGACCAATTTTTTTCCTGATTAAACTTACTCATTATCTTATTATTATTTATTATTATTATTATTATTATTATCCGAGTGCAAGGGTAACATTCACTCATTATCTCACATTTTTTAGGTTATTTACTTTTCAGAGGATAATCGATCTACCCAATACATGATGGTATGTGGCTATAAAAATTGATTTGAACTTTTCCAACTCCACGCGACGACATGTTATCAAAACATATCCAGAATTTCGCAAACTAGCTGTCATCGCAACACTCACAGTAGCCAGATGTGCTAATCCAATTGAAAATGCCAACTGTGAACACGCACAACAAGCCGTTTGAATCTATTGAATTATCAGTTTTCCAAGTTTATTTTGTCTCGTCTTTATCGTATCGTGTAATATTTCAATGTCTCTAAGAGATTATGTTTGTTTAGACATTTTATGACACTTGGTATCATGCACTCCACACCCATCCATATTGCACACCTGTAAATACAACGAATCATGTCATTTAGCGCAGTAACAATATCACGCGATTACCTTCATACGGGATTTTCACCGACCTCGGGGATGGCTCTCTCCAGCGTACCTCACTTTTTTGCAATTATCGGCTTCGTGAGCCTACCGTGTGAATTCCATCAGTCGACCCTTGTGTCACGTTGTAATCGCGATATTTCATTGTAAATCGTGGTCAGAGATACATATTACTTGACTTATTTAGGCGAACTCTTTCTCTTGTTATCGATTCTCAGTCAAACAATCATTTGGACGCAAAGCTGTTTTGTTCTTTAAGGTGGTGCTGAAAGCGGCGTTTGCAGGAGCCGACCGATACGATGTCCACTTTCCAGATGGCTCTCACGTCTATGCTGATCCTACCCTCGCTCAAACAGCGACTATTGCCGGGGGCTCAAGCTGTGGCTATTCATAATACAGTTGGCCATTTCATCCATCGTGATCCGGCATTTTCTTTCAGCGAGCCGAAGGTACAACACGTTGCACACGTCAAATATTGTCAATGTTTCCGTTACCGGCTGCTATCAGTTGAGCCCATGTGAACGCAAAGCCGCAAAACAATCAGCGGTACGAAGATCCGGTGTGGTGATCCAGTGTCTCAGGCTCTAGCTGATACCCGATCTCGTTGCTGCTGTCCGATTGCTAAGGACAACAATACTGTTGTTGTTATTGCTACCTGCAGACATGCGCACTCTTGTTCAAATATATATGCCGTTAGCGGCGGTGCTTGTGATGACGATGACGGTGATGTGGTCTCAATTCGAGTTGTCAGAAGCGAAAATTGTACACAAGGTGATCGCGGGTATTGCGCTGCCGGTCGTGGCGGGTGCTGGAGCAGGCCTGGCCGGCGGCGTCGTCGCCGGAGCGGTCAGTGGAGCTCACCGTGACCGTGGATATCATCCGTGAGTATGACTTGCCATTACGAACCTGACCATGTAAGGTACACTGCAGAATGCAGAGGATTGCGTTGTTGCGAAAGCTTTTTTATATCACACCAAAGTTAAAGTGAATGAAATGATGCCAAGTATAGTATGTTGCGCGTCGTGGAAATGCTGTACCCGCTAGAGGAGTTCGAGTATAAAGGAACTGACGCACATATCAGCTTTACTTAGTTGAAGTCGAACATAAGTGCATACGCGTTCAATAGTAGTAGTAATAGTAGTAGACTAGGACCGTTGCACATTTGCATTTAAAAGGGATTGTCCGTCTTATGAAGCAATGCCGAAAGCATTTGTACCGTGGACGTTAAATTTTGGCTGTGAGTCAGCCCGGAAACCTTTTCATAGAGGTAGACGTGCGCTATACGTGTACACATTTGAGTAATTGCCTTTAAAAAGGCGAGGTTGTCTCATTAATGCTAGGGTGCTACTATAGTATACATTTACATTAAGCAGAATGGTTTAATGAATATGTTTCTGGCGTGTAGGAACGGTTCACACTGAACTTCAAAAAACGTTTTTGAAGTCTGTCAATGTGACAGAATTCAGCGGAGCCCCTCACTGAGATTCTCCCGTGCTTATACCACAGACGGATGAATGAGTTCCTCAACGGATATGGGGTGTACATGACATAGATATAATGTGCCAAGTGATATCAGAAAGTTCGCTACTATTTTTCTCGATGGATTGTGTGTACAATCCGGTATAAACAAAGACGTATATATTTCTGCAAAATCAACTGTATTTTAATGTCATTGGATTTTCTGAACGTTCTGACTCTATAATGCGAGCTAATAAGCACGGTGACACTACCATAATCTAATATAATATAAAGGGCACTATACTATCGAATACCGATTTTCGATACGAATACGGTGGTTCTCACACTAATTTTAAAGGGGTGGGTGTCTTCGTTGAGCTCGAAGGGAACAGCCACTGTTATGTTCTGTAATAAATAGGGGTCACTCTGCAGCATTTGAGAGAAAAACAAAATTAGAAATGTTTCAATTTTCCGAAATCGTTGCACACCATTTTGAAATCTGTTTTACATAATATCATTTTGAATTCCTAGTGTAGTCTTCGTAATCAGTACGGCCACTGGTAAGTTTCGCCTGCATGTCAACTCCTTGATGCATCCTTAATACTGCATATTAAACGTATGTACATGCGTGTTCCTTGCTCGACCGTGACTGTTTGCCTCGTCATTATCTGTGTGCGCGTGTTTGTTGTACATGTAATCCAATGATTATTTCTCATGTGACTACCTGACGACGTAGTGTCTGTAATGGGTTGGCTTCCTACCGTGATGTCTGGGTATGTCTATATGTTCTTCATGTGCGTCCCTGACTGCTTGTGGCGTTGGTGTTGTTGTACTTTGTTGTTGTCCTAATTGTTGTCTTGTCCATTTGTCCTTCCCCTTCCGGCGTCCTTAACGACCTTTGTAGTCCTTCCACAACGTACTACACAACCTACGAGCATTCGTATTCAACAAGGGTGCGGCCTGAGCCTTCACCGTTGCTTCGACATCTCCGTAAAGCTATTCGATACTCGTTTGAGCACCGTCGGCGGCCTCAGTACGCCTCGTGGCTATCGGCACACGCACCTCACCAATACCTTCGACCATCTCACACAATCTATCAGACGACACATTCGTACCAACCGACCTACCACGGCAAGCTGCCCTCGTACCATAAGGCCGTATACCCTCACGAGGAGTCCGCTGGTCGCACGTCCTCGGTCGATGCCCAAATCGAGTGTAAGGTCGTCAGTGAAGACGTAAGCCTCCATAGGAAACCGCCAGTGGAGGTGCCAGCACACGAAGAGGAGGCTCACCAGCTCTATCAGCCGAAAGGCCATGCTGATAATGACAAGCCAACAAAAGTCCTTCACGAGCATCATCATTTCCACGATGATGAGGCCGAGGAGGAGCAGGAAGGACGCAACCTAACAGATAAGGACCAGTCATCGAGGCGCCACAAGGGCGGCAAGAAGTACTATCACCATGAAGATGACGATAGTGAGGTGCAGCACAACAAGCATCACCACCACCACGATGAAGACACATATGACGATGAGGAAGACTCGTTCGCCCGAAGGAGAGCGATCCGCCGACGAACCAAACGAAAAAATGCTTCCAAGCTTAGACGAACAGGCAATGACCGTCGGGACGACGACAGCAAACGCGCCGAGAGCAGGAAATGACACCAGTGAAGATAGATTTAGAAACATATCGTGAGAAAGCGATTCAAATCGAGGTTGGCTCGAGGAGACAAGACGCGTAGGTGTGTGAGATGTGTTCAAATATCAATCAGCAAGCTCCCAACCATGCATCTTGACAGCTATCTTGACGTACATAATGGGTAGGTGCTTCTGAGTACAGTAGAGCGTCAGCGAGCAACGAGGCCGTAACACGATGTGCGACGAACCTGGAGCTGACTTTAAGGCGATACGGGAGCGTGGGTACATTGGTACGCCGGGCTCATGTATCCGATACTGGTCTAGCCTCTATAGCGTTTCGTGGTCGGTCAGGTGGGTTCTACTGACAATGGTCCTATAGACATAAAAAAACACTAGTGTTTATTGAAGAAGGAGAATCATATTTGTAGTAGTCTTTGATCATATTAATTAACGCCTGCGCGGGGTTCCTCCTTAATCATAATAGCAATAAGCGATCTCAGACGATTTCAATTAAGCTAGACCGATAAAATGTGGCTTGCTTAAATTCGAAGCGCAAGAAATGGCATTACATAGTGAAAATAATATAAATCAGATACACGCGTTATATAAACCCGCATCAATTCCCATACGTCGCAAAGGACGCTGCTATGCATGAAACAGCACCGTTATCTGCATGAACCGTTATCTCTGTTCCGATAAACGCATGCCAGTCAAACTCTCTACATCGCCGTAATCTGAAACGACTTTACCTCAAGCTAGATCTAGTTTATTTATCGGGCCTTTTAACCAACCTGTTTAACGATGTGAATTTGGTTTCACCCACATAAAACAATGTGTTACTATTGAATTTCAGCGAGATCGTCCACCTTCACAAATATGGCAAGGGTAATCACGGCATCTACCGCGGCTAGCAAAGGCGGCCATCTTCCGCAAGCACACTATCTGCACGCAGCGCACACCCCTCTGGTTATTGTCTTCAGTGAAGACTTCCATCGACCGTCGATACGTCTCGTGCCAACCGCTCGTGTGAACACCCATTTCGTTTGCCGTTACACGTCAAAATCGTCGCACGGCCGCCCCTTCCATGATGCTCGCCCCAACGGCAAAGATAACAACAGCAACTGCTGCTGCTGCTGGCGCGACCAGGTCTACAATACCATGTCAATATTGCTTCTGCTGATACTGCTGCTACTGCCGGCTAAACAAACCATATCTGCCCATCAGCCTTCGCGGTCAAAAGGTTGTTGAACGGATGAAGACGCGAACGCTGTGACGCCCTTTTCTTTTGTCGATTTCCTTGTATGCTTCCTTTTCATGCTTTCCTCGTAAATCGACGTAGTCCACTTGAATAATTTATTTCGCATTGTTGTCGGCATTACGATGCGTTATCACCTAACCCTGCTCTGCCACGCAAACAATAGGTAGATTAATGAATAGGATTGGATACGATGAAATACAATAACAACAACAAGAACAACAGCTACAACAACGAAACAGAGGAAGTCATGGACAGAGCAAAGCAGGCGCCGTGTCAGTGGTGATACATCTGACGCCCAATGAACTTCCGGGTCGTGTTTAACGAACAAACCATTGACCGAACGCCGATTTCCGGCCGTAGACCTTTGTGACGCTGGGTGTCATCACGTCTGTGTCGGCAGCTATCATACGTCAGCTGATTGAACAACCCGTGCCGGCCTCTCCAGCTATATGTCCGTATAAAGATGTGTGTGCATATGGCTAGCTGTGTCTAAGCCTGCAAGTTATAGTTTAATCTAAGTCAACATATATTTACATGTCATGTGACTCGTGTTGTATTCATTCTTGTTCTTGAATGTTGTTTGTTGGTTATTTTTCATATGTGTGCATGAGTCCAATGAGTGTAATGTCTCATGTTTATATGCCCGTTCGTGTGTACGTTTGGGCCTACAAGTGTCTGTGGTCAGCCTTCTAGGCCCACACGAATATATATGCGGGCATTCACCTTGTTAGTCATATATATATATATATATATATATATATATTGTGAGTGTGTTTTCGTGAAAGGTCTGCCTCGCGCTGCCATATCTATTTGGTTGGAGTGAACCTTGTTTTGAAATTCTGTTTGAACGTCTGTATCGGAGTGAGTACTGAGTGACGATTGTAATCGATTTACGACCACGTCGTTCACTCCTTGGTGTATTACACATAATAATACTTTGTGATACAAGCTCTTCTGCTCCATACATTACAGGAGTCAGGCTCATTTTATAGCGGTAACTTGATGGCAATCGCTTCGATTCACTTTCTGCGACACAATTCGGCAATCAATTGTGCCCCACCGTTAGAAGAGAGAGGGAGAGAGAGAGACTGTATCAACAAGTTGTAATGTGGTCAATCAGCTATCAACTGTTGCTATATTCAATGTGTAACAGGCTTAGACTAAAAAGTCCGTTATCGTTTGTGACTGTCATTTTGGCGAACCAAAATATGTATATATACGCATAGCTTGTTTTTTTTTCTGTTATAAGAAAAAAAGGCTCACTTTTCTCGAATTGACAACTTGTCTAACGTTGGATAATAGCTTGAGTTTCACTCTACTATCAATCTAATCTACATTTTCATAACGGCAGCCGAAAAACGTATTCCATTTGACGAATATATATATATATATATACCTGTGTCTAGCATCACACAATAGACACAACATCTCCAGTGGCGTATTTCTGTTTCGGCAGCGTACCACCACCGTAACGGGCTAGATTTGGCCGAAAATTTTCATCCGAAACGCTCGCTCTTGGATAATGTGTGACAATCAATTTTGATTTTGATCAATACCACCCTCCACCTTCGAGCCCCCAATCAAGAACATCAACAATAACTCGGAACAACAGTAACAACAGCGGCCTCAGCATGGCCGGTTAAGCAAATGGAAGTTCGCGATTTCGTTGCGGTGATCCGTTGTTGATCGTTCCAACGTAACTATACAAAATCGATCGATCAATGTATCCCGTCTACGGCCATTTGATAGGGACAATTTTGTGCTGTAATTTTTGACTCGTCATGCCCGCCACCTCCTCCACCCCCCGTCCCCCTCCCCGGTGTGCAGATACAGCTAAACGTGTTTTCTGATTGTTGGTGATGAAATCGCCGATCGTCGCTCAGCGAACGAACAGCACCGGAATCCAACGAGGCAGCAATTGAGGTGGACTGAAAGTGAGTCCTGAGCTGAATGGGTGTGCGCATTGCGTGTGATCCCCATGAAGTCGTCAACCAGATGGCTGTCGCATGCCGTGCCGTCATCATTCCTTTATTATGCAATAATGGCCGGAGCAATAATATTTATAATAACCTTTAGAATAATAAACTATGCTACTCACATCGATTTCCCCCTATAGATAATACATCTTTATTATTATTATTATTATTACGATTATCATTATGAATACGTTGTTATTTCAACATTGCCGTGGTTATTATCATTATCACAGAAAATAATGTTATTGTCACCGATGCGATAGATAGATCGATTGATTATTAGCGAATTGCAGTAGCCTTTGTTCGGTTCGTGCGATCATGTGCAGAGGTATGCAGGCACCTGGTTGCACTTGCGGTTGTAGCCTTCGCGTATCGGGAGTCCCCAGACGCAACAACGACATCACCGGCGCTCTTCGTACCACGGCAATGGCGGCTATAATACAATCAACCGCCGTGTCTCTCTGCTGGAGCTGCTGTTTCGCCCGGCCAGCAGTTGCCGGGCCGCCGTCCAACTGCCTGGCTCACGCCAAAACGGCCGCACAATCCTGTCCCGTCCGGTGTCGCCGGTCGTCTTCGCGTACAGACGTCAGTGACAGCTCGCGGTACACAGAAATCCAATTACCCCCATACGAGTCGACATCACATTCAGTTTCTACAACGCTGGCCTGGTCTTTGCCGCGGCTACGGCCGAGCCGCGTTGACATGAAGGTGGTAGCGGCGGCGGTGGCGGCGGCCGAGGACCTGGCCAGCAGCGGTTGTTTTTCATTACTTTCACCGCTAGGGACGAAGCCTGCCGTTCCTGTCTGTCGCAACAACCTTCCTGTGACCGCAAACGAGGGCTCGGTTTTGCCAGACACCGGTACCGGCTGTCGAGCTGTATCCACGTCGGCGTCCGTCTGGGTTGGCTTGTTGTGGTGTGTTGCTGCTGTTCGCAGCGTCGCATGACACAACAGACTGTTCGCCGTATACGGCAGAAGTAAGCGAACGAGCAGTTCCTTGAGTCCGGGTGGCGACAGCGGTGGTTACGCGCGCGTTCGTCCATTGGTCACTTCGTGAGTTGCTGTGACCACTTGAAGGTGCTCAAGGTGACGAGCCATTTCTGATTGGCGTTTGACCGACCCGATCGCCATCTGATCATCTGTGGCTGATCCGGTGTTACCTCCTGGCGCAGGAGCGCGTTACGCGATGACGAGGTTAAATCACATTCAATCGGTCATGCCGTTGTTATTCTGTTAGGATATTAGGCCCTTATTGCTGTTGCTGCTATTGCTGTTGTCGCTGTTGACACTGTTCATGATTTTGTGGTTGCTCCCATCGCATGAGTACATGTGCACTTCTCGTTTTGTCTTTGTGAAGAAGTTAGAAGAAGCACATGGCCAAGACGCAGAAGCAAGCACCAAACAGACACTGCATACGCGCTGGACCCAAACACAGCCGGGAGCGATATGTATACATCGATCTTCGTGCGGGACTTCTAATATATACATATATGTATATACTGTTCTTGTTACTAGATCAGAGAATGCGTGCACGTGGCCGGCAGGCAACTTCGTGATGACAACTAGGTCAAACCCAATCGCGCTTTGTTGCTGCTGCACCGTGCACTACCCGTAGTGAATTGTGAGCACAGTAGGCGAATCCACACAAGGAATTCTGTGCTACCGGCGCTGCAGCTGCTGCTACAACCGGTGCCTAGTGCCGGTATCGCCGAAACGCCCGGCGTCAGCCAATCCGTAATTCGTGTACGTTACGTAATATCCCGTCCCCCGCGCGCACACGGGGGTTGTGCGTTGTGGGGGTACAGTGCTGCTGTGATAGCTCAATATATTAGCAATACATTATTATACAATAGAGAAAAAGCAGCGAAGAAAAAAAAATCCAACAAGCGAAACTATATCGTATCTTATCAGAAGACGAGAAATCGACAACTACCTGCTGTACTTAGTTCATCAGAAGCCAGCCGGTCCCTGTTCACCTGTCATAAGACGCTTGCACGCCAAATGTTCTGCGCGAAATGCGTTCGGATCTCCTCGGTGTCCGCGTCCTCGGATCCACCAATAGATTTGCTGGCTAGCCGTGGTATCAGCGGCACAATGGATAACGCAAGGAGGAAGGCACGTCATAACACAGATTATTATTGTTACCAAATGCCCACCCCGCTGTTGCTTCTGCTGTTATATTTTGTTCGTGTCGCCGTGCCACTTCTAGTTCTACTAGAGTAATAACACGCAGTTGTTATCTCACGTCGTGGCGGGCGGGGGGCGGGTCGAATACGTGTGTGTATGTCGGTGTGTTTATATATATATATATGTACCCATGTTTATATAATAGCATGCTCGAGTGAGATATATGAATATATATCTCACTCGGACTTGTGAGATTTCGTAATTACCTCTTCTATCAATTATAAATACGTAATGAGGTTATTAGGTGTACCCTGGACGACCCTTATTGGCTTGTGTACCCTATACGATGATAATAGAGAGCCTGTCTGGAAAGCATATTATCGCAGTCTTCGTACCTGGTAGAATGAACGCCGAGCTACGTGGCTCGCGAAAATCGACAGATGACTAGTGAAGGCCTAGCGACATTTCGACATTTGAACAAAGTAGAAATTTTAGATCGTTGTCGAATACCTGAAACACTTCAACAATTATTCAATGCGCTTACTACAAAGGAGACAAATGTAAGCATTAAAGTGCAGACGAGAAACGTTTAAACTTATACGTTAATCTATATATATATGCTGACCTGTAAACTGTGTATGATTAGATGTCGTATAATTTTTACTGTTATATGTAAATAAAGATATTGACAACCTATGCTCGTCTTTTATTCATCTAGTGTCAGATTTTGTGCGCACCATAAATATGCAGGAAATCACCGGCATGATTATCCATCTATTAAGCACAACCCCAATATATATATACGTTAAATACACGTATACAAGTCAAATGTTGGCTGTGGGTCAGCCCGGAAAATTTATTTATATATATATATATATATATATAGCTGAAGCAAGTTTAATTTGTCACGAATGAAAAAAGTCGACGTCTGCCGTGCACTGGGCCTGCATGCAATATACCTATTGTGGTAGATACCATAAAGGAACATCAGTTAAATCGTTGGTAATTAACACTCGATTATGTTTCATATTCTTTTCATTACTTTGCATTACTCCGAACCGAATTTGTCAATTCGACTAAATTAGGAAAGTGGACCCGATTTCGGAGGAACAAATTAACGTCGAAAACGATACGACATGATCGGGACGTCCCGGGGGACGTTTTCGCCATAGGCAATCCCTTTGCGTCCAACGTGGGACTGGCTTCTGTACGTTCCCGGCGAGTATCCGGGGGAGAGTAACTAGAAACGTCAGTTATCAGGCCGACATATGCGTGATGACGAATAAGGCCTAAGGTAGGGTCGAGGTTCGTTTGGGCCTAGCTGTCAGCTTACGAGCAATGTTTGGGTCAGCCTGCACTTACCCAGTTTACAATTACCAATACGTGCTTTGCCATCTGCATATGCCTGTCTGTAGATCGTCAATGTCGAAATCGTGTACTTCCATAGCCTAATTCCATAAGAGAAAGACAAGATGTAGCCGTTAGGTTGATATTTATTACTGTTTATAGTATTTACAAACCGTTCAGTTGGAGTATGTACATGATCATTAACAACTTCGAAGGACAGACATCCCGAGTTCTCGAGGGTATTTACATTCGACTCGTTAAGAAGCCACTTGCATAGTGTTAATGATGAATAAACAAGCTAGTAAAAACATGGTATGTTTCTTTTATCTCACGTGTAATGTACGCAATTGGCAATTCATCCATTCGCGAAACAATATGTAAGTACATTGACCGAACACCGGAACAGCGCCAAGGTCTAATCGACGTCCAAAGAGTTGCTGCCGTCGATTCGAAGCCGTTCACCAGCCGTTTGACCCTTGAAGCAGCCACCAAGCCCTCCGTAATCAGGCTACGTCGAGTGGAGAAATGAGCGTCCCCGACGAAAATCCAGGAGGGAGAAATAGAGGTAGAAAACACCACGAAATTATAATGCCAACGACAAATGATCAAGCTCCCCAGTTCTTCCTGACATTCGCAGCGCTGAAGAACACACCTTTTAGACACTAATACTAATCGTGGCTCGGCGTTTATGTCCCGCGTCCTCAACAAAGCGAAACTTGTGCTGCTTATATAACTCCCGATGTCGGTGGCAATAGATAACAACGAAATCACATACGACCTTCGCCTGAAATGCACACGCGGACACGCGTTCGATACAAGGTAGATTTGTACTTTTTGCGTTCATTATCGTATCGAGTATGGTTCTGTACTTACATGGATCAGAGACAGGAAAAAAAATCCATCTGGATCTGCTTCTTCTGTGCGCTCCGCCTTGCCAAACCGATTGTTATTATATGCTATGATTGTCTATGATCGGGATTTTCAAAGGACAGGCGTTATTGGTATTTTTAGGGTGTGTTTTTTTTCGGTGTTATCATTCATCTATCTACACATATGGACATGATGTTAAGCGTTTTTCTTTTTTGTTTTGGCAAAAACCTGCTCACACACCTGCGGCCTTGCTGTCTACGTTGGAGGAGTTATCAGATGAGGCGTTATTAACATTCGAGCACTTTTGTCGGCACACGCCCATGCGATGTAGACAATGGTCAAAATGGTCGACAAATGTTTGACATTTTTGACTATTGTCCACATCCAGTATTGCCGGTGCGAGTTTTAGCGTAGCGAAAAAACAACACAGCTTTTTCCTATGGGGACGATGCCAACATAAACGTGCTATCGCGATCGCCGCTAACGCTATCACGTTGACGGACGGGCGTTTAGAAGGTGTTGTCGCGTCAAGTCGCTTGCCCCGCCTAAGCAGTTGCTCTTCAGGCAGGCATCGTTTACGAATAGAAAAACATAGTAGCGAGTTGCCAAGTGTGCGTGGAATAAGCGACGTGAAACCGGAGCAATGTTTTCGGTTGCGAAGATGTTACAGCGCAATACAAAATGGAAGGCAGGGATTCATGTTCACTCGGTACCAACCACAGCAAGAAGTCCAAGCCCAGATCCGACATTGATGGCGATGGGAATCAGGCTCATCTTCCCCGCTCGGGCCTGGACAGAGATGCGGAACGTCACTCCATAGGCCTTAAATAACGTCCGATGGCTGAGCTCATGAACGTGAGCGTGTCGAAAGTTCCAGCCTCGGCCGAGGGTCGCTTTGGCGTCGTCGATTCTACTGAAGGTGTAACGAGGAACGCATTTGCGACCCCGCGAGTCCCAGTCTAGATTGCAGTCCCAATTCACCACTATACGAACGACTCCGCCCTGAAAGACACGAGCGTACGAAAACAAAGGGGGATACGCTGAAAGTCGACTTGCGATTTGAAGCAGTAACATGGCGACAATGGGCGCGTTTTTATCTGAGCTGTTCCATGTAAAGGAAGCTACGATAACGAGACGTTCATTATTCGCTTACCTATTTATTGCTTATTCATGATAAGAAGCTTGGGACCATCATATTTGACGGGTGACGAAGACCGTCACACCCATGAAGATGTTCTTGTTGTATGCCAATGGCTCTCCCCCAGTTAATCGCTAACGCTAAAGAGTCGGCCTTGATGGCTGAGCAAAGCAAAATAGCCCAAAACAAATCACGTACAAAGCTTATTGCTTGCCTCGTTAATTAATACCATCTCGCCTACAATGTCGGTAGCTTGCCTTTGTAGCGATGCTGTCAAATGAGTTGTCTGTCTGCCCAATGATGTCGCCAATGCGAAACTTAGGACAATGTGGATCGCGCTCCGGGTGGTATATACAGCTTTGGAGATAACTGCGATTTTGTGAATCGGCAATATTTCGCCTGAATGAAAGCGAATAACAAGGTTAGCGTTTCGTATTAACTTTAAAGCTCGTCATTTTTTTCTTTCATCGTTCGTGTGCACTTACAGCTTTAGGCGGAACATTGGAAATTCGACGTAGTTCTTCAAAAGTACAGTAAAGTTCTGCACGTCTCGAAACAGCGGAGTGTTGTTCCGTCTGCAAATTGAACAAAGGCGCACAAAGCAGTTTTAGGTACTGAACAAACATCGTGTAATCATAGGCAAACATGAGGCAGTACTCTCACTCGCAACGTGAGTAAGGGATCAGTACGATAAGATTTCGCCGAAATTGATAGTACTATATATGTCGTAATGTAAGTCCTGGCACAGTCAATATCGTCAGTCGAACACTCACAACGGGCCGACATCGTGCTCCACCGGACACCAGCCGCGAATCTCGCACACGCCTTCACCCGAGAACGCAGGCTCAGAGCTCCAGGGAGGAGAGCCAGTCGCACCTCGATCGGATGCGGTCACCTCGATACCGCTGGGGGGAATGCAACGGCCGGTCTGTTCGCCGTGGCCAAGCAATAGCCTTCGGCCGTCGAAACAGCCCGCATCGGAACGACATCGTGCGTCCTGCCAAAATAGAACTAACTCCTTGGTGTTTCATCACTGCTCAATGACTAAGTTTCTGCTAAACGCATACGCCACCCGAGCGCAATGCTTTACTTCTGCCGCCCGAATTTTTTTGAGCTTTCCCTCAACTGCATCTGGATATGTGGTCGTTCAGTTGTGGCTAACTCGAATAATTGTTTTTGCAGAGGCTTCCGTTCGTGTATGCTAATCTCCGCCTGCCAGCAATATATTCAATATTAAACTCAATATGATCACCTTGATGGTTTCATCGGGGCAGCGACCTGTCCTCTGTGGGGTGATAATCAGATTCGTCGTGATAAAGAAGGCGTCCGATTCCTAAAAGCGAATCACCAATCAAAACATGAGTGAATATAGATGAAAATCTGTCGCAGCACCACGTAATCGCTAAGTGGCTTATTACAAATTATGTCAATATTTGATTCTCGCCATTTTCCGTTATCGTTAACAGCTGTACAATTGTCTCGATTATATCTGTCAGATGCGGCACTAACACTAGGTGGCTGAATAAGGTCAACAACGTCCCACACTCTCCGATAGACTCCGGTGTTCGGCACCGACGGGTCAAAATCGACATCGCGAAGATGCAAAGTTGAAGCGATCCCCTTCACCTGTTCAATCAGTTCAGTCAGGGGTAAGGGTCAGTAAGGGTCAATATATTAGGATGATGTATGCATCTATACAAAGACAAATTTATCGAATATGAAAAGATAACGTCTCTCGATTACCGAGCACACACACACACACGTATATTAGGGGTCATCAAAATTTTCGCTCCTTTCGAATGGCGCACAATCCGAAACTACGCGATACAATTAGTTCATTTTTGGAGTGGGCACACGGCAGGAACATGGCTCCCCGATATCTCGACTTCTTGAAGGGATTGATGAACAAACGGCGTGGCGATCGACAGCACCGAGTGTGATTACTCGACGACAATGCAAGACCTCACCGCACTGCTGAAATTACGGCCCGGATGGAGGGGAACAATATTGAGCTATGGCATCAAGCCCTATATTCTTCTGATTTAAGCCCATATGATTATGGTTGTTTCCATGCGTTCAAAATGGCAATGGGTGGGGGTTCCATATGCAACCGTCGACTCACTCAAAAAAGCAATAGATAAGGAAATTATAAATGGAAATGCGAATGGTAAATATTTGGCTATCTCAAAACTCCCAGAGCGCTGGAATCGGTGTGTCAATAAAGCTGGAGAGTACCTCTAACTCATACCAAAAAGATCTTTGTTCTAACTCATTTAGTTCTATTGGCATTTAAAGAGGCGAAAGTTTGAATGAGACACCCTAATATATATATATATATATATATTATGGAGCGATACCGTTGTATACTGATAGAGAAATACCTTGGTCGTTGTTGCGGAGCTGAACGTGCTGAATTGCTGATAACCTCGCTTGTAGATTATAACGAACCTGTAATTCACACAAGAAATGTTCAATCGTCATGAAAAGTGTGCAATCCGACCCGTGGTACCCGTTGCACAGGACGTGAAATTCATCCGAAGTTTCTTCACCCTCCAGGCTGAGGCAGTGAGCGCACGCTATCTATCTTCAACGTTCATAGGACGTGTCTCCTTTAACCACACGCCTTTTACAATCAATGGCAAACGCTACCTTCGAAGGCCAATCATTGGCAAGGTCAACCACTTACGAGGTAGAGAAGACAACGCGATTGACACAACAATGCTGCTCATAGCGGCTCTTCGAAGCTTCTCCATCAGATTCATTGGCTGCTTGGCTTACCTTCGAATACTTGTACTCTCTAAACAACGGGTGAACACCGCAGAAGTGTTGGCAGAGCGAGAATCACAGACAATTCCAGAGAGAAAAGGTCCAGCTGTGACCCCGGCTACTGACAGCTCACTGGCATTGTTTATGTGGTATCAGTTGATTATGATTGTAGTTCATCGTTTGCGGTTTGTATGACTCTGTTTGAAGCTTAAAATTGACATCCGTTAATAGATTGTCGGTGGCTTCGGCGGAGGCCACAAGGGGAAATGACTGGAACAATGTCAGGGGTCGCTGATTCAAGCCGTCCCATTCTATACATTACACAGGCAACCTTAATTAACAGGTTGTTTTATTTAGAAGAAATCATTCTCGAGGTTCTCGTATGATGCAAACAAACGCAATAGCGCATACATATATATATAAATAAATACCCTCCACGTCGTCTGGTTCTCGTCAATTACGTCAACAGCCGGTGGGCTGTAAGTAAATAAATTCTGCCCATATTCGTGTTGAAGCGCCTTGACAGCGGACGGCAGCCTTCGTATGTAAAACCATTGTCCCAGCCTTGCACATCGTTGTGGAATGCAACAATCGTACCCAGCGTCCTCCCAAACCGTCCGTTTACTTATTAGCGTATTCGTGTTTGAACTATGCGTTGTAATTCAAGTTTTAATTACGGAAAGATACGTTTGAATCGAAATGAAATTGAATTGAAATTACCCCAGAATAGCCCCATGGTGGTATATTCGAGCATCAAACAACCTATGTATATATTGCTGTGTATCAATAAAATACCAGCACATCTCAGGCTAAACATCGTTGTAGGCAATGTAACGACAGTAGAATGAGATGACTATTCTTAAAAGACTCTATTCTCGTGTAACTGAAGAAGACACTATAGTAACTCGAATTTTCGATGTCGATTTACCAGAAATCAACTGTTCTCACCGCTTATCTCTATGCTTGCGAATCGATATTCGATACACGCCTGCCTCTCATGCAGAAGTGGATAAATCATACATAATAGTATACATGCTTCATAGGATATCGCTGAACACGACCCAAGTATGTGTTGACCACTAGCTTGACGACCAATGAAAAAATATTATATTTCACTGAGTTAGTAGTTCAATGCGTTTGATAATTCTTACCTAATGATGGGTAAACTGTTAGATATTTTTCGGTCACATCTAAACGTACGCACCCGACTATATAGGCGAGGATGGCCAGCTGAATGAGACGATGCAGAAGGCCTATTTTCTTGTCGCCGATACTGACAATCTTAAGTGTTTGGTAATCGAGCAGCGCATCCAACATGCGCTTAGAGAAGCCTGGAGAAGCATCGTCACAGGGCATTGTCGGGTATGTTTTCCTGTTGGGACCCATATGACGAGCCGGTAAACGCGAGCTAGTTAAGAAAAAAATAGCAGTGGAACTCTACTTAGCAAAATTGTCCGAAGAGAACACTCCCTTCGGTAAAACCTGCAAAAATGTTTATTATTCATTAAGTTGGGCGGAGACAGTCTATAAACTTGAACACTTTCCTGATGTGGAATATATATATATATGTACTGTACTCGGTTGCAAGAAAATCGTTTCTGAAACCTGCATACAACCCGTGTACTATTTCGTTGGGAGGAGGGCCAAGTCGAAGATCGATAGATAGCTACTACGAGAAACTGTTATCGGTATGGCTGACATCACATTTCAATGGTCACTTTATCGTTGGCTTTGCTGATTGACGTTACGTGTAAGCTTGCGGCGAACGAATTTAACTGCCCGATAGCGACAAGCAAGGCCGCTGACACCTGTCTCTCTCTCTCTCACTCTCTCTCTCCTTAAGATTCCTATTGGAGACGTAAAGCGTAAACCTTGGCAAAAAAATTAGGTATCATATCGAGAAATAACTGTCCGAAGCTAACCTGCAGCGCCTATCGGCCCCACAGGTGACGAAGCATGACGCTCCCTGCCAATCATAGCATCGCACCAGATACTCGCTAAGGAGGCTGCTTTCGCCGGCTACGGCACCTGCCTGACGAAGGCACTCCACGGTGCCGATTTGAGATCAAGGGGGACCCTTCACTAGGAGACCTCCACGAAGCAAGACGGCTCCGTCTCTTTTTGGTAACAGCTTGTATTAGGGCGGAAGTAGCACTAGGGTATCCTCATGCGACTGTGGTACACATATCCGACACAATATGATCGACAAAGCTGCTCCAAACGATAGCTGATATCTTCGCCACTAATCGATACACCAACTTAGCTACACGTTGATACATATATCCTTATGCTCGATGTATTATATGTGTGATAGTTATATGCGATGCGCAGAACTCGAGAGTACAACAACGCGAACATGTGGCTGTGATGAGCACAGATACAGTGCGAGTGCACCTATGGCATTACTAAAGGTAGAGCCGATATCTTGACACTAGCACGAACGGTACCTGCCGTACTGGCTGTGTATAATAATGGATAATCTCTTTGTGGTACTTGCAGGGCGCTGATCTAAGACTCTTACTCCTTTTCGCCTCGTGAGCGCATTGGTCCCATTCGTCGAAAGCTTGAGGAGGAAAGCTCTTCCCAGCTGACACATGGGAATTCACGCATATGCAAGTACACAATACACCGAGCATAAGGTCGTAGTGCACAGATGGCCGCATCGGCGCATCGACTGCTGTGCGAGAGACTCGGCTGTGGCCAGCGTAAACTTTGACACCACAGTATAAGAGTCAGTCATAGGGCCATGACCCGACAGGGGGACTGGCATCATCAACGGCTTGCAGCAGAGCCGCCACCGGAGTTTCACCAGCATTAAATTGTCAATGGGTACTCACGCGACACGATAGATGTCAGACGCTAGCGGTTTGATGGTCGGTCGGGTGCGTCCCGAAAATCATACACCTCAAACAGCGTGCTGCGACATGCTGAATATGCAACGGTGTTGATCGGAACATCAGTGAAGCCATACTTAGCGGCGTTCGTGTGCTAGCAACATCTCCAAGGGCTGGCCCCGGGCCGAGCGTTTTGCGAACGGTGACGTCGTCATCAGCGACAGCGGCCAACATCAGAAGAGAGGGAACCACCTCTTTTACCTACTGTTCAGTGGAAACAACTCGACTCGACTTCTGACTTAGAGATGAAAGAGATGAGGCAGTGACCTCTCCTCGATGCTCGCCCCGTACACCGAGCCACCCTCCTTCGAAGACTGGACCGGCGTGCTGGTCTGATTTTCGATGCGATGGGTAGCTCTAGGTGTTGGCCAGTGTTGCGCTACCTTACCTTCTTACCTGTTTAAAGGCGCCAAGCGCCGCCCGTATGGAAGCCAAGATGAACTGCTCTGTTCCCACTACAAGAGCTCAACAGGCGGATGAAGAGAGATGACGATGTACGATGACAGTGCTACGACTCCGGTGGCCTAATTACTACGGGTTGGGCTATCATACGACCGCTTTGCGGCGACTATTTTGGTACATGTGTACAAACGGTAGATAGATAAATAGATCGAGAGATGGAGATCACGAACGCTGCCAGACGAACTGCTCGGCTCAGTTGACTAATTCGTATATTGCCACGGTATGTGCCAAATGAAACATCGTTCAGTCAGCTAATCGGCTGGTACAAGGTACACTATAGTAGCACTAGATATCAAGTTAACTATTATGTTTGGCTAACAAGAGGGCTAGTAACTCAATTGAGGGTGAGACTTTTCGAGGACCATATCCATTATTCGAAAGGATGTTTCCGTCACATCCGTAGACGACTGCATAAACATTCGAACGATTTAACGCCACTGTCGTACGGTTGGCATTTGTCTACTCTTCGCACCTATGTAACTGACGTTAGGCTAAGCTATAATGCCACGTCGAGCTGCTGCGCCTTCGCTGAAACAACGCTAGCTACTGGTGCTAATCAGGGGACTATTGTCTGATCAGAGATTGGCAGCCTCTCTACGAATATTTCATGCTCTGAAGTTTTCAATCCTTTTTGATGAAAAGCTCAATCTGCCTAAGAAACACGCAACGTTTTTACGTTAAAGAAACGTTTTTTTTTGCTCTGTAATCCCGCCAACTCAGAACACCTGGGCAGATATTCGCCTCAGTGACTTTATATGTATATATGCAAATTCATATTATATAACCACTTTAAATATGTCGAAATTCCTAATTACACACCAGCTGAAAAATTATCTGATTTTATCGTTGTTGTCGACGTTGATCATAATTTGGAAGAATATCTTCATACTCTTTATTGCCATACTCCCAGAAATACATTTTTCCAATAGATAGTATACCAGACAATCAACGAACTACTGTCACCATAAAAATGACGACATTCGAGCCATGCATCAAATTCAACGGATTCTCCTTTATTTACCGCTTAGTTATTAGTTTATATATATATATATATATATATATATATATATATATATATATATATATATATACACATTGTGTTTATCATTGCATATTTTTATTGTAAGCAATTCCTTTTGTGCGAGCTGATCAACTTCCACATTAACTTCGTCTTAACCTTCGATATCAATGTCATTAAACATAAACTCAACTGGCTTTTAATGATAACGGTCTCGGTTGCTCGCTCACAAGAAGCCCTCGTAAGAGACACGCATGAGAGTAAAATCGATCATCTCAGTAATATTCTCAAGCGGCAAAGTCACAGCCAATCGGGCAGTCTTCAAATGGTTTGCTCCGCTAACTTTGCCTGATGCCAAACTACAGGGAAGACTATCCCAATGAAATCTACCCCTGTGCGCCTCTCATCGAAAGGAGACTCTTCCTCGTCAATAATTACGCTACCGTAGATTATTACGCCTCAAAAAGAAGATGCACAAATTATAAAATTGGAATAATACTATTGCTTAGAATGATGATGATGAGATATTAAACGCAGTTTAGTATGATCATTTTATCGGGTGAATAATTACAGTACTTTGGATCCTCCCAAGTATATGTATATATATATATATATATATATATATGATTCGCAATGAACAAACCTGCACCTTGATTAATTCATTGATCAGGTGTTTGTGTTGCTGATCACGCGATTATTATAATTACCCAATACAAATTATCGATTCGAGATTCAGGACCATAACACGATGGTGGCCAATAAACAATGAGAATGTTTAGCAACTTAATTTTGTCATCGCTAATGACATTGGTTTGTCACTGAAGCGATATCGCATAGCGAGTCGAACGTGTCCGCGTTGTGCCTATCCGAGATGCCACATTATTCGGCATCAGGGTCAACTCAGTGTGGTTAAAATCAGCATCAAATAATCACGGTCAACCTTCATAATTTTACAATGCATACAGACAACTCACTATTAGAAGCGTTCGCGGGTGGTACGATATGGTCGAACGGCGCCACATGCAAAATCAGTGATTGAGCGCAATACGACTGATCCATACAAAAAGCATGCTTGACACCGTCCATGGGTGATGCTTGGACCTATGATTGTGATTTAACTATAACTTACTACTGGGAACATTACTAATGACAATTGCACCCAATGACACAATCGCAGTCCCCCGAGTGCTCTCACCCTTGAAACAAATGGGTGGTGATTGCACTAGGGGGGAATTGCCGACATTCAGACCAGATGCAGAGGCCGCCGTCTCCGCCGACAACAACAAAATTGCAGGGCGTCGAGCCTGTGATCCTCTGTCCAGGATCGGCTTGTCAGATACTCCACCAGCTACCGGCGTCATAGAGACCCACAGGGCGAATCTGTGCTAATGCTGCAGACTTTCTCTACGAGCTTCGTTGATTATTTCGTGCTAATTTGTCACCGCTCGCCACAACGCTGATCGCTGACCGTTGATTCGATATCTTCATCGTTCTTCTCTTCCTATTTAATTAGCTCAATATAGTTTCGTAAATTGCATCCGTTATATTAGCTCGTAGCCGATTACGAAACAGGCGGATAGATTGTCAATTTCTTTGGTGGTCTAGTTGTGAGCAACGGTTAACTGTACTCGGCAAGTTACAGTGACCAATCCGGGTGCGCCGTCATCGCGTACCCGGATAGGCACGTCTGACCCTGACCGCCATTGGGCAATACTTGATCGTGTGGGCGTAATCGCCACCCCCGTTGTTACAAATAGGACAGTTGTATTCGCGCAACACGGGACAGGAGACCTTGCCATCGTCCGAACGTAGGGAGTGACTCTGATAGACATCCGCTGGATCACCGTTTGACTGGCAGAAGCGACAGAATCCAAGCTGCGAAGTCGCTACCGGGATGACGCGAGGCTTCAGCTCCTCCTTGGCCTGCCGATCAAAGAACAAGCGCACGAACAACGAAGAAGAATTTTTAGCAAGATATATGTGCCTGACGAAACCAAACCCCTAATCTAGCCCTCTAGTTGCCACTTTAGTGGGCAGCCTGAAGCAGCCAGGCGAACGAACATATTTCAGATAAACAATCGCAACTAGCTCCACGTTCATTAGAATCAAATTAGACAGAAACGCAATGATCTACGACTCAGGTGGCCCGCCGTTAAAAACCTATGGAGGGAGACTGGCTATTTTCGTGGAGCCCTTCCCGATGTCCCTTTATCTGTGACATAAGCAGAACATCAGTCCCTCTGAACTGCAAAAGAGGATTGAAGATCCCTATAAAATGTAAAGTAACAGGTTCGGCAAATTGTTCGAAGAAGCAGTTTCCACTGGGCCTATTCCGCCCTTGTATTTTAACAAGAGATCCTCAGTAATACCTAAGGTTAAGAGCTAAGGCCTGTCAGATAAGGGAACAGATGAGGGTCAGCTCGAAAAAAAAGATATTCCTCAGGTTGAGAGAGAGAGAGAGAGAAAAATCTCATATCGTCAATATATTGTATCCCTTCATCAACAAACATCGGATTATCGTGGCTCTTATACAATGAATACTAATAATGGTCGCCGTCTTCCTTGCCAATTGTGTCTAAAAACACAGTATATATGCGAGGGTAATACTGTACCTGATGTACCCTGATACAATTCATGAGAAAAAAACATCTGAACTTTTTTATCCAAATAATTATGGCCCATTTCTCAATGCTCGTTTCGTGGTCAACCCGAACCTTCGCTTCGACTGTTTCGTTGTAATTCGCCATAATCTCACCTAATCGCCTCTGACTAACCTTGGCAATCAACTCCTCGTTGCAACAAGCGCAAGTGAGTTTTAGGTCCGGGCTGGCACAGCAGCCAGTCAACGTGGTGGTGTACGTCTTCGGTGGTCGAGGCGCGCGATTTCGAGGCTGCCCGTGCTGTTGTTGCTGCTGCTGTTGCTGCCTAAAAGGTCGGAGGTTCCTCTGCACGACGGCGGTCCATCCTGTTCGTGACGTGGGTGGTAGCCCCGTAGAGTCCGTTGATCCAGATGAATCCAAGTCTGCAATGAATCACAGTCTCTATTTAAATTCTTCACCTATATTCGACAATATGCATATAGTCAAAGTATTGCAGATTGGAATTATCCTCTTTACTTGCATACACGAAATTCTACGAAACGGTGAAAGCGCTGATCTGATCAACTATTTGTGCATTGTCTGAAAATGACGAAAATAATCGAGTCAACAGATTACCAACTGTTTAGAAAAGCTACCGATTTTCTAAAAAGTTGACAATGCAGGTCATCTAAGGTCGTAATCACCGATCTGCAATTTATGTCATACTTTCTCTCTAGTGGAATCAACCGACGCGGACGTGTCCTGAGCCGCTCAATAAGATCACGACCATGAAATAATCTAATGACCCGCGAAATTGGCGAAACTTCTTTTCAATTCTAAACGTCCCAAAATTACTCAAACAAATCCCCTAATAGACAAAACGTTCAACGCAAAGAGGCTCAATATGAGAGCAATCCCTATAAGCTGATATTGTTCATCTACGGTGCACATTGCATGAGACTGATCGTTCTTCATATTGTAGAGTAGTAAGAACTAGGTATCATTTGAATACGTGGCAAACGCTGTGAAGACCGCCCAGCGATTTCATTCATGACTCCCTACCGTTCAGACGGACCGAATTTCCCCAATTCTCGTATTGCCGAATTTAGAAACGAAACGTGCGACTAGATGATTTGTGGCGTGCTCATCATCGATGTTCAACGTGCTTTTTCCTTTTACAGATTTGATGACAATAATGTTTCTGTTATGCTTATGGGGCAACACTTACGTCCATCCTTGCTGAGGTCCGTCGATCTAATATTGCTTGCTTTGATCGATTGCATGCGGTGGTTGTTACTGTTGTCGTTGTTGCTATTATTTCCGTTACTGTTACGGCGAAGTCGCTGAGCGAATTGGCGCAATTTGTCGATTTGACCTGCCAGGTCGACATCCTCCAATGTTGATAGCCCGTCATTCTGTGCGTTCAGTCGAAGGCCTTGTAGAGAGTTCTCGCTTTGCTGCGAGATCCAGGGGAATCTCGATCCGGGACGAGGAGCCCTATAAACACTCCTCGGTAGGACTTTGATTCCGGCAGCAATCGGCAGTGCTGCTTGAGGCGTATGAGCGACTGGCCGTAGACAGAAACATCGGTGATTAGTAATGGCATATGGAGGATCATGTTCAGCAGAAAATTATTGGACCAATGATCATGAGCAAGAGCCCTGGCCTAAGTGTTCTAAGTTTTGAATGAAAATAATGTTTAATTTGATTGTGGTCTGTTACACATACCTATTTCATTAACTTCACAATTTGTGCTGATTAATTCATTGCGCGCCTTCTAATACAACAAAAAAAATAGACCACCAGAATGGTGTATAGCTGCTCTTAAATCAAATATGTGTTATAATAATAACATATAAAAACACCCTTGTCTATGGTGAACAATGGCTCACAAACAGAACAACGCAGCAACCTTGAGGCTTCAATGTTTGATGAGCATTTCCGACACACTATATGCATACATATGCATTGTGCCTTGTTAACATGTGAGGCTTTTAAGGTATATTAATACAAAAGCTATATATGATATATGTGTAACCCTGCAACCACTGTTAAGTAATGCTCTCACCACTATTCTGAGCGAAGCTGAACGCTGATTCGGTTTTCATTGGCGGCTGAGTTCTTGTGCTGGGCTGTTGCAGGTGCTCTACCGTGTGATACCCAATATAAGGGAATCGCGTCTCTCCTGAATCTGCAAGTGAGAGACAGCGTTATTAATCGAATCGTATTCTTGCTGAGGTGAGTTGAGAGTTGAGGCCGATCCCCACTGAGTAAGGGATCGGCGCACAGAGGCTCGTTGAGGACACTAGCTCCTAGTCGCTCTGTCGCTTGGGACTTTGACGATGCCGTTAGTCGTCGTCGAACCCGGCAACACTTGTTACGCACAGGTGGGAACATCCGGAGAAACTTTCTTAATGAATGTCCGACTGGTGCCATTGATTCTGAGGCGGACAGCGCGCAACAATGTGTACTAAATGTACTGCCTCGACGTGTGAAGTCCCTGCCGCTCATACGACCGCCACTTAGCGTTCCAAGGCGATCAAAGATAGGAACACGAACTATTCACTTGACCTATTGAAAACCAGCTAGACGGCGACTTTTTGGTCAGTCCATACGCGCACCTACTGGCTAAGTCTGCTTATTCATCTACGTTATTTACTGGCAGACTACAGATTCACTGCAGAACAAATCCAAACCTCCAATGTGTACATTACAGATAAAATTGCACCCCGGGTCTGGTACTGTGTGTTACATGGACATGCGATAACTTTGCAACCTGATGGTATCTCGAATAAGCAACTTCTATCGCTATCAAAAGCGGGACGAACAGCCTTGCTAAACAGGATGAATGACATTCTGGGCAGTGGTGAATTCCCGGATGAGTGGAAGGTAGGAGAAGGAATAGAACAGCGCTACTCAAGCCAGGGCGCAGCAGACCGGCTCATACCTCATTATTGGCAAAATGTCTCACGCTGGAAAGGTACTCGATCGAATGCTGCTTACCCATCTTTTGGATTCACAAGAAGCCAAGTACATCCTGACAGATAATATGTCAGCCTACCGACAACTTCCGTCGGCACAGGACAATGTTCTGTATCTCACTACTGATGATTAAGTGGCAAAACCGAGTAAAGGGCATGGTACTTGCCTTGTTCTTTGCCGTCGAAGGAACATACAACTCATTGGGGAATTCGGTTGCAAAAAGGCACTGAACAACGATGGGATCGTTAAGTGCGGAAAGTTTCACAAGCTGGTGATATGCGACCGCAAATTATGATGGAGTTCGAAACGATTTGTTCGAAGCGATATCGTGCCTGACCGCTGATGGAGTTCGAAGCGATTTGAGACTAGCGGGGAACAGGGATGTTCCTCGCGGGGGGGGAGATGTTATTCTCTGTTGTGTTTGTGATGTCGATTGCAACTGTGGGCCCGGCAATCATTGTTGACTTTCACAATACTGTGATGACGGGGCACTATGGATTCGTCTAGCAGGAGGGACGGTCAACCCGATTTCAATGTTATCAATGCAAACCTGCTTATCATCCATAGTTACAAGACTGAGTGATCTGTGTCTCAAGATTGAACTAAGCAATACCAAACACATGACGTTCAACAGGAGGAGAGGGCAGCAATTCAATATTGCTTCCCAAGGTCTGACAATACAGCAAGTCAACTGCGCGAAGTCTCTCGGTATGCTGCTTCCAGATAACGGGAAATGGAATATGCGTCGTTGAAGCAATTGAGGCGCATGGGGCTAAGATGAATAACCTACTTAGAAACATCAGCGGAGACACAGGGGGGGTGTCACCTAGAGTTGCCATGTGCACAATGAAGGCCCATTTATGCACGAAGATTGACTACAGTTTGGAATTTATGAGAACCTTGACAAGGCTTGAGCTCAGGAAGTTAGACTCGTGTATGGCCCGATGTGAATGTGTAATAATACCGTCTGATATACGGATGGACTTCGTGCTAATGCGAAGAAGAAGGAGCAAGATGCCATTGTCCTCAAATCTCTCACGGAGAGTCATCTCTGGCCATTAGCTGATGGGTAGTGCTCTATTTCACTGACGGATCCCTGAGCGCGCTACACGCGCGAGCTGGCATCTAACACTCAAGGATAGACATTAGCAACTGCAGGAGCTCGACTGCAGCGGAATTGGTTGGATCGTTGCTAAGTGAAATCTGCCAACAGACTGACAGACGCGTCGTCATTCTGTGAGATTCACAAACTGCTCTGAACACCAGTTTGACCAGTTAACCCCGCTCGTCCCCACACATGACCGATAAAATTGTGTCGTGTCTGGGGCTCATCAAACGGTCTGTATTACTTCAGTGGATCCCAGCGCATGTGAATAAAGTTGGTGCAACCTAAACAGGCCTGCATAGGAGTGGGAGTGTGCACAAACAGATTGATTTATGTCAGTGCCCCGCGAAGAACGATGGTGACTGTTCACACACTAAGATGTGGCAAAGGCTCTAACTAATAGTACGCTATTCCACATAAAAGCACTGACTGATGCCTTATGTATGCTCTGCCTATGATAATGTCATCCAGGTGTTAGAGATATGTAAGAAGTTTGAGTCACACAGAGAGGAATGGTGACAGGATGTAAACAACAACCCGGGACGAACGAAGCTGAGCTGTGGCGTCAGGATCCAATCGAAATACAGGTAACTTCTCGTTAGGTTTATTAAGCAGTGTAACCTGAAGCTGATGTACCATGCGGTCGAATATCAGCAGGGAAGTACAGGTGTGTCGATGAATGCTTATTGATGGAAGTTGTTATTGTGAATGGGTGGTCTCTGATTAGAGACCAATGATAGTTAAATGGAACTCAATAAAAAAAAAACTTTTGCAACGACATACCCATATGCCACACCATGCTCCCGAGGGGTTCGCCTGTAATCCCCAGCACGAACCACAAGGATGCCAATGTCACGCACCACGCAACCGAATGCCGTACCGCAATTGATATCAATTGATAACACGAAATATCTGTACGAGTCCGTACACACAACTAGCTGAGATATCGAAGAGATGGCACAACGCGGTCAAGCAGCAGGGTCACATCAATCAAGGTTAAAAGGCTCTCTGCGCAGAAAGCTCGCTTCACTCGACGTTTGTACGAATATACAGACGGTGCATTTTTGATACACGCTACAGCAGAGCATGTCATGCACTGGACCTTGCCGCGCATGAAGTTCTACCTCTCACCTTGGCGTGCGAGCAGACGGCCTCAGAGTCCTCTACGAACACGAAACAGAAACAATGGATGTATGTAACGTCTCGATGTTTGCTAAACTTGGCCGAGATGCATACGTGTCACGGCTAGTCATGCAGCTCTCACTGAGTGACTGTGCGTGTTAAACAGTGATGTTGACCAATCCGGCATGTTCTTACGTATTGCGCACGTCAGTTTAGCACTGTAATCGCGCGTGGCCGGTACTTGCGTGTGGAGAGGAACATCAGCCCTGTCGTGATAATGTGTGTATATATATATATATATATATATATATATATATATATATATATATATATATATATATATAAATATATATATATACATATATATGATTTGCTAATATATTGGCGCCACGAAAACATACATTATTGGATTTTAAATGCGCAATGGCTATGCTAATTTCTATATTGAACTTTCAGCACACTTCCTTAGAAGGAACAGGGAGGTAATTTCTGCAAATGCCGCTTGTGAGCATCGCCTCAGTGTTTCGGCAGACATTCGATCTCCGTCACTGTGTTGAAGGGTTGTTATAGTCAATAAAAATAACACAATTTTGCATTTGTTCTACTATTTATTTTTGTCTTCGACGATGGGCAGACTTTCTCTTCGAACGTGGGACTGCGCTGCTCGTACTGGTCACCGATTTTACGCCACCTCGATGAGCGCCACATTTTTCCGAGAGATGGCAATGTTTGCACCTATCAAGGGTCAATTGGAACGGTTATGTCCTAACGCACAATTCGCGCTACGTAATTGATGTGCTAATTGACATCTGCCGACCTCGTCATTTGAGGCAATTAGAATTATCTTCGTATACGCAACTCCCTTACAGTGATTTCTGTTCTTTGACAATATAAAGCCGATCGATGTTAAACCCGGTTCACCATTAACGGCCATTCCGCCCCGACGCCATTTCTGACGGTACATTTTATCAATACATTTAAAAAATAATAATAGTAGATGTGATAAGAGCACGATTGTTGCACCTTTTCGGATTGTCACATAGCTAATCAAGAGGATTTATATTTTCCAATTTCACGCGTAGACCAATGTCACTATAGCCTAAATCTCCATTTCGGATCTATAGAACTATGATTTCGAATGAACGTCTATACATGAGCAGCACCAGATTTGCCTCGAACGAATCGCACCCGTACATGCGTATCGCAACCGATAATGAGTGACAGTGGCAGCTACACCCTTAGTACTATAACGCAGAGAATTCGGTCTTGTGAGTAAAATGTCGATAAAATCGAGAGTATCCGATGCGGGCACAAACTAGAGCACCTCGCACAACATTTGCACAAATGTACCCTATATTAAATATAGCCTAAATCATACAAATGCCAATTTCCTGTCTTTTTTTTCTTATATATCCCAGCCGTAACGTTAGTCCGTTCGAATTCTTACGTTGGACAATGATCCCAGGTCTGTTTTACGCATCGCTGGCAGACAGAGCAATGTCTTGTGGGAGCGTGATTCTTTGAAGGACAGATCCCGCAATCTGTGCAGTGCGTGTTCACGCTGTGTACCCATCGGGAGCACTCCGCGCAGTATCTGGTCCAGAAATGTGAAGAAACAGGAGAAAGCGAAATGGGGATATCTTGAAAGGCCACGTCTTCATCTAACTCGTCTTTTTCATACGTGTACTAAGATTGTAAACAGAATCCAAGCTACATCTAACGCGCACTCCCCTGTGTTGTTGTTATTATTATCATGCATAGGGCTGTGTCGTTGGCGGTCACGTTGAGTCAATGAACATGGTGAATGAACTTTCAGCTGAACCTTTTCGGCATCTGTCAGTCACTAAGTGTCCGGCAAATTGTTACTCACTATGAGTAGGCGTATTATAATATTATATGATAGAAAGAAAAGGCTTAATTAGATAAACACACGAACTAGAACTGCATGTGAGTACTCTTTTACAAAATAGACAATATATCCCCCTAAATAGACAATTAGGGGGATCATTTCAACAATTCGTAATTTCGTGTCTCCTGTCATTTTACTTGACTACCATTGTTCTGATTGTACAAAGCTGAGGCAAAATAATTCAGATTTTATCTAGTAGTTCTCATTAGCGACAACACGCTCAAACCGTACTTGTACGACGGCGCTGGCAGGGGTATGCGGTTGAGAGGTACGTCGGTGAAAATCCTTACGGGACTCGAATCGTCTTTCATCTTTCTTTGGTTGCGGTACCGAACGGCGAGATCGCACATCGCCAGCGAGGGAAAGTGTACACGTATCTGATTGAATGAATGTTAGATCTGGTTAGTGCTATCATCGTAAAGAAAACACCGTTTTTAGTTCGCCTCGTACACATCACGTGGCTACATTGATCAACTGAAGCTACCTCAAAGTTTTTGTGCCAAGTGAACATGATTCGTTCAACATGATTGTTAATGAGTATGATTAATTACGTTTGGTAGTGCAAATATGGCTCGATCTAGCAAACGAATGTCATAACTTGATCAATTCATATAGCTAGTCAGTCATAGAGTCTCAGTTAGCCATAGAGTACCTGCGATTCATTGAAGTATGGGAACACAAGCACCGTGTTCCAGTCCCCGTGTTTCGTTAACTGCTTTAGCGTAGTCGACAGTGGTGAAAGCAATGCACCGAATGGAGGGTCCACCACAACCAGAGCGGAACCGAGGCGTTCCTCGCAATCTCTTGGGTTGTGTGGTTGACAAACATCCATTGAAGCCAACGTCCGCGGGAACTCCGATCCCGGCTTCCTATTAACCCTGTCAGTGGACGTTCCCTCCTTCTCAGCTTTGGTCAGCGTCTCTTTAGCTGGTAGAGGAGCGAGCAGTTCGGCCTTGGAATCATCGGCACCAATTTCTATGGGGGTACTTTTGCAACGCCGTTTCTTTGATGGCCCTCCTGCCTGAGCTGACTGTGTCCCCTGTGTCGTGTCCTCAGTTAGACTAGACACT
Source organism: Stratiolaelaps scimitus (assembly GCA_019614645.1). Classification (NCBI taxonomy): domain Eukaryota; kingdom Metazoa; phylum Arthropoda; class Arachnida; order Mesostigmata; family Laelapidae; genus Stratiolaelaps; species Stratiolaelaps scimitus. Next base: position 682,530 of record JABWDB010000054.1, read on the forward strand.
TCGGTTCTTTTGCATCCTCGTAATGATCTTTTCGGACGGTGCAAACTGATCTTCCGTTTAGCCAAGTGCGTTTTTTCTAGATCTAAATTCCTTCGAAGGGCTACACTTTGAGCCTCGGACGACTCCAGCTGGGCATCGGCCATAGCTTGAGATTCCTCTACAAACTTCCACAAGGTGCTGCGGTCGTCGTCACGAAATGCGAGCCCGTTGAACATGTTGAACCAAGTGAACACGTCAGACGGGTAAAAAGCTTCCAACCGTCGGTCGATATCAGCCAAGTGACAGTTTACGCCAAGAGGGCGGAGGCGCTCGAATATCGATGGTGTGCCCAGACATAACACCTGAACGAGGCAATACAGTGATACCAATCTCAAATCAGGTAAGTTATTTATAGTTAAGTACTAATTTATAACGCGTGGTATATAAGCGCCAAATTGTTTTAGATTGAGCCTTTAGGTTTCCGTCAATTTTATTTATATAGTAAGTCGGCAAGTGTGATAAGCCTTATTCGCCTGTGGCAATACAGTAGGCATAGCCAATTATTTTGTTAATAGGCAATTAGCAGAACGAGATGAGTGGTAAGTTTGCAATGGGACTCGAATAAAAGTGGTCCAAATGACTTCAGAAGCAAAAAAAGAACACCCAGAACTTTTTGCCACACCCTGTATGTAAAACGACGCCTTGCAATTAATCTCGAGCTTTTCCGAGCTGCATTATTGAAAGTTCACCTGTCACCAAAGGCATTTTTAAAGTATAATATATAATTAGCCAATGACGACCGGAATCAAATTTAATTCAAGGTTTTTCTTCATTAACCACTTTTTACCTTTTACTAATTACAACTACCTTATCAAATTTGGATGCAAGTCGCACAATAAATTCCAACGTATCCTCATCGAAGTGATACTGCGCGTGGCCCTTGTTGCTAGAGAACTGCGCCAAGAAAGCTGATGGCGCCTCCGCTTCAGATGGGCTGACGACTCGCAAATTGTGATGAGAGCACGCTAAAAAAAAAGTAGATCAACAAATAGCTGCAGTGTAGCTCAACCGCAATTTACTTCTCCAACTATATTATGTGCGGGTACATAATTTAACAAGAGGGGTGTGCACACGCTCTTTCGCCAAAGACACAAACGAATTGAGAATTGAACTCGAGAACACACTCCGTTCGATTATACGCTCGTTACTGTGAGCAGTGCAATGTCAGCAGTGCTCTCGCGCCGTGACCTCTCGGTGGCTTCGTTCATTGAGTTATCAGGTATCTGTCCGTTCATTCGTGCAACACAATGATTTGCCAGCACGCAGTTCAAAGGACGCTTGCGAGCTTTCAAAGCTTGTTCGATACCTCTACCAAGAACTCGTGTATTGCGAGGTGACAGTAGAGTATACCGACCTTTGTCGGCGCGGGAATAAATACGGCAGCACTCCGAGCAGAATTGCGAGCCTTCCGACACCTGCGGAGGCCTGCGATGTTCCTCTCTTGGAACGTGGCGTTTCCGGAGCTCGCGCCACGTCTTGAATTTCTGCCGAGTGTCTAACCCGACGTAAAGTGGGCACAACTTCCGATCTCTGCGAATAGTTCATTAAGGCATGAAGCAATACGACACATGGCAAGCCACCTGTTATATATACATAGTTTCATTACGTTTCTAATATTAAATCGTACGCATGAATAGGATAGATACCGAGGCACGATGTCTAGCTCTGCTGTCACTCATCAATATCGCTAGGGACCATCATCACTAATTTTTGGAATATGTTAATTCACCAAGGGTAAAATCGTCGAGTTCGGACCATAGCCTATCCTAAAAAGAGAGCAAAACTTTTCGTGGTACAGCAAAAAAAAATATATGACGTCAGGCAGAATACTTTTTTGTATTTCTCTAATGTACTTATGTATCTATATATATATACTATATTAGCTAATTAACCTGCAAGCGGAGCAAGCAAAGAAACGCTTCCCTACTCGATCGAAGAGCAACGCCGGCCCATGGGAACAGGCGGGATTCTTGTCGCGATCGCTTTCAACCACCGTAACATACTCGACAAGCGGCATCTCTGAAATATCTTCCGGCAGGGGCCTGGCGGCGCGTCAAGGTTTTAATGAATTCCCCGATGCCTGCACGATTGGTCGCGGAAGAGGACGAGCAAATATGTTACATCCATTAATTAGACTACCGATAAAAATCGCCCCCTGACAACCTCAGAGAACTAAAAGAAAAGCCACATCACCGAAAAGCGGGACATGTATCGTCTGTTCTAAGGTTTCGGTTTCAAAAGCATTTGCATTGTCCAGAATTCTACAAAGAAGAAGACTTTTATACAGAAGTCTACAATATTTGGCCATCTTGTCAAATGACGATGCTTCGCATCAGGTGATCACCATTGAGAAGAAATTTCCGATATAGCAGTGGCCCATAAACTGTGCAGAAGGACGAGTTGTTGGGGACATTTTCCCATTTAGATAACCGAGGGCGCCATGTGTAAGTGAAAAAACAACAGCTGACCACTCGATCGCGGGAAAGAATCACCTTCACTCTATTGTGATCGCGAAACCAATCGCTCCGAGAAATAAACGTGTAATCTCACGTTAAATGATTGAACCAATCGTTCGACATAGCACTGTCACTTTAAAACTGTTAATTATGTTGAAATTAACGCACAGCAGCGCAGATGCCTGCCTTCGAACATGTCAAATAGAAAACCACGTGCAAATTCAAATTGACCGCGCAAATTTGTCCGTTGAATAAGACGTTACACATCACGTCTCACCGATGGCAATACCTTGCATCAACTTTAAGATATTCGGTTGGCTGAGTAGGGTAGATCTATTTTTCGTGTTACTGGCTGCCCTATGGATGAGACTCGAGAACTATCGAGTTAAGAATCGACATACGCTCAGATATTAGTCGGATAAATAGAACAATTTTCACGGCTGTCATTGTTTGTCGTCTGCTTTAAATGGGTAATTGACCTAAACCTTCTTCAGGTTGTCGGTAGGTTCTCTGTTTTTCAAAGGAAATTTCTATTGTGGGTGAGCCTATTATCTTTCATACAATCACACAATTGCACGCTTGTGGAACAACATACGGAACGTGACGGGAATTCGTTTCGATAATTTGCTAGGCGTTAAAATACCCTCGATTTTTTTTACACAGCTACAACCCACTACAATTAAGACAGCAATTAGCAGTACGTATTATCGCTGGTTTTCAGCTAGCAATCGTGAACATTTGTTTGAATTTAGCCAATAAACTCTTATCCACCTCAGATTTCCTATCTACTCGGGGTCAGGAAATTTAAAACAAACCGCATTGGGCAATCACACAACGCTAACGGAAGATTGCCATTTGAATTGATGATTAGATCTTTTAAAAATGAACCACTTCTCTAGTCATGTTTATGTTACGCGTCTGATACCCGATCTTGTTTTTTGTGAGCTGTTCAAATACACACATCTCGTTGGCCATGCTATCAGGGGCTGTTTACAAACAATGGTTCTGTCTACAAGAAGCAAGAGAATGTCAATTGCCGGAGGATGATTCATTCATTCGTTCAGCTCTTATCCTCGACTCGAATTGAGAGAGTGGTGCTAGTTTTGGTCGAGGAAGCGCCGACCAAGAGGACAGTGCCAGTCTACGAGATACCGTGCCGGTGGATTAATCCATTGCCCCACCGCCGCAGATGAACGTTTCTGTGTTTATAGTCGGGTGTTGTTTTTGTTAATGCTGCGCTGGCTTAGAAAGCCGGTGAAGTACGTTGGAGAGCGAGAAGTTTGACACGTTGTCATTAACATCGATAAGTTGGCGACATAACCTGCGCGTACGTGATGGCTTAAGTACTAGATTTATAGATCGTCCAATATGCATATCAAGATATTTGTTTAACGTTTGATAAGTCAGTCTAACGTCGCTGTGCTATCAGTGTTTTGAGAAGAATTTCATGAATAACATCATGTTTTTTGTGATTGGGTTGTATTAGGTAAATTGGCATTCGAATGCCAACTACGAGCCCTAGAAATATTTCTCTATCTAATTAATGTACACCAGGATAATCGTCTTGATTATATGGTGAATTGCGGAAGACGTAGGTTCGTTTTCTCTCAAATCCGGCAATTACCGGTTCGACTAAATGTTTGCTGAATAATTAAACTCAAATACGTATTTGAATATATTGGCAATGTTGCTTATGCTTTTTTTTGCCAGTGATTCCCAGTTCGCGACAACAGCAATAGTGGTCTTTGAGCCATTGGCTGCAAGAAATCCCACTGTGAGATAGCAACAAGTCTTCGGTATATGAACTTAGTTCCTAATTAACTGACCAAAACACCTCGACACAATATTTGGCGTATGAGCCTGCTCAGAATCAGCTTTCGAGATCTATAGCAGAGGATGGATCATCCGTTAGGTACCAACGCCAGTTTTTGAGTTCCCATAATTTCGGGATACGATTTTGCTGCAGTAAATTAAATAGTTGGGCAGCATTGTAGTTTCCAGTTCCTAGGATATTTGTACGGTTTAACTTCTGTGCTGTCAAATTTCGTATTGTGCCTTCGAATACAAGGGCATGCATGAGAAGCAGTTTAAGCGCAACTGAGCTAGCGGCTGCAGCTGAATATACCTGGAAATTGTAATGGGTTATTCATTCGTCACACGAATGCAGGCGTGGCATTGTCTCTGGTGACAGCAGCTTAGGGCTCACTATGTCACTCAGATTTCATATCATTATTACTTAACAATCATTCATTATGAAAGTGTGAACGAAGGCTTGAGCATTTCAAATTACGCTTCGCCCTATCTGGATGCAGCAATGTTGGGTGTGTTCGAATAGAATTGATTGGTGTGACGATAACGTGATCGACTTCTAGCGTAGCTGCAAATATGTCCCTATATCATATAAGAGATCGTGAGGCCCGATTTAGTTTTGTTCGGTGATGTGACAATGAAAGCTGAACTCTGTTACGAGCAGTGTCCCATAGCCCCGTAGGAAACTGGTCAGGCGAAGAGACTTTATGGCATAATAGCATTTCATTAATTGTAGTAGCACATATTTGGTGAGCTTTTTATTTTTCGCTCTTGTTCACGAAATCGACCGAATGCTAGACTCTAAACGTTAGTGAAAATATGTGCAGCAACAATACCTTGATAAGGGTGAATGTTTCCTTTCTAAAAGGCGCAGAATTATTGCCCTGAATTTTATAATGAATGTATGTAAGTACATCGTTTAGTTCAATGTAATCATTGGTAAATTGACGCATAGCATCAAAACTTAACAGTGGGATATTGTATTTTTGACCTCATAACTGAATTTCTAAATGGGAATCCTAATTCGTGTTCTCACTAACATTCTAGATTATCGACATAATTATCTCCGTTGACGGCTAAGCGAGGAACTCACCATGGGAGGGGAAAACACCGGTCCCCCAATTCCCGCGAGTACATCTCCCGGCATTTGGGGTTATGGCGGACGGTATCTCGATACCGTCTTAGTTGCTAGGGAGCATTTCAAGGAGCAGGTAAGTGGTGGCTCTCGTTTATTGAGCCGTCTCGTTTATTCGTCCTTGACGGAGGAGGAGCCGTTAATCTCAATGCTGGATCGAAGGCCCAATGGTGGACAGTTTTTTCGGCTGTCAGTCGGACAGCTCGGATAAACTCTTGACCTGTCCTACCGTTAAGTCAGATTAGATGTCACATTTCGTTATAGGGCTTGATATTGCTGGCTCCACATCGTTTTGAACACACTCGTTACAAAGCTGCGCTGGCATTTAATTGTTTCAGGTTTCATTTGCGATCGGACCCTATTGGACAGCTCCTAATGTGTTCTACTTCTGTGTCGGATTCACTTGCCTGGTGTTCTTATGGAAGCAGTACCTCATGTACAGACAGGTAGGGGTGACAGTCGTTGCAATGTTGACCTCTTTTGCACACCTCAATAGCCATAATACAAGTCTCAACAAATATGATGTAACTGTTCGATTCACAGGCCTAGCAGAGGAAGGGACTTTGTGTACATTCTACATTGCATTTATCGGTTGTCCAGTTTTTTCTGCTTGTTACACAACGAAGAGTCCTTGGATGGACAACGCAATGTATTGCAGGCCGCGTTCGTCGTCAGCCGAATTAAGCGTATGCATTTTCGTTTTTATTTCGGTCGATTCGGCCTTTGCAGTATCGTGTGTATGTCCGGAATGAGTTCGTTCCTCCCGAGGTGTGCATTCTCATGGAACAGAAGTACTTCGCGAAGGCCCGCACCTATCGCATCGATCTCACACGGTTCGCCTTTGCGCACGAGATATTCTCGCGTGTGCTGACCCTCGTAAGTAGAAAACAGAACAAACAAATACGCCCAATGTATCAACGTTCATATTGTGTTCACCTTGTTGTCTCTGTCACAACGGGACACATGATTGACCTCATGAGCAACAAATCGGTTATCGTTATCTAAGTCGACCATCACTGTTGACATTTTAGATCGTGCTTGGACTGGAGATCGGCCCCAAGTTCTGGGACTACTGCGGGCATCTCGTCACCTTGGCAGGTAAGGAAAATAACATATTAGATATTTCAGCCTTGGTTACTGTTCAAGCAAACTATTGGCAACTATAGAGCAACATGCCATTTTACCCTTGTAGGTGTGTGTGTTTGTGTTATCATTATTAGAACGGCTATTATATTCACAGTATTGCGTATTTGTTTTTATTGTCGCTATTATTAGTATTTGATTTCAATCATTATTATAACAGTGCGGCCTCGATTGATCTTCTTTACAGGGTACAGCAAGCAGAATGAGCTACTTTGTACCGCCGTGTTTGTGTTGATTGGTTCAGTCGTGTCAACAGTGATCGGTCTGCCCTGGGACCTCTACGCGACGTTCAAGATCGAAGAGAAGCATGGATTCAACAAAATGGTAGATGACATTTTTGTTACTGGGTCCGATCCAATCAGCAATTGCTTTAACTGTACTACAATCCTTTCATATATTATATTTTGGCATTTTCAAAGATCACATCTCGCTAGTCGATTAGCACTCAGTTGATATTTGGTATAGGTATTTGTTCATCCTATTGTTGTTGGGGATCATATTCTGTTACAATAATAATTATGCCGCTTATACGTTTTAATTGCTGTTCATTAACGACTGTTTTTTTAGACGTTGAAGTTCTACGCCTGGGATAAAGTGAAGAAGTTTATCGTAACCCAGATCATCACCCTGCCGATCCTCTGTGGAATGGTTCAAATCGTCAAGGTTGGAGGTGACCTATTTTTTATCTATCTGTGGGCGTTTATGTTCGTCGTGATGCTGCTGTTTATGACAATCTATCCTGATTTCATCGCGCCATTGTTCGACAAATTCACCCCGCTGCCCGAAGGAAAACTTAGGTAGGCATTGCGATGTCATTCTTACCGAATCCCGGCACGATCAATATTTGCATGTGTATAATACGCCCATATGCAGGCATGTTGTGGCTTCCACTTGTGCTGCGCGTATTCATAGTGATCCACAAATAGTGTCGCATCGCACTGTGGTTATTATAACTACATATAAACGTAGGTGGAATTCATATTGTATTGTGATAGCTGAGCATTATATATATATATATATATACAGTTCGGGATGAGGAGGCAGAAAATTGTAAATGTATAGTAGGATTATCAAGGTTTCATAATTTTTTTGACATTCGTATGAGTAATCCTCGTAGCGAACAAATCATCCGCCCAATTATGGTAGCTTGTACCGAGCGTATAAACAACACAACATATTTGCATGGGACACACTGTGACTAACCACCTGTTGTGAAACTTTTAAAATATTTCTCGGAATTCGCGGAATTACCGTTCAGCATTCTTGCTCACGTATATATATACTGATCCGTCAACGATTTATTGGATAAAGGATAATATCTATTATTGTACTGTATAGCCTAATCGAATGGCATCATTTCGTTGTTGACAGGAACGAAATCGAAGCTGTGGCTTCGTCCCTTGATTATCCACTGAAGCAACTGTACGTAGTTGAACAGTCAAAGAGATCGGCTCACAGCAACGCGTACCTATACGGGATGTTTAACAGCAAAAAAATCGTCCTCTTCGACACACTCCTGAAGGGATCCAGTCAAGCGCCAACCCAGCATGAGAGCACGGTAGGGTAGTCTCCTTTGGCAACGATCACGGATCGAACGGTGCGAGTTCTTATAACTCGGCTTCACACTTTTAGTTGCGGAACTGTGTCGTTCGAATTGGACCGTTAGGCGTAATATAGTCGTTATTACTTCGAACGATGAGCGATATGACGTTTACCCAATCAATAGTTAGTATAACCCTATGAGCAAGTTTCATACACCACAGCACTCGTTTGGCTTCAATGGAAGCGTGGTGTTACCGTTCGATTTCGCAGCCAACGCTCATACTATTTCAACTCTTTTAGTAATACAAAAACCTGCTGTAAGCGTCCACCACGACGAAAATATCGAGGTTGATCTCAGGTGGATCCTTTTTTTCGGATAGAAAGGGTCAATGTTGTATTTTATAAGTATAAGCGACTGTTATTTTTTTCTGTCTCCACCTGTGTATGTATAATGTGTTCGTTTAGGCTAACAATGATGATGGAGCCGAAAACCAAACGGAGGAACACCAACATGGAGAACCCGGAACCAACGTGAGGCGTAGAAATGTTGAAAGCTCTGAGGAGAAAGGGGATGACTCGAAGAAGTGTACGGACGACGAAATTCTCGCCGTGATCTGCCACGAGCTGGGCCATTGGAAGATGTGGCATGTCGCCAAGCGAGTTGTCATTTGTACGTATCTTGGCTATCGCTTGTTTTTTGTTTGTAGTTTTCGATACCCTGTCGTCGTCCCCGAGATATTAGCGTCATCAGATATATTTAACATAATGGTCATGTAGAGATTTCCCCACCTGCTCCGGACGAATCCAGCGCAAAATGATGTCTGTAAATGCGACGCTGTGTTCGAATTATGGGCTATTTGCAACGATTCGACTTGTATATAAAATTGGTTTATCTCAGTGCCCGATTTAATAGAATGCTTTGCTAACTATAGCTTGTTGTGTAGCCATACGCCGTCTCAACGGCTTCCCGGTCCACCGCTGCCAAATGCAGAGACGTACCCCGTTCCAGTGTTCGCATATTGTAAGCGAGTTCGGCGCCAGCCTAGGGTGGATGATGGTGCGCCAGCTTCGTTCGAACAACGACAGAATAACGAGCTCAGTGTCGAGTGGCCGTTTATATACCCAGCGGTCTGCTAGACTAAATGCTAACTTATCTAGTTTCAACGTCGTCAGATCGTCCTGTCATAGCGTAGGGCCTTGTAGAAACACGGACGATTTTATAAGACGTGCTATATCCGTCGTTGAGTAATGGCTAGGTAGAATGGCTGACACTTTCCTCGGATCAAGGCAGGTCGAATGGGATCGAATCAATGCGTTAAGCTACTTATTATTCTTGGATAATTACGAACTGTGATAATATTTCAGTGCACCTACACATGCTATTCAGCTTCGTCATTTTCGCATCGCTGTACCAGAACGCCACGATCTATAAAGCATTTGGCTTCCACAATGACATGCCGATTCTGATCGGAATGCTCCTCATCCTGGAGTACATCTTCTCACCATACAACGTGGTACGTGCCATTGCATAAACTACGATGGGCGCATGGGTCATTTTCAATCATGCATATAAGAATAGCATTGATTATAATGGCATTGATCTGGCTGATTCTGACAAACGCGACGAAAGAACAGTTTGCCTATCTACGGCGTACGAAACAGCGGCTTGATTAAGTAGTTCACCAAAACAGAAAACGTGCGCAACGCTAATTGTCGAAAACTACTAAAAGTTACTTCGACTAATATTTGCCCAGTAACCGAAAAGCAAAATCTTCTATATGCATTTTAAACTATATTTGTTAAGGAAGTTCAAAAATAAAAATATATTTTTATTCATACGAGATAGTCTAGGAAGAGATAGTTTTTATGGATGCAAAAAAATCCTCGTAAACCTCACCAAGCTGCGAATGGGTTATCGGGATAATTTTAGTTGGCGGAATCTTTAAAATTATGAACTATCCGTCGCTGTGCTTATAGGTGCTATCGATTATTAATGATGGGTATCTAATATTAATTACCAGAAAGCTCGTACATAACATTCACGTCGCCTATTCCAATGGTGCGATTTAACGAGAATGAAAAATTCATTTTTCGTCTGTTACTTCAATAATTTCTGTCCACAGCTGATGGACTTCCTGCTGACATACTATTCGAGAAAACAGGAGTTCGAAGCGGACGATTTTGCCCGCAAAATGCACCGCGCCTCGTATCTGCGACAGGTGAGAGAGAGAGAGAGTTTTTGACGCGCGAAGTATGTATCTAGCCTGAAGCTAATGTAACTTTGAACGTTCATCATTGATGTATCACTATATTAGCTCGTCGCAGAATAGCTTGGGATGATCTCGAATAGTCGAGAGAATAGTGCTGACAAAAATACAGCATAGATTGACAGCGCAACCGACCTTCGAAACACTGTGAATTTCTCATGTGATTCCCCATTCACATATGTGCTTATCTAATTGATGGCAATTCGACGATTTTTCTTCTCCTCGACAGGCGCTAATCAACATGAACAAGGACAATTTGGGCTTCCCCCTGAACGATCCACTGTACTCAGCATGGCATCATTCACATCCACCGCTTCAGGAACGTATTCAGGCATTGGGCAGGAACGATTAGGCATTCCGACCGACGACCTCGTCATAACTCAATGAAAGCCAGCCGGCCACCATTGGTTCAGGGTGATGAAATACGCTGACGTTGACGAGGAAACGCCTCGATTGAACCGTTGATTACCTTAACATTAGGTGATTAAGCAATCTCAACAAGGATTCAATTGAGGTATACGTGCGGGGAACACCTAATCCTGGACGACCGATCCTGGACGAAATGAACAAACCAAAAGTACAACGTGTACCACATTTCAAAAGCCGTTTGCAAACAGTAAATGGTCCCATAGGGACCTTGTATTTGTTCAAAAATGAAGTGCACGTTACAGTTGTTTGGTGGGCATTCCATTTCCTAATTATTATTATTATTATTTTCTCTCTCTTTCTCGCACGTCCTGGTTACTGTAATCGACAATGAATCATTGACATATATAGCGTTAGCTTTTTTTTAATGCCGCTTAGCTTAGCGGCAACGGGGGAGTTCATGTACGACCCGCACTGGTACTGCCTTTTATCGGCATTATTTCAGTGGTATAGCGTCAGCTGGCACTGATATTTAGTAGCAAAAAATAACGATGCTCATTTCTAAGATTTGGTTGGTGCTCAAAATCCGAGGTCGCAAATAGAGTACTTCGTTATATAATAATCATAATAATTATAATAATAATAATAATAATAATGATAGTAATAACAATAATTCAACTGACCTTCCCAACGAATCGCGTTGTCCAGTCACTGCTGTACCAAAGCACCGTAATTAGACATAGTCGTAGTCTCACGTACCCCAGCCGAGTCTTGCGTAGCGAGCAACTCAAACGACAAATGTGTTGTCGATGCATAAGCAACTTAATGGTCGACTGCAGCATTACGAAACGGGGCTGCTTTTAACGACTGCTGCTAATGTAAATTTTAGCGGAGCGACGATGTTCGAGGTGAGGTAAGCGAGTGAATGTTTCGATAAATACGCCCACAACAAATCACCTTTCGTTAGTTACGACGATGGTTCCGATCTGAATGATTAAGGGACGATTGGGTAGCGCCAAATAGCTGTTCTTCAAAGCACGTTACGGTACGACACGAGTTAGGTTCCATTAGGGTTTCGCTCTTGTCATTGAGTTGAAACGGGCGAGCGGAGCGAAGTTTTGTCATCATTCACTTTTCTGTATAGCTAAGCAACTGATTATCAGCTCTGATCGCTGCTGGCAGTGCTGCTGCCGTTGGTAGTGTATATGCGCGAAACATGCACAGCAACATTCACGTCTCTCACTCAGATGGCTATTACTAACAATGGGTACAGCCAATCTGTATGGTTAGACTGGCAAATGATAACGTGTGTAACAGGTAGCCTATGCGATGCAGACAAATGTTCTTTTAAGATATGATTATATTTAGTCACTTGCGGAACGCCGATAACGAGCCAGGTTGGTGGACGTGAAATGAAATCGTATGAAAAACGAATATATTTGAGTTTTGCGTGAGTTTGTGTACAGTGATTATATATACATATATATATATATATATATAACATAATAAAGCTATCAAATAAACGTATTCGCTCCGTCTTGACTTTTTTGAATTGTAATTGTATTTAATTTATATTTGTTGTTAGCAATGGTTTTTGGCCCTTATTAGGAGCACACAGAGGTCTGTGTTTAAGGAAGAGATCATTGTCTGTTGGAAGAATTATTCACCTGTTTAAAGGCTGCAATATGTCAGATGAACCTAATCTACGGTACTTATTCAATGATCAATTTGTGGATTATTTGTCCTCGTTGTTAAATAATTGAACTTTCTCTCCGCCAGCGCAAAAACAAGCCTCGCTTCCTATTGGGATGGATGGACTTGGTTGGGTAGCAGCAGTTTCTTGAGCTGGACCCAGTGTCATCGCGTCAGTGTATCCGATTTCTGACCTGGTCAAGAAACCAGTACCTGGAGATACTTGGAAGCACCTGTATCAAGCAGAGATGAACATAATGCAAAGCGTTCCACATCTATTCTATGCGTTCGTGAACCAGCAGGTATTTATCTCCCTGATGGGAAGCATCCCCGATGATATGTCGTTAATCCCCTTGTCCAGAGGTAGAACTCTGGTTTGGGATTGCGCTGTGGTTGATACCTTGGCACCTTATTAAGTCAGTTGCGGAGCAACACAAACTGGTCACGCAGCCAATACAGCCAAGCAAGGCAAGAACAGAAAATACGCCTTATTAAAGAATGAGTATTACTTTAGACCTTCGGCATTCGAAACATCGGAAGGATCAGGGACACAAACATTAAACTTTCTACAGACATTAGAAGAAAGCTTATTATCGTCCGCTACAGGAGAACCACGTACAACCGGATTTTCAATGGAAAGGTTTTCTTTAGATATTCCAAGGGGCAGTGCAATTTCCATTCTGAACACGCTTAGGGGCTGCGGATGTGGGACCTCCTTGTTTTAAATATTGTATTGAAGTTACATAGAGGTGGCTGTTCTTAGATGTATTTCAGGTCCAATTGTCGCCCACTTTTCTAATTAAATACATTTTACAGTTAAATTGCTGGACAGCCATTTTATGGTCACACTCATAGTTTGAGGCAGTGGACTAAAGGCGAATATTAGACAGAAGTTTCTTTGAAGTGGCTCTCGCTAATTGCAGTCCGAAGGTGTCGTGATGAACAGGTCGAATTCAGTTGAGTTAACGAAATGTTCGACTTCGAGAAATTTGGTTGTATTTTATAGAGCGAGAGCTATATTCGCTCTGTCAAACTCGCTGAGTATGGAAGGTTCCACACAGCTGTACCTTGGCTCCAGATCGAAATGATACACTGTTCAGGGAGACAATTCTTCAGAACAAACTCACGAAACAAATATATTAGGATCTATCAAAAATAGTCATTTCTTAATTTCAGTATCTACGAGCTGACGTTAAAGAGAACAAATTAAGACGGCTATTATCTGCATGCTCAGACCGTTTATTGTCTACAGAAGAATATAGGTTTTCTATCTGAGGCTCTTAAATATATATTTCATCTCCATAGAATATATATATATATATATATATATATATATTTTATATATGTATATAACACAAGTAGTGTAAACGTTGTAAATTTTCGTTTCATATCTCGAGAGTAGGTAGTCGCCAATGATAACACACTCAAATCGAATGCTACTTTTCCCTGTTATTCGATGACATATTCTATTGGTCATTTTCACCGACCGCTCTATTTACCACGCCTGTCAAGTATTAGGTATTTAAAATAGTGACACTTACTTATTACTGTGAGATTCAGAGTCACCTTTTAATGCTATTATTACAGTTACCGTTCGATAGATTTTAGGGGGATAAATGTAAGTGTGGAATCTACCACTAGTTGGAGGGAGGTTTTTGATTCTACTTGGAAATGGGGCGTCTCCGTGGTGACAACCCCCTGGGGCTTTGCTCAGGGCATGAATGAACGCGGTTCGATTTGATGTTAGGTGCCACCCTTGAGATTAGTCCATATCGTCGGCATAGATGATAGTAAGAAAATCCATCGGAGACCTAATCAAAGCACACGTTGGTTTCAAGTGTGCTAATCATATCCGTTCGATAAACTTCGCCGATTTTGGACGTTTTTTAGATTGTTGATACTCATATGAATCTTGTTCGCGTTCCCGCACCCTGGGGATAATCTATCTCAGGTTCAGTCTGATGAGGAAAATCCAGGGCATGTTGAATCCAGGTTTTCTTCACTATGTTCACAGTTAATCTTATTCATTCAGATAATAGTTAATGAATACATTTTTTATTTGCATCTTTCCAATCGTTCCGATTTGCCACTAAACTTCGTATTTTAGTTCGCTGCTGTGTATCGCGCACAACAAGCCAATTAAACGATACTATTATTTAAGTTCTCGCTTGTATTTAATTGTCTTTTCTTTCCTTACTCGAGTTAGCGATAAGTAAATAAGTACAAAGGTAAAACAAACGTAAAAAATAATGTGAAATAATATTAATTAGTAGTACTTTTGTATGCGTTTTGGATAGATGCCATTAATGAGTTCATTGTGTACATGTAAACGCAAGAAACGTCCAAAGACTTAAAATATTATATATGTACTTTATCAGAATTAATCACTCAACTGAAATGATTATTATTATTATTATCATCAGGTAAAACTTTATCAATGTTCAGATCAAATCGGAATTTAGCAAATTAACATCGCGAAATCCCGCCACGCCCGGAGGCGCAACGTACGATTTTCCATTATCCGCATTCAATCGACGCATTTTTCAGCGTCGCACTAACTGCCAAATGATGCCATGGATTTTCTCACCGTGAACGCTTGTGATGGTTAGGTGCCCGCTCTGTGTCCGAGAAGTGATTCAGATTGATTGTTGTTTGTGTCGTTCATCTTAGGGAGATTTATTTCTTCTCAATGTAGACTAAACATCGATTGTAACAGGTGTATACGGAGGTTTCCCGAATAGTACGGTGTGGACAGTATGACTCGTGGTATCGTGTGCTGGACCTGTACACCCTGTAGAATGTCGCTTGTCTACAGAGTTGTTTTGTCAAAGGTGTGGGAGGGGTGGTGAGAGATGGTGTTTGACGTGTTGTTGCGACGGGTAATGACGGGTCAGTCATTAAAGTTGAGTGTTATCATCTATTACTCCTGGCTGTTGGCGCTCTCTTGTCCTGACGGCGCGACAGTCTCGCCGTCGAGAGGCGACATCGTTGTGGTGCCGCCCCCACGCGGAGCGCAGCATGCGCCCCAGCGGGCGGCTGGCGACTCGGCCTCCGA
This sequence comes from Stratiolaelaps scimitus, assembly GCA_019614645.1. Classification (NCBI taxonomy): domain Eukaryota; kingdom Metazoa; phylum Arthropoda; class Arachnida; order Mesostigmata; family Laelapidae; genus Stratiolaelaps; species Stratiolaelaps scimitus. The sequence continues at coordinate 698,034 of JABWDB010000054.1, forward strand.
GAAGAAGACGCCGTCAAATGCCGCTAAATGACAAAACAAATAAAACATCGGGTACAATCAATGGTAGAAACGAAACAGGCAGACAACGCGACGGGGCGATGAAACTCGTGTACGAGACGATGCTGTATATGGGGGATGATTGATTGAAAATGCCGGACAGTTTCGAATTTTTGGTTCTGGATGTAAACGAGTTCCATTAGCTACCAGCTCTATGATGCTTCTGACGCGAAATGTAATGTCATTCATTTTCATCTGTATTGAGCCAAAATCTCGCTACTCATAGACGCGTACATCAGCAAGAAAGGTTTGGCGAAATTCATTGAAATACATACTGCAAAAATCAACTCTCTTCGCCGAGGAGTAGACGATACAATATATGGAACATTTTAGAATAATAATTAACATATGTACCACGATTAAGCAATCAGAGGTTGAACTACCATAAGATGTAAGATCGTTTAAAGCATCATTGGTTATGGAAGTAGCACTTTCGATGTCAAGGTACAACAACAACAACAACGACAACTATTATGGCTACTATAATGTTCTTGTAATGAGCGATGGTAAAATGTACAGCATTACATCTATCTGTTTTGTATGCCTCCGCTGGCCGGATAGTTCCTGGCCTGATTCTGCGTTCTGCTCGTAGAAGCACTTACCCTTCCATTTTCCGAAATTGAACTCCTCTTTGCCGAATAGCGCTCTGCGGCTGCGAGCCGGTATGACCACGGACTGAGCCAGGGAATCTAGCTTCACCTACATGAACAGCAATGACTAAAGTTTTATCTGTCTAATATTTGTGTTCGATTCGCCCAACAATTCGGTGGACACAGCTATCGAGGACTTCTGCTTCGAACTAAGGAGGACTTCTATTTGGCATATGCAGTAGAGGACGATTTCGAGATGGGTCAACCCGAACGATGAAAGTCTCAGTTGCGATTACGCAACAATGTTGGGGGACGGACTACTTTGGTGAGAAATTGTTGAGGGAAAATGCTTACCTCGGTTTCATGTAGAGACATCCAGGTGAGTCCATCTTTTGTAGCAAGAAGGGAACCGTTGTTCGTGGCACGATCCCTGGCGAATACTAAACCTCGAGTCTGGTCGAAGCCCAGCAGGCGGCTAACAAAGCGCGGTTGGACTGCAAGGTGACAACTTTCATTAATTGCATTCGATAATTATATCGAATTCATTTATTATAGATAGGTTGATAGACAAATGTATTCTCAGACGTTTCACTGCGCGTTTATGCTCGTGTTTTACTGCGTTACGTAGTATAGCGTTTAAAAGCATTATTTGGATATTAAAGGTGAAGACAGATGTGTATTTCCTTTTCTTGCTGTCTTCCCTCGATGCTGAAAGGTTCAAGGCGGCGCCCTCCTGACACTTCGGGTAATTAGGTCTGAGATCGGATGACGAGGCGGGCAATGGTATTATCTACTTTTGTTGTATTATGCGATTCACTGCACTAGGGATAACAGTTGCTATTTTACGGCAGAACTGAGAAAAGTGCCCATCTATGAGCGACTAAGAACACTTACGTTTCCATCTGACGCCTCCATCCGACGAAGACATGCAGACTTTGCCACTGAAACGAATTGTGGGAGAGTTCGCGTATTGCACACCAGATTAAGCACACTCGATTAGGCCTGAGGATCGTCAAACTTTGTTGCGAGGGGAGGAAATTAGTGATAACAGAGCTACAAAGGAATTATTAGGAATTATTATATGCCGAGTTATTCTTTCACTCAATTACTCGTCTTGAAGAAATCAGACAGATTTTTTTTTGCCTTCCAACGATCTGTGTCTCCAAAACTTAACGAGGAATCAGTTCCTATAGTAAAATGATGTACCTAATAGAGCAGACATTCGGACAGTACCCAAAATACAACACCATGCATTTAACCTATAACAGACTGACACCGAAGGTTTGCAGTGGCTAACCTTGCGTCGGTGAAGTCGCAGAAATACGCTGTGTCTGTGTTGGTGTCAACCGTGAAATGACGAGTCTTCGGTGCTGAAAAAAAATTATATGTATCCTGTAAGAGCCAGCATATTCACGCAAAACACGACCGTTTAAATATGACGTGTCGTAAACGTTCCCACTTCCTGTAGTACCCGAATGTTGTCAGCAGAAATAGCCCTGCATCTCTGCTCGTTTTGGCCATTTTGCGATTGCCGAACCTGCTCCCTATCGAGGTATTGGTGTGATATCCGACTTGATTGAGGCAAAGTGTAAAATGTAAAAGGGCAATTTGGGATGGCGCCGTCACCAGAGCTAATCGACTCTGGTGGAGGTAATCACTTACTTTCTAGATTCGTATAGAATGTGGTATCTTTAGGGCAGCTTTCTTCCTCCGAAAGCGGTCCAATATAGCATCCGTAGAGCTCGATCTGGAGGCCTACGTTCAGTTCCTCTTTCACCTGTTCGTCAGCTGCGTCGACAACAATGATCCGCAGATGTCTTGCTTGAACGGCTTCGGGTAGCCGATCCATTGCTACGCCGTTCTCGTACACTAATGTGCGCGTCTGTAACGGGGCAAAACGATTGCGGGGCGGTGATACTCGCTGGAGCTATTAGAATGCCACCGATCCGATGATCAGAAGTGGTCTGGTTTCTGCCGACGGCGACACATAATGATAGACACTGTGCACACTGTCTGCACAATCGTTTCTTAGTTCGGCCCGATTCATGTGTGACAAACAATGGTTTGCATGAATATGACCTTCAACAGACAAGTACAACCAACGGGGAAAGCATCGCGGTGCTCTGAACACGTCTGTCATTAATCGGCGGACTTACCTGCAGATGGTTCCACCAGTTCCGGCCGTCGTTCGAGGCCTGCAATCGGTAACGGTGCACTCGACGGGTGCCCGGCAGGTAGATCATTTCCAGCTGTGATACGCGAGTTACTCGAAGGAAAGCGATGTCTAGATGTGGCTGGGCCATTCCTTCTCGGATGCCCGGTGACCAGGCTGATGGTGGGAGAATATTGAAAGCGTTATGGAGAAGTCTCTCGTCACACGGTAGCTTGTCTTTCTTATACATTTGTAAAACGACTTTTTTCTGCCCGTTTCCTGTTGTGTCCTACAGGTTTTGTGTGCGCGTTATCTTGTCTCAATTGAAAACATTAAGCCGATTATACACTCTGTGAATTCTCTTTCAATAACGTGCTATCGTAGTAGGTCCATAAGAATAAGTAGCGATATATATCTGATGGGGCTGCAATACTGGAGTGACGATAGAGGCAACAGCAACATACCGTTTGGGCTTCCTTTACGCGCCTTGAAAGGAGCGTGCTCGAAATCGACCGCCGAAGAAGCTGTAATTTGGCAATCCGTGATGATCCCTTCCTCCATGCCAAGATTGAGCACACATTCTAAATTCGTCCACAATATAATGGAAAGTAGCGGCAGCGTCCGTGAACAACGACATATGTTACGTTAGTTGGGTTCGCTTATGAGCAAGGTACTGATTCCTCTACACCCTGAGGGCCATGCAGTTGGTTTGGAAAATTAATTGGATACATTTGTATCAGACAATTTTTCTGTCGTCTCGTCATTACCCAAAGGATTCTAGTGTAATATAGATCCGATCTCGGAAACTCAAATAATTTCGCCAAATGTGAACGTGATGTAGCATGGCAGGCTTGTCTCTTTAATTGCTGTCTAATTATTTTGGCCTTGCCTTAACCCACCGTCTGAGTTGACTTTGTAGGCAAGGAAGTGCTGGTCAGAGCAGAAAGGTTCGAAAGCTTGATCCTTCCGGGGTGTATACTCGCATTCGACGCGATAGAGTGAGGTCGCATCGATTACACCTGTCCCATAACCACGACGATTCTCGGGATCTGACAGAAGCGTCATGTTCACTTTGATTTCATCTGCAAACAGCATTTTCGGGAACTGGAAACGATTCAATCCAGGATCGATACAAATTTTATCAACTGAGTATAACCATATGTCGACGCGCCAATAACAGATACTATTGTATATACGCGAAATGTACGGCGATTTCCCCCCGAAAAGAACCACACCTTTTGTCCAATAAGGGTGTTGTTTTTATGATCATGTTGTAACGAGCGTATAACGAATATCTATATACGCCTGGAATGAGTCGCGCCTTCAATACTTGGCCAATATCGCCAATATACTTGGCCATGGGAACCAGTAAAAATTGTCAAAGATATAAAACAGAGTTTACGATCATTCGCAATGGTCACTCACAATAATATCTACTCCATTCGTGGTGTTTTTCACTTCGGGCTGGTAGTTTGATGCCGAGTGCACGTCATTGACCCCACCGAATGTTATGAACTGAGGTAGAAACAGACGGAGCGCAAGCTTCGTAGGCTCCATTAGTGATGACACGAAGTGACGTAGTTCCGCCATGACGGAGATAGCGTCCCTTAGAACATAGTAGATATGGCTTTGTTAGACTTTGTTGATGTTGGTATTATATCTCAGATATCAGGTTACTGTGTTGTTGAAACTAAAATAGTTGTCGTCCTTGTGTGGATTATAGTTAGATAGATACTGTGTTGCGACAAACGTTCCATCTGCTACCTCTTGTAGAGAAGTCGCCTGGTAAATGAGATATATATATATATATATACCAGATACGTACCCTCGTTCAAATGGCCGGGTGTTCTCAACGGACAGCTTGACATCAATGGACGTCGCTTCTCTGCCCGTTCGGACGGTAGTCATCTCCTGCTGAGCACTGCCTGTCCAGCCGATCATCTCGACCTGCAATTGGTATCATTGATTTATATGCTAAAATTTCTTCGGGCGCCGTGAAGCGTTTTGGGCCCACAATCACACTCGTTTTCGACACAGGAAACCTCCTCGATGTCGCCTTCCCGATCGCCCAGACCGGACAGACGAACTACACTCATTTGTATGGTTTCGAATTGATGATTAGCGGGAAGCGTTAATGGCAAGGTAATGAAATCACGACAGAGACAACGACTAACTTATCTAAAGCCATTGTTTTTTTTACGGTTGCTACCTTGTAAAGCACATGGGATTCAATACCGTTGCTTGCTTGTATTTCAATCATCTAGTGTCGTCACAACCAATACTCACTTGTATAGTCACAGGGTGTTTGGAACCGTCATCGGTAGATTCGTGATCGGTTAGTTCTATGTAGGCCTCCAGAACAATATCGTCGTCACCCTGCTGGAAACGTCCCCGGACATGGCTGTAGCCTATATAACAACAAATAGTTGACAGATGAATTAGACTTCAATTGGTGAAATGCCAACGTTGATGAATTCCCGAATAGACCTCAGAGTAGAGCTAGTTAAGTGAATGGTTATAAAATACTTATAATCCACTGACAAACCCGGACAAGCGCATTTCTACAGGAATTCGACATAGTCTAAATCAACGTGAGTGTCTCTGCAGAATATAATTATATATGAAGACCCTTCACTATGATTCACAATCCGTAGGACTCATTTATTAGAGATGTGTGTTTCTGGGTTTGTTCGTGCAGTAATGAATGTGCGTTGTACCTCTACCATTCAGTACAGCATTATCTAACTCAGTTAATCTTGGTCAAACGTGCTAAATACCTGGATTGGTGAAGTATCCAAGGGAAGCTTGTCCCTTATCATTTTGCACATTTTTAAATGACGACGAGAGCGAAACAGCCAACTTCGAAGGTCGATAACATGGGATATTGCGACCCACGGCTGCAATACGCAGGTCGTGCACAACTACAATTGCCACCTGTAGATTACAGCAACATCAATAACGATGCAAAACTTCATCAGGTTGCCGTTCAGTCAATGGCGTTTGGTATGTCTATATATATATATATATATATATACACGAATAATGTTCAATTATAATAAAGCTCAATTATTTATTGTTGCTCTCTCTCTCTCTCTCTTACCTTATCCGTTTTCGCGCCCTGGATAGCGACAGTGACCTCGGTCATCGCTCCTTTAGGCACCGTAATATTGAACGCTACCCATCGACGTTGACGGATACCTATACTTTCATCACTGCTGCTGGAGGGTTTCACTGAAGGCGGGAAGAACTGGAAGCGCAAAAAAAAAGGCATTCGAAAGAATATCCTGTGTTAGGATTTCACCGTCGACAAGACGTCTGGAAGAAGAACGGTTTTTTTTTAATCTGGCCGTCGTGATCCAGCCAGGATGTAATGGACCGACATTAGGATGAGGTAACATTACGCCTTGCTAGTTGAATGGCTTCGCCCGAAAACCTTTAACCTTAACTCAAGCTGACCTTACGCCGTTGCCAAACTAACCTGTCCTATAGTTTGCTCCGGTTTGTTGGCCACGGTCAGCTGCAGACTCTTCTGGTCTTTGCCTCCACTGCTAACTATCTGGGAGTTCAACGCAAGTGCTGTGCCTTCCGCGTACTTGGCGTCTGCTTTGAGCATGACGGGGACTGTAAAACGAACCTGGAATAAATACAGAGGCGAATCACTTTGTAATAACTCGAGACACATGTTTTTTTAGCATAATTATGAGATTGGGAGTACGGAATATGACTTCGGAAACTATACCATACATATATATGTTTTTTATGGTATAATTTCCGAAATTAATTTTCTTGCTGTCGAACTAATGTTCTTTTGATTTTCTTCTCTTAGAACTAGAAGAACTTTAACTAATTATACTTACGTAATTGTCCTCCTGCTTATTCCTTTCAATGAACGAGTTACAAATAAGTCCTAAGTTGTACTGACCAAGAAGATTTTCCCTGAAACAAACAGGTTCAGTTGATAGACGAATCGTTACTTTGTACTGATATACTCTTGGAATCGATTCATGTGTCCTGCTTATAAGCAATTACGTCAGTTGAAAACATGCATGTTTCGTATGAACGACAATCGGACCTGTTTTTGAGCAACTTGCAGTGCTAGAGGTGTCCGGCGGGTATGTTGTAAAGGCAATTTGAACTTTGATTCTTATGACAGCAGAAGCAGCAGCAGTAATACGGATTTTCTCCGCGTATCGAGAATAATTGAGTTCAAGTAGACGATTTTTCCATAAAGATGTGCCTTGACTGTTTTTGAATGTCATACCCGTCTTAATTATTAATACACGTTCACGGGGTACAATTATTGCTCAAAAAACAATTATTGCTCGATGCAACACAACAAGCGGCAAATGCAGCGTTGTATCGTGTGGATAATGCTGAGTAACACGCACCCTTCCCCATGTTTCGACCACTGTTCCGGGGCAGAGCAGGGGTAATTTTTGCCAAGATGACTGATGCCCTCGCGGCACACCTCGAGATCTTTGGCTCGCAAGACACCATCGTCCAGGGTAAGGTCGAACCGCAGCCTCGAAGAGGAGAACTCGACTAGCTCTACGGTCAACGTCACCAACGCCACGGAGCCTGGAGCGAGGGATGTCAGTGCGGGCTCAGAGGGGGCCAACGATAGCGTCCGAGGGGGGGTGGCTGCCTAGAAATGCATTGTGACCACAGCGGCAATTGCAAGCATGTGAATAAATCGATGACTGATAATGAGCGTCTGATTGAGTATAAGAGAACAGCAATCATAAAGATGCGATGCAATCGTCGCAGAGATCGTAGTACAACGCTGTGCAATGTTGTCAAGATTCGAGCATCAACGTCAAGATTCAAGATTCAAGCATACGTGTACGATTCTACCAGCCCTTGATTTCAAGATTTCCCTTCTTGTTCCTGCCAAACTAATAACAATAGATATAATATATGTATATATATCGTTCAGTAATAAACAGTGACATATAATTGCATTTGATGAACTTTTCTAATGAAAACAAAGTCCCTGAACGCATTGATGAATCGATTTGATATACTGAATCACTTGATTACATTATCGTCAAGTCGTCTTATTTATTTTGCACTATCACGTTGGCTATAGTATAAATAAGCTCAAATTGCAGCGTCTATTACTATTTATTGCAATACAAACCCCGCTTGGAGTCAGGAGTCCAGTGGTGTTGTGAACATTCGCAACTGGCAATACGATGGTATCTTCCATTTGGCCCTTTGATCCATAGGAGACCTTCAGTTTGAGCGATTTGTTTCGAGTTGCACGAGTGCCAACTTTCACGATCGCCGATAACACTAGCGAGTTGGGATCGAGGAAGCGACCTTGCTTCATTGGGTATGTACCTGCGAGTATAAGAAATAGTTAGTTAGGCACTATTTAATGAAATTTCATTTGTACAAGAATATGGCTTCCCCAATTCAGATCTCAACTGGTTGTCCACACTCTGTACTTCATAACGTATTTAGAGTATAACTATTTGCATTGAAGAATTTGAAGCGGCAGACTGATCAATCACTAATCAATATCCAGACGTTTATCCAGGGGATTATGCAGAATATTGCTCTCCGCCTCTTCTTGATCAGATCTGGGGCTGCTTTTTGCGCTGTTTGAAGGGTATTCTCCCATCTTGTAAGATATCATTGTCAGTTAGAACTATGTTTCTTACCGGGCGGTTAAATGACACTTGAATACACATACCGACATTGGCGAGCGCGTTGAGCGCCAGTGAAGCCTTCTTGTTGCCGTTGTCAGTGTCCTGGTGTAGGAGGTAGTCAGCTGGTGTCTCCTCCTCAACACACGGCATGGAGTCTCCAATTGATTTGATCTTCAGGATACATACGCTTACGTCCGGATCGCTCGTCGACAGCTGAAACGTGTCGGTTAATTAGAGAGCGGCCGTTACAGGCGAGTGGGAATGGTTAAGAGAGCCTTGCGTTATTTTGTTACTGTCCTGTTTTCAATGTGTATACCTTCTTAAACTGTCATTTAATATGAGCGTTCATGCTCAGCGATGAGTCTTACCTCAACTAAGTAGAGAGCCATACTTTTCGGCGGCGTCTTGAGGACGATTTCAATTTCTCCCACTCCACCAGGTACAAACGATGGGCTCAGGTTCGTATAGTACACATATGCAGGTTGGTTCTGTGAAAAGCACAAAACAAAATATTCGCAACAGTTGAGAGACAGTTGTTGTTGTTACTGCCACCCGAAACTCCTCTTCTCTCTGTCTCTCTCTCATCGGTGAATACCCTTCAATGAAGTTGACGAAGTCAGGTAGACGTGCGAGGGAGGAAGCATTTTGCTACATCTTCATTTTCTTTAGAAAGTTCTCACAGATGAAGCTAGGCCCAAGGATACGGCAAATATACATGGTAGTACTGCACATATCCAGATCAGCGCTGTTCAGCTGGACACATCGTGAAGAACTAGTAACTTTTTAATGAAACTGACAAGGGTAGGGTAGACGTCACTAACTGAAGGGGAAAATGGAGGCATCCAATAGAAACTGTTTCGATACCTTAAGGAAATCTTTCGACGGTGGCCTGGCCGCGCTAAACTTCTTGTCCTCCTGGTGAATGGGTTTGTTATTGAGCGACACTACGGTGTGCAGCGGGAACGGCTGCCCGTTCTGGAATGACTGTTCGCCTTGCAGGTTTGCCACTACATTGATGATGACCTGGAACACACACACACACACATATTTCAAATCTGCTCTATAACACTCGTCGATTGATTATCTCAACCACTCTCTCATCGAAAGGATTGTTGCCATGCAGCGTTGCCGTCACTGTTGTTGTTGATGCCCAGTGACAATACGTTTAGACCATTGCTAATCGATAAAATCAGGTTATGATCAAAAATGCTCACCTGCGATTCGGTCTGATTACCAGGCGACTGTGCCACATGGCACAGCCGATCGAACTGCACGAAGACTGAGTCGAAGCTTTCGCGCTCCTGCTGACTAAACACCGGAAAGAATACAATTGAAAGGTGGAACTCGCGTTTTTATACCCAGCCGGTTCTCCTGCGTAAACTACGATTTGAAGTGTAGCGTCGAATACTGCATGTTTATGGTTTATTCTTTGGGAGCACGGGAACGCTCCAGTAAGCCTTGCATGCAATTATTGGTACGTGATGCCGATTCTCATTTATGCGTCCACTGTGTGAGTCATAGGTCGAGCTAAAGATAACAAGGTCGTACAGCGTCGAGCTTGTCCCCTTTAGCTCGACCTAGAAGGACGACGTGCGACGTGTTAGATGTAAAGTCGAATGTAATGAAACAGTTTATGGCGATATCTTACGAAGAACTTCGTAAAATCCTTCAGAAATGCTACCGATACTGAAGAATAGGCTACACCTGACCTAGATGCTCTTAACTACGATCGAAGGAAATCGCAGCAAAGACTTGTATGAACAATTCCTTTGCGTGACGTGCTCTTTGTCAAGGCCCGCGCAAATTCCTAGACATTGATTCTGTTAGCCTTTGTTTGTTCTGTCAATTAAAGTCTAATGTTTCGTAAGTAGCAAGCCATCAAGAAAAAAGGGCTCATATTCAGCTCCTTAGACGTGATCTTCAAAAGTTGACTTGCGCTCGTCTGTGCCCAACCCTGCCCGCGTGAGATATACATGTCACCGAGTCATGTCACTCTTTTCCTTCATGAATATCTAGTATAATATGTGGATACTAACAGTTTCGAATAGAAGATGGAGTTTTCGTTCATGAGGTCCCGCTGGCTCTGTGCGCAGGGTAGTCCCCGACCGACATGGGATACCCTCGCACGACAGATATGCGCGCCCGGCAATTGAATGTTGCTCAGGTCTGTGACACTGAGCGACAGGTTAGTATAGAACGCGCCCAGTGGGAGTGATACAATGATGTCGTACGCTACAGCTCCCCCCACATAGATCTCTCGCCAGGTGACGGCGTCCTCCGTTCGCACATCAGGCGGATTGATGAAACGCTGGAAGAGGTTACAATGCAACATACAGTCATATGGAATACTGGCCCTAAACACCCTATGTCTTATGAAGCATGAATGCCGAGAAAGCAGTTGTACCGTGCACTGAGTAAACTGGTGGCTGTGAGTCAGCCTGGAAAATGTATCTATAAATAGCTTAACATTTTTCAGATTCGCTACAATGTAACAGAGCGCAAGCGTTTCCAAGCGATAGTTTCATTCGGTCTAACACCCTTCTAGCAGCAATTCCGCGAGAACGTTGTACATTTTGAAACGTATTCAATAGTGGACCTTGCACGACTTGTCGGTCGAACCTGTTTCGTTGACGTGATTTAAGTAACTAAAAAGGTGAAACACATATAAACCCCGTGGCAGGATGCTTGGCTAGAAATGGATTTACTCGAGTAAGTTAGATAGCAATATTTTATTATTTGTGAGATCATTGTCTTTGGGTGTCTGTTTGTATCAACCCTATAATACTACTGCTAGTGGATCATTTACTCATTTACTCATCCAGGTTACACTTAATCGTAAATCAACTAGTGGCTGCTCTATGGCAAAGGGAGCTGGCTAACAGGCAAAGAGGGTGTTCAGGTGTTTAGCGTCTCGATAGCACACCTTGGGCTCAATGACAAGAGGCTCCACGCTGACCAAAAGTGGATCGTCTCTCCGACCGATTCGCAACTTCACAGGCTGTGGATTTCCACCTCCATCACCTCCCCTTAGACTTCCAGCATCCACAGCGTCGGGGTCAACGAAGAAAAATAGTTCTAACACCGCCGTGTTTTCCATTGCAGTGACGTGACTCCTCTGAAAGCAAGCGGACAAATGAAAGCCGCTCCATTAGTCATCAGCTATTGTAGTTGTGTTAACTGCAGAATCGTCTAGCAAACAATAACAACAATCGCTTGAAAATAAACAAATCTGCAATGTGTGTGAGCTATTATATTTATTACCATTAGTTCTACCACACGCCTATTATAGACGCCCTACTATGACATTCGAAAATAAATGTCCAAAGGTTCGTGGTGAATCCCCAGCCGTCACGATATGATGCCGGAGTTCGGCCTGATTCGACGAGTGAAATTTTTGCCATATTAGTTGCTGTCTAAGTTGTGGTCCTGCGAGTAAGTGGATAATAACCTGTTCGGAGACGTAGAGTCTGCCCATGTCAAGGGCAATCTGGTCAGGATCAGTTGTGACGATCGCACGAGCACTCGTAGAGTTAGCCCAGAGAATGTTGAAGCCGCTCTTACTGCGGGCGAAACGGCCTGAGCACATGGTGATCGGGTTTGTCGGATCAAATTCCTAAATCAACACAAATTGACACCGTCACATTCAAGTTAACACTAGCCATCTGTTGTAAACTGTCGTGTCGAAGATAATCAACAATTTATTCAGAGCGATTTCTTTAAGCACACCGACGTCGGCTGGCAAGAGGTCATCGTCCTCGTCCGTGCCGTTGTCTCGATGTGCAGTGTGATTCCCACCAAATCAAAGCATTTATCTAGTGATCATTTACCACAACAATATCTTATGAACAATGTTGTATGAATATATCGTTCATATGTGTACATCTGCATGATATTTACCTGCACAACATAGATCTCGGTGAAGGCAGATGGTGTGAGGTTCAGATGTACTTCGTACTGGAGGAGGTTGCCCAGGAGAGCGCGCGGGGGGGCGATGGCTACTCGAGAATCTTCTATATTATTAATCTGAAGAGAATCCGATAAATATATCCGAACAGTTAAACAGCGTTCATTGTATCTCTCACCAGACGACTTACCATCTACCTAGCTACAGAGCTGCTTACGACTCTCAAAGGTACATGAATAGAGACAGATGAATAGAGTTACGAATACGTATAGGCTAATTCTCCAGCATCGGAATTGAGACAGACAACGCCCATGCCAACGCACCGTTTCGTTGTCGTTTCGTTGCGTGATGTTGACACGGAGGGTTTCTTGCCAGAGTGTCTTCCCAGCCACGTCGATGGCGACTGTGAAGCTCTCCTCCAACCCAACTGTATCGTCTCGTGTCAGGGCGAACAGCCCGAACGTGAATGACATCTGTGGAATACACAACAAGTTCAACAAGTCCGGATTGATATGAATACTATGTGAATCTGTACGGCTGAATTTAGGGACATGTATGGTGATGTTGGAGGAAATGGACGACAAAAATATCGATGAGGAAATACATCGTCACATCTTCATAGGGTTTTGCGGACGCCTGCTCATTGTAACGTGGAAGACTTGAAGTAGATACGAATAGCGGAATTCGATCAGGATGTGGATTGAGCAGGTACTTTAATTACTTAGGTTATCACGAACATACGTGAAAACGTAGCGTAAGGGAATCTGTTGAAGGGGAAATTTATTTTGTTGCGAATTCAGTCATATACCCTGTTCTCGTTGTTCGGTGTTCGCGGCTTTTGGTACATGGATCCAGTGTTGGTCAGGATGCCCATATCAATCGATGCCTTAATAAAGGAATCTTTCGTTGCAGACGGCTTCTTTACCGTACGATAGTGGACCACGTCTTGGGGCACAGCCTGGAAGTGTGCTCCAAATCCTGTCCATGAACATAAGGTATGTTAGCAAGTCTATCTAGCTGGGGAGCTTGACAGTTTCCAGAAGGGTGTTGTTCACGGTGTTGTCCTTCGCGGTGTTGTGGTTCATGTGTGTCCTCACCGTGTGTAGGCATGTCCCCATGGCAAAGCTTAACAACATCAAGGAGTGATGTTTGCTGAACGAGGTTTAATATCCACCGAATATACCAGATCAGGCGCGTGTATAGTCTGCTCCGTAAATTCCGTTTCTACAGTTTTTCTTATCAGGTAGGCTAGGCCTGATAAAAATACAGAATGTCTCCAATCTCAATAATACGGATTAGTGAAAATGCTGCCATAATGTGCGTCTCAGGAGACGAGCATATTATACCTGTGACTCCAAGGTTGCCGACACTAATCACGTCTTCGAGAGTTGTAGGACCCTTGACAGAGATCTCTACCCGGTCGGATCTGAGAATAAGAATGTGTAATTATACATTTATCCTTTTGCGCTTACATACAGTTATACAAGTTTCAAATGTTAAACCACCGGCTAGTCACTGAGTGGTACTTATGCTGAGTACTGAGTATTCCTTTCACATCTACTCCCCTCTCTCTCTATGTCCCGAGTTAACTGTTTCGTTTTTCCCATCTCTGTTTGTATTCTATATGTGCTAACCTCAGTTTTAGAAAGGTATCCACAGTGAATATGCCCGCACTATCCATTGCGATCTCCTTCGGGCCATCGACATCTGCTTCTACGAGTTTTTCGTCCTCATTCTGCCGATGAGAAACACGCACACGTTAGAGATGCAGGCAAAACTGTAGGGGGTTGTGCCGAAATTTGCTGCTATATCTACCAGCCGATTGGCTAGAATGAATATTATGGTAATTCGCGAATCGGTGAACAGTGAGATTGTATCAAACGGTGCAGTTCAAATTTTACTCAGACTCCGTTAGGGATAGTCTGTTGAGGGATAAACGGTAGATTTCCTAAGCATCGCATAGTTTTTTGGATCTTAAAATAATTCGCACATTGACTTCACTGCTGAGGGCAGATATGGTGGAACTCCTGTTGAAATAAAGTCAGACAATCATGGAAGTCGGTATTCTATTTATTCCAAAGCAGCAACATGCTGAGCTCATGAACAAACGTCCGAAGGGAAAATGCCCGGAACCCACTCATTGCGGCTGGGCGGGAGGGTTACCCGCAGAGGAGGAACATGGTTGGAATCAACTGCCGATCCCTGCAAGGCACTGACTGAAGTAATACTTTGACAGTCCCGGTCAGTGCCCCAAGTCAAAATCGGGTCTGGGTTTAGTCAGTAAAGGTCTGACACCACCAGGCAAATACCTTAGTGTGACGCCTGGTGTCCATGCAAGACTTATCTTTAACAAACAAACGTATTTCAATAGTATATATATATATATACAATTATCTAAACTAAAGGCACTATCTATGTTATTTCTATTGCTATCTATTTATCTACTGAATTTAGCAACAAACTCACCGGTTTTGCGTTCTGCACATTAACTTCGGTTTGTGAGATCCAGATAAAGCGCTCGAAATCGTATTCGGCACCCACTGTCACGTAGTGCACCTGGGATAAGAGGAAGGATTGTAGATTTGTTAAGTGAATTTATTAAGCCCAAAGAATTGAGAAAGTTTACTGATGAAATTTGTGATTTATACATAAAATAAAGTACGTGGTAAGTCAAGGCAATCGAACGCATTGATAGTGCTCACTACAATCTTCTCCGACGCCCCATAGATGTTCGACGTATCAATACTAAAGGAAAATAACCCTCTATGCGTTCTTCCTGTAGTATTTAGCCAAATTCTGCTCTGGTGAATCCACTAAACTCTGACAAACAAATAGTAGATATAGTCTTTGTAGCTGGAAAGGCAGAAGCAGGTAGACTCTCACTGTCTAACACATGGCCCTAGGCGAGTTTTTCCACTCTAGCTTGAACGTCATATTGAAACGATAGCTGAAATTTCAAAAGGTCTACATTTGAGTCGCAAGGCAGCCAAATGATGCCTGTTTCAGAACTCACCTTGAAGGTCGACTTGATTCGAGCAGCGGTCACGGAGAATGTCATGACGATTTTTCGAGGTGTGTCTGGATTGATAATATCACCGAAGTTCACCAAAATTCGATCGTACTGTGGAAGCAGCGAAAGATTGAGTTCAGTATGGTTTGAGGCTTGAGGTTATGATATCTGTATTGGAGTTCCCCCAGTGAGGCTATCCAAATTTTCATCTATCTATAGTTATGCACAAGTTCCAGTTCACTCCTGTACAGAAGAGAGAGAGGAGAAGACGTTGACTTGGAAGATTGCTGCTGTTCCGGGAGTGAGACATGTCGTATTTTTAGATAAACGCGAATGCTACACGTTGTATGCTACGAATATTTACCGCATAAGATGGTATTACATTGTTTATGTCTTATGTAAGGTGGTATTTTGCCTCTTATCTTAAATATTCCGGTGTTGTAACCTGCACTACCATTACAGTGATACTAGGAATTATAGTGGCTATTTCAGAAAGTGTTGCTCTCGAGGCTATCAAGTTCGTCTAGGGGCATTTTGAATTTTGTAATGAACCTATGAGTCGGCGGAATCATTGACTGGGAGACGTTCACCTGTTGGCAATCAGTCTGTCTACGATTTGTGCATACGTACGGTGTTGCTGCCCTGCTGACTCGACAGCAATTTGCTGATCTGTGGTTCCCCGGAGCTGAGGGTCATCTCCGGAGGCACATTCAGAACAATGTCGAAGATGCCAAGGACGGGATTATACGAATCCGCGACCACGTCCTGCCAATGAGAAATTCGTAGGTAGAAACACATTTATATCCCGTTAGATTTTGGCCCGAGGAGAAAACCTCTTCAGTTTGCAAATCGTAACAATTGTTACCGTATATTACATTCTGGGTGAGGCTTACTGATGGACCGGCAGTCGTACAACGTTTGCCTCAAACAGTCAATAAGTATATATATATATATATATATATATTAATTGGCTGCGTATGAATTGTCACCTTTGTGAAGACGTCGAGCTGAAGGTCGAGTCGTTCGGTCGGAGGTACGGTTACAACCAATTCGAAGTTCAACACCTGCAAAAAGGTTCCCATATTCATTACAATGTATCTCAAATGTCTATTATAGCAAACTCGTTACCATCGTTTAATTTATTTGATGAAAACGTTCTTCAACAACAAGTCCAAGTCAATTCAAAACGAGTCGCTAATGAGGATCTTTTACGAACCTTTCCGATTTCCATCGAAGTGGGATCACCATTCTTCAAGGTGAGCTTGAAGTCTGTCTTATAATTTTCGCTTTCCTCCTCCGGATTGAGTTCATCCTGCGTGACTTGGAGCTCCCGTTTCGCGCGGTGATGGTCGCTGATTGCATTTGGATGACTGTGCACCGGCGGAGGGTCCTGGAACTCAGGTAAATCACGTACACGTTAGTTCGTACACCTTGATCTTAGTCGGCGTTTTCCTTCCGAAGTCATAGCGTCAATTCAATTCTCGCTGATTAATTGCACTGTTAAATTTATATCTAATCATTTGCTCTACATATCCCTTGGCATTAGTCACCTTATCGGAAGTTACTCGCAGCCTGAGAACGCTGTCGGGATCGGTTCCGTTATCAGCTGTGGCGAGGGCCCAGGCGCCAATTTCAAGATGGAATACGTGCCGTTCCAAGAATGCTGCTGGATCGGAAATGTACAGACGTCCAGTGGACTCATCAAGGGTGAATACCTGCGAACGATTGCAAGTATTGCTATAGCTTATCACTGTGTGAGTTGCTCGAGTTCGGGGTTGACCAAAGACAATTTTATCGGCATTGATGCCCGTCTCGCTGTATTCGACAAACCGACCCGAGCGAACCCTAAATCATACCTCTCTGTGGTTTCCCGCGATGATTGAGTATGAAACTTGCGAGCAAAAGCAGGTCCCTGCCGCTCCCAAACACGTCGTGTTCAAATCTCTGTAACGTAAGTTCGTGCACTGTGAGTACTCGTGACGCACGGTGGACGAGTCTAACAATGTGTATACTTGATGTCCATGACCACTGGGTCCGTTATTCAAGTTTATATTTATATATGTCTATTGCCTTAGTCGGATTACCTATCGGTTGCAACGGCGGTGTAGATGACTTGGTCGTTCCACGCATTGGCGACGACAACCGATGCTTCCCTGGCGTCGAAGGACGGAGCCCACAAGTCCACTGAAAAACGTACAGCGATAACCAAGTGTCAATACCCCAATTGGCTATTTTTCCCTCCAAGGGCTAAAATTTCTCAGCGTCAGATCTTTCTTCGTATTCACCACTAGCTTATAGTGATATCTCTTGGCAAGTGAGGCACAATTTTCGAAGAAGAGAAAAAACCCTATCTAGGACACCCTGTCCTTTTTGCGTTTTGTCCTGTTTAAGGTAATGGCATAGTTGCGTGTGCCGATTCTGTATATGCGTTATATGCCTGTGAGCACCTTGCTTATTGTGATAGTTGGCGACCTATTTTTCAGGTCGATTCACGTCACACCTGTGAACTGCTATTTTCCATAATTGTCTAAGCGTGACGGAAGGATATTTCACGCATTATAAATAGGGATTTCGTGTCTTCCAACCTCTACCACATGGCGTCTTATGTGTTTGGAAAATAATGCAAATGCAATAATGAGTAATGAGGTCAATGAACGTACGTAAATCGTCACAGGACTCGCCGTCCCAGCACGGTTCGCAGATACAGTAACCCTGATCGTTGCAGGAGCCATGCTCGCAAGGCATCTCACTGAAAGTAGGCCCCAAAAGAAATGCATCACAATCACACGCGCCCAGATAGACGAGAAGCGTTAGACTACAGAAATAATTCATGTCTCAATGTCTTAAGGACATACTCGAGTATTTGGTTCAATGGCTGTGTCTGCCTGTGCAGGTTTTTGGAAGTTGGCTTCGAAAGAGTCACTGTAATAACTAAAGCAGGCCACGAGGCTTGATTGTGAAGGGATATGTTCACAGATAAAAACAAAGCTTGATTTTGGACTGGGAAGTTTGTAGGAAATACTAAAGAACAAAAGTGAACTCACAGAATGCAATTGGTCTTAGAGGGATCGCAGTTATTCAGGACCCTCTTGCAGGTTTTCACGTGCTCCTTGACCTCCTGGGCCGTTTTGCCTCCTTGGTGGCCGTCGCTTGCACCCTGCGTAATCTTCGCTGTCTCGTCGGATGCGGGCCGGAGCAGCAGATCGTCTTGGCTGCCACTTACGCCTAGTAAGAGAGAGAAATAGACACATTATAAAGAAAAATCGAACTTTAGAAATCGGCAGATGTCACTTGCATTGGACTCTGAGTTGTATGTGAATGGCGCTTGAGTAACGCTGAAGCTAGAAAGACGCAGCGGTGTAATGCTGGAGAACTCAGATGCTACTGAAATGTACTGTTGTGTTGCTTCATTAGAGAAGACTCAATGAAGTAATTAGTTGATCGATAGCATATTAAATATATATATACTGATTGTTTATAAGGAAAAAATTCTTACTTCCGACAAGAAGGTTCGTATTCGACCATACACCTGATTCTATTATTCCTAGAGTCACACACCTGGTGAAAACTTTGTTTGGCTTTGTTTGCACATGACCACCATAAGCCTGCCACTACAATGATGAGTGCTACGTGGAGCACAAGTTCTGGATCAGTGACAAAAGCTTTAGGGCAGCCATGGCCCTCGATCATAGATTACGGATGTATATTGATAAATGAAAGTTTGGTCATTTTGGTGGCTTAACATCATTCCCTGATAAGCTCGTGCGTTGGAACCCTGAAGTATTCATTATTATTGTTGATTTCACATCTACGTTTGACGTCTGATGCCCAAGCGACTCCTATCGAGGGGAAAGATGCTATTCCTTACAGAGATTCATTATACAGTGTTATATACAACATAGGCATTGCCGGCTAGTGTAATAACCCTTGAAACCGTTGGTACTGCAACCTCAATATGATATATAATATTATAGTGGGAGCAATGAGTGTTCCATACAAATAGGATAATTCACCTATTTTGTGTAGTGGGCTTTACAGACAGAAGCCAATTGGATTCAATACTTTAAGAACAAATTGCTGTGACGCACTCGAAACCTTCTGTATATTCTATGCGTTATCGATTTTATGTCCGAGCTCTATCAAGCTATAATAAATCGCAGTTATACCTGTAATATCTGAGTTATAACTGAACAGATTAGCAGGATCCTTTCTAAGCAGTTTATAAGACTACTAAGTACAGCATTATGAAGCTTAGATTCTACTACGAGTTTATGAGACAGCTTAGATGTTCTAGTAGAGTTGTTCGATAAATATTGACAAATCTCTCTGCTTTATGGACATCTGTCATCAAGTGGCCTCCCAGTGGATAGTGTTCCTGCTCGTTCGTGTGCAGAGGCAGTCATCTATTCCGCTTATTGTTTCCAAAAATCCATATCGATATCGAGCTTGACGACTAAAGGTATTCGTCACCCAAGTTGTGACGAATATTCTCTAAAAGGTATATATTCTGAGGTATATATTCTAAAAGGTAATATTCTCTAAAAGGTATATATTCTGAGGTATATATTCTAAAAGGTAATATTCTCTAAAAGGTATATATTCTGAGGTATATATTCTAAAAGGTAATATTCTCTAAAAGGTATATATTCTGAGGTATATATTCTAAAAGGTAATATTCTCTAAAAGGTATATATTCTGAGGTATATATTCTAAAAGGTAATATTCTCTAAAAGGTATATATTCTGTATTCTCTAAAGGGCTTCGACTTCGTGATTCGGTTTTTGCTTTAAAAATCATCTCTTATTATTTTAAACAACAAAAAATATTAGCTGAACATAATAGGAGGTTCAAAATCCATAGTTTTCTAACCGTCTGCCAGCGTTTTATTGTCCTATAACCATCTGCGTTTATTGCCTCATCCTCCTCTAAAGATTGCCATGCATTAAGCCACCAAAGCTATTGCAGAGCTTGACCAATCGTCATAGTCTCATGGCATCCAAGCCATACAAAGGAGAATGACTATCATACTATGTACGTATATCTTTGATGAATCTAGCTTGATTACATCCGACATCGACAAAGACAAAGTCAACTTCAAAAAGAATCGTTCATAAATCCTAATTGTTACGAAGCTGAACTTGGCTATCGACTTCTATCTGCATCACTAGTGACCGAACTCGGAGAAAGCGTATGGCCACGAACGTACCTGGCACCATCGTGATCAGAAAGATGAGCAGGAGGCCCAGTGTAACCAGCATTGCGCTCTTTTGTGCGCCACCAAATCCTAACTTCACGATCATATTTACCCGCTGGCTTCCAACCATCTATCACTCGTCGAAGGAGCTATCTTTTAGCGATCAACTCTTTCTGTCAATATGCTTTGTATTATTTGTCCTTCTTCCGTTGTCGGCGTATTATCTTCGTTTGCTAATTGTTCTTCACTCTAGATGACGTGATCGTCAAGAGTCTTCGGTTGACTGTGGGTCGTTCAGCGGATTGATTGACGTTCGCAAGTGGCTGAGTGGGTAGCGGGAGATTTCCACCAAAGGAGTTTCCAGGATCCTCGAAGGCTCTTCTCTAACCACTTCCTTTGCTTGAACTTTGTCTCCTCCTATTTTTTCCTGTCCGGAAGCGAAGTCCTTGCAAAGTCCTGGACGCCTTTCACTCCTTTCAGTTACCGAACACAGTCGAGCGACTGGTACGTAACTGGAGATCGCTGAAATCTCTACTGTCTATGCAACTAACACAGGTTTAGTCTATTTGTTCGTTTTTGGCCATTTCTCACTCCAACCAGCGAGATGCACCCTCTACACATTCGCGACCATGGAAATCACCTTTTCGCCCGCACCCTACAGGTCTGAAATCGCCTGTACAGGTGCCACGGTCAGGTCGACGTTTATCCAGTAAACTACCCGGGTACACCACCGGCCCTCGATTCGACTCCTCCCGGCCGCTCCTCTGCATACACCACTCACACAGAGATTCGCTGACGCTTACGCCTTCTACAGATGCTATCTAATTAGTTGGTGATTCCGTTCATTCTTGTCACTATTGTTTGCCGTGTGCAATATTCTTGACACAACCCACAGAACACTACACGAGTGCTGGACTCATTCGCTATTGCGTAGTTCGTAGGGCCCGTGCTCACCGCTCGACGTACGCAGGGCTTGTGACGATGAGGCATGTTATAGCAACGTTGGTAAGCAAACCTACGATAAAAGTCGTTACTACGGCGGCCCGGCAAAGCGAAATATCATAGAACCCCAAACTGGGTCCAATTTCCCGTCGCCTGTGGTCAAGTGCACGCCCTGTCCCCAGACCCACCTCTACCGTACCGCTCTGCTTGGCTGAACATGATGGTGCATGCTGCTCGCAGCTACGTGGCTACGTGGCCACGGCATCGACGCCTGTCTGCCCATCTACCTGGAGTCGAGCCGAGCCTCGTACAACAACCAGCACCGTCGGTGGCTGCGGGGGTTTGCTGATGATGCACACGGCACGCTTCGCCGGTAGTGCGTGCACTGTTGCTTGGGCAAGCTCAACTAGGATTAGTGGATAGAGAACGGCTTGAGGACCCAACCTGTATACAGGGAATTAAGGAAGCAGTTTAGTCGATAGCCAGTTAGCGATGCTACCGTTTCAGATCTCATCTGTTAAGCGCAGTCTGAGGCGCAGTCTGCAAAGGAGTTTATTCGTTTGTTAATATATCTTCTATTGGGTCACCAGAAGTCCCTATTCGATAAGTCCAGTGTAGATGTAGCTCGGTGGAAAGTCAAAATAGGCATGACAAATAATTACCAACGTGCGGGGTCATTGAAGTCTGGCTGAAGAATATGGGGACTGTCTGGTGAAATAGTTATGTTGGACTTGCTCACGTTGTTAGACATAGTCATATTCTAGTCTTGTTTTTAACATAAACGCTCATCTTTGCTTATGGTAAATTTGCGTTCGCGTTTATTCTCATATAAGATACATGAATTATATAAGATACAGCCTTGTCGTAAAATGTTCGCAAAATACGTCTTTGAGACGACTTCTGTAATACATGGAGATGCTACGGGGACTCTTTGCCAGGTGTCGTCCTCTACTGTACCATAACAAAAGTGTGTTGCAATCGCCTGCAGGCATCGACTGCGACGGGCCTTTTAAGAGTGATTGGGCTTTGATCCTGATCTCATCGTCTATGATTTCCTCCCGGGACGGCAACGGGCGAATCACAGATAAGAACAAACTCAAGTATATCTTGCAATATACACACTTAGACTATATGAGGAATTTATCCCTTGTTACCTGCTGACTTCGATTGAGGTAATGTGCTCGTTAGTTCGTTAAAAAAGATGAGCTTTGTAAGAGTGTCCTTTTGTCAACAAGTGGATTTCAACTTGTTTTGCCAAAGTGCTAGCCGGACCGTACACTATCGTCTCTGTCAGTGGATATAATATCAAAGAGCCGCCATCTATGCGCTGCCCATATCTACACTTAACTCTAACGCGTGACACATTTTACCCAGATTTACTCGATAGTGTTAATCATATGTGTCAAGAAGACGGCAGAAGTTCCGAAACCTTTAGTGCATTACGATTATATTAGACTGTTGTTTCAATGTCCGAGACTATTGAAATTTGACGCTATGTAGTATAATTGTGTACCTGGTAATAGATCCTAATTTTGAGGACAGACATCTATATATAATAATATAGAACTTCGAGCCAAAGCGCCCAAATATTGTAGCTTTCATTAAACTGATCCTTCTATCCTATGTTATGTATTTATCGGCAAACGATGAGCATACCTGTGAAATGCATCAGTTATAATTCCCACTTAAAAATGTATTGTTCTCATAATTATCAGCTGAAAGTAGATCAGTACGCTTAGTTCAAAGCATTGCACTATCGGCATTGCAGAAGAAGTTCAGAAACTTAAGCTGCGTCCGGATGTGTGGATATGAACGGTACTGCTTGTGATTTTGTCTTGCATCGAGAGCACCGTTGTGAGACTCGACCCGTCTGTATTTCTTGCTATAAGCTAGTGTGTGGACGTTAACTTAAAACAGTAAGGAGATCTTCGTTTTCCGTCTTCGAGATTTATAAACCACCTAATTTCTCACTGGTAATTCCTAAAAAAAAAAATAAAAACGAGATTCTATTCCTCTCTCTCTATCGACAGCCCATTGTCCTCCTGTTTCTGTACAACTACTACAAGGTCCACCCGGTTGTTCGGGACGTTGATCATTGTCTTTGTGTCAGCGAAAGATCTATTACTGGTTGCGTCTGTTCCGTGGGTCCATCTAGGATACAGTGGGTAAGCACATGATGCAGATTGAAAGATTGATACATATTGAATGGCCAATTTAAAGGATATTGGCTTTCGTTGCAGAGTAGTTAGTCTTTTCATTGTCTGGATTACAACCGTGAAAACGACTAACACTGAAGCATAATAATATACGAAGGGTGATCTTATGATGCAATCACTAACGACATATTCACCGTTTACGTGACATATCCACAAGACAATTTCTATTTACGTCATAGGGGATACAAGTGCGGATGTTTCACAAGTACGGGCGCGCCGTTATGTTGACGCGCACATCGTTAGGCAATCAGGCTCCGAGAGGGGCTAAATCTCATTTTGGTGTTATATATGCGTTGATATTTTGCCGATGGTCAGGTCCGCCTAAAGATCTCGGGATGAACTGTTCGGCTGTCGACCTTGACGTCGGGCTCAGTTAATGCAGGGGACAGGCAATACGCTCCGCTGCACTCTACACGCTTCAGTCACACCAACTGCGAACCCTATGACGTCGGTGGCCGTCACTCGCTTCGCCTTATGTATGGCCAAGTTTACCGAAGCATTCCGAATAAATCTGGTACTCGCATCATTGAGAGACACTTTACCAGTGTGTCTGGCCACTCTAGGCTGCCAATTGCTACAATACGGTAGCGATGTATAATACATTGGACCCGTGTGGGATCTCTATCGTAGAGTGGTTCAGTGGGTTAGGTCGGAGGGTAATCACATGGAGCAGATACTTCCACCACGCCAACTCATTGATCTAAGTTTGGGTGCTGGGAGTTGCCCATGGTATTGAACGATAGGAAATGTTTCTATGATTCAAAATACTGCTGATGATTATTGAGCGTGAATGAAAGCAGAATTTGCATATAGACCTTTAATGTCATTGATAATTGTACTAAAATAATATTCTTTTTCGCCGAAGATTCGCCTTTCTTTGTTAGCTTTCTTAGCGGGAAAAACAAATAATCATCCATTCCTATATGGACCACAAAATTGCGCAAGTTGAAAGCCAATTTGAAAGCAATAGATCTAACTTGCATGTACAGGGAACAGTAAAAGCCCCCAATGTCGTCTGTGACTGCATAGTCGTGCTTGTCTTCAAACGTTTGTTATAAAGCCATAATCCTCTGCCATATAGACATGTTAAATGATTCACGGTGATGCAAAAATAAGCCTTTGTGGGTAAAAGGTCAATCGAGGTCAGCAAATCACATACTTTTACTACAGAGTGGTTCTGAAACAACTGGATCGAAATCAGTAAAATGTGGGTAGAGACATTTTCTAATAACACTTGAACCCTATTCCCCCGTTGACACCTGAGCGATATTCCTTGTCGTCGAAAGGCACACATAGAAGGTCCGGCCTAACATGGAAAATCTTCCTCCTAGAAATGGGTTTCGACTTTTCTTGAGTTGGAGGCCATCTTTGATCTAAGCGCTATGATCCTGCACACATTGCCCGTACGCTTGCCGCTTTTGCATTTCTCATTGGTATTCTGGACCTTGGCATTCTAACGTATTGTATGCAAAGGCATATGTGTCAGACACCGCCAATATATGTCTCAATTAACGATCGGTTTTCGTAGGTACCAGTCGCTGATGGTAAGTCGATCCGTACTGGGTCGTCCGTTGTCTCGTGCTAACCCTCTAGGTTCGCGAGTATTATAATTTTGATTATGGGGGTCCAAGGTTGAATTATGCCGACAGATGTTTGTTTTGTGAAAACATCATAGTATTCGTTTGGCTCAGAAAATATAACAAAATATATAACAATATCAGAAAATATAACACTTTTATATGTTTATCCCAATAGGACCAGAACTATTATGTATTGATAGCCTTGTCTTCGTTATGTCCAGCTAATGTAAATGTCGATGAATCAACTCACTGCGTCCGTAACGCGGTCAGTCGGCAAAGCCAAAACAAAGGGACACAATTGTAACTTGTTTAGCGCAATTCAAAACGTTTGTCTTATCTAATGACGAACGTACCCTGAAAGCTAAAGTATGCATATCGCGCTACTGCTGTATTCAGCTCTGGTAGTGTGTAACAATCTCGGTATCCTAATCACGTTCAATGTTTTTAACAATCAAATATTGAATACTTAGGTCAGTTGTAAGAGTATAGTTAAAGTATTAAAATGCTTGTAATGGCTGAGGCTGCAGTGTTCGTCACAGTATTTAGAAGCGCCGCTTGGATAAGCAGCTCGGTGCTGGAATACATCCCAGGTCGCAGGTTCGAATCCCACCGTGGCCTCAGGGGATGTAGATTCTTCCTTGCGGACATTTCTCGTAACAACGCCATATGCATAAGTGCCAAGTAATGTTTGATGATAAAAGGGCTTGTGGTCCACCGCCAACAAGGATAAGATAATTACCCTTTAAAACTACGACGTTCGCGCCATTTTTTTTGTTTCAAATACTGCGCGTTGTCGTCGCATTGTTACCCTAACACCCTGGATGATCTTAGTTTAATTTGAAAAATCTCTTCTTATTCAAATATTCCAAAATCGTTACTAACTAAAATTCATCCACTGACCAGTTATGAATGTATATATTATTTTCTGACTTAACTTCCGTTCAACAATGGCCCTCTTCGTATTTGCCAACCCCCCCGGCAAAACAAACTCGAACAGGGACACACCCACTGGCAATCAATGCACTCATGGCATCGCGGGAGCGAAAGGGATGGAAGGACTCGTTTCTTGGACAGAGAGGAATAAATGACTCAGGCCCCACGGAGGAGAGCGGCGAAGGCTGGGATGGTTCTGCGCGGGGAACACAATGTCCTGATTCGGCAGTGGCTCCTGCCTTCGTTCCCCGACCGGCGAGCCTTGTAATGGCGAGAGACTGAAGCCGCTCGCTCCATATATGCAGTCTAATTCCCATGTATACGATCGTGTGTGCATAGAGCTCTAGGTGGGTTGATCTGACATGGACAACTGGCTGCGAGGCCCATTGGCATGGATCGGCGGAGTGTGGAGCTCAAGGAGCAGCTACCCATCGGGTGGGAGGGGGGACCAACGACGGAGCCCCTCCGTGAGGTAGAGAGGGCGGCATCAATGCTGTGTAGTATCCAGGGCTATCGACGACAAAAGCGATGTTCAGGCTTTCGGAGCTAAGCGCAAAGCGGGCTGTTACTAGCAACGAACGGACTCGAATGAACCATTTGTTTATAGTGAATATCATATTTGTTAGTATTATTATTACTGTTAATTATATTTATAATAGTACAATACTCATAATTATTATTACTGAAACAATCCTTACAAACTACTATTAAGTCATATTATACAGTCTATAATTGCTTGTTGTATACCATTATAACTTTGTGTATATTCGAAGTTGCATATATACGAAGTGGAAAAATGTAAATAATGCACAAATTAACTTCAACCAATAGATGTTTCTAAAAATTATTATAATTCCATTTAATCTTGGTTACTAACTATTACAAATTAGTCCAATGAAATTCGACGTAAAAATGTTGGCATCATATTTATTACTGTTACTTATATTAGTCCTGTTGAGTTATTGACCTCGCAGAAATAAACTCCATTATTTCGTCTTGATTCCTTTTGATGATAACATCGTGTGTAAACACCATTACATATATATATATATAATGGTTATTATATTGAGTTGCTTTGACAGAGTTGACGCATCTTTTCTCATAGCAAGCTTTAGCTATTCGTATAAATATGTAAAAGTGTAAATGAGTCTGTCTACACATATTTTATGGCGCTCTTTGGTTTTCAGTTGCTCGGTCTGCGCGGTCATAACAACTGCAACTGTTGCTATCATGCAATCACCGTCCTCCATGCCGGACGTATTCTTCTCTTCGTCCAGAGTGAAGCCATTGAGCACGAGGTCGGCAACATTGCCACTTGTCAATTTGGATTCGCCATGTTGATTATGTTCAATTGCATTCACTCTGTTCGCACCGTTGAGGATTGTTGAATTTATACGGGAAGAATATTGCATGCATTTTGTGCCTATTCGGCGTAAGACGCTGCTGATAAAATTTTGAATATTTGACAAATATACACACAGACACAGACACACACACACAGACTAAGAGAACTCGGTCGTTAGACGACTGCTAATGCTTGTGCTCGCTTCGACTCGTTGTTGCTGTTGTTGCTGTTGACGTTGCTTGGGGGCACATTTACGAACATTGCCACGCTGGGTAGAAGATACGTACACACTCACAGCTGACCTACGCAATAAATCCACTTGACTCGAGTAATTCGAGTGATGCTTATTCAACAATCAGTAAATATTGGACGTTGGCAAAGAAAAATATTCGGTTGTTGCTCGCCGCTACCGCAGATTGTTCCGCAGGTTTTGGCCTCGCTCGATCGGAATTAGCAGCTTGCTAAACAGTGGACCGATGTAGTGATTTGAAGTTTCCGTAAATATTCGTAGATCGGCCTTTACCAACCGAACTACCTTATTTGACTAGTTTCGTACTAAAAAAAATCGTATGGCGATAAATATTCGATTATGCTGAATTTATGATGTCACACTGAGATCGTCGCGTAAGTTCAACGCATAAATAATATAAGCGGAATCATATCATACGTATGTATGTACACATCATCAAAGCTTTATGACAGAGTTTACACAAAAGTAAAATACACATTTTTTTCCGATAAAATACTGCTATTTCTGGGTAATTCAGGATCCGCTCAATCCCGATGTCTGTTGTAACTAAGACTAGAGTAAAAGGAGCAGCCGTGCTAGCTCTATGTACATTGCTTGTGTTCCATATGACACATCGAATCATTGAATTGGGGGATGGTGTTCCTTGACAAGAGAGTTACAGGTTGCAAACAGGCTTGTCGATATTGTTAAATGCCAATAGTGGTTTGGCTAGTGGATACAATTACGTACGATAAGTGAGATGCCTTTTGTGTATTGATTAGTAATCGTTTTTGTAGACAACTAGGGCATATACATACCGAGTATAGCCACAGATATCCTTCGCTCTGACGAGAAGTAACTATGTAAGTAGGCAATAATTATATTCTTACCGTAGGCTAATACCATTTACTGCTATAACCACTTTTGAGTTTTGTCAAATCAATTTCTTGTCACAATTACTCGGCACCGTGCCACGTATAAGTGCATATAAATAAAGCTGTATGCAATTGGCACAAAGAGATTTTAGCTCGAACGATGTCCCGTTAGAATGACATCTCTCTCTCTCTATATATATATATATATATATATATATATAGATATGCGATTGTGCATTGCTAGATCCACGTACTGTTTTTCTCGGTTTAAGTATGACGCGACTGTGATCATCCCATTAATCCATGGACTGGCCACCCCCCACCTCAAACTTAGTCAGGCTAATTTCATCGGGACGCTGACACTGCAGTCCTTAGTATCGTTGCTCCGATGATATTGAGTTGTATCAATAATCCATTTAACGATTCCGCCGCTGTTTTCTTGAGCTCGTCTGTCGTGCGACTTCTTCGTCTTCTTCGTTCCATTTACTGAGCGTTGTCGTAAAAGTGTCCCGTCGCCTTGTCGGTCGCCTCCGATGGAACGGGCAACGGGCGATTCTGCAACAGTTATTGAAATCAGTTTTCACCCTGGGCGGCGCAATGATTCAAACGATCAGATCGGCACAGATCGTTCGTTCGATGAATCACACAATCCTATTGGCTTTCTATTCCTAATAATAATTATTTATCGATCTATTAATCACCTTTGGTGCTTCCTTGCGGCTCCACGTGCCGGTGGTGTTCGCGTTGACGACGGTAGGAACAAGGGTGGGCGCGCCTACAGCCTGCATTTGGGCCGCTTGCGCCTGCAGCTGAATAGCCGCAGGGTCCATGGGAGCGGCCACTGTGCCGTACGTTACCGTCAACTCATTCCCGGCGGCGTCCACGTAGCGTTGCGGCATAATTGTTCCGTACATGGCCAATTCAGCTGGCGAATCATCAAACGAAAGTTCGGCACAGTTGAGTATTGTGAATACATAGACGGCAATGTAAAAAAAAACACGGAATATTATAGCTTGGGCATGCCTTTTACCTTCTCTTGAACTAAACGGGTCAACTTGTCGGGAGCAATCTCAGAAAACTTCCAATTACCATTTACCAATTACCAAGGTAAAAGTTTTTAACGCGAGGTTTCAACGTGCAATTCCGCACACACCCACACACACACACAAACAGCTCCTCTATCTGTATGTCGTTAAGGTAAAGTTACAAGAACTTCAACTCGCTACAACCGTGCCGCTATCATGAATCATGCTGAGTTCTCACTAGCAGTGGTTGCAATCCAGAAGAACAAACCAACTCTATAACGGAGTAATTAAATTCAGGTAAGAAGGGTACACGTAACATAGTGTCCGCTTAAATAAATGATATGTGTGAACGCAATACGTGAGATGTTTAGCTCCTTACGTGGAGGTGGCATTGGCTGTTGGACGTGTTTCATTTGTCGGCAGCAAATGCATGAGCTAATCACAATGACGATGATTGCGAGGGCAAGCGCTGCTGCCGGCACCACGAGATACATGTTGAGATAGATCGGAAGCTCTCCGTCGGACTCGAAGATCTCTACCAACATATCGGCTGGAGATTGTCCACGATACACGATTGACGTGTGGGAGAAAGAAGATGAAATAGAGTGGCCCGTTAGCAGTAATATCATCAGTGGCAAGTAGACATTTTGTGCTAATTTAACCGTCATTAAAGTATTCTGACAATCCAAGCGAGAAGTTCACTCGAGCCACTTATCCGCTCTAGTCAGATGAACAGCATTCAAAATTTGACTTGGCGATTCGACTTCCGAATGTTCACACACCGGCAGGCTTACCTCCGCCGCGGAGTCTGATACTGACATTGCACGCCCTCATATGCATAAATTACTAACCAGCTCTTAAAGATCCGTATGGCCGTCCAAGACGTTTTAGGACCATTTCAAAGTGTTTACTTGGGACGAAAACAGTTGGGAGATGCTTACGTGATCTGAGTGTCTGGATTTTGAGAATCTGTGATGGATCGCCTCTCATTGCGCCGTTCGTAGCAGTAAGGAATATCTCATATGTGCTGCCACTTCGAAGACCTGTCAGCGCATAACTGTTGTCGGTAGAGTTCGCGATAACATTCTCGAGCCACGCGCCACCATCCGCCTGACGGTGGTGCACTGTATAGTCTGCAACACAGTTTCCAAGTGAATACTCATTTAATCGTATTAATAGGTCATCAGTCCCTAGAAATTCCGACCTATTGTAACGTTTAATATATTATAATAAATATAGGTCATCAGTATCTCATCGACATGCAGCGAGAGTCGCGGCGAAAGTCTTGTGGAGATCTTCAGCAGAATGACTCGCTGTCTTCTAAACTGTGAACCATAACAGGAACCTTGATAAACGAGCTATTGAAACGGAAAACCTCGAGCTCACACAAAGCGTCGCTAGATTGGGGCGACAACGTCCCCGTTAGGATTTTGCTGGTGCGAAACTCACTGAGAATCTGTCCACCAGTGCGAAGTTGCCAATGCATTTTGATCACGTCCATGGTGACGGCGTCTATGAACAGACGCGGAATATCAGGGGAGTCCTCTGAAAGTCATACGTAAATACGTTACAAATCGTGCATAACAGTATACTGATACTTCTGTGGCGTACCAATGATTCCGCCTTCCGGGAACATTGAAATACGAACGAACATAATATGTTAGCCGTTAAGACTGCCCTTGATATGACCTTGGGTCCTAGAGAGGGCCTTTCACTCTGGTTGCAACTAGCTTTCCAGTAATTACAGCTCCCTGTTCTTTGTCTCTTCAGGGTGACATTATACTTACTTAACGTGGTTATTCATTTCTTTTATGTTGGAGTTAGAAAAACACCAATTCTAGTCGACGATATATTGAGCACAAAGTATTCGAGCACTTTATAGTATAATTATCCAATTTACCTCCTGGTCTAGTCATAACGAGCCTCTGCGGGCTCGTAGGCCCAGATCCCGCGTGATTGTACGCCTGGACAGTGATCTCGTACTCGGTACCCTTGTTCAAGCCCTGCAGGATGAACTCGTGGGTTATGTTATTCTTCTGTTCAACCTGAAACAAGCAGTGTTGCAACAGTTACCGATTTTGTCCTTATAGGTGAAATAGGAACGTGTTCATTTCTACCGCTATCGCCAGCTGTTTCAGCGTCAGCCTACCTTCTTGTACGACGTACTTCCATTTGAGTTCTTTGGCTTGAATCCGATGTAGTAACCTTCAATATCACCATTCCAGGCATCCTTCTGGGGTGCTTTCCAGGACACCAGTACAGTAGTCGGACCCTGGGTGATAGCGTTTACGTCTAGCGGAGGTGCCTCAGGCTCCTCATCGTTGGTCGTGAATGTGACAGTTCGGGAAGCCTCGCTACTGCCAATGCTGTTCTCGGCATGCACGTTGAGGACGTACTGAGTGCCAGGCTGCAGTTCACGAATGAGTGTGAAGTGCTGCGCTGACGGAACGTCGACTTCTTGCGGGCGGGTGGACACGCCGTGCTGTTTCCAGTACTTAACGAGGTACTTCGATATTGGGCTGTTTCCATCGTACGAAGGCGTCCAGTACACTGAGACTGATCGCGACCAGATATCCTTCACCTAAAATAGACCCGCCCATAGAAACACAGGGGTTAAGCCAAGCAAAAGCTTGACGTGCACCAATGTGCGTTTAAAGCTTGCCTGATGAAAGTGCAATTATGTCTTAAACGGGAAACACAATTTGATCAATCGGTTAGAGGAGACGCTTAGCCAGAGAGAAATCCTACATTTAGTTACGTGTACCTTAACATCTTGAGGTGCACCTGGAACATCCTTCACGACGAGCTTTACTTTCCGATCATCGCTGCCGAACTTGTTCTCCGTGTGGCACGAATAGAGTGCCGAATCCGTCCGCTCTGTCTCCTTAATACGCAGCTGCGAACTCAACCCATCCGATGTTATCGCTTCGATGATCTCGAATCTGCATGAGTGAAAAAAAGGCCTTATAACACATATTGGGATTTCTTGTCCCGTCAGATCGCATTCTACCCAGCCTACACTATCGAGTCCTTCGACTTATAGCTTTGTATGGGAATGTGGTAAGCCTTGTGTGTCGAACCTTGAACTAGTCCGTTTGTCGAGCTTGACATTGCCCTTTGTCCAAACGACGGAAATGGGATGGTCGCCAACGGCGTAGCAATTCAGTGTTGAACCTTCAGAACGCCGAGATGTCACAACGGAAGCCTTGTCCTTGAAACGAGCGGGCACTGAGGATACGCAATAACACAAACGATGCATCCAATTGAAACTAACGCCAGCGATTAAGTTAAGGCAGCAACTAGAGCCCATATTCTAAGCAGTTCGATTAACAAAAAAAACACCAGAGTATGTGCCCTAGTTGCCAGATTGTTCTAATTATCATTATTCTACCTAATGTCATTAGCTTAAAACTCTGGCCGCCGACTAGAAGTACGATACAGTGTTTGCTGGGTAGATTAACCAGCATATAAATATCGTGTAGTAGTCATACGGTTGCTATTGGCTACATCTTCCTGGTTTGTCACAAACTTGGTTCTTCCTTCCCACGCGGCAGTGTCAAGTTGATCCATTGATTGCCAAAATGGAACACATCCATAGCAAACCAGACAGGCAGCACCAAGCGCAAAAGCATACCGCAAATTATAGGCTTGTTCTCATCGACACTTGACTCGGAACGATTTCTGCGTGATGCCTGTTTACTGTTATCACTTGGTTACCGGTTAGACTAAGTGAAACTGCTCTCGTTATGTTCCCGATGGCATTCGAAGCCTCACAAATGAATTCGCCCTTGTCACTTTGTGATACAGGTTTTATTGTCAAAAGTCCATCATAAACATGAAGCCGATCTGTTGAGATTACGCCCAGTCCGCCTGAAAATCAAATACGTATGTTTTAATTTATGAAGCTATTCTGTATGTGCATCATTATATATGGGTAGTAAAAATAGTGTATATCATACATACCTGTCAACAAGCAGGTATGTATGACATGTATCTAAAATAAAGGCGATTTTTATTCTATCGTATATAATCAAGGGTCAGGTATGGGAAAAGAGCAACGAGAAGATATAAGACGGGGAACTCATTTACTGAGAGGAGAAATGAAGGCCGTCAACTAAGGGACATCTGAACTTCGATAATGATATCTCGTATTACAGGTTGTTCTAGGCGGACAGTTCCACAACATCGGTGGTAAGTAGTGATATTAATTGTACTCATTTGTGCTGTTAAAGTAACGGGATCGAACTGTACTTTCAGAATCCTAGCTGTGTCACTCACACAGTAAGCCACTACAAACCTTTTAGTATCCGTACAGTTGGCGTTGGATGGCCGTTTGCCCTGCAATCCACGGTGAGTTCATCCCCAACTACAGACTCCAGCTTTAATATTTCGCCCACTGTTCTCCAACGGGGTTTATATCGTAGTACAACAGCAACCGACATTTGGTCCGAACCAAATGCATTTTTAGCGCTACATGTGTAGTTACCAACATGGTCAGCTGTGAGTCTTTCAATTTGTAGGATATCCTGAAAATCGCCGGTATGCACAACTTGAATATGTGGGAGCAGTTCGGCCGGTGAGCCGTCTTTAAGCCATTGATAGGAAACTGGCGAGCTTCCAGCGAACACTGAACATACAAGGGCTAGCCGCCGGCCTTCCGAGAGATCCTCAATCACTTTAAATGGCGATATTTGAGGAGGAACTGAAATCAAAATCATGTGGAAGAAGGGTAAATGATTTTGCGCCACTAACATCGTTACGAGCATATATGTCAAAATATACAGAAACAAATATACACGTAAGGCAAGAATATAAACAGAACCTTGAATATATAATAATATACCACGTAGATCTTAGGCTGGTAACTAAGTTTTTGTACAACTTACCATGGCTTTGTACCTGGTGCAGCAGGACCCAAAAAAGTACGCAAAAAACCCGCATCGTTACTGTACTGCTTTTCATTTAGCAGCCGAGTACACATCCGAGTGCAGCTACGAACGTATACAC
Source organism: Stratiolaelaps scimitus (assembly GCA_019614645.1). Lineage (NCBI taxonomy): Eukaryota > Metazoa > Arthropoda > Arachnida > Mesostigmata > Laelapidae > Stratiolaelaps > Stratiolaelaps scimitus. Next base: position 732,747 of record JABWDB010000054.1, read on the forward strand.
AGCATTTTCATTCGTGATACAAGTGGTGCCGTCTAGTGGGACATTTGTGGACTAATCGTTTTCTAGAAGACATTTTTTTTGGAGAACAACGGGTATCCACATGACGGATGTATCCCGTGGACGTGTCATGTTGCAATGATAAAACCTATCGCGAAACGGCGCACTGTCGGGAGCAATTTCTGTTTGATGGAATAAGACAATGGTTCGTCTGCGTTAAAAACAGCGCGGGACTGAGTTACCGCTGAGAGTCAACGTAATCCGTCGAGAGATTCTTCCCAATGAATTTGAAGCATCACAGTTGTATTCGCCTTTATCCGAAGCAGAGACCGAATTAATTGTCAGCAGTCCATTCACGATGTTTTTGCCCGCCAGTTCCCGTGAACCTGAAATTCAGTGCGGTGTTACAATTCGCTTGAATAATTATTTGCGTGACCTTCAATATCACGACACATAAATGCTTTGGACTATTCGTTGAGAATGCCGAACGCCTAATAGGCAGTTCACGCAGCGTGCGATGCATTTCCAACTTTAATCTTAAGTTAAACCCATTATGTTGTTTCGATAGTACAGATAATGAATTCAATTTCCATTCCAGATAAGTTACCATATTATATTGAGATAAAAGAATGAGACATCTTTTAGAGACTTCCATAGCAATCGCCATAATGTTGTTCATTTTGAACAAGCAAAAATGTAATGTGTACAATGCAAAGAGGTAACCTCATTCATGACGTTGAGAGACAGGACAGCTGTATTAACCTAATCTTAACCAATGAGTAAGTAATGTATAATAATTTAAATATTACTTATTGATATTAGTTTAGTAACATTAATTTTGCTTTTGAATATTTCACTACTCTCCAAAAGTAAAATTAAATAGCTTAATGGATTATAACCAGTAGCTGGGAACGTCAACCAAAGTAAATATTATACTTACAAAATGTCCCTTGTTATATAATATATAAAAATGTACAATTGTCGTGTATGAACGTAGTGAAAGTAAGGCCGCGCGAGGAACAAAACAAAGATGCAATCCCAGCTCGGGAGAATTATTCCGTAAAGTCATATTGCCATCGAACTAGGTTACACACCTTTCGCGATCCTCATAACGGGTTGCGGATGACCATTTGCCCTGCAATCTATCTTCAGTGTGTCACCTGCCACTGCACTTTTAATTTCTGGTTCGTCTATAACCCATCGTGGCTTAAATTTGAGTACCAGCGCGATGGACATCTGATCCGAGCCGTATGCGTTTTTTGCCGAACAAGTGTAATTACCAACATGATCAGCTGAAAGGTTTTCGATCTGAAGACTGTCCTGGTACTCGCCAGTCTGACTTATGTGAACATTTCGAAGGCTTTCGACAGTCTGCCCGTCTCGTAGCCACTGAAAAGAAATGGGTAAGGTCCCTGAAGATGCCGCGCATAGGAGAGCTACACGCTTCCCTTCGGACAGATCTTCCAGTACCTTGAAAGGTGATATTTGAGGGGCAATTTGCGTCAAAGTTAGCTGAATTTGTGTGAAAATGAGCAGAACTGGGAGTCGCTTTACTGCGATCGCCACCATGTTGAGTTCGCGAGAGTTAGTCTTCGACGTGCTTTACCGCGTACCCCTAACACAAACATAGCGATTTCGATTTGATAATACCGGTGGCGCCGCCTTGCGGAACACATCTAACATTTTACGTTTTATGCACCACGTATTTTTGCGTGTGTAATGTGAATATACAAGCTTGACTTTGTCCAAGTTCATCTTGTGGGAAGTCGCCATCATTTACAGTAACAGAGTGGATCAGTTCACGGACCACGTACACTTCGAAAGTATTGCCTCCTAAATGGCTCCGCCTTCCCCCCATAGATTTCAAAAGGCGAACCGTCATTGTTGCAAAAAACAGTTCCATTATTGATGGTGTGCTTATAAATTTCCATTTGCACAAGTTTATATCAAGGTAATCAAAAGTAACTAGTTTTTAGGTTCCGAATTTGAAGTTGTCCGATTTACCACTCAGTGATAATGTTATCGTTTTGCTGATTCTTCCCAGGGTATTCCAGGCTTCACAAATGTATTCTCCCTTATCAGATGAAGTTACTGTATTCAGGGTCAATGCTCCATTTAGCACCCTGGAGTCAGCGAGTTCCGAGCCGCCTAAAACAATATTCATGCGTATAGTTAGATAATGAATGAAATTTGTTTTCTAGCGCTAATTATAAGCATGGTTCACATTATTATACTACAAATAATTTCCTAAATTGACAATGGTGAGAAATAAAGCCATCTGCATATAGTTTGGATGTTATATGCAGATTTTTTTTCCAATTTCTCATTGGTGCCAAGTGATGTCGCTAACTGTAGAGTACAAGTATATATCGGCTGCGTTTCGATACTCAAGCTTGCAAAATACTGATCAGAGTTCTCCAACGTATGTATATAGGCACATTGAGGAGCAACTGTTTATTCCTTGCTGGATAAATTTCAAACAGTTTTGTTTCAGCAACAATAGTTGTCTTAAGTCGCATTCGGGGTAACCGCATCTACGGCCATTATTATTAATTTGAATCCCATCTAGACATTCCCCTAGCTGAGAAGGGAATATATCTACTCGCGAAAAGGGAATATCTGTATACTCATATATATAACTATGAATTGAGCAGGAAGTACTGTTTATAAAGATTAATAATGAAGTCACCAATACACTATACTGTTTTAGGTATCACAGTAGACGACATTATCTATTCGAATAACTGTATAAAAGCTAGACAAAAGCATACCTTTATACATTTTGACAACCGCCTGAGGATGTCCGATTGCTTCGCAGTTCAGCTTAAGTTGTTCGCCAGCCACTGCAGTTATCACCTTTGGTTCATCATACACCCAGCGTGGTTTAAACTTTAGGACAACACTGACGGACCTTTGATCCGATCCAAACGAATTTTTTGCTGAACAGGTATAATTTCCAACATGGTCCGAGGAAAGCCTCTCTATTTTTAATTGTTCCTGGTCATCATCGACCAGACCCACTTTAACACCGGGCAATAAGGTGACTGGACTGCCATTTTTTGTCCAGGAAAATGAAATTGGAGGAGTACCAACTGTCGCTGAACACATCAGAGACAGACGTTGGCCTTCGACAAGGTCTTCGAGAACTCTAAAAGGTGCAATCTGTGGGGGTGCTGCGGCAGGGCATTGAGTCCAACATATTAGTAAGAATGGTAAAACTAGCAATGAAGGCTTTATTCCGGTCTGCAAAGCCATCGCGAGCCGAAGTCAGAATACAGCCATTTTTATTCCCTCGGCTATAACAATCAGCAGGCGATGACAAAAAGACGATACAGGTGGCGCCGTCTCGCGGGACCCTTTGCAATTAAATCGTATGTGTACAATATCATATTTTTGTTAAATAATGAGCACTATTTGTAGCAAAAAAGGATTCTAGCGTCGAGATTTAGAAAGCTGTACACAATGCCATATATGAGTCCCGTCGGCTCATCTAAAAAACCTCATCTTAATGTTATCCAGTGGGGTTTCGTCTGCAACAAAACATTGGCGGATTGGAATTTCGGCGCCTTACCACTAAGAACCAGTGTAACGCTGGAAGAAATTTTGCCAAGAGAGTTTGCAGCTTCACAGTGGTATTCGCCTTTATCTGCAAATGATACCGGCTCTATCGTCAGTAGACCACTAACGCTGAGTCGTGGGTCACTAATCTCCATCGTGCCTAAAAGGTAAAAACGAGCAACAATTATCGCATGACCAGGTTAATCTGGCTATTTAAAAACATGTTTAGGAGAATTTCTTTGGAATTCCTCTACCTGCCTAACTTCTCCAATACCTTCTCACAGTGGATAGACGCAGAGGAAAACAATGGGGCCTTCGAACCGCACGCCTCCGAGTTCAGCCTCCCAGCACAGATAAATTGATCTTGACTGTGACTTGTCAATTGGTCAATACAATTAATATACTAAAAACACTGTACAGGAGGCCACAGGTTCGAGTCCCACGACGTGACATATAGAGAAGTTAAACATTGTAAAACGTTAATAAACCAATAAAATATTTACACTATAGACGGTAGTAAAGGTTACGCACAGATACACTTACCCTTGTACATTTTGATTGTCGGCGTCGGATGTCCAGCTGCTCTGCAATCCACCTGGACCTTCTCGCCAGCGATTGCGTTTATTGTTTGGCGCTCCTCGACTCTCCAAAATGGTTTAAACCTCAATGCGACAGCCACAGACATTTGATCTGAACCAAATGAATTTTTCGCATTGCACGTATAGTTGCCCACATGTTCAGCATTGAGTTTTTCGATTTGGAGTTGATCTTGAAATTCGTCGATGTGAGCGATTTTGACACCGGTTAACGGGCCCATAGAGCGGCCATCCTTCGACCAGGAAAATGAGATCGGAGGTGAACCCGACGTTACGGAGCAAATCAAAGATACACGTTTGCCCTCAGAAAGGTCTTCGAGTACTTTAAATGGTGAAATTTGTGGCGGAACTGAAACGCATATTGAATTAGCTTTATTTTCTGACACTACAAATTAGAAATGAACTCTTATGCCGTATTTAATAAACACAATAATCGACTCGATATTCTGGCGTTTCCACCAGCGTCCATTGATAAGTGTGAAATGTGAGATATCAATATTGTGTATACTTACTTTGGCATTGGGCATAATGCACTAATACACTGGCCCAAATTAGGAGTGATCGCACGGAGTGACTGGATGGACTCATGTTGTACCCACACTGGACTATTTAGTCTTGGTGGTCGGCTACTACATGAAAGTGTTGCGTTCTTCTGTGTGCAGTACTCATGGCGCCGCCTAGTGGGACATTTTGCATATACTTCTATTTGGACGCCTAGTAACGAATTCGTTTATAACCTTTCCACAATTTAGAGTATCATGATTACATATTTTCTTAGTGTTGGTAATCTTGTAGACGTTGTAGAAGCCTGATGTTAAGAGAAATATTCATCGAAAAGCGCCCGCACACATCTCGAGAGTTGTACGTGTGTACTTAAAAAATTCGTCTGTCTTGAATCAGAAGCGGCACACTACCACTGAGGGATATGGTGACCGTTTTCGTGATTTTTCCCAGAGAGTTCGAAGCCTCGCATTGGTAATCGCCCTTGTCGCGGGACGTCACTAAACCAATGGTCAGAAGGCCACCCACAAGTCGGTCATTGGAGATGGGGGATGATCCTGAAACCAATGGGATTTATATTTAGTATGCAACTAGATTTATCACACACGCCTATCCCCACGAATTATAGAAGATAACCATTAGATTTACCCTCGCTAAAATCAAAGTTAGAGAATTTGTAGGCGGTACATGGTAAATCAAAAACCAGTACTAAATTTCTACATTAAATCAAAGAGAAAGAGATGCGACAGAACGCAAATCAACAAAAATAGGAGAACGTATAAACAGCAAAGCACAATACCATAGTGACAGAATCTACCAACGGGAATCGAAAGAGGAACCCGGGCCATAAAATAGTGGTTACACGTTACGAATAATACTAGCCGTCCACCGAAGACCATGCCACACTAAAGACAGGTTCAGGGTAATGGTGTTTTACCCATTAATGTAGATTTTTTTTATCTTATTGTGTCATATTTATCTGACTAATGTGCAGGTATAATTTAATTGTTTTGCCCATTGGGGGTTAAGCGAAACTGCTGTGTGAAATATGAGAATCTCACATCTACCTTCACGAGATGACGGAAACCGCATTATTAAAACTACAAATGCTAAACGTATAGTTCAGGTCCTTCGGCGGGAAAATTATCTCTAAACGAAGTTAATGCAAGTAAATTCACCCACCTCTCAGAATCTTTATAGTAGGATGGGGATGTCCAATAGCTCTGCAGTCAACTTGCACGGGTTCACCTGCGACTCCTCCAACGCGAGTTTCATGACTGGCTGAGATCCATCGAGGTGCAAATTTCATAACAACAGGCACAGTCATGTGATCAGCGCCATTTATATTTTTGGCGTTGCACGTGTAGTTTCCAACGTGTTTGGCTGTTAATGCCTCGATTTGTAACTGATCTTGGAAGTCATCTATGTGGACGATTTTCACTCCGAACAAATCTCCAAGTGGAGTGCTATCCTTCGTCCAGGAGAACGAGATGGGTGGTGTTCCGGATGTCACTAAACATATTAAGGATAGGCGTTTGCCTTCCGAAAGATCATTCAGGCTCCTGTGGGGAGCGATTTCGGGTGCAACTGAAAAGACCATACGTTATTCGTGGTGCATGGTTTTATGTCGGTCTGCCATAAAACAAAGTAATTTCAAATACCCACCATTCACTTGTTGAGAAAACATATCGTTAAAGTTAAACGAAATTGTGTGTTGTTCAGTTTCGTTTGAGTAGCCTGCGTGATTTATATTCTTCTAACTAGAAGCGGAAGGCAGAGCGATTTTGTCTACGTAAGGACACACTATATACAGGGACCGTATTCGCTAAAGATATAATAATTAAATCTTTGGATATTACGAAAGCTTCTAGGTTATTTTATAAGGAGTACTTTTTTTTTTGAACTTGTTAGCGACTACCTGCCTCCATATTGTGCATATAAACATGATGACAATGTCTAAAAATTTATGAGAGCCTAAGCTCGCAGGTAACCTACCTTGGGCGTGTGTAGTTGTTAGTATGAACAAGTTTACAACAAGGTAACTTATGAATGAGTCCATGTTCGACAACGTATTGAGAGTGACGCCATTTGTATTCACATTCAAGGCGGGAGGTCGCCATGTTGAATGCAGTACTGGTGGCTCGCCCTCGCGGTACACTGTGAAAGCTATTTTCTGAGGATGGAAAAGTATCCGCTATTTTCTGATTATAGAAAATGTGCATCGATTGCCTTTCTTCTTCAGTCGAACGTTTTAATCTAGGGCTTACCATATTGAGGAAGATAAGCAATATAACAATAAGTAAGAGCCAATTCAGAATGAAAAGTAAACGGGTTCTCACTCCCGGGATAATGTCGTATGCTTTGAATTTGAATTCAACCGTCGGGTGTCTCATTTTATCATTTAACTTGACTTCAATAACATCAAACTTTAACGAGACTCAACGTCCTCTGGCAAGCTATTAGTTTCGCGTACCACTTAACACAACGGTCACAATTCTTTGTATTTTGCCGAGCAAGTTTTCAGCTTTACAAAGATATTCTCCTCTGTCGACAGGGTCAACACGCCGGATGGTTAATATTCCAGATCCGTCGATGATATGATTTCCTTCAGAAAGTAATTCACGGTTTCCTGAAAACAATCCACGGATACGTATAAAAATACAGAGCTCCTAGTGTTGGCCAGTGTAATGAAATGGCAAACATATTTTTGCGATTTTGTGGTGACGTCGGGTGATGTATGCAATGTATTCGTACAAATTTCCGAGACAATTTTTGATCCTAAGCAAAGCTTAATTCTGGTTAACTTTTTTCAACAGAATGCAGAGAATAGAATATTTTCTCAAATTTGGCTCAACTCCAGCTCGTTCCAATAGGTTTGACTCATCTCAGCCATGATTTGAAAGAGCTCAATGTATTTTACATTGAGAACAGCCTACCTTTTACAATCCGCACTACTGGGGTAGGATGACCACTAGCACGGCAGTCGATTTGCATCCGTTCTCCTGATACGCCACTGATGGCATCTGGGTTGTCGCTAGGCGTGCTCCACCTTGGTGCGAACTTCATGACCACATCGAACGACATATGATCCGCCCCATATAAGTTCTTTGCATTGCAGGTATAATTGCCAACATGGTCTGCAGATAGACTTTCGATCTGTAGTTGGTCTTGGAAATCGTCGATGTGAGCAATCCTTACGCCTGGTAAAGCTCCTACTGGATTTCCGTCCTTGAGCCAAGAGAATGATATAGGTGGAGTGCCCGATCTCACGGAGCATATCACTGAAAGTCGTTGGCCCTCGGCCAAATCATCCGGAATTTTCAAAGGTGTAATCTCCGGTGGTGCTGCTGCAAATATTGCAATATGCTTTATAACCATCTAGGAATATATTGGAAATAAACATTTGTTATTATTTTAGTTATGATATTTGAAAAAGTATACGTTTAGTCAGCTGAGTATATTACAGGTCCAATATTCAGGACAACTTACCTTGGGAGTAGGCCACACGGCAAAGCGCAAACAAAAACCAAAAATCGCTTAGCAACACCAACTTCATGATGTGCACTGCCAGCCGGATGTTGACGCCATCATAGTTTCGCTCGGAAAACTAGACGGACACCATGCTGGTATTTGAGACACGTGGCTCCCCCTCGCGGGACACTTTGGTACAATTTCTTTATTTCCGGCTTTTTCTGGCAGGTGCACTTTGTATTCAATCTCCCGTAGTCTGACTTTAAGCTAGCCAGAGAACAACGTGTACAATGCACGTTTCTCGGAGAAACGTCTATTCAAATAAAATATTTTTGTTCGCAAACGCAAACATCGTGTGCTTTAAATCTTAGGCGGGCTACGTCAGACTCGAACCAGGAGACAATCTCGTTTTTCTACTGTCATACTATCTAAAGGGTGAACAAAAATTATTAACAATGCCATTATTAACATCATTAACAATGACTGATCGCCGACTGTTACCGCTGAGCAGTATAGAGATTGTTTTCTGAATTCTTCCTAGTACATTCTCAGCAAAACAAGTGTAATCGCCCTTGTCGATAGCTTCTATTTTTCGAATGATTACTAAGCCAGATTGTAGTTGATGACGTCCTTTGGTGTGGATTTGGCGAGTTCCTGAAAAATAAATTCCAATTTCCCTTTGTTACATTTGTGTACGTATTCTACAAATTTATAGCGCCAGAACTTCGTATACACAATATTTTGTTTCAAGCTGTCAACGATTATGATTATACCTTTTTATGCTACTGCCTTATTCCCAAAACAGAGGATTAAAATCATTTCAATCAAATGTCCTCAACAATACGAACTGGTTTGAGAAACTAATGTTTACATCAACTGAGATTATCTAAAAAGTTAACAGAGAGTGTGAAGATATTGTTATATGCTTGAAATCTGTTGTCAAAGTTCACTTCCAGTGTCATTAGGTCGATCAAAACCAATCACAAATGATCGCTGTTGCTGATTCTCCCTGCTGTGTTGCAGAAGCGACAGCATGCGACAACATTGTGCATTGTAAATCAACATGGCACATCTGTTCAGCAGAGGCCAATACATGTTTTGTAATTCTCGACAAAAGCGCGGAATTATTAGTGGAAACTCACCTTTAAGTACACTGACGACTGGAGAAGGATGCCCACTTGCTCGACAGTCCACTCTGACAGTTTCTCCTGCTACCCCTGTCACTGGGCTTCTCTGGTCACTACCGGCTACAGAAGAGAGCCACTTCGGTGCAAATTTCATCCCCACATGAATCGACATATGATCTGAACCATGCAGATTTTTTGCATTACAAGTGTAGTTGCCAACGTGATCCACTGATAAACTTTCAATGTGCAGTAAATCTTGGAAGTCATCAATGTGAGATATTCTCACTCCTGGCAAGGCTGCTAACGAATTTCCGTCCTTAAGCCACGTAAAAGAGATCGGTGGGTTTCCTGACCTCACAGTGCACATCACGGAGAGCCTTTGTCCCTCAGCTAAATCATCCGGAATTCGCTGAGGAGTGATTTCAGGCGGAGCTGCAAGTATTAGATGTACACTAGAATTAAGAAGGTTTTACATGTGTATAACACAAATTTAATGATGAATGATTCGTAACGTTTTATAACAAATCATTTCTGTCAAACCTTTGAGAATACAAGAGCAAGATTATATATACACTCACCTTGAGAATGTACAAGTCGAACAATCAAGCAAAATATGCAAAATCGTGGTAAGAGCATTGAGCCCATGATGACTAGCCCAATTCAAGTAGTGACGCCGTTGCTGTTGTACTCGAAACGCGGCGAGGGGCTCCATGTTTAATTTGAGATACGTGGCTCCCCCTCGCGGGACATTTTGAAACGATCTAACACTTAGTAAATTTGTCCCTAGTGTGTATTCAATCATCGAATATTACGGATACTTCTTCTTTGTTGATACATAGCCGGGAACAACGTTTTATTCTTGAGCAAAAACGGATTGCAAAACTAAAGTATTTTTGCATCCTATCATAAACATCGTGTGCTTTAAATATTTGGCGGGTATTACTATATGGAATCATCAGTGTGGAATGTGTAGTAAGGTGTTTGTGTTCTTAATTGACTCAGAATTCCAGTTTTGTTACCGGATTCGTAATGTAAAATGAAAAACGGGACTTTACCACTGAGCAGAACGGAAATCAATCTTCGAATCTTGCCCATTGAATTCTCAGCAAGGCAAGTGTATTCGCCCTTGTCAGTGCCCTCTATTTTACGAATTATTAATAGCCCAGAATCCAATTGGTACCGTCCCGCGGAAACAATGGGACGATTTCCTGAAAAGGAAAATGTTAGCGTTGAGAAATAATGCACTAGAATATATACTCGCGCAGCTAAACAAGAAGGAGAGACATTCCTTATGAAAAAAAGCTTCAGTGTTATAAAATAGATAAGTATAAATGCATAATAAATGGGGCGACGAGTGTATAAAAGAGGTAAAAAACATGTACATATTAACATAGTTTGTTTTTCTGGTTTAGATTGTTCGATTCGCATAATATCATGACTCACATAGTAAACAAAGCCATTTCATGATAGACGCCGAACTATTATATTTCAATAAGTATGTTCTACTACTAGATATTGTATCATTGGACAACAGTCGTTTATCACTAAAACGTATAGCAATCGTATAAAGCGCATTACCGAGTTAACAATAGACGACGATATAACGTGCATAAATAAACAAGAATAATCACCGGACTCGTTCACATACGGTAGTACAATCGCCACCTAGGACATTAAAATCTCCATCTAGAATCTCAAATTTGATGCATTGTGAGAATGTCTAAGTATTAAATTATACAGAGAGTTCATTAATTATTTATTAGTTCATTACAAAAGTGGGCAGCAGTTGTATCCGCTGAACTTGAAATACATCTAAAAATACCTTCCTCTATATATTCTTAGTAGAATGTCTAGAACAAGGAGTCCCCAGTTGTCAAACCTTAAGCGGGTGCCCAAAGTAGAAATTGCATTGCCCCTTTAAATATCTACGGGAAATCTTTACATTAAAAATTCGGTTCCACATGGTTCGCCTGTAGCGGATGCTAACCTTTCTCCTAATGTTTAAAGAAAGTCTAATGATTACATTATACTAACCTTTAGTCACTTTAACGAGAGGTGAGGGATGACCATTGGATCGACAGTCAACCTGAATGATCTCTCCGGCTACACCTGTCACTAGAGTCGACGTTTCACCATCGATCGTCGTAGACACCCATCTGGGCGCAAACTTCATCACCACTTGGACTACCATATGATCTGAACCGTAGAGATTTTTCGCATTACACGTGTAATTCCCAACGTGATTTACAGACAGGCTCTCAATTTGAAGTTGATCCTGGAAGTCATCGATGTGGGCAATTTTCACTCCCTGCAAGCTGCCAATGGCAGTTCCATCCTTGAGCCAGGAAAATGATATGGGCGGGGTGCCCGATCTCACAGAACACATCACGGAGAGTCTCTGCCCCTCGGCCAAATCATCCGGAACCCGCTGTGGTGTGATTACCGGTGCAGCTGAAAAAACATTTACAGTATGCTATGGTGGATCATTTTGTTATATGATGACAAACTATGTAATGTCGTTTCTATATTTAGTCCTATTCTAAGTAAGACTTCATATAGTAATAGAATGATCCAAACGTGTCCAACTCGTAACTCACCTTGAGAATACCCAAGTCGAAATACACTGCACAGAACACAGAGGCTTCGTAACAGGTTCGGCTTCATCATGTCGTTAATGCGGAGTGTAAACGCTATTATCCCTCTATTCAGCTGTCAACAACTGCCGCTGCCGGTGGATACCATGTTGCATTCAATACATGTGGCTCCCCCTTGTGGGACATTTTGGTACAACTTTAACCTTACAAATTTCCGTGCGCCACGACCTTCAGGTTGTGAGAAATGTTCCTGAAATCTGGTCACCAGATACGTGGTCTATATCTGGTGATGTTTCACAAACCAGCGAATCGCTACCTACAAATAATCTGTATTTTGCCAATGACACAAACACCGCATGATTCGAATCTTTGGCGGGAGACGCCCGCCATCGTGGGCGACCAGTTGTGTGGCTACGTTATCGCAGCGTCCAATCAATGTAAACATTGTTACCAGAAAGCAGTAAACAGAGATTACAATGGCTATAGGAATCATCCACAACTTTACCACTTAAAATGACAGAAACAGTCCTCCGAATTTTTCCCAGAGGATTTTCAGCAAAGCAACTATAGTCGCCTTTGTCGATGGCCTCTACTTTACGGATTGTCAAATAGCCTGATTCCAGTTGATATCGTCCAACAGCATAAAAATCACGATTCCCTGAAATTGAATGTTGAACGCTTAGAGTCTTCCACTTCTATCAATATGCACATGATATCTATTTCATATCTTCGAGTTGGGATGATTGAACACGGAGGTGTCATGTGTGCGTTCTAGAAGAATAGTTACCACGATCATTATAAAATTAATTTATTTGGCTAAGGTGACCCCAATGCTCAACCCATGTGCTTTATACTATAATTTACATTCAGGAGTGAATTAAAAGATGCTTTGCACAAAATTCCTCGAAAAAAACTTCTATTTTTCACTCGAATTCTAAGAACAAGACCGAGAGTAGGTTTATTTAACAAGTTCAAAACTCGCATTATACACACAGTAAACGAGTGCTATTTAATTTTACCAACCTACTTTGAAATTATGACTCACCTTTAATCATTTTGATAGCAGGAGACGGATGACCAATAGCTTGACAGTCCAGCGAAATAGTTTCCCCTGCCACCGCAGCCACGATTTTCACCTGGCCGCTATCACTAGACGTCCATCTGGGTGCAAATTTCATCACCACTCGAACTGACATATGGTCCGTTCCGTAGAGATTCTTGGCATTGCATGTGTAATTACCGACATGATCGACTGATAGACGTTCAATTTGCAGTTGATCTTGAAAATCGTCGAAATGCACCACCTTCACTCCGGGTAGACTTCCAATGGCACTTCCATCTTTTAACCAGGAAAACGATATGGGTGGAGTGCCTGATCTCACCGAACACATCACGGAAAGTCTCTGGCCCTCGGCCAAGTCATCCGGAATTCGCTGGGGTGTTATTTCAGGAGCAGCTAAAATGAGACGTTAGCATTGAGATGCTAAGTAGAATACAGGCACTAAATATCGATTATATGAGCTTACAAATATTTTCAATGAACGTTATGCATGTATGAATAATAATTTCACATGTTCCAGTGTTAACTTACCTTGGGTTACAACGAGTCGGAAAAGGTTACATAAAATCCAGACACTTTGAAATAGCATAGACTCCATAGTGCCGAGCTGCATTCTCTGAGCGTTGACGCCATTCCAGTTACTCTCGGAGCTCAGCGATGGCCACCATGCTCTATTTAGTACATGTGGCTCCCCCTCGCGGGACATTTCGGTACGATTTAGTGGTACTTGAGCTTATTTTAAAGCGAATTTGTCATTCTATTTCAGGAGCTTTGCTTCAGCATAAAAAAATACTAAAACCTCGAGATTTGCAACCTCTAAGATAAGGACCCGGAAATAAAAATTATTCAGTGTTTCGTATTCAATATCGTATGCTTCAAATGCAGGGCGGGTACACATACCTGTAGTGCATTTAGCAAGTTTAGCCTAGATAATCGGCTAAATGGGCAATTTAAAAATTAGGTCATAAACTAGTGAGTGATTACCACTGAGTGTGACGGAAATCGTTTTCCGAATTTTCCCGATAACATTCTCAGCCAAGCAAATATATTCGCCTTTGTCGCTAGGTTCTACTTTTCGAATCGTTAAGAGGCCGGCATCCAGTTGAGATCTCCCTGCAGAAGGGACTTGACGATTTCCTGAAAAAGATCGTGTACGTTGGTTCCTATCACTGGTAAGTTTATGATGAGATGACGTTTGTATTTGAAGTTTTCATTTATATCATAGATGGCTGTTTTTTTATTTGGCGGTATCAATTTATATTACTATTTATCTAATCCACGCAGTAACAATAACTTGTAAAGTTTATACGGATTGAGCCGGCCCAAACTATTGCAAATAGAATCCCACATTTAAAAATAGGGAGAAGGTAAAGGTAAACGATTATAGGTTAAGAAAGACTCATCTTTAAGAGTTACGAGTTTATCGTTCATGTAATTGGGGAAACAATCTATATACGATTTTATTTCAATACATTATCGTAGCACCGGTTTTATGGATCAAATCCAAATTATTAAACCTGAGTGAAAGTCAACAAGGCATTACATTCAATGGCTTAATAAGATATATATATATAGATCATTCAGTTCTCAAAACTGGATCACTCATAACACATGTTGCACTGGTTGCAGATGCGCTAGTTTCTGGTGCCACGAAAGGCGACAAGAAGCCGGCCTTGGCTGAAGTTTCAGCTAAACAAATTCGTACTGTCATGTTATGTCATATTATTTAGTGCATTTCGATCCAAGGTGGTCACTAACCTTTAGTCACTTTGATAACTGGAACCGGATGTCCATGTGCTCGACAGTCCACTTGAAGGCTTTCCCCGGCAACTCCTGTTATCAGCGGTGACTGGTCACCATCGACTGCCATCCATCTCGGAGCAAATTTCATTACCACTTGCGCTGCCATATGATTTGAGCCATACAGATTCTTTGCGTTGCACGTATAGTTACCAACGTGATCGACAGATAGACTTTCAATCAGCAGCTGGTCTTGAAAATCGTCCATATGAACCACTTTTACTCCACGTAAACTTCCCATCGATATCCCATCCTTCAACCAGGAGAACGATATGGGGGGCGTTCCCGATCTCGCCGAACAAAATATTGATAATCTCTGACCCTCGGATAGATCATCAGGCATCCGAAACGGGGTTATTTCTGGCGGTGCTGTAAAAGTATCCGTTTTAGCGACAGGTTGCAACGTACGTATCATTTTGAACAAAACTTAAACCGAAGCTGTACGCTTTCAAAATATATATGCAGAGATTGTAAGTAAGTGGCAAAAAATGCTAATGATAATGCTATCAATAAAAACACAAATCAGTTTATTGCTCAATCCACGATGTGAACATACCTTGAGTATTCGTGCAGTAGAAAAGAGAGCACATGACGATGACCAACTGTGGAATTTTCGAGAGAGAACCCATTGTGCGGTGCAAGAACACTTCGTCCTGTAAGTACCATTTGCCAGCTTCCCATTATACCCTTAGCTTGGCATTTCTGCATGCTCACTATGATACAGGTGACTCCCCCTTGCGGGACATTTTGAACATAGGCAGTCAGCCGGGTTCTGATCGCACCGCATTTTTTTTCCATGTTTGTCACTATCGTGGCAAATAAAATAATACAATTTAAGCACCCGGATAATAATCACCAACGCAAAGTGTTTCAGAGACAACAAAATAATAAAATCTAAGAGTAATCTCAAGGTGCGCTTGTCGTATGCTTTGAACGGGGAGCGGGAAAATTTCAATACGTCCACCGGCTCTGGTGATTCGTTACATTAAGATTCTCTGCTCTATGATAGAATTGATATTGTGAGAAAGTGAGTGATACGAAACTTATAAATGCCAGTCATTCTATTTCGTTCTAAGTCTAAGAATATAGGAAGCGCATATAATTCATAATAGATGTTAGTAGCCAATAATTTGAGTTCTTTACCACTAAGTATCAAGGCGACTGTTTTCCGAATTTTCCCCAAAGCATTTTCTGCAACGCAATGGTATTCCCCTTTATCGAATGCATTCACACGTCGAATTGTAATTAAACCAAGATTCGATTGAATACGTTCTTCCAGATGTATTTCACGATTTCCTGTGAAAAGTTTGAGATAAATATTAGTAAACATCTACAATAGACCGGGCACAATTTGGACAATGACTTGCGACCGCGAACACTGTTTTTCCCTTCAAGTTACGTTTTTGAATTTCTGTCAAACTATCTCACTCGGCACGAGCTAAAACTAGTAAGGTTTACCAATGCGGGTACGAACGAATTAGTTACCTTTGTAAATGTTAATATTTGGCATTGGGTGCCCACGAGAGCGGCAGTCAATCTCCACGGTTTCGCCTGCGACGCCACTAAGTGTTGTTGCGTCCGACTGACTTGTCGTCCATTTGGGTGCGAACTTCATCACTACCTGCACAGCTATGTGTGTGGCTCCGTAGACATTTTTCGCATTGCAAGTATAGTTGCCTATGTGCTCAGCTGATAGCGTTTCAATTTGTAGCTGATCTTGAAAGTCATCAATATGAGCGATTTTTACGCCAGGCAAATTCCCTATGGCATTTCCATCTTTGGACCACGAGAATGAAATTGGCGGTGTACCAGAACTGATGGAGCAAACTATTGTGAGCCTTCGTCCGACAGATAGGTCATCGGGAATTTTATATGGATTTATGTCTGGTGGTGCTGAAAATAAAGACAACAGTTTAGGCAAGGCAATCTCGCACAAGACCAAAATATTCCTAGTTCTATCGTTGTGGTATATGGTTTAAACATTTTTTCACACAATACTTAGATAATCGATACAATCGTAATGTTCACGTAACTTTCTTACTGGGGCTAATTGTAACGAGCACAAGTAATGTTTGAAATGAGGACCTCGGGCTGAAGCATTCAACAGAACGAGTAGCTTATGACTCAATGTATTCAGCATGTCAATAAATGCGATATTGAAATATCTTATGTTTTTACTCACCTTGTGAACCTACTGAAGACATATTACCGGCAACCACTAACAAAAGGATAATTTTTGTCGTAAAATGACACTCCATGTTGAACACTGCTGAGTGTATGCTGACGCCATAACAGGTAATCTTCTCAAGCTCCGCCATCAGTGTCACAGTACAAGTGGCGCCGTCTAGTGGGACACTTCGCAAATTTTTACGTGAGTCCAAATTATTTTAAAAAGATACACGATTGCTTTCGTGCCATTTATTCGACAATCCGTGTTCAAGTTAGCTAGAATATGCACCTCTAATGGAAGAATCATACGTGGATTCGAAATAACAAAAATATATCGAGCTTGTGTCACTATTCAAATGATGTGTGCTTTGAAATTATGGCGGCTCCAGTCCCTATAGAACATGTACTTATTTTGCGGTAATAGTATAGGGAGAGTTCTACAATTTTACCACTGAGGACGAGAGAGGCGGTCTTTCGAATCTCTCCCAAGTTGTTATCGGCTATGCAAGTGTATTCCCCTTTGTCAACAGAGTTAACTCTGCGGATTGTTACCAAACCAGAGTTCACTTGCACACGTTCGTCGACGTGCAGTTCACGATTCTCTGAAACATGAGAAAACACGTTCTATAACTTATGATCACTCGAAGAATTATTATCCGCCAAGTAATGTATAACATTCTACTACGAAGATTTTCCTTGGTAATCACTAGATATTTATTTATTTAACTTTTCAGTTTGTGTTCATAGGTTCATTAATGTTTCTTATACATTTTCGAACTGTTTCGCGTTCTCAGTAATAAAATGCTCTTTAAAATTGCTGCGACTAATTAATTACCTTTTAAAATCTTGACAATCGGCGAAGGATGTCCAGTCGCGCGGCAGTCAATTTCTATAGTTTCTCCTGCCACGCCAGTGACCATGTTTGTTCCTATGAGTATGGACCATTTTGGCGCTAGCCTCATCACTACTTGCGCTGTAATGTGGTCAGTTCCGTAAAGGTTCTTAGCGCTACACGTGTAGTTACCGACATGATCTATGGAGAGACTTTCTATTTGTAATTGATCTTGGAAGTCATCAATGTGCACGATTTTCACACCGGCCAAATTGCCTATGGCGTTGCCATCTTTAATCCACGAGAATGAAATTGGAGGAGTGCCGGAGCTGACGGAGCACATAATAGAAAGACGCTTGCCTTCGGCCAGGTCATCAGGTATTTTATACGGATTTATGTCAGGCGATACTGAAAATGGTCAACACAATTATAACGGCATATATTAAGTTAAACATACTGTATCTAACATATTTACTATGCTGTGTATGCATATTCCGTTTATAATAGATATAATGTCCTAAGGTAAAGAAAATGTAAAACAGTCGCTCCTGACGATGGGTTCCTGATTACACTATCAAAACCGACCGGAAAATAGTACTTACCCTGAGAGAATCCTAGCAAGAATTCACAAGCAAGAAATCCAAAAACAACAAGGTGCTTGATACACTGGAACGCCATGTCGGAATTTCTTGTCTAAATGCGGACGCCATGATGGTCAGCATTTTGTGGCGGGTTGCACTCATTCTCCCGGTACAAGTGGCGCCGTCTTGCGGGACATATTGGGAACTTTTTCATCATATTTATTTAAATAACGTATGCTTTAAAAAAGGGCGCCTAGCGCTAAAACGGGTGCGTGCTAGTCTTACTAAAAAATTATAACAGATGTAGTAAGTTTTCTATAATTTTTATCATTATGATATAAATAGTTTCACATTTTTCAGTGAAAGGGCTCAAAATAAGATTTTGCTGTGTCCACAAAGAATTGTTTACCGCTAAGCGAGATGGACAGAGATTTCTGAATTTTCCCCAAGACGTTCTCAGCCACACAAGTGTATTCGCCTCTGTCAGCGGATTCCACTCGTTTGATTGTCATGACACCCGACTGCACCTGAAGTCGCCCCGTGGAACTTAAATCATGATTTCCTGAAAAAGTGGCAAAATTTTCGTCATCGAAAGCCTGGGCCAAGTAAGCAGTTTTAGCACTACATCACTAAAATCATTCATACACCTATCTCCTCACAATAGGCAATTTAGTCATATTAGGCGGTCAAAATAATCTGAACTGGTATATAAGAACTTACTGTCGTTATACAATTACTTAGAATTAATTATAAAAAAAAACATTATTATTAAACATGTTCGAGCTGTTTGAAGTAAAAGACAATTATGCTGCTTCTGCCATATTCTATGACAGTAGTTTCAATCACTCTAACGTAGGGTTTCCCTAGTTCCAAGACAATTACGTGAGGTAAAGGTAGCGCAACCAGTGCAACCCCATCAAACAGAGTCTGCAGAAAAGTATTTAGCAATTTACCAGATGTAATGTAAAAAGGCCGAATAATGTGCACTTAATCATGTAATTACATAAACATTACGCTTTTTTTCATTAGCAACAGCACTGTTAAGAGATTATGCGAGAAGCTTTACAGCTGAGATTATTTTAGTTTATTTCACACTATTTGTGTCAGTTGGATGCAAATTCCCGCACATTTCCTATCGCAGTGTCATGGTTTTTACCTTTGTACATCTTGATCGTCGGTGCTGGGTGACCTGCGGCACTGCAGTCTACGATAAGGCTTTCACCTGCGACTGCCCTCATAATGTGTTTGTCTTGCTGCTCGCCAGATACACTCCAACGTGGTTTGAACCTTAGAGCCAGCTGAACTGACATTTGGTCGGTGCCGAATGCATTTTTAGCCGAACAGGTATAATTACCAACGTGATCAACAGATACCTTTTCGATTTGCAGCACATTCTGATATTCATCGACGTGGGAGATTTTAACGCCTGGCAGTGATCCGACTGCGTAGCTGTCCTTCATCCATGAAAATGATATTGGCGGTGTACCGATAGTCAGTGAACAAAATAGCGATAAACGACGTCCCTCAACTAAATCCGGAGGCAGCTTGAACGGAGTGATCTCTGGAGGTGCTGGAAATGTATCGTTGTTAGGTTATTGCTCATTATATGATAGGCATTACGTTCTGCATAATGCCAAACGGATATAATCCCCGTTCACTTATATAACAATATGCTAAAATAAACCCTGGCATAAACTTGTTACAACAATATGTTAAAATAAACCCTGGTATACTTTCACACAAAAATTTAAATCAAGACATTTAAATTCGATCATGCGATGACTATTTCATAATGAATAGTTTACCTTGCGCAGTCGCTGAGATTGAAGATGATATAACACCACATATTATCACGATCAAACTCATATCTACAAAACGCCCCTAGACGAAGGGGAATGATGCGATATTGAGCACACTCTATGGTCGCGGTACAGCGTCAACATGGAGTCCAACTCTCAATCGCTGACTCGATACAGGTGGCGCCGTCTGGTGGGACCGGCGGAAAAGTAGTCTCTATGTAGAGCGTTGTCAACTGCATGTCTCGTTGTGAATTACTCACTACCGAAGTGTATGTACCAGGATAGACATTCAAGATACTTTTCTTTACGTGGGAACATAAGCCTGCGCCTGGGCGTATTCAAATATACTACAGGCCCGAACTGTCTGCTCCGAAAAAAGCTGCGCGCGTAAAGGTAGAAGTGAATACCTGTTACTCGGTCGATATTTTTGAAAATAAAATATGTATATTTCCTAACCGCCTTAAAATTGTTTGAGAAACTGTCACGTTATGTTACATTAAACGGTAGGACGTTGTTACCACTGAGGATGATGCTAATCGTTCTCGATATTTTTCCGAGGGCGTTATGAGCCTCGCAAACGTAGTCGCCCTTATCCGCAGGTAAAACTTCATTGATGAGCAGGACTCCAGATGAGAGGCGGATTCGAGAATTCTCTGTTATTTCATTTTGACCTGGAATAGAGCATCTCAGTTACCGAACAGTTATCGATTCCGAAAATTTGTGTAATACAGACGTGCGCATCGGCATTGCGCGGAAGTTATGTGAATAAATGTCTTCGTATTAGCTAGATGTAGCTACATAAATTTTATAGCCCACGACGCAGCTAATCATCGGTTGTTATTCTCAGCATATGTACGCATGATAAATAATTATTCATACTCATGTAAGTAAATTTTCCGTGCTGATTTACCCCCATTATTTAAAGTCCACGGTACTTCCTTCGGCATTGCTTCATATGCACCCTATCTATCCAAATCTGATTGATTGATGGGAATTCACAAATATCTGATTGTTTATCAATTCATTTATTCTATTTGTATAAAGCTTAAGTGGTTATCAGATGCGTAATAAAAATCGAATATAATTTGATAAGGTACATACCCACTCTATTCTAATTCTAGGCGATAAGTAAAATAGACGGGTGGCAAGGCAACCTAAAAAAATGTAATATAAGAAATAGCTCAACTGTGGGTGCAAGTCCCTCGTAACCAACAGTAACAAATTAAACCTACTTTCAGACGTACATCTGGAGCAAAAATCTCACCTTTCAAAATGCGTATGACAGGTGCAGGATATCCTACGGCGTGGCAATCCAGTCTAACAGTCTCCCCTGATACTGCCGTTACCTTAGTGCCATCTGTGGTTCCGACATAGCTCCACCGTGGTGCAGACTTTAGAGTCACTGCGACTGATATGTGATTGGCACCATACATGTTTTTGGCTGCACAGGTGTAGTTACCAACGTGGTCTAAAGTAAGTCGTTCTATTTGAAGCACGTCTTGAAAATCGTCGAAATGCACAATTTTCACGCCGGCAAAATTGCCGATCGGTTTTTCGTCCTTAGTCCACGAGAATGATATTGGCGGCGTGCCTGAGCTAACTGAACACATCACCGATAAACGTTTGCCTTCCGTGAGATCGTCGGCGACCTTCACCGGGGAAATTTCCGGTTGAGCTGAAATTTAAACCTGATGTGATTATTCTATAACGCCAGATCGGGTAAATATTACAGGTGGGAATAAATGCCCAATTGTATATTTATTATATAAGCCAATATACACGAGATTCAATATTATATAATACTTACCCTGCCCATTTATTAGAGTGATAAAGACACCAATCCATACTACGTAACCGAGCATGGTGATTGCCACTGAGCCAGTTGGACGCTACTGTAGCGAAGACGAGTGTGTGAAGGAGTAGAATGAAGGCGGTGGTACTGGTGGCTCCCCCTTGTGGAACCATTTGAAAAGTGGTCGAAATGTATCATGTGCATTAAACGAATTTGAACGGCAGCTACTTCATAACAATTAATATTATTTGAGTATGAATAACCTCAGGTGACGCGTGTTGCTGCCAGAATTGCAGCAGCTCACTAGGTTTCGTTAAACTGTGCCTGGGTCAAAAGTCAAATTCGACTGGTTTGAACGAGTGGCGCCCGGGCAAATCAAACAAGCAGTTCTTTTTGTACACACAATTTTCGCCTCAAAACGATAACATTACCACTGAGCTGAAGTGACACTGTTCTCGAAAGTTGTCCTAGCACATTGAAAGCTTCGCAGGTAAATTGCCCCTGATCTTCTGGAGCAACCCTAAGCACAGTCAGGTAGCCGGCGTCAATGTGAATGTGACTGTTTGATGTCAATTCCGTTTTCTCTGCAAATTAATTTCACGATCGTATTACAAGCTTTACTTGAGTGAAACTCAGTCATTACCCCTATAAGGCATTCACAATATGTTCCGCACGCCAGCGAGCTCAAACACTGCTTCTGTTTAACGAGCTTCCGTAGACTGCGAACAAAAGCTAACGGATATATTCCACACTCTCTTACCAAAATGGACTGACTCAAAAATTATTCAATATTTTAAACATAATCCCCTCATATACGACATAACGCTGGCCAATGGCTAGTGAGAGTTGAACAAGCCCTTAGGTGCTAAATTAGCCTGTTTTAATTGAGATGTGAATAATATACCACACAATCATGAGACACTTGCTGTAAATGGTATTCTGTATCAACTACAGTACTTACCTCTATAAAATTTAACTTTCGCCGCTGGATGAGCTGTAGTGCGGCAGTCCATGGAGAAATCATCGCCTGCCACTTTTCTGACATCCCTGATATCTTCGCTCACAACCCATCGCGGGGAAACTTTCATCACGATTCGCACAGTAATTTGGTCAGATCCATAGAGATTTTTTGCAGTGCATGTATAGTTCCCAACGTGTTCAGCAGCGAGCTTTTCAATTTGTAAATTATCTTGGTACTCATCAGTGTGCACAATTCGAACATTCGGCAGCGTCCCGACAGCTGAACCATCTTTCAGCCAGGAGTACGATATCGGCGGGGTCCCAGCGCTTACTGAACACACCAGAGTGAGACGCTTGCCCTCAGACAAATCATCGGGTACCCGGAATTGACTAATTTCAGGGGGACCTATAATAGTTATTTATTAGAATAGTTATTTTTATAAATATAAAGCAGAACCTTTACCATAGTGAAATTCAAATAGGAGATAGGCCATCGACTAAACGTATAGTGTACTTAAACAATATTCAAAAAGGGTGTACGCGTTTGTGTCAACTATATGAATGGAGGGAACGTTCACGTTGATCAATACGAATGATCGATAATGATATCTTCTAGCATCTTCTATATCCAACGTAATAATCGTACTCACCGTGAGCTGTCACTACCAAAAGAAAACCAAAAGCAAGCAAGAGCATCTTGGACCATTGCCGGTGACTCTGGAGTGTCGCCATTTTGAAAGTCGCGCACGGCCCCAAACGAACTGAGCACGATGCCCATGGCGACCCCTAGCGGGACAAAACTGAATCTGTGTCGAGGACACGCATTTTTTATTACTATTGTAGGTAGAAATACCCTAGAAAACTATAGAAAATTAAATATTTTGTGTGCAAAATTCTAGAGAACGTCTTTCAATTGACTATACAATGGAAATGGGCGGCCTTGATTGCGACCCGCCCATGGCGTCTAGTTTAAAAGGACGCCGCCATTGTCCAGTTCACCTTATTCTTAGGTGATTGAAATGCGTCGAAAACAAAAAAAAACTTTTGATCCCCGCTGATAGAAATAGTAGTTTTATAAAGCACTTGTATATTTTGATCAAAACATATCAGCGCATAAATATCACCTGTCAGTACTAGCAGAAAAACTTTGGAGATCTTCCCAATCGGATTCGAGGCTTCACAGAAAAATTCCCCTGCATCGACCGGTTGAACCTCCTTTATTCGAACTAGTCCAGCATCCACGTGTATCCTTGACGTGATCTTGATCTCTGAGGTGCCTGCAAATTATCAGGGGAGAGATCGAAATTATATTCTCAGTATTTGCAATATGTGGAATGCGCAACTCCACTTAGAAATCTGCGGTGTCACTAGTGCTGAAAAGTATTTCCGCAGAAAGATGGATTTAATTAGTTCTTAAGGTATGCCTTCTGCGCCGTACGCTCTTAACAACCAGGCACACTGCCAAAGCAGTAAAACCAGATATATGGCGGCTTTTATATTCTAATTCACACTAAATAGGGAATAGCTAGTAACGACACTGCCCCAAAATTGGTTGAAAACCATATAAATAGCTTAGATCAGCCACGAAACGACGACAAAATGGCATGGCTAAAAAATATTACAGGCAGTTTTTTCGTTTGGAAAAATACCAGTATATCATCTTTATGGGTCACAATTTAAAGTTGCATGAAGGTTCCAATTGCTCTCCGTGTACAATGTAGATATAATTTCAATTAAATATAAGTCAAATATAGCTGAGTTAGCTTCGTTGTTAATCGAACAATATAATTGGTTAAATTTGTAGCAAACAATAAAATTATGTTTCAAAAGCTTATTTTATTATCCGATATCAAGTCGAGCGCCATAATGAAGACTTGACGCTCGGTGACGAAAGAATTTTGCTAAGGTTATATCGAGTTGTTATATTAAATAAACTACTATTTAATTGCGACTTCGATGTGTGATTTTAAAATTGTACGTAAATGTTTCAATCGGTTTACTCACCCTTAACAATCCGAACTGTTGGTAGGGGATGCCCAACAGCCTTACAATCTATGATTACGTCTTCACCAGTAGCCGCTGATATTCTATCCGATGTTTCCGATACCCAACGGGGTTTGTATTTAAGCACTACAGCCACTGACGTTTGATCCGATCCAAAAGCATTTTTTGCACTGCATGTGTAGTTGCCCACGTGAAGAGAGGTTAGACGTGGAATTAGCAGAGTTTCCTGGTAATCATCGACGTGATTTATTCTCACTTCATCGTTGGACACAAGCTGCTTGTTATCCTTTCGCCAGGAGAATGAAATTGGAGGGCTCCCACTAAATATTGCACACATAATTGCGAGACGTTGACCTTCTTCCATTACATCGGGCACCCTGGCTGGCGTGATCTGGGGTTGTTGCGTAGCGTTTATGGATAGAAACGAGCCTAATATAAAGAATAATAAATAATCATTCTTCATCGTTTGCTGATAAGTGTCCCGGTATAGGGAAAGCGACACAGTCTCGATGCCCGTATGATGTACATACGTTGAGTCTATCCTGGGGAAGCGCACAACGAAATATGACTCGGTACAAGTGGCGCCTCCTAGTGGAACTCAACCAAATCTCTGTTGGGAAGCTTCATTCAAAAATAGGCGGCGCGCATACTGATGCTTGTTGTAGAAAGAAAAATTTCAGTGAACACGTGAGAAAATAGTCATTTTTGATGAGAAGGAGGTTATTGATGGGAAGGTTTTACCATATTTTGTGGCGGTTATCGATGAGCTCACCGTAAAATGACAGGTCTCGATGTTAAATAACGAGCTTGTAGTTCACACGTACGTTTCAAATGTAGTTCAATAAGTGTTGATGCTTCTGAGTTTTGTTGATATAAGCCTTTGAGTGAAACTCCCACCCCTCGATGACGCATACATATATTATTGTAAATGGTTATAGTTAATAGTGTAAACATACATAGCTTCCACGATTCCAAATCAGCAACTTTTATTGCTCGATCTCGTATGAATAGTCAAACAAATATCATATCTTCTACTTTATGCCACACGAATTGAGTAGTGGACATATGTCGAATGCCGGGGCCGGTTTGTTCAACTGAATGTAATTAGTGTGGTATCATCTGGACGTAGCCTTTCGTTGACTACACAATTCAACGACCTAACCTTGTGCACAGATTTAGAAAGCACTTTGCCCATTTGTTTTGCTGTAACTGCACACCAATGTACATGCTCAGGAAATCAATATTCAGTTGAGTAAAAGCATACCGGTCAGGGTAACGGTAATTTTTTTACGAATGGTTCCAACAGAGTTGTGGGCTTCGCACGTGAATTCCCCTTTATCCTCCATCGACAGTGAGGCAATATGAATCATGCCCGTTGGAGAAACTTCATATCGGGACTTCATAGTTGTAATATCAATATCGCCTGAAATACGAATATTTCCTGTTAGTGTAACTTGGGTGACTTGGATAAATAATTAAATACCTCAGCCGGAGAACTAACCTAAGTTGAGCTTCACAAGTATATGTGGGCAATGTCTGGAACTTCGGGGTATTAGAGCTCACTTGTAACATAAGAATTTCCATACTTCGGAACGGTTCATGGCGAACCGGCGAGGTATCTCAGCCTCAATGCTCACCATTCCGATCTAATACCCGAGGATCACTTGAATTTCCCGAATGAATGACTGAATGGTTGAATCCACATGAATCGCTAAATATCCCATGCCAATGTTTTTGTAAATGTGTTTTATCAAGATATTATATAAACTATGTGAACATAAATGAAATGAAACGATTGCCCTTATCAGCAGCTTACACAGTGGGCTACTTTAAATTTTTTAGACATATATTAAAATTTGGTCTGTACCAACTACCAACTAATATTCGTGGAAACCACTTCCACTCCACTTGTTCTTTATGCGTGTTCTATATATATATATATATATATATGAGGCATTTTGATGTTATTACTCACCTTTTACTATTTTGACAACAACTGCCGGATGTCCTACGGCCGTACAATCGAGTTGCACAGGAGCTCCAGCCACACCAGTAATTACTTGCCTAGTATCTGCGGGCAAGTTCCATTCCGGTTTGAATTTAAGCATTACTTGCACAGACATCTGATCAGAGCCAAAGGCATTTTTTGCTGAGCATGTGTAATTTCCAATATGTTCTCCTCGAAGGTTTTTTATTTGTAGCTGCTCCTGGTAACCGTCACTATGCACTGTCTTAGCGTCGTCATCCTGCTTTAACGGGATCCCGTCTTTTCTCCAGCTGAACGCTATCGGAGGACTTCCTTTGGAAACGGCACATGTGACGACTAGTCGTTGATTTTCTTCAAGGCTGTCCGATAATCGAAAGGGAGCGATTTGCGGTGGAATTGCTTTGGAAATTTGAGCAAACACCAGTATAAGAGCAAACAACCTGTACAACCATCCCGAAAACATGGTGGCTGCAAGAGCTGTACATTCAACCCGCCATTGTGGTTTCACCGTAAGCCCGGTAAGCTCGATGTAGGATGGTACAGGTCGCTCCCCCTAGCGGGACCATGGGGAAACTGAGGTGTCCTAATATATGCTTATCAGTATATATAAGTGAGCATTTGTCGGGCTGCTCAGGTTGCAATATTCATTTTCTTCAATGATATTAGAAATTATGATGCCTGTAAATGCTTTCCCAACTTAATACAAAATAGATTGTGTGACAAAACTGCACTTCACTTTCAAATAAGTGGCGCCAAAAGAGGTACGATCTCTGTTTAAGGCTGCATCCCATCAAGCATTTCTCGATACTGATCCGTATGGCCGCACAGTTCAAGAAGTCTCGAAAGAAAAAATCCAAACCTCCGAAGGAATTGAGGCCACGGCAGGAATTTAACCTGGGACACATTAGTTGAGTCAGAAAACGTACTTTTTTCTGGTCTGCTATTTTAATGGTTTATATAGGGTTTATCTTTTTCAATGATACTTGTATACCTAAATTAAAATTGAGTTTTTTTGCATTGGGTAGTTCCCGGCGGATTATCAAACGAGAATGCCTGAAAAAAATTATCTTATGTGAAAAAAATAATTTCATTCAACACACCAGTCAGCAAAAGAGTCGTTGATTTCCGAATAACACCAATCGAGTTTTCAGCCTCACAGGAAACTTCACCCTTATCTTCTGAAGAAAACAAATTCAGTCGGAAAGAACCAGATGGAAGAATTTCAATCCTTTCTGACTTGGTCAATTCCAGGTCCCCTGAAACAGAATATAGTCGAAGTCGTTTGTTTTATTAAACATCTTTTAGAAATTTATTGAAACTTGCTCATTAAAGCATAGCCTGTGACCTAAAGCTTTTTCGTAATTTTGTGCCTCAGCATGTTTACATGTCAAAAATGGTAGAATTTCTAGTGGTGCCTGTCATACAAGGTAGCAGCTGAGAGTCAGCTAAATTAATTTTGTTTTAAATGCAATCCAAATGCTCTCCTATATCAGGTCGAGTCAAACTACGCAGAAAGCAGTAGTGGGCATTGCGGATGGGACCGATTCAGTAGCGCATTTAGTTATAACAAATTTATAGCATAGTGTTTTCCCTACTACAATAAGCAAGGAGCACTTTTAGAGATGTCGATTAACACGTTCGATGATATCGAAACACATAATGAATGTAAGCCTGTGGGAGATACACATACCTTTGAATATTTTTATCGTAGGAGTCGGGTATCCTGTAGCCGAACAATCAATCGTGATCGTGTCACCGGCTATTCCTGTTATAGCCCTGTTCTCTGTGCTGGGCGCAGTCCACCGAGGTTTAAACTTGAGCAATACAGCCACTGATATTTGATCCGAGCCAAAGGCGTTTTTTACCGCACAGGTATAGTTAGCTACGTGCGCGCCGCTGAGTGTCTGAATTTGAAGCGTCTCCTGATAGTCGTCATTGTGTACGATTCGAACTTCGTCTGTTCCGACAACTGGAAGTCCATTCTTTTGCCACGAGAATGCAAATGGAGGAGCTCCTCTTCGAATGGCACAGGTGACAATTAATCGTTGACCTTCTTCGAGATCATCAAGTAGTTTGAATGGAACGATCTGTGGTGGTATTGCACACAAGACCTGTACTTCGAGCAGTAGAATAGAGACGACGAGATATGCTACTTTCGCCATGGCTGGCCTTGAGTGGTCCGCCATTTTGAATCCCGCCTTGGTCTTGAATTTTCTAATGCTGATCGATACTTGTAGCTCCCCCTGGCGGGACCCAGAGAAGATTGTCGACCTGGCGCGTTTTTGGAAACTGTTAGAACGATTTCGAGTGGCTTTATTTTAAGTTAAGTACGTAGTTTATATATTATATTATAGTATTATAAAAGTATTATAAAAACAGTCCCAGACACCTCACCCAAGTGATAAGTTCGAGGATTTTTAGCCGGTAAAAATCCGGCACTATCACAGCGAATACCTAAGATGGTAAGCTGTGGTGTTTTTTTTGAAGATTTTATCCCTCAAACTCCTTAAAAAAAAGTACATAGTTTGTCAGTATAAACTGGCACGTATTTAACAATTACTTTAGACATTTGCTCGAAGCTGGACATCCGACTGTCTGGTCTTGCTGCACATAACAGTACCACAGTAAACGATGAGAGGCACGGCATAAAGTTAAAAATATATTTGAAAGGGCCGAAGCATGGTCCGAGCTAGGACGCCACAACTTACGTTCACAGGCCAGATAAATAGCCTTTTCGTACAAAATTTCTCACATACTGTTTTGCTGTGCTGATCTAGATTGCTTTCCGTTTGTATTCACATATGCATGTATGCTTGGAGCGACGATGTAGAAAATAGCTCTAACGATGTTGGTTCATTTTTGGTATGTAGGCCTGGTAAGGACGTCCCTAGGATAAATCAGGTTCATGTATTGGAATAATACAGTTTTCCATGGAATGCTTTAGACTGATGAAAAGATCTCCTCTTTGGGTCTTTCTCGATAACGGTTGTCCATCTATGCAACATTTAAACTTGGAGGTTGTTATATACAATGGGCACACAATTAAATTAGAAAAAAGATATGATATTTTTGACATCGGACTTATATATTTGCAACAAGGTAAGAGGAAACGAAATTATAAGGGTTTAAACTAGGCAGGTCCAAATTAACAAGGTTAAAACGACCGGGTTCAGATTAGATTGGTTAATGTAGGAGAATAATGTTAAGAAACGTCCGGCTCGGATGGCGTGTATCATATCCAATGAAGAAATGCTTGAGCGTAGGTGTTCATAACGAGCGCACCAGTTCACCAGCATTCTGGTCGAGTGGAGTCAGCCACTTTATGGCGGTATTGTATATGCGCGCAATATTGCCACGCAATATATTATACACGCAAATATTACGACGAAACAGACACGGAAAACAACGACCAAAACAGTTAGACTGTATTTGTAAATAGTGAGAAAAACTCCGTTACTACAAATTAAAAGTACAATTGGAAATAGAAGTACTGGTTTTCTTTTATCCATCATATTAAAATTCAACATTTCCGATTATCCTGGATGATGACTTATTTCATGCTAACTTCTGTCGTAACTGACATCTTGTCCAAGTTGTTTCAGCTCCGATGTAGTTATAAGAGAAAAGTTATAAGTCGCTTATAAGGGAAAATGTGCATCAGTGATCACGGATATATCATGACCATGAGTCCTATGCTGTCAAAACATGAACACGCATTTGCAAGTCTGTTGACAACTTTTCCAAATCGAAAATTTGATATGCGATGCTTTTAAATATTTACTGACCGGTCAGAGTGAGGGTTAGTGTTTTGCGTATAATTCCTGCAGCGTTGTGGGCCTCGCAGGTGATTTCGCCCTTATCTTCAACTGATACCGTTCCGATCTGGACAATGCCATTCGGTAGAACCCTGAGTTTGGCGGACGAGATAACCTCCTTATTACCTGTGGTGATCATGTCAAGACATAAATGTATCTGGCCAATTAACATCCCCCTATAGTGGCGAATACGAGTACTGTGTTCGTGCTGTCACGAACTCTAAATCACACCACTCTAATTTTCACAAAACGTCAACGATGCTACAATGTTGTTTGATCAAATATGGTCACGCAGGCAGTTATCCTTCAATTTTTCGGTAATTGTGGTTCTGTATGCATAGGAACTTACCGCGGAATAATTTTACAGTCGGAAAAGGATGGCCAATAGCTGAGCAGTCAAGATCGACGTTTTCTCCAGCAACTGCGGTAACGATATTGGTATCATCTTTGGTCGCTTTCCACCGAGGTTTGAAATTGAGCACCACTGAGACCGACATCTGATCCGATCCGAATGCATTTTTAGCTGAACACGTATAATTACCCACGTGATCACTGCTGAGTCTAAGTATCTGTAGAGTTTCCTGATAATCATCAATATGAATGGTTTTTACAAGTTCACTTTGTATTACAGGAGTTCCATCTTTTCGCCAGGAAAACGCCATGGGAAGGCTGCCCTTGGAAACTGCACATGTTACAACCAGCCTTTGGTTTTCCTCAAGCGTCTCGGGTAGACGAAACGGCACAACGTGTGGTGGGACACCTTCGACTAAGTGCCATAATATATGAAAGTAAATCAAATAGACGATCGTTTGTAGTTCCGCCATTGTCACATTTATACTGCGCCGCCATATTGGTCCCGCCGTGAGCTTGTGGACATTGATATTCAGCGGTACACGTAGCGCCCCCTGGTGCTACTGCGACGAAGCAGTTTAGAAGACATTTCATTGCAGTAAGAAAATTAAGACTTTGAACATTCTTAATTTGGACGAAAATATTTACAAATTCTATTAAATTGACTCCGATACAGGGAATTTGTATGAATCGGATATGGAACATAAGAATGAGAAAGAGACAGGTATCAAGGATCTAATGTCGGTTCTATTTAATTTTCTAAATTATATTCTAGAGATTTGATACCCTATTGATGTAACAATAAAAAGTAAGTCGGCGCGCGCCTCATCGCCCTCAAGAAAAAGGATGGGTCGATACGGCCCATCGCCTGCTCCAGCACGATTCGTCGCCTGGCTGCTAAGATCGCCTGGGTCAACGAGAGGGACGCGGTCGTAACCCTGCTCGGCCCAACCCAGTTGGGTTGCGGCCAGGCGTCTGGGACGGAGATCGCTGCTCACGCGGCTCGCGCCTTTATCCACGCTCATCCGGACGCGGCCCTGGTCAAGCTTGATTTTCGCAATGCCTTCAACACGGTCCGTCGAGATCTCGTTCTGCGTGAGGTCGCTGAGCACGTCCCTGGCCTCTTCCCTCTGGTCGACCTGGCCTATCGTTGCCCCTCCCATCTGATTATGGACAACGCCGTCATCAGCTCAGAGTGCGGTGTCCAGCAGGGGGACCCGCTGGGCCCAGCCCTCTTCTGCCTGGCCCTCCGGCCCCTCGCTGTGTCCCTCCAGTCGCGTCTGCGGCTGTGGTACATGGACGACGGAACGTTGGCAGGTGATCCGGCGACCGTCGCCTCCGACGTTCAGCGAGTACTCGACTACGAGGGGCGCAGCGGCCTTGCCCTCAACCCCACGAAGTGCGAGATCTTCTCTTTAGACGCGCAGCCCGACCTCCAGCGGTCGCTCCCAGGGTGCCGTCTCACTCAGAGGTTGTCCCTCGAGCTCGTCGGCTCCCCTCTCACGGACGAGGCCATCCGGCCGCTATTGGACCGTTGCCTCGAGAGGACGGCCGTGATGCTCGACCGGCTGCCCCTGTTATCGGCTCACCAGGGGCTATTCCTGCTTCGGTCCTGTTTCTCGGCGGCACGCATGCAGCACTTGCTTAGGACATGCCCGGCCGGCACTGAGGCTTCAGCCCTTCACGAGTATGACGACTTGGTGTTGGAAGCCCTGACGACGATCCTGAACCTCCAGCTCCCTCCGGAAGCGGCGTCGCAGGCTTCCCTTCCAGTCCGCTTCGGTGGCCTCGGCATCCTCAGTGTACGCCGCTTGGCTGACGTTTGCTACGCCGCGTCGCTTACGGCGGTTGCCGACATGGTCGCTACAGTCCTCCCCCCCGAAGCGCTCGCCCACTTCTCCGCTTCCCAGGAAGCTGCCCTTGACCAGACGGGCGTCCGCGCTCGGGTCCCTCCGGACAAACAGAGCAAGCAGCGGGCGTGGTCCGATGCCCTGCACCAGGAGCTGCGGGACTCCCTCCTGGCCTCTGCGCCACACGTTGCTGACCAAGCTCGCCTCCGGGCTGTCGACAGGCCTGGTGCGGGGGCGTGGCTCCACGCGCTGCCCTCGTCGTCCCTTGGTACTGCTCTAGACGATCGCTCCCTCCGCTTCTGTGTGGGCCTTCGCCTCGGGGCCCCTGTAGTTGCGGCCCACAGCTGCGAGCGTTGCGGGGACCCCGTCGCAACGAATGGCCATCACGGTCTCTCGTGCGAACGCAGCGCCGGTCGCCATCCGCGACACACGATGCTTAACGACACGCTCGTGAGGGCCCTCCACTCCGCCGGTATTCCTTGCACAAGGGAGCCACAGGGCCTCGACACCTCTGACGGGCGCCGCCCTGACGGCCTCACCCTTATCCCCTTTCATCGAGGCCTGCACCTGGTCTGGGACGGCACTGTGGTTGACACTCTAGCACCTTCTTATGTCAACCACTGTGCAACCATCCCCGGTTACGCAGTAGCGCGTGCGGAACGGGCAAAGCTAAGGAAGTACGCCGCACTCCAAGCAACCCACCTGTTTTCCCCCCTTGCCTTTGAGACCTTGGGCGGGCACGGCCCTCTCACTGCGAACTTCCTCGAGGGGGTCTACCACAGGTTGATCCGCGCCACCGGGGACAAGTGCGCTGGCTCTTTCCTCCTGCAGCGCCTGTCCCTCGCCGTGCAGAGAGGCAATGCCATCGCCTTCCTCGGGACATTGTCGTCCTCACCCCCCCCCCCCATAATCCCTAGAAATACCGACCAACCGTATGTTTGAATAAACGAGCAATAAAAAGTAATCCTATATGTGGAGTGTATACGGTGTTTCCAAGAACAAAAAGGTCTCACAGAACCTGATACTGTAGCAACAGCTTTAGTATGCATACGGCGGTAGTAAATGTTACGACATTTAACAGTAAACTGGAGCTAAACTTTCTATTTGAGCCAAAGGGCTACAAAAATATCCATCGAGCTTCACCGCCACGGCCTTGCCAAGTGAAATTCGATAATTTTTAAGCGTATTATTTTCATGCTATCGATCTATAAGCTCACTCATTCCATTTTAAGCACGGCCTCACAGAAAATTACCATCCAACAGCCCTCGGGCCTTGGAAAGCACTTGTGCTATCTTAAATACTTCGATAGGACTTTATTAGAAATATGCTGGGATTTACTGACGATTTACTGATTTATTTCCTCCGCATACGAAGAAAATATTTAGTTCAGTTCAAATCTCTGATGTCCACATATAGACAACCCGACTATCTGTTTAGTTGTAACGGGAGAGACCCAGTCGAACAAACCCTTAGCGACTTTTCATGCTTGTTTGATTTTTACCATATGAACAACACCAAACAGATCTAGTCTACATTTCAAAAAGCATTTGTTATTACAAAATTGTTCCTAATAATGATAATGCAGTACGGGATCTTCAGACCTTGTGTCAGTATATTGCTGTCTATGGCGACAACTCGATAAACCCTAAAGGTATTCGTTCACTATTGAGAAAATTTTTTTTTATATCGACAAAAAAGTGTCGGGCCTATACGGTTATGTTACTGACCTGAACTAAGCATTGCACTACGCACACGATGGGATGTAAAGTTCTAAAACCCTGTGGTGAGCTCGGCCAGAGGGAACCTGCAGCTGTCTTACCAATATGTCCTATCAACAACCATGTTCTATCTATCATGTGCAGTTCCGGAAATAAACCGCAAATGTTATGTTATCTATCTAGACTTCTCTCTGGACAATGACATCACTCACCAGTGCTCTCTTAAGTCACAGTCGGAAATTTGATTTATGCGCACCTTGGGACTATCGACGTTAACTGCTCATTAGTGATCTGCATAGAACGGTAGGGTAACGATGGCTTCAAACCATTTCTAGAGTATCTCTTAAAACGAATCTCATATAAACCACAAATTATGCTTCTTATATATATATATATATATATATATATATATATATATATATATATATATATATATATGAAATAAGAGCATGCCTCTATATAAGTATTTTCATAAAACACCACTGTTTATATATTATTTATCTAAATGTATTTATTGTGTGTGTGTGTGTGTCGTTCATGCCCACTCTCATTTATTTTCCCGCCAGAAATATTTGATTCTTTAGTCGCCGCGCCCCCGCATATCACACCAAAACAACAGTAGAACTTCATCCGCTCATCCATTTGGTAGATGGCAACGCATTCTGGGACGCGCCCAGCGTCGTTCCCGATATCCCGGAGCCGCCCAGGGGTTCTCCCAATCAAACGCACGTGTTACCGGCCGGGGGAGCGAAAGAGCGAAGAAATGACTAACCCTCATGTTCTGTGGAGGCGACTCTCGGCTGGTCGAAAGCCACTCCGCATAGAGGTTGGCTCTACAGAGTGCGCCACACGCCCTCAGCTCTCTCTCTCTCGTTGCGGGGTGCGCTTCCTCTCGACTATCGGTGTATCCGTACCAGGAGGGATGAACTGCACCTCAGGCTTGGCCTGCTCTTGTTCGAATGGGGGTCGTCTCTGTGATGGGGAACAAGCCCAGTGGGAGAGAGCAGCTGACAGTGAGTTCCCACTAAAAGGGATAAACAACTTTTGTATGTAAAGCACGGCCACCAGGCTAAGCTAAGTGGGACTGGTGTAGAATTTGAAGTGAATGTTAATTTTGCAACACGAATAAGCAAACGTATACATACAAGTAACAGAATGAATGATTCTTTTTTTATTAGATAAACGATAAAGAAATATAGATATGAATGGGGATGGGGGCAATAATTAAATAATCTAACAGCGACTATTATTATTATTATTATTAGGACTAAGCTAAACGTGCTCTGCTGCGTGAACCTGGAACGAATTATTCAAGCTAAAGGCGAACTATTGCGCTTTGCCAACCGAAAAACTGAAGAGTCTGACTTCCCAATTACAGTGTTAGAATGATACCAAAATCAACACGCGATTTATTGGCCTGTCGAAAGCAATTTTACCGATCACGTTGACTTTTGTAGATGAAACGTAAGTAAGTGCTCTATAAAGTTAATTCCAATTAACTATAATCCCTACTATCAAATGTATACACGTATTAATCTGCCTGATTGCTCGATCTCAATACAACATCATCCGATTGTTGCGATACTGATCGAATTGAAAACACGTGTAGTGCGTTGTAGAACAATGTTGTTTATTTCGTCTCTATTTTCTTTTCATAATACATGGTAACGTAGTTACTCAAATGTCAATGTGTATATTATCATTATAGCAATATCTCTCTCTCTCTATTTCTCTCGCTGCGTTTGGCCATTATGGTCATCGTTTCTCGTCGTAAAAAGATGTAAAAGTGTAAATGTACTCTTATGTTATGTTAAATTATTACACACATTTAAGATTGTTGCATATATATATATATATATATATATATATATATATATATATATATATATATATATATATATATATATATATATATAGTTCATTAATTATCCTCCAGACATGCCACTTTGTTCCATCAGGGGGCTTTCATCGGGCTTTAATCAAGGGGATTATGCCCCTTGTTGTCCAACCACACGTGTTGTGACCTTTTCTTCAATATTTCTCACACTCATATTCACATTCACAGACAAACACACTTACACCTTGCACATAACTCTTTCGACGGTTGCGTGCTGGTTGAAAGGTATCCTTGCTATTGCAGACATATGGGGCGCATTTGCGCACAGTGCCACATTAGGACAGAAGAGACGCATTCTCATCGCACTCATAGCTGGCCGAAGAACTTATTATGATTGGATAATAATAATATACTCAATCGAGACAGTGATCTTAATAATACTGTTACACTAATTAGTTAATACTGCACTTGAGCACAATCGACGAATTTTAAGTTGTCACGTAAAAGAGGACTCACCGTCGCTGTTAAGTTACCGTCGTCCGGGCTGACTTTGGAGCTCTTTCGAAATTTTCAGCTTCTTTATCTTTAAACAGTTCATAAATTTAGCAAGATCGCAATGATGCCAATGTAGTCACCGATGCGCATCTTGGTTACAGTTAAGTCAACGTGATATCATATAGGAGAGAGCGTCTTAGGTCGGATTGATCACATTCCGCCAGAGGCCTTCGTCACAATAACAGACATAAGATTACAATACATAATTCATCATTGGCAGAAACTCGCGCGATCGGTGATCACGCAGACTGCAAGCATCTACCGAAGTTCTACGAGACCTCAAGGCGGATCGTCCTAATGTAACCCCACCAGTAATTACTATAGTTATACTAATTTCCTTAGGGGTGGACGTATTGATCCGTTACTTACGAACGAGCATATGAGCTTCATGAAGCCTCGTAATTAACATTTCATAATTGAATAAATACATACATATTATATATTTTACAAATAAAATAAATACGTGTCAATATTATCTAAATGAAGATAAATTATTCATACTGTCAAAAAAATCTCACAATAAAATAACGCCGTTCCCCGATCAGATCACCATATCTCTCATAACATATCTGCGTCCTACAGTCATACATTCACACACAAGCCTATCACTCAGTCAGGAGGATATTATTATTTAGCGATATTTTTAAAAATCAAATTAGCAATCGTTTGTGTAAATTAAGTAGGTCTTTTTCGTTTGTGTTAAATGCTCTAATGACTCTTAAAGGAGCGCAAACACCATTTCCATGACAATGACCATAACTAAGTTCAGGGCAGGCTATTTCAGCGCTACCCTGTGTTTCACACTTCACTCGTGAAGCACTAGCTTGCTGGGGTCAACGAGGTATTTAGGCATATTTGCACACTTTTTTCTGGCACAATATTGTTATAATATCAATCACATGAGCAAATTTCATGATCTGCTTAATCTACCCAACCGCTGAAGTAATACTGAATTGTTCATAGCTAATTTCTGA
The DNA here is from genome assembly GCA_019614645.1 of Stratiolaelaps scimitus. NCBI lineage: Eukaryota > Metazoa > Arthropoda > Arachnida > Mesostigmata > Laelapidae > Stratiolaelaps > Stratiolaelaps scimitus. Next base: position 770,676 of record JABWDB010000054.1, read on the forward strand.
CTTCTGTGGCTGGATGAGTGGTGGCGGAAGTGGTTAGTTGAAGATGGCCTCGTATTTCAGAGCATGATCCTACCACGGGTGCTGATCACGATGTGTTGATACGACGTATTAAGATGCCATACATTTAATGTCAGATCAATGATAGGCGTCAACTCTCGCCTGTTCGTCGGGTTGAAATCAACTTGGGATGTTATGGATACTAATCGTTGCGATGTCAGTATTACGAAGGTTCAAGCGTGTTCGTCTGCGCCTCTTCATCATCCGCTCTATTGGGAGCTGTCGTAAAAGTGCCCCGTCGCTTTGTCGGTAGCCTCCGCCGGAATCGGTAGGGGTCGATTCTGAAACGGCAAATGACGGTGTATTCATCGAGTACCATATTGCGCATTTCCAGAGAAAAAAAACGATTCTTACCGACAACGGTCGAAAAATGCTTAGAAACACAACGCAACGTCTGAACGTAACATGGGATGGCGATGGGGAATTAGTGCTAATCCCGACAGGCAGGCAAGCATAATGTCCACGTATGAAGACAACGGTGCAGTTCTGCATGCAACATATACACGCACCGTTGCGGTGGCGGCCTCACGTCACAGGAATGCACTATCCTACCTTGGGTGCCTCCTTGCGGCTCCATGTGCCAGTTGTGTTGGTATTGACAGCTGTTGGAACAAGGGTGGCTGTAGTGGCTGTCTGCATTTGCACCGCCTGCGCCTGAAGTTGAAGAACCGTAGGATCGGGTTGTGCAGGCACAGTCCCGTAGGTGACTGTGAGCTCGTTGCCCGCAGCGTCCACGTAACGCTGCTGTGGCATCATAGTCCCATATAACGCCAACTCTGTTTGGGGGCGCATTCAATCGGGGCGATATGTTAACTCTGGTAAAGTCCAGCGAAACCCACTTATAACGCCAGAATAAGTCATGCATTATAGCACAACGTAGAAGCATGCTTCGAATGGTGATTTATTATATAGACGATATACAAAGAAAACTCAACCAGGCAGTTGGGAAATCAACAAAACAAAAGGAATACAACACATTGTAATAAGTCTGTCCAATTATGTGATATTTTACTTATCATACAACAATCGTTTTTTGTCTAACGAAGCTGTCAACATATCATTAACGAAAGCGGTGGCGATAGAGTTGAGAGCAAAAGTATTCAACAATTTAGAATTCGCAGCTGTATTGAAGAAGAAAACGCTTGGAAACAGAAACGAGGGCGGGGGTTTCTCGATGCACTGCTTCATGAGCTCAGTTCTCACCCTGTGGTGGCAATGACTGTTGGACGTTCTTCATTTGTCGACAGCAAATGCACGAGCTTACGACAATGACAATGATTGCCAGAGCGAGGGCCGCTGCCGGCACAACGAGGTACATATTAAGGTAGAGTGGAATCGCGCGACCGGGTTCAAACATTTCGACCAACATGTCCGCTAAAGGTGTCGTCCACAGGCATCATCCGAGCAGCAGGTGAATCACAGTAAGCGCCAAGTATTCATTTTGTGTACACATGTTAACGTTAATTATCGTTAATAACAACTGTATCCAATAATTGTTTGTATCTAGTCAGCGTCTTGATTTGCTTACGTGATTGAAGTGTTTGAATTTTGAGGATTTGTGAAGGGTCGCCTCTGACAAGCCCGTTAGATGCAGTAAGAAATATCTCGTAGGTGGTGCCAGCTCGCAGGCTCTCCAGTGTATAGCTGTTGGTCGTTGTATTCGCTACGATATTCTCGAGCCATGCGCCCCCGTCTGCTTGCCGATGGTGCACGGTATAATCTACCAAAACACAGAGACAGTAATGTAATACTAGATAAACTCGTGCATTCAGCTTGAGTCAGCTTAAGCAGAGGCCTCACAGGGTCGTGCAGGATTCTCTCCTTCTCAAGATCTGCTCAAGGCCAATTTACGCCTAAGTGAAACTTGGTTTAGTGTTGAGCTACTGGGCAAATACTCACTAAACGTCAGCCCTCCAGTGCGAAGTTGCCAGTGGACTTTAATCGAATCCATGGTTACAGCATCGACGAATAGACGCGGAATATCGGGTGAGTCCTCTGTAATTCCAGCAAACGCTCGTTACTATCAGATGTACAGCTAACATATTTTTCTAGAAGAAAACACAATTTCGATCTTGGACATCTTTTTCAATGTTACTCGCAATGTTTGAGCCTCCTTACCTCCAGGTCTGGTCATAACCAGCCTCTGGGGACTGGTAGGACCCGTTCCTGCGCGGTTGTACGCCTTAACCGTAATCTCATACTCCGTTCCTTTGTTCAAACCTTGAAGAATGAACTCATGCGTGACATTGTTCGTCTGGTCCACCTGTGGGCAGGCAAATATTCAAAATGACACAAATCAATAACGCAAACGTTCTACATATATATATATATATATATATTGTATGCGCATCAGGTTGCCGTACGACAATAGATGATCATCGCTCACCCATTGGGGGTAACACGAAGTGAAGAAATTCACTCACCTTCCGGTACGATATACTTCCTCTGGAGTGTTTCGGTTTGAAGCCAATGTAGTAGCCTTCAATGTCTCCATTCCATGCGTCCTTTTGTGGCGCCTTCCAGGACACAAGCACAGTTGTTGGCCCCTGTGTTATGGCGTTCACATCGAGCGGCGGCGCTTCAGGCTCTTCTTCGTTGGTCGCAAACGTTACTGTACGTGATGGTTCGCTTTTGCCCATGTTATTCTCGGCCGTCACACTCAATACGTACTGGGTGCCCGGCTGCAGGTCGCGCACCAGGGTGAAATGTTGCGCCCATGGGACAACCATTTCCTGCAGTCGATAGGATACTCCATGCTCCTTCCAGTATTGCACAATGTGCTTTGTTATAGGGCTGTTGCCATCGTACGACGGCGTCCAGTAGACAGATATAGAACGCGACCAGATGTCTCTCACCTGCAATATGTATTAGATCACTTAGATAACTTATGTAATCTCTCTCTCTCTCTCGTAATGTTGCCCGAGTGATCGTCCTGAAGTCCCTGACTGACTTGAAATAAGATAAGGAAAGTTTCGTTTTATTTTCTAAAAATATAATATTCGAAGGCTGCAGGTCCGCCAATAGTAGGTGGACCTACAGTCTATTGGTCTGCCTTTGGTAGAAGTCTACCAATAGGCTAGGCATTTTTCCACCAACCTTCACATCTTGTGGTGCTACTGGAACGTCTTTGACGATGAGCTTAACTTTACGTTCATCACTTCCGAACTTGTTCTCGGTGCTACACGAATATAATGCAGAATCTGCCCGATCGGTCTCTCGAATCAACAGTTCTGAATTCATGCCGTCCGCCGTGATCGACTCAACGATCTCGTACCTAGCGATGAATTATCAGTTGGGGCAGTGGACACAAATTACTAATCAGGTTGTCATACCGCATCATCCTGTTTTCATCAATGGCTTAGCCGTTGAGGCAACATTAGCTCAACGGATGCGAGCGTTGTTATGTGTGAAGTTTGTCGTAATAGGGTACGATTTACTCAAGGACCTTTGTCACTGCTACGTTGCAATACCGAAAGAAGGACAACTTGAACTTGAGCCTTGGACCCTATCACGGGCCTGAATGTGGACCGAATCAACGAGAATAACTATTTGCGTAAACTGTAGCATGATTTAATTGTAGTGATCAAAATAGCGAATCAATAAAAAATGAAATTAGCTTACCTTGAGCTAGTTCTTTTGTCCAGTTTGACATTTCCTTTCGACCACACTATAGTCATAGGATGATCTCCGAGTGCGTGGCAGGTCAGCCGAGTTGTCCCAGAACGCCGGACTGTTACGACAGCGGTCCTTTCCTTGAACCGGGCTGGAACTGTGGTACAGAGAGCAAAACGACATAGAGAAACCCTTCAAATGTCCGTCCATAGGGCACATGGTTGAAATAAACATAGCCAATAGCGCTGGAATTAAGCAACCACTGCTTTCTGAGAAGTCACACAAGAAGAACGCCTGCTTCGGGTAAACTTGATATAGCTTTATTTGACTGGAACTCCCAAATTAAAGATTAATGGATTGTACAATCAGCTAGACATGTAGCTTCACTAAGAATATATGTTATATATAAGAGATAGTCTTAAACAAAAAATATTTGAAACTAACAAGACTAACGGACATAAGCATATTCGTGGATTCGTCCATAGATTCGCAGCTATGTAGAGCAGCATTTTTTATTGTTGAAATTACTGTGGATTAGTATTGCACGTAACTTAGTTTGGCATCGTTTGATCGGTCTGAGCATGTTCCTCGAAAGCACAGCTCCCTACCCCATCGACGTGAATACTCCATTCTAGAAAATACAACTGTGCATGTAGGAACTTGTTGCTTTATAAGACACGAATAATTGTTTACATATTTATCTACATATCATATCTCAGCCAAGCACAGCATGTACTTCGAACGAGTGTATCATTATTTTTGGAGGCCGCATAAATAGCGATGTGTCCCGTTTAATAAAAAGGTTACCACTGAGAGACAATGTGATTCGTCGAGTGATCTTTCCGAGAGAGTTGGAAGCTTCGCACTGATACTCTCCCTTATCGTGGAGAGACACTGAAGCAAGTGTAAGTAACCCATTTAGATGATCTGTGCCACTAATTTCCGCTGATCCTGAAACATATATTTTATTAGTATAGATCCATATTTATCACCTCTATATAATTTTTTCCATATATATATATATATATAATATATATACCCCATCAGCACCTCAAGATTTTCACTAAACTTTGCTTTACTGTGAGAGGACTATTTGTGAATATCCCTCTGCCTTTGTTGCTTTAACATGCACCCCATGATTTGTATGTATATTAAAAGAAAATAGAGAGAGAACAGTTGGAAATATGTAGTTAACAGCTATGTGTAATAGATCTTCAAAGGCGCATCGCGACTGCTGTTTTCTCCAATAGACGGTATTTATACGATCTGGCTGAGATAGTTGAATATATATGTAGTCAACGGATGTGGACCAATTTACGTACCTTTCCTAATTCTAATTATTGGCTGTGGGTGTCCAGTAGCTCGACAGTCGATAGAAACCTTTCTACCTAGCACCGTAACCAACATGTCGTCGCTAGCATTTAGCCAGCGAGGTTTAAACTTCAATGCGACGGCTACAGACATTTGATCTGTCCCGAAAGCGTTCTTAGCCGAACAGGTGTAATTGCCCACATGATCAACAGATAGTTTGTCGATTTTCAACTGTTCTTGATCTTCATCGACTAAAGACACTTTAACACCTGGTACCGAATTTAGCGTATTGCCATCTTTTAGCCAAGAAAATGAAATTGGCGGAGTGCCACTTGATACCAAGCAAACTAACGAAAGGCGCTGCCCTTCTGACAGATCATCGATAACCTTAAACGGCGTAATCTGAGGTGGGACAGAACTCCCATGGCAGATTGTTGGTTGAAATAACGTACAGGAAAGCAAAACAGATAGCAAGCAAGATAGCATCGTTGTGCAAGTCGTATGGCCGTTCATTTGTTTAGAACGGATGAGGCAGCCATGATATCCATCCAGCTAAACACAAGCCTGAGGACTGGGATTACGGTACTGGTGGCTCCGTCCTGTGGGACACTTCGTAACTAACAAACCAAACTTTATAGAGCTCCTTGCCATCGGGCAAGTTGTATGTCTTTACGAAGGAACTATGTCTGCATAGATTTGCATGACGATCTAGATAGAAATTTCGTAAATATAAACACATTTGCCCATCCAGATCCGTCTGCAGCAAATGTACAGTGGCGGGCATATGGTAGGCTGAAAAATTGCCGAGCCAGGTGGTATGGTGCATTCGTGTATGCCTCGCAATCGGAGAAGACACGTAGGCGTACGGGTTCGAATCCCACCGTTCAATCCTTAGGAAGCAATGCCGAAAGCAATACCGTGAACGCTAAATATTCGCAAAACGTCGGTTTTCTTCAGTAGGCTGAAAAATTACTGTTACCGCTTAGATTTAGAGTGACCGTCTTAGAGATTCTTCCAAGAGAATTCGTTGCTTCGCACTGATATTCGCCCTTGTCTGCGAGTGAAACTGAATTGATTGAAAGGACGCCGTCCTTCACCCGCGAGTTATCGATTTTCGTACTGCCTGAAACAAACAATACACGTGGTCATGTAGCAACTTATTAACACGGTGATGTATGTCCACACTTAACTAAAACTTATCAGTATTCTAAAATGGCCCCAACTCTAACACGTAAGGATGATTTTCTAAATAATACAACTTCTAAAATAAAAACTAAGCAAGCCCACGTATCGAGAATGTGATTTAGGTAGAACTTAAGGAAAGTTAGGGTGTTTTTGTAGTTAGGGTGTTTTTGTATATATATATATATATATATTTGGAGGTGTTCGGGAATGCATCATGCACATGCGTCATCGGTCGTCGTGTGGGAGTACTGTGGGACTTGCGAACCCACTAAACCCGGGTTCCACCAAACCCCGAAGGTTCGGAAATTGCTAGGCGTTCCTTAGATACTATGGGAGCGGACGTTCGACTCCTATTATCTGCTCTACCTTATCCGACCATACATCTGCATGATTAGATAAGACATTAAGCCACTGACTGAAGCAATACTTTTGACAGTCCCCGTCAGTGCCCCAAGTCAAAATCGGTTCTGGGTTTGGTCAGTAAGAATCTGACATTACCAGGCCAACACCTAAGTTGTGAAACCTGGTGGTTTTAACCTGTACAAAAAAAAGATAATACATTAACGCCTGTCCAGAACCCAAGCGCCTGTGGCTGCATCAAGAGTCATCGCTTGGGGGGCTAGCTGCTGAGAACCAGTGCTTACCTCCCCTTAAAGGTTGGGACGAGAGATGAAATGCCACAAAAGCGGCATTACCATTTTTCAAGCGTTTTTGGAGTATCATTCATCAAAACACCCACAATCTATAGTGAAATATTTACTATAACATTTCCAATTATCTGGCGTTAATATACTAATTTATTAATTCATTATCTCAAACCTTCGACAACGACTTCCGCCTAAGATACCGTAGCATACGCCTTACTTACATAAGGTCAATATTAGATTTATCTACACTCGTACTATTATTGACTGGATAATCAAATTTTTTTAAAAGCTATGGTCTAATTGTCATCCATGATCGAGCGCGCTAATTGCTATCCCAGTTACTTCAACACATTTTTATATTTGAACAAACCTTTGTGGATTTTCACTTCTGGTAACGGATGTCCAATGGCTTGACAATCCACGCGGAGGGTATCCCCGGTTACTGTGGCTATAGTCTGTTGTTGATTGCCATCCTTCCAACGTGGTTTGAATTTTAAAGCCACTGCCACAGACATTTGATCTGACCCAAAAGAGTTCTTGACCGTACACGTATAGTTGGCCACATGTTCAGCAGTGAGCTTCTCGATTTGGAGCTGGTCTTGAAAATCATCGTAATGGGCGATCTTTACATCGCTCTGCGGCTCGATAGGTCGGCCGTTTTTGCTCCACGTGAATGAAAACGGTGGGGTACCGGATGTTACGGAGCACAGCAGAGAAAGACGTTTGCCTTCAGAGAGGTCTTCGAGAACCTTGAATGGCGATATCTGTGGTGGGACTGCAATGCATAGTCCCCTTGTTAGGTATGAGAAGATGTAATAAATTTTAACGCATGTGATGAAAGTCGATTGAAGATAACTACAGCGATACTTGAACGTGCTAACTTTGATGGTAATGTAACTGGTGCATTTACGATATACTTACCACGGCATTCAGCTCGATGCAGCAGTATCCAAACACCGATCAAATACCCCCATCTCATTAGAGTTCCTTCCTCCATATTAGCTAGAGGAGAATAGAAATAGGGGTCGGCTTCCTTTAGCAGCCGCTATTTTGCCGTTGGATAGTTGATACTGGTGGCGCCTCCTAGTGGGACATTTTGTAACCGTGTGTCAGGGTATAAAAATAATAAATTAAATGCATTGTGTTTCAGCTGTCGATTGTGTTCTGAATACTGATACACTCACTGTGACGTAACATTTGAGGAGATCAAATGTTTCTCCCATCGTAAACATCATAAAATTCATTTGACTGTTTGGCGTGGCTGTCTATGTACGCGTGTCCTGCAAGTTCATATTCGTCTGTATTGAATTCGAAGCGGGACTCTACCACTGAGTTTGATGGTGACGGTCTTGACGATTGTTCCGAGATTGTTGGACGCTTCGCAGTGGTATTCGCCCTTATCGTTAGAGGTTACCGCCTCAATAGTCAACAGGCCGTTCACTAACCGGTGATCAACTATCTCTGATGAACCTGAAATTGCAAGAAAGATATTTTTGAAGTTGTGCAGATATTTTGTCAACTCGCTTATATAAAAAGAGACGTGTGCAGATTTGTCGTCCTGATCTGAAGCAATGATGCCATTCAATTATAGAGTTCGAATGTATGTGTCTTCGTATGTACTTAACAGGTAGAGGGATGGCTCAATTATTGAAATGAATGCAGCTATTCTATCTAATAGCTACGCGAAATCTAACTTTATTGACTTGGCAACTTCGCGTCTCACTAGGTCGCGAAGATAAGTAATAGCACTACTTAATGGAATACACAAGGAAACAGCAATCTTACAGACACGATATACGTTCTAAACATTTGAAAAGAAGTTTCTGTCGAACAAGTCTAGACATCAGATATTAGATGTATATACACCGTATAAAGCAACTGGAAACATGGATCAGGTGAGAATTATGTATATTCAGGACCATATAGTGCAAAAACGAATGCTACTTATTAAAACACTTTCATACATTTTCGCTTACCTTTCAGCATTTTGACGGTCGGCTGCGGATGTCCGTTCGCTCTGCAGTCTACTTGTAGACTTTCACCAGCTACCCCTTGAATGTTTTTGCTGTCGTCACTAGCAATAATCCATCTGGGTGTGAATTTCATAATCACTTGAACAGTCATTTGATCTGACCCGTAGAGGTTTTTCGCGTTGCATGTATAGTTTCCAACGTGGTTAGAGGCGAGACGGTCGATTTGTAATTGATCTTGAAAATCGTCGAAGTGAACAATCTTAAGTCCTGACTGACCTCCTATCGAGACGCTATCCTTTGTCCAGGAGAATGAAATAGGAGGTGTTCCCGATGTGACTAGGCATATTAGCGATAGCCGCTTTCCCTCGGACAGATCGGAAAGACTTCGATGAGGAGCAATTTCGGGAGCGACTGTAACGAAAGCTAAGTTTAGCTATTGGTATTTGGAAGTGATACAATACCTATATGATAAATTTCGTACACCTCATCGTGAATTTTACATAAACAAGATGCAACTATAATATGATTGACTACAAATCTCTTCGTATGATTTGGGCAGGCCAGACAACCTCGTTGAACCTTACAATGCCTCCTAACTCTATTCAAGCAAATCGATTTGCAAAAGGACGACAGTAATGACGAAAAGATATCGCTATGCTTTTAGACTATAATACGTACCTTGAGCAATAGTCCAGCCAATTGTTGCACAAATTATCAATAGACAGACGAACATGATGGTGTTTGTATCTCACACCCCGAATATAAGACCGACGCCATTCCCCGGCGATCGCAATGGACGGATATCGCCAACAATTTTGGCAATACTGGTTGCTCCCCCTAGCGGAACCATTTGGAAACTACCAATTTAGCGTAACGACATATCAATAAAGCACACTGTTTTTGTCAAACGAACTTGTTAATTTATCCACTGTAGACACTACGAGAATAATGTGTCTTATCTTTAGCGTCTCATCATTGACTTGCTTTTGATAATTTGTAGATTCGGCTGATTTGAATAATTGGCGGTAAAACAGAGCGCGATTTTACCAAAGTTTTTTCCCTTCGTTCTTTGAATTTGTAGCATACAACTATTTCTAGCTATGTACCCTTTCAAGGTTCACACCAATATGTTCAGCTGCACGGGTTCGATCCCCACCGTAGCACATTTGCATTTTAAGGAGTCCGTTTATGAAACACTGCCGAAAGCAGTTGTACCGTGGACGTTAAATGTTGACTGTGAGTGAGCCCAATTTACTTTTAAGCATCTGGCATAGGCACCCCATAAAACAGAGGCTATGTATCTAACAGGCCGGAGGAGGACAAAATAAGTGGTAGCGGTGGATGCTCATTCCATAGAAATTAGGAACAAAGCGGAGTATTTCAGGGTCATTCTCGACGTGGGCTAACCGGATCAGCACGTTTGAAACACGCCACCAGGTCGCCCTGAGCCGGGAGCAAACGTTGACACCAATATAACCGTTTCAGTTTACGCAATTATCAGCGTCGTGTTAATGAATACTCACGAAGAACATAATTTATTTAATTCAACAAAAACGATAAAGTAACTACCACTGAGCTGAAGTGACGCTCTTCTGGAGATTTTGCCTAACACGTTGCCGGCTTCGCAGCTATATTCTCCTTTGTCATTTGGACTAATCTTACGGATTATCAGATGATTCGTGGATATATTAAAGCGATCATTTTGTGCCACCTTGACTTTTCCTGAAAGGGATGAATTGGGTCATTGTAAAAAAATATTCACTCATATGCGGTCACGGAAATATCAAAGAGAAACATTAATATAAGACTAAATATATACAGCTAATAAGAATAAATTATACAGTTTTGAAGCTATTTGGCTCGAAACGAGTCAAATAGCGAGACAACGTAGCAAATCAACGAGACAAAGCAAGAAACGGCCGAGACTAGTTCTAATATAACTTTGGGTACACTTGTCTTTACGAACTTCAGTTACATGAGTGGGTATTCTACAAAACGGTTCGTAACGATCGTAAAGTCGTTGTATTGGTGTGCTCTCTAAAATACAAACTTCTAGTCTCTAAACTTACGCATTGAGGGAGTCAACTTCAATAAACCCACCTATTATATATCTACAAATTTACTGTCTAATCCCATTAATCTATAATGTGCGTCGTGTCGCAACTCGCCCAAGCACAACAAAACAATAAATTGTATTCTATAATAATAACAATGATAATAGCACTCGTCAAGATATGATAAGTAACAAATACATACCTTTGTAAAACGTGACAACAGCGGCCGGATGTGCGATAGCCGAGCAATCCATGATGAAACGTTCGCCCACCACACCATTTATCGTCTGATTTGACTGGTTCCCGTTTATTATCCACCTCGGTGAAAACTTCATCACAACCTGCACTGTCATGTGATCTGATCCATAGAGGTTTTTTGCATTGCAAGTATAATTTCCGACGTGAGCAGCCGCAAGTTTTTCTATTTGTAGGTTATCCTGATACTCGTCCGTGTGCACAATGCGCACGTTGGGCACATTCCCGACTGGGGATCCATCTTTGTGCCACGAGTACGATATAGGAGGTGTACCCGCTCCAACCGAGCACATGAGGGTGAGACGTTTTCCTTCCGAAAGGTCGTCGGGCACACGGAACTGGGTAATTTCAGGAGGGACTGTAAAGTTAAGAGGGAACGCCGTTATTGAACTGTTCGGGACGTTTTGAAAATTACCACACATGTACAATAGTTCAGAAATGAGTTTTAATTGTATGGCAACATCTTGTGGAATTCGATCATCTCATATATGTTCAATACTTATAGTACATGAATACTCACCTTGAGCTATAGCTGATGAAAATAAAATTGCAATCAACGCCAACATCATTTTTGTTAGGAAACCGGCAACTAACGAGGCCGCCATTTTCTATGTCGCAGCACAGGGTTATAGAGGAAACGGTACCTGATACAGGTGGCGTACCCTGGCGGGACAAACAGAAATCACAAAAGTCCCGCGAACAAATCGAGATGTCCGGGACACATTCATTGAATCGAATAACTGCTTAGTGACCGTTGGGCTCTAAGGACGATTTATCAAAGCAAACGTACAGTTCACGACAAACCTGTTGCCTAATACAGACAATGCTATAAATAGCAAGTACTTCATCTCGATTTTCGGTGTACTCAACCTGTTTACGCTCTCGATACATGGGCTCATTTATGATGTTTGATTATGTGAAAGATTTTCTTTTCCACTATTAAGTATGAATATCCCTGCAAAAAGATAGTTTGATGTAATTTCGTTGCATGTAAAAACTGCCAACATGAACATCCCTATATGTGACGTCGCTTGAGATGCTCAAGGCAGGCTTCCGATGGCAGCAGCACACATTAAAGTAGTGTTAATAGAACCCACTCCAGAACACAGTAGGGTTTGCCATAGAGAATGGTTTATTGAGCATCCATGTTGACCCCGTCGTAATCATCTAATCATTCTAATATGTATAACGAAGGTGGCACCTCGTACTGGTATACGATATAAACCAAATATTATTTTCAATTGGTAAAAACTATTTCACTTTGCCCATATCATATATTACTCGATTAGACATTAACCTCTTAAGGCACAGGCATGACAGGCAATGTTGGAGTTCTGTACCACTCTGAGATTATTACGCGATAGGTTCCTCATCACAAATGAGGAACACGTAATATATACTGGTAATATTCATGTATATGTAACACACTTATGAGTTGTATTTGTCGTCCTGCGAAAGCGGATAATGACGGAACAGTGTTAAAGAGATGAACTGATGCACGTAAAGAATTATACTGATTTGAACTTCTTGACAAACCGATGAGAGTGAGAGTCAGTGTCCTTCGAATGAGTCCGACGGAATTTTCAGCCTCACACTGAAACAGCCCTTTGTCGTCCTGGCTGAGAAGCGAAATTCGCAGGAGTCCGGCGTTAAGGCGATCCATTCGGGATGACGTAGTCAACTCGGTTCCATCTGTAAGGTGGAACAAATGTGATTTTCGGCGTTGCCGCAAGTAAAAAACATGACTACCTACTTATGAAATGTATGTGTATTTTTGTATACATGTTTATGCCCGCATATGCGCTTTGAACTGTAATATTCAAAGACGACGTGACCGCTTTTGTTATAATAATTTCCTTATTTGAACTCAGGATCGTGTACGCGCAGGTTATTTTAGCAATTTTGTTCTTTGCTTGCGAAAGCAGACAAATATTGTTGATTGATGTTTTTCCTGATTTTTTACACAAGAAATGTATGAGTCGGGTCTAGCCCAATAGTCCAAGAGGAGTAGCGACTCTCGTAATAGTTTTGAGCATTACGTAAAGTAGCCGTATTTGATTTCGTTTTCACGAGACCTCTTGCACATCGCAAACTACCACTGCTGCAAGTTCAACTTACCTTTTAAAATCTTGATCGTAGGTTTTGGATGTCCATATGCAGTGCAGTCTACGTCAACTGTTTCACCCACTGTTCCCAAAATGGTATTGATCTTATCAGTTAAGTTCCATCGGGGTTTCAATTTCATGACAACCGGAACAGATATCTGATCAGATCCATGCAAATTTTTCACACTGCAGGTATAATTGCCAACATGCTCGCTGGTCAGCTTTTCAATCTGTAGAGTTTCTTGGTAGTCACCATTGTGAAGAATTTGAATCTGTTCGCTAGATATTAGTAGTACGTTGTCCTTCCGCCATGAAAATGAAATCGGCACTGAACCCTTGCGGATGGCGCATAACACGATGAACCTCTGACCCTCTTCGAGGTCGTCTGTTTGTCGAACCGGCACAATCTGAGGGGCTTCGCTCGCCACCTCTAACAGTAGCAAAGTGAAAATGATAAACCTGGCATAAATCGGTTCATTCGTCATGTTTGCTGGAGTGATAGGCCTCCATATTGGAAGCGCCGTAGGCTTGAATCTGTCTACACTCTGCGGAACCTGTGGCGCCGCCTAGTGGGACTTAATGATAAGCTGTTCTTGACGCGGCTCATTTGTAAAATCACTGTACAAGTTGCTCATTTTTAAAATAAGTGTTAAAAAGCCGATAAAAAATTAGTAAGTCTATGAAATATATATCGTCAAACCAGACTTCAATACATTTTACACTCAAGTGAATATGTCTTACACCCTACGATTAGAGGCTGGAATAGAAAGAGCCACAAACAAATATACTTAGGGAATTAGCCATTAACAAATAATGTAATTATATTAATATAATTTAATCATTTAACCGATTAAGCCACAAATACGCACCATAAATATGTTTATCAGATTACTATCCTTGTTTACGATTAGATAACCACCGTAGGTAGCGAAAATGACAACGTATTTTAGAAACGAAAAATAAATTCAAAATATTTTATTACCAGTGAGTGTTAAGGTCACAGTTCTCACGATTCGGCCAAGAGGATTAGAGGCTTCGCACAGGTAATCGCCTTTATCGGAGCCTAAAACATTCTTGATAGTCAGTAGTCCTCCATCAAAGGATATTCTTCCTGACGGAATAATCTGCACCCGTCCTGAAAAAGTTCAAGAGTTAATTAGTCAGCACTTAGTGATCTTCATTTAGTCATTATTTTAAATTTTCAAGCAATGTGTTGGTTCCACTTTGCGCGGTTTAATCTTGGTCTTCGGTTCGAAGACGAATAAGTTCAGTGGAGACGAACACAGCTAAACACGTTTAGTAGTCCAAAGCACAGAGTAAGTAGTTCTTACATTATCACAGTAATGTCCGTTGTTGTATCTTATCTGTATTGAACTTGAATTGTAGTCTAGCTATTCATTGAACATAGACACTATTAATATATATTTGGTTTCTATACCCATGTATGATCTTTTGTGAATGAACCGTCGAATTTTGCTGCTAAACATACTCATAACGGAAAACATATTCCACTATATGTAATACGCCCATATAGCCTAGAAGGTCGGTATAGTTCTCAAGTCACTTCAAGACTGCTCTACATCCACAATTATATTAATGCTAAACGTTGTCAATTTCGAATGTTTCATGGACTAATCATGCTGAAACCTACTAAACTGAATCGAACGCAGCTTCGGAAAGCCCGGAGCGTGAGTTATTTTAATTTTTAGCTAACCTAAAGAAGCTAACTGTTTTGTCGTTGAGTTTCTGTGAGATAAATAGTGACAGAGAAAGAGTTCACGGTCCAAAATCCACCCTCCTAGGCGATTTAGCAAATCATAGAATACGGTATAATTATTTCACCTTTGTGAATACGTATATCTGGTATGGGATATCCTCTGGCTCGACAGTCGAGGTTTACACTACCTCCAGCTTCGCCTCGTAGCATATTGTCATTGGATGTCATCGTCTCCACTGACACCCCACTAGGTGGCCTTTCAAACCATCTCGGACGAAATTTCAGCTTTACCTGCACCGACATTTTGTCTGTGCCGTGGAGATTTTTAACCGAACAGCTATAGTTACCAACATGGTCAGCGTTTAATTTTTCTATCTGTAAGGTTTCCTGATAGTCATCCGTATGCAAGATTCGCAGTTCGTCGGTAGGCACGACTGGCACGTTATCTTTTCGCCATGAGAAGGAGATCGGTAAGGATCCTTTGCGCACAGCACACAATATGGCCAGACGCTGACCTTCTTCCAAATCTTCAGGGTCTTTTAAAGGAGCTATATGCGGAGGCACATTAGCCCCGATACGATGACAGAAGAATATCGATGCAAAAAGCATTAGCAACAATGCATGCTCGCAATCCATCTTAACAAGGCCGCTAGCTGAGTTAGTGGACGTCGCCATTGTACTGCCGCCATGGCGTGCCAAATAGGACTTTTCATAAGACTAGTGGCGCCCTCGTTCGGGACTAGGGGTAGATTGCTTCCTTGGCATGATGGGAGGACCGATTTGAATAATGTAAGAAGAAGAGAAAGCAAACATTTTCACGAGTTTATTCTTTTTTTTTTTATAGAAAAACCGTGTGTAGGACAGCGCTCAGTTGTTAGACAAGAAGTATTCACAATAGAAGTAGAATTTAAGATATGAACCTTGGCATTGAGACTAGCTTTAAATTTATAGCTTAGCAGGTGAAACCGTTCTCGTGCTGTCACATTGTGGTAAGATAGTTATTGTCATTAATTTGGAAATACACATTTTACGTTCGCGTTGGAAGAGGGTTGGAATCAACCGCAGTACTTCCAGAATTTTTACCAAATGCCGTATTCAAGTAATCCCACCAACGTGCATGAGTGCTGTATTTTTCATAGGCATAAGGACATTTCCTCGATATCAACCCTCCCAGCATTTTTGTGGTTGGCATAAACAAAAACTGACGCGGTTCGTGTCATTCAAAAGGTCTACGAATACAGCTCTCGTTATGGAGACCGACAAACTCCTGCTTTAACAGAACGGCTGTTATGCGACACCTCAAGCTTCGGTAAACATCGCATAGATAAACATTATGCACCAAGCGATAACGCTGTGGAGGTCAGTGACCATCAATGAAATCACGTGAATAGTTCTGGTGGAAAATATATATGTATAAACCCTTGAAAAGAATATAAAGACTATAGCTAAAATAATACATATAAGCTATTTATTTATAATATCTGTCCATATATAGCACTACCGGAAAACCAGTCTATGGTGATTGTCCGAAACCATCGGCAATCCTTTTTTTACATGGTGATAGAATTACAAGATTAATTCAGCTACGTGTCAAATATTCACTCACCGCTTCGTTGACTAACGCCGGTAGCGGTTGATCAAAATGCCGATTGGATGTTATCACACTGGTCATATTGTTTCACTTCTCTTCAATTCGAATCGATCCATATTGACGTGCAAAATAATCCGATGTTGCCCTGTCTTCCGACTAATACCAGCGCTATGTACTCAATGAACGAATGAAAAGAGTATTTTTCAACACATACGCGCATCGTTTATAGTTAGTCCGAACCATAAACTATAATATGAGTAAACAAATATCTGTGGTCATCACAATCGTGTGACAGATATATTCAGATAAATACGCCGTTAACAAACCAGACATTGGAAACCTGAGGTTTAGGATCACCGTTTATTATTATGGTCGTCCCCAGTCGCATGCCTTCTTTGACTCAGATTTACCGTTAAGGTAGATCTTGACCGTTTTCGTCAGACTTCCAACAGCGTTCGACGATTCACAAACGTAAGTGCCCTTATCCTCGAGTGATAGGTGCGAAATCTCCAAAAGGCCATCTACGAATCGAAGACGATTGGAAGACACGATGACGCGTTTTTCTAAAAGAGCAATTAAATTTATCATTATGGACCCTAACCGATATTTCTTTGTCTAACTGCATATATTATAAGACAGATATGAACACTTCGATACATATATATATATATATATATATACATATATATACGAATACTTTAAAGTGGCATCAAATTAAATAGGTGAACCAAAAGACCGCTTGAATTGCAAAGAAATTTCGTAAAATATCCTCAATGTAAAATGTACGATATAAAGATCTTCCACACCCACCTTTAAAGATTCTCACAACAGGCGCTGGGTGTCCCGTTGCCCGACAGTCAACACGGGCTGCCTGGCCGGCTACCCCATGCACTTCACTATCATTGGTGGCCAGCCATTGAGGTTTGTATTTCATCACAACTCGAACAGACATATGGTCCGAGCCTATGGCATTCTTAGCTTGGCAGGTATAGTTAGCAATATGATTAGAACCGAGACTAGAAATTTGGAGTTGTTCTTGAAATTCGTCAAGGTGGATAATTTTTATATCTGTTGAGCTTAATAGCGGTTTCGAGTCCTTCCTCCACGAAAATGAAATTGGCGGTGTACCTCGCAGCACTGAGCATAAAATCATAATCCTTTGGCCTTCGACGAGGTCATCGGGGATCTTTATCGGTCCAATGTGAGGCGCTTCCCCGGCGAAGCAGATGCCGCAAGCGATACATAAATGAAGAATCAGAAGTACACCGGCCGGGCGTGCCATTGTTCAGTAATTCAGATTGCGGCCATCTTGGTCCCGCCGTGAGCTTGAGCATTTAGATCAGAAAGAGACCCGTGGCGCTCCCTGGCGGGACCCAAGTGAATCATAATCATCTATTATCTGACTTTATAATTAGTATCGTTTGGTTCCATATATCCGTTTCGAAATGTTATATTTAATAAAAAGAAGTGACTCAGATATAACCTGTTCAGAGGTTAATCGAATGATTTATTTCAGTTAATGCTTGATTTACTACATTCACACTGTAGCGCGCATATTTAAAAGAAGCGCGGTAATTTAATTTATAAGCAATTCAACTTACGAGACGCCGTGGCAACGTGCACACCACAAGTGGTTATGCAATACCATAATTCTATCCGGTGTCAAGGGAAGAAGCTTACCGTTGAGATAGACTTTGATTATCTTTGTCACTCGTCCAACAGCATTCGAAGCTTCACAAGAGTAATCGCCCTTGTCCGCCGCCTTTAGATGAATAATTTCCAAAACTCCGTCCATAATTCGAAGGCGATTGGATGGTTTGATGGGATGTTTATCTGAAAAGTGAAATTTGCTTGACTACAGCATATAGAAATAGGTATATGTGATCAATGCTCCAAAAGTAGACGTAGTCGCAATCATGCATATTGCATTTGCAATACTTCTGTTTAATGGTCAACAACAATTCTATCAATACCTCGTAACGTGGTTGCACCTTAGGATTAATGCACCAATAGCATCATTTTCCAATCAGAGACTTCCACTGATAAGGGATGCATCTCATTTGAGGTCTTACGGTGATGTGGTGATCGGCATTGATCGATACCTAACAAATGAGTAATCAAAATAAAGGTATAAAAATAACTCTAACGAGGCGATAGGGACACAGCATGGATAAATACATAGGTGGTCCGATATGTCCGCAGGTTCTTATCATGACGTGGCCTCAGGAAGGTGTGCATTGCTCCTCCCGACATTTCTCGTGGTAGTGCCGTACGGATAAGTGGCGATAAATGTCTCAAGGTCGGGGGCGGACCGCAACCAAAAGTAAAATAATCAAATAATTCGTAAAATCTTGCCTCTCAGGCATTTCCATCCCTCATGGGATTGCCCGGGAATTTGATTTAAACTGGAAATAGAATGGTGTATATTGTATATTTCATTAAATAATACAAACTGCGTAACACATTGATAGAGAAACTAATCCGAGAACAAAATGCGACACACATGACATTTCGAATTTCCGACTGACTTCACTTCAAAAATATGTCTGAGCTTAACAAATAGCCAAGTATGATCTGTTTTAGCAGTGGCCGAACAGAATATTTAAAATGCGATTAAGATGAACTATTACATTACGAAATCGTTTCGTTGCATACCTTTTCGAATTGTCACAATGGGCGCAGGGTGTCCCATTGCCCCGCAGTCGATACGGATTCCTCGGTCTGCCACTCCGTGCACTTCACCACTGTCGTTAACAGCTATCCATCGAGGTTTATATTTCATCACAACTTGAACAGACATGTGATCCGAGCCGAAGGCATTCTTCGCTTGGCAGGTGTAGTTAGCGACATGGCTAGAGCTAAGTCTGGCAATCTGGAGTTGTTCTTGAAATTCGTCGAGGTGAATAATTTTCACATCCGCAGAAGTTGGCAGAGGGCTAGAGTCCATTCGCCATGAAAATGAAACCGGAGGTGTTCCTCGCAGCACCGCGCATAAAATTATAAGACGCTGTCCCTCCACCAGATCATCGGATACCTTTATCGGACCGATGTGAGGCGTTTCGCCGGCCAAGCATGTGTTGCACATAACGCTCAAATATATAACAGTTACAAGCAATCTGGTCGATCGCGTCATCTTTACCGAGTGCATGTAGGTAGCGGCCATCTTGGTCCCGCCGTGAGCTCAAGAATAAAAAAAATAGCGGTACCCGTGGCGCTCCCTGGTGGTACCCAAGATAAACTTCGAAAGCATATACGGTTCTTTGGGTTATCATTCTGTTTCTGCATACGTGTCATCCTGGTTTTAATGCAAATATGACAGTGTGCATGTACAATAGTATTTAAACGCGGCTTATAAAGAATTACCATAACAGGTCTTGTTGTGTGTCCCAACCAAGACATGGACGGCCATTCAAATAAAACGCGGGCTACCGCGTTATAAAATAAGTAGGCTTATCTTACCAGCATTTTATAATGCATGAACATGTAGACTGATACTTTAAACGGATGTTTTAAACAGGGCACATATGTATTCATGCTTACATTTATAATGTGTCCGACATATGTGGTAGGTCGTGGCAAGTGTATTATTCGTATCATTATATTTCATAGATCTGTTACTTACTTAGTTAGATACATATTACAAACATTTTAAATAGAGTTAACTTCCGTATAGTACACGTGAGGAAAGTGCACTGAGCAAATCATTTACCGTTGAGATGGACTTTCACCGTTTTTATCATTCTTCCAACGGCATTCGAAGCTTCACACATATAATCACCCTTGTCCCCAGCGTTGAGGGTATAAATCTCCAAAAGGCCGTCTGTAATTCGAAGGCGGTTAGATGCCTCGATGGGGAGCTTATCTGAAATTACATAGAGTATTAAAATTGAATACGAAATTATTCATCTAAAATAATATAATGCGTGTATGTACTATCTATTGATTAGATATGATTCACATGATACGGGCGATTTCGGGAAGAAATAAATGCCTTCGAAAGACATTTTACGATAAAATTCCCCCATCATATTTCGTTACATTCACAGATCTAATGAACTAACTGATGACCGTCAATTGAATTAATTGACAGTTCAAGACTTGCTCTGCTTGGTATTGTGCGAATATCTCTATATGGGTTTCCGTATCTGAAACAATTCGGCTATCAAAAAGCGTAAAGTTTACATATTTTATTCATACATAAATTACTTGTTTATCTAAGACTTCTACGTAAACCATCTGTGAGGCAATGCCCCTGGTGGCAATCATTGATAATAAAAAAAACAGACTAAAATTGTGTATTCCAATATTGAGCTCTGGCAAACTCTTTGAGTATATGCTTAGCAGATAATTGAACCAATCTGATAATTCATATATCTGTGCCGTCATCAAATAGAACTAACTTCAATCATCTAGCAATCCCTGACTGGATCACATTTGTCTAGCCAAACAATGTGGGTATTATCAGACATTCAACATTGATAATAAAACGTATATGATATACAATTATAACAGTTCTAGTTTCAATGTTGAAACCATGTATATGGCCGACGGCCAATTGTATTTCAGCAAGATGTTTCTCATAAACGGAGCATACAACTACGCAGTGAACTATAATACAAATCATGGTAACCATAGCTAGTGATGGACGATCTGCCTGATTCATATTTCTACTGATATATAGATAACTACAATATTGAATGATGATATTAATCCAGAATGAGTATGATATCAATATGGTACCCACCTTTGCTAATTTTCACAATGGGACTAGGATGTCCCGTTGCTCTGCAGTCGACACGAATCCCCTTGTGTGCTACACCGTGCACTTCTTCGCTGTTGTTGGTAGCTATCCATCGAGGTTTAAATTTCATCATAACTTGCACAGACATGTGGTCGGATCCGAAAGCATTCTTAGCCTGGCACGTATAGTTGGCAACATGAGCAGTAGTGAGGCTCGAAATTTGAAGCTGTTCTTGAAACTCATCCAAATGGATGATTTTCACATCGGTTGAGGTTAGTAAAGGTGCTGAGTCTTTCCGCCACGAAAATGAAATTGGCGGTGTACCCCTTAGCACTGCGCACACAATCATTAACCGTTGTCCCTCTACTAGATCGTCAGATATCTTTATAGGTCCGATATTTGGTGTCTCACCAGCATCGCACGTATTGTAGAACGAAAATGCGAAAACAATTGTAAGCGAGCTGGCTAGTCGCGTCATCTTTCCTGCATGAGGACTGCGGCCATCTTGGTCCCGCCGTGAGCTTGAAAATCCAAATGGGTGCAATACACGTGGCGCTCCCTGGTGGGACCAGCATGTAACTTCTCAGCGGCAAATGATTTCTAAATGACTTCGAAGATGCTATAGTATATATGTAATATCGTGTTGGGTGCTGAGATTCCATATTATATAGAGCTAAAAATAGATTTAAGTTCACAGTTATGCACAAGTGTCAACTCGCACTATATGGTAGTTCAGAAATGGGCTCAGTTCGAAATAAGCGCGGGCCGTTACTGTGTGACAACGTATTGAAAATAATGAGCACATATGATGAGCGCAACCTAAAATTACCGGTCAAAGACAGGTTGATGGTTTTAGTGACAGATCCAAGAGCATTCGATGCTTCGCATGAGTAGACTCCTTTGTCTGATAAGTTGACTTGATCAATTTCTAATAGCCCCACTTGGAGGCGAATTCTGGCTGAAGCTATGAGTGGCGTTCCCTCTGAAATAAAAAAAAATATTCTTTGTCACAATAATCTATCAAATATGCTGAATTTGAAAATGTATGAATTTAATTCCACCATGTAAGATGTTCAATGTAGCTCAAGCAATATATGCCAATTATTGGCTGTTGAGCATGTAACGTTGCTCCCGAACAAAATTCAGTTATGGCCCCCAAACTAATACTAGTTATAATAAAAGACAAAGTGTACTGTTTTATACCGTTGAAATAATGGGCCATGTTTGTTCTGTTTGAGTCCACTTGCGTAGTCAATTAAGCACTTTAAATATTTAGACAAATCCACTTTGGGTAAACTGAATCGGTTAGAAGTCGGTCAAGAGCTTTGTTTAATAAAAAGTTCAAATTCTTAGCAACACATCTTCATTCTTATGTATATGGACGGTTTACGAGAGCGCGGAGCTGTCCAGTTAAGCATTCGTTAATAGGTATGCAATACTAGCGTTTTATCGTTAGTTTAATGATGCGATTCTTAGGTTTACGAAGTGGCTGTGACCATACAATAATTTTGTAGAGCGATATTACACCATTCTATAGCATCTACCACGCGCTTCTAATTTGTGGACTGGTAAAAGAAAAACCAGCTCCTCTATAAATAAGCAGAGCAGCTGGTTTTGTAGCAGTGATGTGTATGTGATATGTATGTGCATATATGATGTGTGTATGTGATAAAAATAGATCAAGTTTTACAAAAACAGAGCGACATAGTTTACGCATCATGTATGTATGTATGTTAAGAGCCGGAATGGTTTAACCTACTGTAATTCATTTTATATTTCTACAGAAGCATACTGTCATCCGACAAAAACAAAAACTTAAATATATAGAAATATAAAAAAGTGTCGAATACTCGTTCAGTGCATAGCGAAACTTGTAGTGCGAAATCGTTTACATGATGTCGACTGTTCACCTACCTCGATATACAGCAATGGTCGCAGTGGGATGGGCAAATGCACGACAGTCAATTGTGACACTATTTCCGGCAACGGCCTCCACTAGATCAGCAGCACCGTTCGCTGTAGCAGTCGTATTAGAGGTCCATTTTGGTGCAAATCGTAGAAGCACACCGACGGAGGCCTGGTCAGATCCGTGTAGATTCTTTGCGCTACACGAGTAGTTCCCGACATGTTCCGATGTGAGTTTAACAATTTGAAGGGTTTCTTGATAGTCGTTATGAGCTATCTTTATGTCGTCATTTGGCACAATGGGTACATTGTCCTTTCGCCAAGAAAATGAAATTGGTTGACTGCCCTTCATAACCGCGCACATGATCGCTAGCCGTTGACCTTCTTCGAGGTGGTCGGGAATTTTTAGGGGGCCAATCTGGGGCGCACTTGAACTCAGACATTCTGTTACAATGGTCAGGAGGACGACAACACCTGTAATGATAAGCTGATGGAGGTGTTGCATGGCTCTTGATTGAGTCGAGACTGTGCAGTCGGCCATGTTGATGCCGCGCCGTGCCGCGATTGTAGCTGGTGTCGACTGTAGTACCTGTGGCGCACCCTGGCGGGACCCGAGTGAAACTTCACATTTGTTACGAAATTTAATTTAAAACCAAAATATAAGCATCGAGACGCACCTACTTTCTTTGCTATTGGAGCGTCGCTTTGTGCTATTTGAACAACGAAATTCTGAACAACTAACCATCGTATGAACAACTCTAAAACCGCAAGAGAAATATAATACGCGGTAGATACAGAGAGAAGATCAAAATTACCGGTTAGAGAAATATTCACAATGGAAGAGATAGATCCAACTGAGTTGGTCGCTTGACATGTGTAGTCGCCTTTGTCAAAAAGGTTGACGTTCTCGATCTTGAGGATACCACTGATATCGAAGTGAAATCGAGGAGCGTTTGTGATTGCTTTTCCATCTGTAAGAGTAAAAATCAGGCTAGCTTAGGCGATCGATTTTTGGAATCTAAGAGCTTGGTTACATGTAAACATGTACCTAGATTATATAGCTTGACAGAGACTTCGTCGAAGCTTGAAAAGTTAACACCATTTGTAGACTTAAACTGGGCTTTGGACTTCTAATGAATAGCCATGCAAAAATTCACAAAAAATCAATCCAAAATAGCGCTTTGTCTAACTTGTCAATAATATAGGGTGCGAGCTCTAAATTGTTCAGATTAATTAACAAAATAGCGCTATTAGGGCTACTCTATGTGGATACGTACGAACAGAAAAGCACAAAACCTGATTTTTAGTAAGAGAAATCCTAAGTAGTCACCCGCATGAACGGAATTTTTAAAAGGACAATGAAAACCATAATAAACTGTAAACTACTCCAATTGCCTCTGGCTCATAGTTGAAGATGCAAACGAAGGAAATCGGGATTTGAATACTTTTCTGTTTTAATGAAAACCTAGTTGTGAATCGATGATATATCAAACGCCAGCAGCCCATAATTTTCTATGGGTAGCGTTTAGACAACTACAATCAATAAATAAAAGTACATAAAAAGATACATTGACTAGCAATTTTTGTATCCCACAAATACTTGATGCAGCATCATTACTTAGTCAAAAAGAAGACTTACCTCGAAGAATACGAACAACTGCCACTGGATGGGCTTGTACACGACAATCCAGCGTTACCGTACCGCCGGCGACAGCCTCAATAACAGGCAATTTGCCAGCAGGCTCTCTGGCCAACCAGCGGGGTGCAAAATTGAGAATCACGGGTACCATCATTTGGTGTGATCCATGAAGATTTTTAGCGGTACAGGTATAATTACCCACATGATCCGGTCTTAATTTCAGAATTTGTAACGATTCCTGGTAATCGTCATTGTGAACTACCTTCACCTGTTCATTCGGTATAACTGGTAAGTTATTTTTTCGCCATGAAAATGAAATTGGCTGATTGCCTTTGAGCACAAAACAAACCAGAACGAGCCTCTGGCCTTCTTCCAGGTTATCCGGCAGCTTCATTGGGGATATTTCCGGAGGAGACGTGCAAACTGTTACTCTAAGCAATGCAAAAATAATAACATAGTTCATAAAAGCACAGGGATATACCCGTGGCTTTGCCATTGCTTTCGTAAATGCGTCTCTCCATCTTGGTCCTGCCGTGAGCGTGGGAACCCTAACTTGAATGGTACTTGTGGCGCCGCCTGGGGGGACAAAAATGAAACCTAAGCAGGCTCGCAGACTAAATTCAAAGTTCAAGTGAAGTATAAGCGCAACACGCAATGCTAAACGTCGGAATTATACAAAAGTAACGTCGCGAAAGTGTACAATGAAAAGCAGGTACATGATCTATATGGGTAGTCTACCGCCGAAGAAGAAAAAGTAATCAACAAATCAGCCAAGCAATATGGCGATGATTCAAAAAACACGCGGGTGAAGAAGGCGTGCCGATTTTGGCTTCATTGTGATTATATCATCCAACAACCTGGCAGGAAAAAAATGCGTTACCAGTTAGGGCTAGTTGAATGATCTTGGAGATGGAGCCGATGACGTTGGACGCTTCGCAAGTGTAATGGCCCTTGTCAGATAGGCTTACGTGCTCTATTTCGAGTATACCAGCATGAAGATTGACCCTTCGAGATGTCTCAATTGTTATACCTCCTGCAAAGATAATACGAATGAGTAATAGATTATAAGCTAGTTAACGGACGTCGGATCAAGCAATATAATTTGTCAAAGTCAATCGGCTCTGTGTAGGCCAAAAGTTGTGACAGAACGATATGACATCGCTGCGCTAACTCGCTGTACACTCGGGTCACTCTACCGCCAACGAAATATATACGATTCGTTTGCTACCAGATATGATTCAAGTTTTTACTCATTACGGAAAGTCAAATCTTGAATTCTTGCCGATCTTACGTACGTGTTAAAATTATGTAATAATAGTAATAATTATATAACTATCTTGACAAATCATTGTGTACGAGACACCAACGATTCGCCTACTCTAAGAACGATTTCATCAACGCACGGAACCTTTTGTGACAGGCTTTCGGCAAACAGTCAAATATATTAATTACGTGGACGTTTTAATGTAGACATCCAATAAACTAGTAGATATTTTGAAGATAGTCATATTACTCAAGGTAGCAAGATTACCAGTAGATATTACTCCATCCAATGAAATAGATGATATTATTCAGGGTGACAAGATTACGAGATAATTGTAACGACGATTCGAAAGATAATTGGTAATCCTCATTTCGCCAAGAAGACTTTCGAGCTGCTGTCAACGCTGATATTTTGATTATTTGACATTGCAGATCCAGAAATATTTTTCAAAGATATTTTCGAGAATAAGAAAAAATCCACAGAAAAATTAGAACAAGTAATATAGTGAACTCTAAGTATAGGTATTGCAAGTAAGGACAATTAATTCTGCAACTAACCTTTATGTACTGTCACAGAAGGTATCGGATATCCAAGAACGCGGCAATCGATGGTAACACTTCCACCAGCGACTGCCTCTACTACAGAGGCTTCGTTGGACGCGACAGGCTTGGACGTCCATCGAGGCGCAAATTTTAGCAAAACAGGTACAACCATCTGATCGAAACCATGAGCATTCTTTGCACTGCACGAATAGTTACCAACATGCTCAGCGGTCAGCTTCGCAATGCTTAATTGCTCCTGGTAGTCATTTGTCTGTACAATTGTCACATCGGGAGACGGTACCAGCAAGTTGTTGTCCTTGCGCCAAGCAAATGATATGGGTGGACTTCCTTTGAGAACACCACACACAATGAAAAGTCGTTGGCCCTCCTCGAGATTATCAGGGATCTTCACAGGGGCTATTTGTGGCGCATTTCCAGCAGCAGAAACGCCGCCAACGAACAGGAACGCCAGGGATAGATGATTAACAACACGCAGCGTCATGTTCAAACCCCACTACGCTTCGGTAGACGACACTGGACCCGCCGTGACCAGCGTCTCAGAGGAAATATTAGTCAATGCAGGTGGCGCCGCCTGGCGGGACCCGGGGCAAACCTGCAGCGATGTGGCGTGTTCGAATTTCTGCCTGTCGCAACTGCTTTTGTTTCTATCTTTTAAAGACATTTAATTTGAATGACTTTCTAGAAACGAGCAGTTCTTTTAATAACGTCCGCTTATAGCCTTTGTGCGCACTTTGGATGCATTTCAATGTGAGCTGAACCGCAGGCTGCGATGACGTGATCCATCCCGTAGAATTCTTAATTTTTCAAAGGTTTAGGAAACACCTTCGAGCATTTTCTTATTTTTTAAACCATTGCCAATTCGTGAAACACTTATTATGGGTTATAAAAATAACGGAAATATTACTCGTCCGATTCGAATACTCCGCTTGTATATTTGATCATACTTTATTGTGATGTTTGACTGACAATGAGTTGAATAATTTAAGCAAACCAATTAACAATAGCGCATAGTTGGTTATCATTACCAGTGAGAAAAATCTCGATGGATCTGCTTGTTGTTCCAACCGAGTTAGTTGCCTGACATGAGTAGAGGCCTTTGTCTGATTGCTGAACACTATTGATACGTAAAAGTCCGTTGTCTAGATGAAATCGACTTATAGAAGATACATCTGATTGTCCTGAAATGATAAACAGTTTCAAAAATCACTATGTGAATTGTTTGATACCAAGCCTGGCTTAAAATAACTATATTTGAGCACGTCAACACATGTCTTGCAGTGGAAAAATTGCAACTGTAACGGAGAGCCAATAAAACATACGAATGTAATATTCAGGCGTTGCCCACGTATAGCGCCCAAGCCAACTATGAATGAACTTTACCCTTTGATTGACAAAAATAATTAGCAAATCCATATATTGAGAATTGGGTTATATTCTGTAAAGAAGATGCTTAAGTCATTCATAGCACCAGGTTGCGCCGTCGTTGTCTTGCAAATTTATGTTTCGAATGATCAACAATTTAAGAAGTCTCCCAAATGTTTGTTCCCCTGAATGCACGACAAAGAAAAATCGAGACCACACAAGAGTATGAAGTCTATCCATTAAACAATAATGTATGTCCGCGTATTGGGTGCGCGACCTCGTTGTAATTCGCTTTGAAAAACGGCTATTGCGCGAAATTTGGTTATCTTGTTTACTCAACAGTTCAGCAGCCCAAAAAGCGGTGCATCTTATTCAATGATTACAGTTTGATCCAAGTGAGCATTGGGAAAATGAACAAATGATTCCACGTTTTATCAACAATTGTGTTATGGCCACAAATCATTAAAATTTCTAGCCTGACTCCATTTACATAGTCATATACGTACAATGAATTTGTAAAAGATATTGAGTCTTACGATGGAGACTACACGATGTGTCACAAGGGTACGTTACCTTTGCGTATGGAAACTGTGGGAAACGGATGTCCTCGAGCCCGACAGTCGATCGTTAGAGACGATCCAGCCAGTCCTTCTACGACCAGTGACGAATTGGTCGATGACGATTGATGGACCCACTTAGGCTTGAATTTGAGGATAACTTGCACAGACATCTGGTCCGATCCAAAGGCATTTTTTGCGTTGCACGTGTAGTTGCCTACATGGTCGGGACTCAGCTTGAGTATCTGTAAAGTTTCCTGGTAATCTTCATTGTGTGAAATCTTGATGTCGTCACCGGGCAGCACAGGCGAAGAATTTATTCGCCATGAGAACGAGATCGGCGGAGAGCCTTTGAGAACGCCACATAAAAGTAGTAGCCTCTGGCCCTCTTCTAAATCTTCTGAAATTTTCATAGGACCTATGCGAGGAGCTTCTCCAGCCTCACATATACCAATAAACGCACAGGCCAAAACGAATGTAAAACGACATTCGCGACGCGTCATTTTGAAGTGAGCGTGTGGTCGCCATCTTAATCCCGCCGTGAGCAGACTAGCCTCAGAGTGGTCTAGGTGGTTAATACATGTGGCTCCCCCTGGAGGGACCCGAAAGAGACCGAAGCAGTTGTCACGCGTTCAAATCGAGGCCGGCCGCCTCGCGAGCATTTCGAAATGGCAATCATTGCTTGTCAACAAAGAAAATCAGGTAGAATGTCAAGGTAGCAACTTGGTAGTTATGTTACCTTAAGATACGCCCAACTGAGATTGAACAGGTTAGATTTATCCTTTTTTAGGTTTTACTACTTTAACTGCCAGAGAACATTACTAAAATGTCGGGATTCATTTTTACCAGTGAGCAAAATTGCGATGCCTCTCGTGATCGTGCCAAGTGAATTCGACGCCTGACACGTATAGCTCCCTTTGTCCGATTGTTGAACTCGGTCAATGAGAAGCAGCCCGTTGTCTAGATGAAATCGGCTTAAGGATGATACGCCCTCTTTCCCTGAAAATGCAGAGAATAAGATGTTAATCTGTTGTTCGACTCGTTGAGAACATGTGACCTATGCAACAATATATAATACAATGATATTATTTCCTGATACACAAAATGCTTGTATAATATAATCCTTAAACCGCACATCTATAAAAGGATCAGGGAGAGCCGGTAAGAAGAACATTGTCTGTAAGAGAACCAAAGATCGAGGGCTAATTTAGTTATGAAATTTAATGATTAACCTTTAGTTATCAACCTTGTTCAGTTTGATCGGGCAGGTGTAGAGCCCTATGGTTAAAATTTGTTTATTAAACCAAATGGTACGAATTTGCTATATTGAACAAACTGGTTTGATTTTTTGGCCAAAAAAAGCCATCAACGTTTTCTGTGCTCAGCCTAGGGAGACTTGTATCATATAAGAGCATGCTATCGATGTTACGGTCATGATACAATAATTCGAATTTCAAACTTAGCCACAAATGGTGAAATGGCATAATTTACACATTTCTCAGTGCGATATATTTGCAATTTATCTAAACCTGTTCCGTCTAAACATCTATCGGTCACTGCTGTGTCTTCATACACTATGTCGAGTATCTGTAAGGAAATACGTTTTTTTACAGGCACGACCCAGTTGCATTCTTACCTTTTTTTATTGAGACGATTGGTTGCGGGTGGCCGCGAGCTCGACAATCGACCACAACAGATGATCCGGCTAGACCTTCCACGATTGTGGATGCATTTGCTAACGGGTCGTTTATCCATCTAGGCTTGAATTTTAGCATGACATGCACTGACATTTGATCTGATCCGAAGGCATTTTTTGCATTACACGTGTAGTTTCCTACATGGTTAGCTCCAACTTTTAATATGTGTAAAGTTTCTTGGTAGTCTTCGTTGTGTGAAATCTTGATATCGTCATCACTGGATACGACAGGGATGGCATTTTTTCGCCACGAGAATGAAATAGGCTGAGCTCCCTTGAGAACACCACAGACAATCAACAATCTCTGGCCTTCTTCCAGGTCTTCCGGAATTTTCATTGGACCAATTCGAGGAGCCTCTCCGGCATCGCAGATGCCGATGAGGGCACATAACAAAAGGAACACACGCCAATGTTCACGACGCGTCATTTTCAAGTATGGAGCAGCCATCTTGGTCCCGCCGTGAGCTTCGAAGCGGCCTCAATTCAGCGGGACTGGTGGCGCCCTCCAGCGTGACCCGGGATACGTTTTCTAACGGGATTCGTTAAGAGGGACGAATCCACAAGCCCATTGAGTTGGCTGTGAGTTGAGTTCATAGATACGTACTTCATTCCAGAACAATACAATAAGTACACTATTCAGTAAGTACATCTGACACTGTTTGTGGTTTACGTTTGGCTGTTGTTGCGCTTGGTAAGTTATTTTCAATACCTGTGAGTGTAACGCTGTCGGTAATACTAAATCTCGTTAAAAGTGGGAGAACATTCTTTTCCATTTTTGTTTCAGCAAAAATTGCCTACTTTCTCCAACCTATCGTTCTTGGATGAAATATGAGCGAAAAAATATACGTCGAATTATGTCTCTTGTGCAACGTGATTCAAATTTGGGTTCCACTTGCGCAGACATTTCGGTCGGCTACGAAGGAATTTTTTGCTGAGCATGAGTAACGCGGTCGGACGATAACTTTGACACGATCAATTGTGACGTTCCCCATAGTTGTCATAATGTCATAACAATATCCCATATAATCGGTGGGGATGATCAATGCCACTGGACACTAATAGTTAGGCTTTATTCGGACACACTGCATTCGATTGCCAGATGCTGGCCTTCCTTAAGCTGTTCTTCCAAATATTGGTTGCGATCTGAAGAGCCACACTTTATCGCTGATACTATGTCTAGAATGATAACGCATAACACTTTGATCCCTCCTCATGGGCAGAGGATCCATATACTTACGTGGCTCCCTCTAGTGGGACCGTTTGTAAACCATTTCCATCTCGGTTCCTATTGACAGTAGCCGGTTGGACAAATTAAGTGCCGGACGAACATATCTATTATATTTTAGAATAATCGTACACGGCGTCTGGTGAATAAAATGGAGCTGATGGTAATATCACCTACTAATATCGAAACAAGTAATACTTCACACGATGTGTAGAGTTATTAAAAGTTCGCAACAAAAATGCCGAGCATTCAGTAGTTCCTACCGGTGAGTGAAATATGAAGAGTTTTCGATATGTTCCCCGCAGAATTCGATGCTTCGCAAATATATAACCCCACGTCGGATGAGTGAATGCCACCAATTTCGAGGATTCCTCCGCTAAAGTGGATTCTGTCGGATAGTGCTGCCATGGCTTCATTTCCTGTAAAAGCACTGCGCCTGAGTATTTCCTGTACAATTGTTTTTCCCGCGTAACCTACTCCCTTCTATTTTAATATGAATAAGTCACATGAATAATCGAAACAGATACCTGCACTGCATCTGTGTATGAGAACCTCGTATTGGATAAAATGGCCAGGTAGTTACTACGGAAGAAGTCCTTGTGCAGCCGTGGGATAGTGTGTAAATTTGGAAAAAAAACACTATCAAGGGTGTACGCCCATATTTCTCATACGGTAATTATTATTATCTCGTTCGACACTTACTATTTGTCTTTCGATAGTGCTCTACTCTAATCACAACTTTTGAATTTTTCAGGCTAACTCACAGCCAACCTTTAACGTCTATGGTAAGGCCGAAAGCACTACTCTAATCACGACTTAGGACCACATAATTATATAATCAGCTAATTGAACGAGAGGCCACTTACCTTTTAAAATACGGACAAAAGGCGTAGGATAGCCATCAGCTGAACAATCTAATTGAACATTTTCGCCTTCAACTGCAGTAATCGTTTGTAGTTTCTCCGCATTTGCTAACCATCGAGGAGCGTATTTCAGCGCAACTGCAACTGATATCTGATCAGAGCCGAATGCATTTTTCGCGCTGCACGTATAATTTCCGACATGGTCAGCTCCCAGACGCTCAATCTGCAGCTGATCCTGATAACTATCACTATGAACAACTTTCACCCTCGGCGTATGAGCAAGAGGCACATTATCTTTGCGCCATGAGAACGATATCGGTTGACTCCCTTTTTGGACAATACAAACAATCACAAGGCGTTGACCTTCCTCCAAATTTTCGGGCACCCTCACAGGAGAAATTTGAGGTGGACTTGCTGTTCCAGCAATTGCTATCGACAGCAGAAGCTGGAATTCATATATAAGAATGACGCGTCTGGGACCCATCGTAACCGAATGAACCCAGCAGTAAGTCGCCATGTTGGTCCCGCGGTTGCCGGCTAGTACGCTTCTGATAGCTGCCGTGCTCCGATACTTGTGGCTCCCCCTTGCGGGACCGGAGCAAAACTCTGTGAGCGCCATAATCTAATCGACGGTTTAAGATTTCATCTCAAAATGTCTTTCATTTTTGTTGAAAGGGGCTGAAATAGAACTGTGCACAATAATATTATATATTTAAATTCACTACTTTGTATTTTCATCGAAGCTGAGAAGTTCATGTGGTGTTGGTTGAACGAATCGAGATACCTGTAAGCGAGAGTTTGATAATTCGAAGGACCGTGCCAACTGAATTAGTGGCTTCGCAAGTGTAGTCTCCTTTATCGCTAGCTTCGACTGGCATGACACGTAGTAATCCACCGTTTTCAAAATGGGTATGGCTTGAAGGTATCACTTCAAGGTTGCCTGAAATAAACGAAATCACGACACAGTTGGTATATGCAAAACCATAAGAACATATGGTAATAACATTTGAAGAGAAACTTTTTACTTAAAGGATTAAAATATATCTTATTTAGAAAGTTAATTATAGGCGCTGCACGCCAATTGACAAGCACATCATCCTTATTATTATAATGTTCTTATATACTAGAATTACCCATGGTGGTACCTATTATTGAGATTATTATTGCTTCACTTGTTCTTTGAAGTTGACACGGTACGACCGGCCAGGTCTTGAAAAAGCGGAATAAAAATTAACGACGCAGAGCAAGTACAGCTCGAATCGGTTGTTCAGATCGATGTTTGCCAAATATATTTGCACTCCTTCAATTGGTGCTCACATTTTTTTGTTCTCTTCATACATATAAAATAATAATTAAAGAAATCGAACCCAATCAAGAACCTTATGTGATATACAGTTGTACATAAGGAGTATTTCGTACATTCCATGTAACTGCTATAATAATATTAAAGGTGCATCTTCGGGTCTGGTTTGTTCATCTCCATGTGTTTCTATTTAAGTACTTATGTAATTTCCTTTTCATCGGCAAAGCTTCACATACTCTGTCAATACCTACTTCAGTATTATACGGTCACGTACATGGTCAGAATTCGCAAATTATTAAGCTGTTACTGACCTTTGGATATTCGAAGAGTCGGGGTGGGATAACCGGTCGCCCTACAGTCCACGTCAGCCATACCTCCAGTCACAGTTTCAACCACAGTTGATACATTTTCGTCTCGCCAACGAGGCTTAAACTTCAAAATCACTTGCGTTGACATTTGATCTGATCCGAAAGCGTTCTTTACACTGCATGTATAATTCCCAACGTGTGCATCAGTTAGCTTGCTTATCTGCAGAGTTTCCTGATAGTCCTCGTAGTGAAAGATTTTTACATCGCCACCTGGGACAACCACAATGTTGTCCTTTCTCCACTTGAAGCTGATCGGTAGGGTGCCTTTTGCTACGGCACATATGATCCCTAGGCGTTGTCCTTCTTCGAGGTTTTCCGGAACTTTAAATGGAACAGCTTGTGGAGCCACATTTGCCATTGAATATGGTAGGTTCGTAATGACCAACACCAGCAAAATCATCATGTTGTTTCTGATATAAAATATACCTTAGCTATGAGTGAACGGACTCACTGACAACGCTTCTCTGTAAACTATGGCGCCATCTTTGTTTCATGGCCCGCCACAAGCCGTCCAAACAGGAGTTTATCCTGAATAGCACAGGTAGCTCCGCCTAGTGAGACCTAATGGCAACTGATCCATTTGGCTAAAATGAATAACTTGATGTGTATTCGACGATTCATAATTTGTGTAATATTAAGGCATATCAAAAATATTATATGAATGAGTCGACAGTCTGTATAGGGATCCAGTGTAAGCTGGTGTTGTGATTGGTTGTACATTTCGCTGCTCTGGCACGTTACACAAAATATTCAATTATCAAAAGCCTTTTCACAAATCAGTGTTATTTGTTATTTTGGTTGAAGTTCTAAAGAAGCATAATTACCACTGAGTGCCACTTTGAAAACTCTGGAGATAGATCCAAGAGCATTAGAAGCTTCGCAGCGGTAGTCGCCAGCGTCGCTTGCCTGCACACGTTCTATACGTAATAGTCCGCCGATGAGATTGAAGCGACCTGAGGAGACCACTTCCGCATTTCCTGAAAAGATAATTAAATACAAATTAACTTATTCTAGTGCTATATACAATTACAGTGCCTATGCGAGTACTTAGCATAGGCATTTCCGCGAAGAAATTTCCCTAGTTAACAAACATACGTCGCTTCATCGTACCCTTTGCCAGTCATTTGAAATACAACGAGCAATAAAAGCAGCCTGTGAACAGCGTACAGCAGATGGTGTCTTCAGACTGAATCTCGAGTAATGGGCTTTGAGATTTTTTTTATATGTCGGGAAATATCGCCTTTATGGTGTTAGCCGGCAAAATCGTAGATGTAACCAAGGAGATTATTATGACCCAATTTTATAATAGTATTGTACTTAAGCTAATATTTTTGAAAAAGGTTTCATAGATTTCGGGGCTAGAGATGAACGGCAAATTTGTGGTTAACTATGTCTATACCATTATTTTTACATACACGTGTCTGAAATAAATTAAAGTCAATTTTCCGTGCTGACACTCAGCCAACATTTAACGTCCACGGTACTGCTTTCGTCATAGTTTCATAAGACAGACCCCTCGAATAAAAAAGTGCAACGGCGGGGATCGAACCCGTGCACCTACGTGTCTCCACTGGCCGCAAGGCGCCCACAAATGCACCGCGCCACCACACAGACGTGGCTAAAAACAACGGACTATTCAGCAAACGCTAAAAATGAACTATCCCTTCATTGCTTTGCCTAATATCCGAATTATACATTTTCACTTACGAATTTTTATTATAATATATCATCAAGTGTCACATTTTGTTTACCAAGGTGTTCATAAACATTGATGTGAAAGCTCAAAATGATGCGAGTGCAACATTAATATCAATTTATTTAAGTCAAGGTTTGAAGTAGTTTGGTGCCAAGGTTCTACCTTTCTTACTGGCGTTCAAACCAAGGGGGTGTTAGGACGATCATTTATCAATCATCACGAGAACAACTCTGTCTCGTGACTTTGAATGTCACATTATATAAAATATGAATAATATACGATACAGTAAAAATAAACCATGATTGTTTGGTAGAATGTAAAATTTGAACACATATCCATGATTATCCAGAATAAATAAAGAATCACTCTATGAAGAAGCACATAGACAAGCTATTATTTTTAAAAGTCACTTTAGCAACACAGTCATTACGTATGTATCGCATGTCAAAGCGTTACCAAGCTTCGCAATCAGTTTACTGTTGCCTGTAGCCACACTTTATGTAACCGTTTTTATGTACACATTTTATCTCCGGCTATAACAGAGTATACATCATTCGTTAAAATAATTTTCGTTTACCTTTCGTTACCCGCACTATTGGTTTCGGATGTCCAAGAGCCTCACAATTAATTGAAACCATCCCTCCTGCTACACCATCGACGTTCTGGGAAATATTGTTCACGATCCACCTAGGCTTAAATTTCAAAATCACTTGTACAGACATCTGGTCAGATCCGAACGCGTTTTTCGCCGAGCATGTGTAATTTCCTATGTGCTTAGTGTTCAGCTCAAGGATCTGCAAAGATTCCTGATAGTCTTCATGATGTAAAATTTTCACATCTTCATTTGGAGTTACCAAAGCATTGTCCTTCCTCCATTGAAAGCCAATTGGGAGGCTTCCTTTAGCGACAGAACACATGATTCCGAGCCGTTGGCCCTCCTCAAGTGTCTCTGGAATTTTAAACGATACCACCTGGGGGGCAACACCGCTTCTAACCGTTGGGTATAGCATCGTTAATATTAGTGGAAACAACATCTTCACGACACGAGATACGACCCTGCCCGAACCCCTTCGGCAGCAGTGGGAGGACATTTTGGTGCCGCCGTGAGCGTCGAACGCTTATTATTGGACGGTACGGGTGGCGCCCCCTTGCGGGACCCGGGTAAAACTTTGGTGCTTATCACACCAATTGAATTGAGATTATTCATTAAATGATGAACTTTGAAGAAACATTTGCCAAGGAAAGGAAAGTCACATGGATGAACGATTGGCCCCGTCTAATACCAATAAATTATTGACAGAACTGGAATATTCCTGTGTTATGATTTTAATTTTTGTTTACAATGGATTTACTGGTAGGACAAGCGCGCCTGCTTGTCTTAAAACTGAAACTTGCTTGCGTGCTTGCAAAAAATGAAAAAAAGATTTGCTTGTACCCGAGTACTTAGTTTACTTGAAGTGAGTTCAAAATATGCGAAGGGATAATCCCTCGTGTGTAAATATACGCTTAGCTATCGCCCCATTAGTTTGGGTGACGTCCAGTCGCGAAAAATACTGGAACATAGCTCTGAGAAGTTTCCAACCAGGATCCCTAATAGCAACCACGTACGCTAAATAAAATCAACCCCTGTTGGTACGAGCTCAGTTGCTTAACGTTATTACGACTCATATGCGATAGACATAAATTATTTCCAAAATTAGACGAGATGGTCGGCTAGTCATTATTTCAACAAAACCGTTCTCTTAAGGAATATATAAGATGACATACATAAATCTACATTTTGTCTGTATGTGTTAGCTATAATATACTGGTTTCAATACTTTTACAAGGACGTACAATAATATCGGGTGTTTCACCACCGGCTGGACGGGTTACTTCAATTCACCTTAATTCGACAGACACATAAAACTATTGTTAGACACGAATTTACACGCTTGTATTCGCGCGTAACTGACTTAATTTATGATGAATTAGCATTTATGAGGAACAAGTATTTTTGGAAAAGGAAGTTTTGGCAATGTGCCAGGGTAGAAAAATCTAAAAATTGCATGGCGTAAAAACAACTGAAGCCATATCTGTGTCTAGCTGACTGCGGACTTGCTTTCACTGTCTTACGGTCGAAAAAACTATAATGTCATTCCCAGAACAAGATTCATTATTCTTACATTAAAAGTGATTTTTTTTTTAATTTTAGCATGCGTCGTGTAGAAATTGAGATAGGGGGAAAATAGGAACAGGTTCGTAGTAGAACTTCTCCTTAGTGGAAAATAAAGTATAATAACATTCATGAACTATCCACACAGACACACAATGTTTTTACTCCCACCTTTAAAGGCAATCATATTGTATGTCTTGCTAAAGACCTGCCCTGCTTGGACATATAGCAGGGTATACTGGTAGTTCTAATAGGTTTCAATTTTTCTTTCTAAAGTCAGTAATGCAAATTGGGTAAATCAAACAGCGACGAAAGGCAATCGTTAAGTATATTTATTACAATTCTATGAAGAGCCTTCTTTATTTCACAAGGTGAGCACATTTGGCATTTTTTATGCAATGAGTCAACAAAATACAAAAAATGTAGGTAAATCGCATTTATTATACTCACTGCCTTCCATATTTGGAAGGCAGTGGGTACTATGCTGCTTCGAGAAAACCCTATTCTACTCTGTATTAGGATTCACTTGCCTATAAAGATGCAAATATAAACTACAAACCTTGGCGTATTCCTACCGTTGGCTTGGGATGTCCCACTGCCTCACAATTCAGAGCAACGGTACCACCAACTACAGCGTTGACAATTTGCGAGACATTTCGCTTCACCCAGTGAGGCTTAAATTTCAATACTACTTGCACTGACATTTGGTCAGCACCAAATGCGTTCTTGGTCGAACATGTATAATTTCCTATGTGCTGACCGTTCAGACCAAGAATTTGCAATGATTCCTGGTAATCCTCGTGGGAGATCTTAACGTGCTCATCCGGAATCACCAGTGTGTTATCCCTTCGCCATTGAAAGCTAATTGGAAGAGTGCCTTTTGAGACAGAGCACACGATTCCAAGACGCTGGCCTTCTTCCAGGTTATCGGAAATTCGAAATGGTACCACTTGAGGCGCTTCACCGCCTTTTGCAAGTTGCAACCACACGCAAAATACTAGCAGGGACAGCATGTTCTCAACTCAGGTAATGACTAACTCAATGCCAAACTAAATGCTTCGGGTGCCATTTTGGGCTCGCGCCGTTAGCGTGCTGTGTGCTCATCAATTCATGGTACAGGTTGCGCCATCTTGTGGCGCCCGAGGGAATCTACGGTGTTTTTGCCGCCGTCGTACGAAAGATTCACATTATTCAAAAATGAATCAATTGTAAGTGCACACCAATTGTAACATATAACGGAATCATAAAGATGGAAAGCGAATTAGAATAAATTATAGAGAAGTTTGTAAATATAATTCTGGCTATTCGGCGTAGAATTACTATTATTGTAATCATCGCTACTATTATTTGTATTAACTTGAATGATGACAATTTGGATTCAACTCATATGACGTGCGCGGAGAACGAGCCTTGATATTGGCTCCAGACATATGATGGCAGTCTGCCGCCGCCACCAACTATGTAATATAAGAGATTCCGACTATTGGAATATTGCAACGCCGCTGTGTTCAATTTGGAGATACGCTCTCAGCAGAGGATGGATTAAGCAGGCAGAGGCGTTTTGTCATCCACGTCAACCCTGCACTGGATCGGCCCACTTTCATGGAGATTGGAACGTCTCTGGTGGTGTCCGTGCGTTTGAAGAAAATTTCCTCTTCTCAAAAAAAAACAAGTGTTCAGTTTGGCCTTTGTTGTTTGCTAATATTGTATCGCTTACCTAACATTGCTCGGAATCGGCGCACGCCTCTCGCCTCTAGAA
Source organism: Stratiolaelaps scimitus (assembly GCA_019614645.1). NCBI lineage: Eukaryota > Metazoa > Arthropoda > Arachnida > Mesostigmata > Laelapidae > Stratiolaelaps > Stratiolaelaps scimitus. The sequence goes on from JABWDB010000054.1 coordinate 810,279, forward strand.
GAAGGGCGACGCCTGAACAAGCATGCTCGAAACTAATAAAAGGGGCAGCGGCTCCACACAAAAGAGATTCGAGACTGACAATTCGACCGAGAGGGTCGTACTGCCCTGCCAAGGTGTCAGTCTCCGCAAGTTTGACTACTGTTTTTTCCGTAGTAGGAATAGCTAGAAGCGCTATTTCGTTCCGTAGTCGGCTTGATTACGAGGTAAGTTGCCGTAGGATCCCGCCCCCCAGTTTCTTCCAGCTTCCGCGTAACCGCATCAATGGCGGCGCTTGGACACATGTATTGTCCACTCCAGGGTCGCTGGCCCCAACGATGGTGCGCGTTACAGTCTTATAATAATTTTTCCTTTAAGAAAATAATATTTAAGATGCGAAAAACCTTATTCGGAAGACAGAAAAACGCGAAAAAACAGTAAACAAAAGTAATCTATAAAAATTTATATATAGCTTGGCCGGGGTCGAAGTCGCAGCCCTGACAAAGAGGTATATATATATATATATATATATATAACAGATTTTGAGTTCTGGTTTGTTTTCATCATCAGCATGTCATTGACGGTGAAAAACCGGCTTCTTCATCCCTTTTATGTGTAACAAACATGAAACAGTGCAATATACATGGGCGGCTATGGGTCACTTACGGATATGTACTGAGCTCGAACCCGGTGGCGAGGAGCATTCATGTGCACCTTGCAATCGGAGTCTAAACGTAGGAGCTCGGGTTCGATCCCCACCGTTGCACATTTGCATTTAGGGGTCCATCTTGTGAAGCAGTGCCGAAACCACTACCGTGGGCGTTAAATATTGTCTGAAAATCTGCCCGGAAAATTTACTTTACGTATACGTATGTTCGAATGGGCTTTCCAGTCCTTCCACTCCTCCTCATCAATCGATGCCAACTATTTGAACCCACCATATTATACCGTATCTATAAGTAGAGCTGATTTTCATTATGTGGGGCTGTATACGACAAACATGTCATTTTTTACATGCGCTCAAACTTAACTTCAACATAACTCTGATTAGGCTCTTTGGGTAAAATCAATGTTGTCTCATATAAATAACTCCTGCCCTGTCCTATATTACCCCCGCTATCGAGGAGTTAGTCCGATTTTTTCTACCGGGGCAACTGTTGCTCTTATACGGTCGCGTTAAGTAATTGTTATCGCACAATAAAGGTCCAGACCAGATTTTTTCCTAACTTGCAAGAACTACAAAAAGACAATGAATCTTATTATGCGACCTATAACCTTGTATTTAATGTAAATAAGCAAGAGTTTCTCATCAAAACTAACATTCAATCATGGCAGAATAAAAGAAGTGATCACCCTCATAAGTAACCAACGGTGTGTCGAAAAATGTACAACTCATCGAAGAGATATAAAATAGCTAACTATTCGGTATCCCTTACGTTTCACGTAAGCTTTGGCTAGGTACTACAAAATACAAGAGAAAAAAATCAAGACAATTTAGACAAAATTGTTGTTACAACAAAACGTGTATTTGAAGAGATGGATAGTTGAATTTGTCAGAGCAAGGATTACAAGCCTATGAGCAAGGAAGGAAACTAGGTGGTTTTTAGAACGATAAAGAGGACGCACTCGTTAGGGACCTACACGGCTGGGATTAACATCCCTGTAGTGGGATCATGGAGGCGTGGCTTTTTACCGTACAATATAAATACGCCTTTATTAAAGCCAAGGGAGAATCTCCAGACGAAAACGTTGTTAATCCGATCTGTCCGTTGTGTTTCGACTGCATTTATCGTACGACCACTTCGAAAACTATTTTCCCGGATGACTAGGGAATGATCGAGGCTATAATTATTAGCTGGCCCAGCATGTTGAACATGTGGATGTCAGCGGCCTGATGAAGTGCAGCTATTGTCAGGAGGGTAAGAGATTTCCTCAGTGTTCCGCTCTTGGCGCTAACTCCGCATATTATCATTCGTCGAACCCTTTCCAGAGCTTCAACGTGCCCTTTGAGGTAGGGACACCATACTGCATGAGTAATATAGAAATTTGGCTACAACAAAAGGATTGCTAAAAAAGCGTTTTATAAAAGTAAATTTCTTGGACAACGAAGCAAACGGGGCCCTTCTGTCCGTTCAGCCACCAACGATGCTGAAGGATGAACATCATATTAGACATATATATCATATCATAGATCATATGATCCTGCAAGGATGAAGAGGAGTACCCTTTAGCTAATTCTAACAAGAGATAATATACCTTTCTCATTGAAAATGACCTAGAATGTTACGCAATCATTGTGTGTACCTCGTGTAGACCGTCAATTCATTTCAAGTTAGTAAACGATAGATCGCGCAAGACAGTTAATTCGGTAGGAATTTTGCACATGTATATACATTTACAATACATATACAATTGTATTGTACAAGATTGGCGTTCTATTATATTTTGCTTGGGGATTTGCCCAGCGATTTAGTGAAAGATATGCATACAGCTAAATTCTGCTAGAACCATGATGAGCATCACTATATTTTAGTTCTGGCAGAGTTTAGCTGTAGACACTCGCTGAATAGGCATACGCTTTAAATGACACCTCCTTATACACGCATGAAATGTAACTAGATAAATTGACGCTAAGTGTTAAGCAAAACAAGTAATTGCTTCCATTCCTAGCTGAAGTAATATAAAATAGTCTTGGCATAAGGTCGCACACAACTATTGGCATCATGTTTACTTTTGACACAGGTGTATTGTAGTTTGTTACAAGAACTACTCGGCGACCGTGAATAGCACGGAATACCCTGCTCTCAAAGAAAACACCCGATTTTACAAGTAACTATACGCTCACATACCTTTAATAACTCGTATCGATGGTTGAGGATGCCCAAAGACCTGGCAATCGATGGATAGTGCACGGCCGGCGACAACGTCGACGAGCGGCGAAACATTTTGCACAGCCCAACGAGGCTTATATTTCAATATTACCTGCACCGACATCTGGTCAGAGCCGAATGCATTCTTTGCCGAACATGTGTAATTTCCTATATGCTGGCTGCCCAATTCAATAATCTGCAGTGACTCCTGATAGTCTTCATGGTGAGAGACTTTCACGTGCTCACTTGCAATCACCAAGGCATTATCCTTTCGCCATTGAAATCCAATTGGTAGGGTTCCTTTGGCTACTGAACACACTATACCTAATCGTTGTCCCTCTTCAAGGTTTTCAGGAAGTTTGAACGGGACCACCTGAGGTGCCACACCACTTAAAGTGATTTGAATTAGAACACTAGTGATAATTAGAAAGAACATGATCAGAGGCTTGGCTTCCGATGGCAAGCCAGTGGAAGACGCGAGTCTAACATTAGGAGGAGCCATTTTGGTCCCGCCGTGAGAAACCCATCTTGGTCGCGCGTTCTTGACGAGTACCACTGGACAATACACGTGGCGCTCCCTTGTGGGACCCGGGCGAAACTACCGTACCAGTGTTGTTAGAACATTCGTGATAACGCCAGCCGTACAAATCTTGATCGACACAGCTCTGCACTTGACGCTTGGTTGAAAACAATGAGGAAAAGCAAAAACACGAATTTGAAACAAGAAAATATAGACACGACTGATTTATTTGTGAAATCCCTACGGTTCATGCATTATTAACCATAGTGTGTCCTATGACTCGGTATTTTAGGAAAATAATTCATTTTCGTCATGAAAATAATGTGAAACTGTGAGGGCCCAGCATTCACTTGCTGCTTAGCACGTGGGTCCTCATTTTCGTTGTGCAAATTGTATAATGACAACTGTGTATGTGAGAATGCTTCCGGCCATCTGAAATGCAACAAAAAAAGCAAATATATATGAGTTTTTAATATTACAACGATGTAGGCCATCATTTGAAATCAGTCCAATCTCGTGACCCTAATCTCATTTTCCGCCATAATTGGAAGGCGAGTCAGCACGTAAAACCTACAAAGAATATGGTTGACATTGGGATCAAGGTCACTGGAATCTGTTTGATTTGAAAACAAATGTTTTACATTTATTTATAGTTGTCAACAACATCACTCGACTAGATCCGGCGAACTCTTATCTTAGAGGCGGTGAGTCCAGTCCATAATTTTCAGCATTTTCAAACTCTTTGAAAATCTCATCACTATAATTTTTTTATGACCTATTGCCCACTCCTTGAAGAAGGACCCAAATCTTAACGGACATAAGGATTATCAGGACCAGATAACTGTGCAGATGATCTGAAAACGTGAAAAATGGTGCTGATAACCTCATAGCGCATGATAAGCTAGACACAATTAGTGATAATTTTCACACTTCTGATCACGACAGCTTCAATGATTCTCTGATATTTTATTCGTCTTCATAACAGTGCCTGTGGATACTAAAAACACGAATTGCTTATTCGTAAATTTCCCAGAGAGACATTCAACAGTCAGTGTACCGCCATGTCAGTCTGGATGGTCGGGACTTCAATTGCCTATTCTGCACATGATGAACGAGAAGTGGCCCTTTTTTTCATATGAAACGGACAACACGTGAGTGGTAGTTAACGATTCCACTGAATAAAACTTACACCAACAAGTGTTCGTAAATCCACTTTGTAGAAACCCATTGCACTAGGTTGGACGTTCATGTAGCGCAGCTTTTTGTAGACCCCTTTAAGGTCGTATGCGTGAAGCGATGACGGATTCTCAGCTAGAATTCGACGTGTGTCGTTTATCTAAATATAAGATACCGTAAAACACAGAAAATTGAACATAGTTACAAACACAATAATACTAATAGAAATCATTTTCAATGGAAAGATTTTCCTTGGATATCCAAATGAGCAACGAAATTTCTATTTTGGGCGCCCGCTTAAGGACTGTGAAAGTTGGGCCTCCTTGTTCTAGACATTCTACTAAGAATACATATAGAGGAAGGTCTTTCTTTGATGTATTTCAAGTTCAGCGGATAGGACAATTGTCGCCCACGCTTATAACTAACTAATCAACGGAAGTACAAAGATAAAAATAACTGCAGACCTTGCAAAGACTATGGAGGTCAGTACGGATGGTAGAGTGAGGGGAGAACACTTGAGACAACTATAGCCTACCTCAAGCGGTCAGCCGAGTGGATGCACCCTAGGTGATTTAGTCTTTTGGGTAATGGCCTACACATCCAGAATAAAACCCAGCTGGGAGTAGCTCATTGAGTTTGTCGTCTACATGGGCTAGAAGAAATGCAAAATAAAGGGGTATGGGTGTCTCAATGAAGCTGTCGTCGGCAAGCGTTTCACCATTCGCTTTCCCCTGCTTATTCGGCAAAATTAGGAAGGAGAGCCTTCTGGACAAAATTCTTGCACGAGATGAAAAGTGATATATAGTACGATACTCCGGAACGCAAAGGGGAGTGATAAGTGATAAAGCTAGGAGTCATCGCCGTGAGGTAATGCTGTGTGTTTGATGGTGAGATATTCTCCACCGAAATATCCACATGCTTTCTGATGGATAGGCGAGAGTCATAGAAAACGAGGGATACGATATTCATTAAGATCTGTTCATTCTATCAACAGATATGCCGATTAAAAGTGAGTAAAAAAGCGGAACGAAGTTATCGACCGAGCCAATATAATGTGAACGGGCCCTTATAGGCAATGGCTCTCCATGCGGATTGGGATATCACGCTCATAGAATAACTCTTGAATTTTGGTTTGCAAAAATCCTGAACATATTGATAACCAAGACAATTAAGTAAACCTTACAAGATTCATGCGTATTGGAACACGTTTTTTTATATATTTTTATTTAGAAACGGCGATCATGCTACGAGCAGCAAGTGAGCAGGAATCTATAATAACTTATGAGTTATCCTCAGTTAATTAGGGCTGTGTATTTTAGTTGAAGTGGTGATGTGGGTAGATAACTCGTTCGATCGACCATGAGCACAGGAGGCTGGCCATTTGCAACTTAAAGCCAAATATCAGCACTTGAAAATGTAAGACGGCCCTAAAATTCGTCGACACAATTTTGAAATGGACGAATCCACCAACAGAATGTAAAATGGATATCGTATTTCCGTGTGTACGCGTAATTGGATCCGGTCATAATAGCGGAGCCCATAGTGAATATTATTTACCTTAATTATAGTAGTATATGCGGGTGCTATGGACACACATACACACACACACTCACATTATGTTCAGGCTGTGATGTTTATGTGCACACAATCTTGCATACATGTGACGCCGTGGGGTGAGACCTACCTTCAACGCACATAGTGAAATCGCCCGCATGGCGAGTATTAGGAAGAGCGTTTCATTCACAAGAAGAGCCGCGCGCATTGCCCGATCCACAGGCTGTGTTGTCCTATCGATGTTGGCGATGATCATAAGCTCCTCCATTGCGCGTGTTACAAAGTCAAGAAAATAGCAGAATAGTCGAACAGAGTATATCGTTCCGGCTGTTTGAGCGATGTTATCGAGTGTGGATACGGCGTCACGTACACGATTCACCTACAAACGTGTAGGAAACGCTTGCAATTATGAAGCAGGCGGTGCGGCTATTTGCGTTCAAAGTAACTGTTGCTACTCGCGTATGCGAATATCGCATTGGAAATTTCACCTGACAAACGATGGACATTGCTAGACGCTAGTAGAATAAAATAATTCACTTTTTTTTCGTGTGTTCTTATTAATGAGTGAATTGACAAACATGAGTAGATCTGAGATCGAATTACGTTATAGCATCAGTCATTAGAAAATTGTATAGTTATGTATGTATGTCAGGTACCTGGACCCATTTCGGGTTGCTTCCTTTAACACGATCTTCTTTGGAGATCTCTTTTGCATCTTTTGTTAGACCCGTAAGGCATACAGTCGTACTCCCAAAAATCAATGCAAGCCACAGCAAAATCGAGACTCCAACGGCGTTGAAGCACATCAGTGGCCAGAATACGATTACAGCTACAAACACCTTAATAAAATGGTGCACCCATCGGTCCGGGGGAATGCCTGTCAGTTGCATAACATTCACTAACGGAAAGAAGACTTCGACGACGTGTATCACGTAGATCAGTACCGTGTCCACAAGAAACAAAAGTATTCCGATAGCGACAATACGGTTTGAGGATTCTTTCCGCGGACCGTATCTGCAATTAATTACCGAAAAAGTGGCAGCGACCAGATAATTATCGAAAAATTAATTTAAAACCAAACGCGTGTTGGTCCAACAATTGTGAATTCCTCTCAAGGATTAATAACGAGGTTTGCCACGTTTACTGAAATGAACTGACTCGACACCATCAATTCCGGTCAGACGCGGAGAATCTTTGGAGTTCTTTATCATCTTTCTTTATCTGAGGATTCTTGCCAGATCCGAGTAAGGTAGAGAAAATAAGGAGAGGTGGTCCCAACAGGTCCTCATAGTAATACTTAAAGGTTAAGTGCTGAGACCTGTCAGATTGGGCTAAAGCTGAGGGTCAGCTCAAAAAAGCACCGAACTAGAATTCCCGATAACACAATGATGATCTAAAATAGTCTCAATACTATAAAATATTCAATATAATCTGATCCATTTCATAGGCTAGATAATACTAAAGAGGTCTTTTCAGTGAGCTAGAGTTCTGTCTCGTCACAGTGGTAAAAATCGAATGTTTTATATACACCATATGCGTTTAGTACAAACTTACATTTGCCACAGGCGATGAACATAGTTGAGACATTTGACAGCGAGATGTCGATGCCAAACAATAATAACAATAGTAAGCGAATTAAATGCCAGATTGGTACTAAGATTAGCGTAGCGAACAACGTTGACGAGTGGGTCGCGTCGGAATTCCGGCGGCTCCTCATGAACTATTAGAAAACCGAGCGTTATCCCGATCAAGGCAGTTATGGTTGACATGTACAAAATGGGACGTAACAGCTTCGTCTGCGCTGTGAATTCTCTGCCGTCATAGGAATGGGGACAGATTGTTAAAATCTTGAGAACACGAATAATCCTCTTGGCGTATGGCAACGGTACCGGCTCGAAAGGCTCGACTAAAATTGTGATTTGTCTTTGCTTGTCCTTCGTGAGGCCATCAGTTCTGTCCGTCGATATTATCCACGGATAGCCAGTTCGAGCCCACCGGGGGCTTAGCACACCTCGCATACTCAACAAGATCAACGCAGCTCGTCGAGGCGCCACAGCAATTTGACAACCTGAGCTGCTTCGATGCACAAAACAAAATCTTAGCGACTTTAGTTGATCGGTTGTCTGAGACGACTACAGGGTACAGCACGCAATGAATGCATGGTCATTGCTGTGGTCCTGCAATGGGCACTTGGTTGATTCGTATGCCATTCTATGAGGTTATGGCGTTAGCTTGATGTGGCTATTGTATGGAAATGCTGCAGACTCTCACCGATTACACGAGACGGACTACTCGAACGATATGCACGCTCGATATACAGGGATGTCTAATATTGATCTCCTTTCACCAGCTTTGCGCCAAGGTAAAACTATTGTAGAATGATAAATATGAGTGTGGCACAATAATTGAATTCATCGAACGATGTGCTATTCTATTGTTGGGCAAGTTGCTATGCCTCGTTCGAGGTTTCATATAGTAATTGTATGAGCCTTGAATGATTATAGTCTCATTAGATGCGTTCAAGGAATTACAAGAGATGTTTTGCAAATGTGAACGCTATGCGGTATTCCTATGCTGCTATACCACCCTCGAGGTTGCGTCTGCCTCTCAACCTAAGTTTGTGCTGCTACTTGTTTTCATCTCACGTTCAATGTGAATGTATATTAGAGTTCAAGAAGCCAATAGACAATCACGTGTGTGCGGGGTTTCGTACCTACCAGTAACGATGCCTAGTTCATCTGAAGCCGTTCACCGCATTCATTCAGCTGTATCAGCCGAGGTACGAACGCTATATTTTTATTGAAGGACGCATCGTGCTCCTGATAGCCTCAGAATGGTGAGATTAGGTACATGTACACAAACAAACTAATAACAAGGGAACAGTACTTATGGATGTGAACAATGGTAACACGATGGACAACATAGAGTAGATTTTGTCCAACGGTGAACCTACCTTTATTAATTTCCCTATATTTGATTCCTATCACCAGAGCCAAGTTCGGCCACCAACTTCACCCCGTTCTAGATACCCTTGTTGGACTCGGCCGTTTAAATCAAATCAAGTTAAAAATACACTGACAACACTGAGTGGTTTCGATACGATCAGAAGGATGGACACTGCAGCAAAAAGCGCCAATTCATCACATTTTTCAATGCGAAATCATCACATTTTTGTCTCTCCGAGGACACCCTCCAGCCGGCATCCATCGACAATTAGTGAACGCGTACGGCAGGTCTGCTATATACCAGCAAACGGTGAGACGTTGATGCGAGCGATTTTTAACAGTGGAAATTTGGACACCGATGACCACCGAGGCGGGGACCAGAAATCAGGTCCACTCTCCTACATGTCTCGTCCGATTGCAAGGCGCACACGAACGCACCACCTGGACATCGGGCTCGACGTGTCAGATGGCTACGATCCAGGAACTCTATATCCGCGTCCTGCAGGCTGTTCCAGCAGACTCCACCACGTGTGAGGATGTGCCAAGGAACCGTGTTTTTCACATGCACGTACAAATGTTTAACATCTGTCCCCATCCATCGGCTTGCTTCGTTCTATATATGACACTCCTTTATAGAATTCAACTTCTATAAAAGTTACTCTAACGATATGATCTAACTTACGATTAGTTTTCTAGCCTGGACGCACTTGTGTCTCTTATTGATTATTTCCAGATGGATTGCTCAAACTAAGAGCAAAATATGCTCGATGGCATGTGCTATGAACATACCTGATAGCTATCGTATCTGAAGTCACAAAACTAGTTTGCCACTGATCTTCACAGCTAGACTAGATAAGAAGCCAAGTAAGTTTGCGCAAGCGAAGAACCATTTGTTCTTCAGAAGCTTTATAAGATTGATGCTTTTTCATATATAGGTGGATATGCCTTGAATTTTTAAAAGTTAACCCAAGAGCCGATATCCGCTACTTCAAATGGCAATTCTTGGGTTTGTGAGACATTCAAGCATTCGATAGTTTGACGTATCCACAGGCTGCAAACGGACCCCTATGGCTGACACACGACCCAAACTTCTCTAATGCAAGATCTGGATTTACATCCACAAACGCCATAAAAAGTCGACCAGCTGAAAGACTCTATTAGTTCTGGTATTGCAATGTAGACTAGAAATGATGAAGCATACTGAAAAGCGTTGAATACTGAAAGCATACTGAAAAGCGTTGAATACTGAAAGCATACTGAAAAGCGTTGAATACTGAAAGCATACTGAAAAGCGTTGAATACTGAAAGCATACTGAAAAGCGTTGAATACTGAAAGCATACTGAAAAGCGTTGAATACTGAAAGCATACTGAAAAGCGTTGAATACTGAAAGCATACTGAAAGGGGTCTACCCACAGGCTGTCTACCACAGATGTCGTATAGCAAGTAATCTAGGCAAATAACAAAATGATTTCAGGAACACGATTTAGACGATATAAATGTCATGTTTATTTATATTTTTGCACGCTCAAACAACACTCGATAAATAATGCAAGATAGTGGTAGTAAGATGAATCGTCTCATCTTTTCGCGGAGGCTAGCTGCTTACACAGTGCCTCGTCAATGCAACGGCCATCCGCGAACACTGTACCCTCAGCACACGAGCAATCCTTGATACCCAGGGTAAATGGCTCGAACTCGCCAATTTCACCTGTGTTGGGATCGCAGACACGAATTGGAGCTCCGCTTTGTTCGGCACCAGGCGGACAATTTGTCACTGCAAAAAACAAGGGCAAGGTAGGTCTCAATGCACGAACAGGTTATGTCACGCGGCGCAATTTGTACGCGATATTTTGTCCTGCTGACTGGAACTTCGCCTGATTTGAAATCATATATATATATATAGGAATGGTACAAACATGGTGATTATCAACATGCCCACTGCTCGTTGGCAATGGGTTACAAACACATCCGAGCGGCCGCACGGTTCCCCCAAAAAAAAAAAAAAAAATATATATATATATATATACATATATATATATATATATATATATATATATATATATATATATATATACATATATATGTGCAGCAGCAAACATTGTGAGTCTTAGACAATCAAATAGAGTCTCGGCTTGACCTTGAAATTCATCCACATCCATCACAATAAAATTCAACGTAAATAAGTGCTGAACTAAACTCGACTAGCAGCTTGACTTCCACAACATTATCGTTCATCCACAAAAAAATAGAATAGCTTGCCAACTTCGTGTAATGCAGTTTGCACACAGGTTTACGGGTTCAAGGCCCACCGTTGCACACTTGTATTTCAAGAGATCTATCCTATGAAGCAATGCCGAGCTCGGTTGTACAGTGAACGTTAAGTGTTTAAGGCTGTCAGAACGGCCCGGAAAATTTACTTTCCTTCATAGTTTTCGGCGAAGTGACCCGCGGCTGTGACGATGAAAACTTACCTATGCAACTTTGGGCCGGTATGCAATCTCCTTGATCATTCATAATTTGACCTTGCTCACAATAGCACACAAATGATTTAGCTAAGAACGAATACACGATGGTGCCATCTCGGCAAACGCGGCCTAGCCGTTCGGCATCTGGACAATCCCCTGAAGTGATAGCAAAATGGGGAAGGATTAGATTCAAATCATTGTCTTTCCGATTATAATGAAAACAGGCCGAAAAATTGCCCGTTGCGTTTATTGCATGTGTGCAATGAGTGACGTGGGCGAAATGCACTGAATGTATGGACGAATCTGTTGGCTAGATTTCGCCTCGAAATCCCATTAGCACTGACGGTATCACGCCATAGATATGCTTGGCGTATGGAACTGATTTAAATAATAGACATTGGCCATTGTAGAGTGAGTCAGGTGGTATTTGAAAAGTGCGTAATCAATTGATGCCACGAGAATGGTGGAGGCTAACATTAATGATATGCTAACTCGTATCTAGGAATATCGAGCTTGTTAGCGGGTCTCGGATGAGTAGGGAATGATTTCACCTTGTTTACTTTTAACGGCTTTTACCTGCCTCAGGTGTACACAATATTGTACTGATACTTCCAGCAACCTCCTGGCTCTCCACTGCTGCTATTGATTTTGAAACGTGTGAATTCAGTGAGATGATTGCGAAACCAAGCTTTCAAAACTTCAATCTCCTGTAAAGCATTTTTGTTGTCCAGTTGCTGTCTCAATCTATTCCGATATCATAAACAACACTTACGGCAGGGAACCTTCTTGCAAACAATTGTTGAGTTCGATCCATCGGCAGTTGGAATTCGGATAGGCCATAGTCCTCTTGGACATCGGCATTCTCCGGGCCGATAGCGTATAATCCGATCCTTAATAACGTAACCATTGGCGCAGACGGTGGGCTCTTCGGTAAACTCACGAACGAGCTCCATGCCAGGAGGACAAGCTGGATACATAGAATCAATAACCGTCTTAAGTTAAACTGCGAAATGTCACAGCTCGAAGGTCAGTGTATTTATGGGTATTGTATTATAGATGTATGCGCTTTACTGTAATTCCACTCAGCATCTTGAGTCTGAGCTAGAAGAAGAATTAAAGATAGTGATATCTCTGTCCTAGCTCCACTCTTATAGGAGAGGTTTTAGTTAATCACCCGACGCAAAACAACTAGGCGATGATTAACGGGATTCGCCGTAGAACAAGTGTAAGAAATCTGATTAGTTTGTCGACGTTTATTCCAGAGCTGGGGCACCATAGCCGCTAAACTTTATTTCTTGAAGAACAATGGAAATAGTAAAATAATTAATAGCTTAGTTTAACGTGATACTTAAGCCCTTGATTGGTTACTCAATGAATTTACATTTGTAAAAGTACTTCCCTCTCAGCTTGTCTTATAGAAATATAATCTTAGGGCATGAAGCTCATTGGCAGAACCTACATGGTTATTTCGCTACCTCATAATTGTGCAAGGGAATTTCAGCCATCTCAAATATCCGCTGAGCGTTCGATGATATTCATAGTTTCGAAACCAGGTAACCTATCTTAGAAGGAATATTTCCCTATGGTGATAATTCATTATTGTAGCTAAAAGTGCAAGGATTACGATTATGGCGAGTAGTAATATGCTGTTGTTCGTAATAGCTACAGCTATTGCGCTGAGCGAGAGCACTGTACGTACAATCACTGTAACTCTTGTATGCGTTGATTTGTGACGAAAAATTATTATAAGCTGCCCGTTTAAGGCACACACCATCATAGTGCTCTATGGCCGTTGAACAGAGCGTGCCTGTCCAAGGTTTACAGCTGAAACTGAGGGCGCTGCGACTATACATCCACTTATTTGTCCCTGACAATAAACGATTCTATTTTCGTTTCATACAAGCGGTCGACCTTCTCTTCCAGCTGTAAACGTATTTTGATCAAGTCTGCACACAGTGTGCTGTCGTGTAACTCACGGCATGATCCCATATCTAGACAGCCTCCGTCGGGCGAGCGGATCATCCCGTCTCCACAGCGGTTACAGTCAGTGATGTTGGTCTCCTGGAATACGGGCCCGTTTTTGGTGCAGACGAGCTCATCGGCCGTGCATTCTGTAATTTCAAAGCAGACGCGGTTAGACGAAAACACAATCGCCAACGCAAGAGCGATATTGTACGCATTGAACACTACGACGGTTAATATTTCCTTCCCGTTTTACTCGAGCCGTGGATCAACAATGACGACCTGTCGAAGAACTAGCACTGGATGTCAATAACAATTAGCACTGTTTTATCTAACACCCGCACAAAAAAAAAAATATATATATATAAAAGCAACCAATGTATATATACATGCAACACATCTTGCCATACATGCGCTATGGGGGTTCAAATGATGTTGGTGATTACCATTTCGAATTTCAAAAATACAATCTCGTTTCGCGAGCGACGTTCGCTCGAGTTGGCAGAGACATTACTTACTGCAGTCCTCCTCGGTTATGCAAGTTAGCCAGCGATCACTCCATACGAAGCCGTCGTCACATCTGCACTCCATAATCATATCCAGTTCTTGCACCTCACCAGTGTTGACGCAGATACGCAGAGGTTTACGATCGCAGCCTATTGTCAATCATGTGAGCGCGAATGTGATATGAATACGAATTAATTAACTAGGCTATTTCTTGCTTACGACAAAACCCGGAACAAAGGGAACTATTCAATCGAAGGGATTAGTGGTCAAAGCGAATGGGAATTCAACCTAAAGGACTATTACGCTTTAATACAATTATAATGTATAGCTATGCTATATCGCTGTTTATGCCGAGGAAACTACTCCGAGGGTTCGATTTAAGGGAGGGGCCACCTCAGTGAAGGGCTTGAATAGCTTTGGAAATAATAGAGACTCTTCTATTTGCATAAGTGGTGTGGGGTGATGGCAGGTTAGCAGACCAGATTACGGACTCCTTCGAAAACGTTCGTCCTGCGGGAGACATCGTTGTTGTAGAACAGTCTCGTCATACCCTTCAATCAACCTATGGTAGATCTGTCGGACTAAATTCCACCTACTGTGTCAACCTCTTGAACTACAAGACCACAGACTCTAGGAAAAATTCGAGATGGCTACAAAAATTAGAGGCGCAAACGAATTCAGCTATGTCAACGATTTACCGTTAGTTCGGTTGTTTCGCCACGATTTCCCGATAATTAAAAATTCGAAATGGAAATCGAATCATTTGGATCTCACGAAAGCGAAGTTCGCCCTTTGAACGCTTAGGTGGCCAGTCCACGATCCCATATGCAACCAGCAATTCTCGAATGAACCGATTTTAAAGCCCACTTACTTCACCCAGCCGAATAGCTCCAACTAATCTGCTATCGTCCGTAAATGACAGACACCTCTGTGTGTGTGACCAACCTTGTTTACAACGTTCGGGATTAACACATTGCCCATCCATCTCGACGTATCCTGCATCGCAAAGGCATGATGAGCTAATCTGTGCGATGACTTGACCTCCCTCACAGATCAACCGAGTACAATCTGCAAACGCATGCGAATGACAAGTGTGTTTATATTAAATTCACCATCGTATTTACACAGCGACGCGTTAATAAACCACGCTATGACTGCTTCGTGTAGCAAACGAACGGTCATTTGCATTAAATCACAATCGTTTCGGTGTGATTGAACTCACTTTGACACTCTACCCTTGGGATACATTTGCCATCCGAGTTCACGACAAAACCTGGCGGACAACGCTGGCCGCATTCGGGACGCGCGACTACGATGCCACCTTCAAGACAGTAGTAGTTAATTGTGGAGCAGCCTGTAAGGACACCAAATGGCACGCAAGTGGGGAAATTAATGATAGGTATGTTTGCAGAGCTAACCAAATGAGGTTGTATTCTAATCTTGTGTAATGGTAACGGCAGACTCTATTAGTGATGGCGCTAATCGTGATGCGACAGTAAAACGCCTACAGGGTAGGGGGACTGTAAACGTTCTTAAACCCGAAAGGCGAATCAGGTGAGGGTCAGCTCGAAAGGGACGAAGCGTATGAAAATAAAAACATTTGCGAAATATGTCGCGGAGAAAATTGACGCACACCTAGGACAAAGAACAAAATTGTTCACATGGTACATATTCTGTACTGAAACAGGATCGACAATCACTTACACTCTTTCTCTGGTACGCAGACGCCGTTCAGCAGGACGTAACCCCAAGGGCATGGGCAAATGCGCGATCCGGGATTGGCGTCCACCGTCGTGATTTGATTGTTGCGACAAACTCTTACAGTGCCGACGCATGCTGCAAATGCAGGGGAAACTGGTGGTCAAAATCTGTATGGAATTATTACAGTAATGAGGCAAATGGGCCCTCCTTGTTCTAGATATTCTATTCAGAATTTATAGAGGAAGGTGTCCTCGGATGTATTTCACGTTCAGCGGATGGTATAATTGTCGTCCACTTTAATAAAATAAAAAACACGAAATTACAATAATAGGCTGTATCGGTTGACTTTGCAGCAGTGTATGTTTCCAAAGTATTCTAGCGAGCTCGAAACGCATCCGAGAAGCTTTGTGCAGATCATGTACCTAAATAAGGGATTTTGATGAGTTAGAGGACGTATTTCTATGGCAAAGAATAATGCTACAAAATACTCACTGCATTCCTCTTTGGTGACACATTGTATACCAGTGGCGGTGGCAAGGATCGCCGTGTTCGGTGGACATGGACATGCGCCCGGGAAGGTCCCCTGCAGAATCGTGCGACCTCCATCACTCGTCGTGTTACACCACAGCGTTGAGCGACAGACTGATGATAAGACATGTGTTAGTTAATGTGAACGTCTTTATGCAAATCAGTATGGCTATAACTTTACGAATTCGAAATCCGACCACTACTTTCGCGAACGATGTAACACAACAACCAGCAGATCCCGGGTAATCCACAAGGCGCGGATTGTCCTGGTTCGAAAAAAGAAAATAGGATCCTTCTCAGCGCTCGGGGGGGGGGGGGCGGGATTACACTCCTGACCTATGATGTACGTTTGATTTTGTGCCTAACTGGTCTCGCAATATCGAGCACTCACTAGTTTCAGTTCTATTAAACACCCCTTCCATCTCATGAAGCAATGCCGAAAGCAGTACCGTGGGCGTTAAATGTTGGCTGTGGGTCAGCCCGGAAAATTTATAAACACCCCTTCCCGGTTGGCGCACTAGTTCGAAGTCTCCTAAAGGAAGCCGTAGTCCTGCTTGAACGAAAGTGGCATAGCTGTTCTAGAAGAAGAACTCGTCAAACTTACAGGTGCAGTTCGTCTGGGGTATGCAGATTCCCGCTTGCCAGACATAGCCGGCTGGGCAGGGACAGCGATTCACCTTGTAATCTGCCAGAATTGTCGTCACCATGCCATTTTCACACGCCAACATTTTTCCCGAGCACGCTGATGATAAACAAACAAAGACACAGGCGACACACACACACACAGACACAAACAAAGTCAGCAATATATGAATATTCAATTTGTCCCATCTACTCTTTGAGCATTTGGTGACATTATCGCGTAACTAGCAACCTCAGCAAAAACAGAACGCCATGACGTTTTTACTGTTCACAGCCTACAGTCGTAGAGGCAAAAGTGGCAGCGTTCGCACGAACACGGCACGCTTGAAATAGCCTCTGCTCATTCGTACGTAAAAACGGTGCAATGAAACGAAGACCAACGAAACGATTCTCTAGGTTTGAACGTCTCAGGACTTGTAGTAGCGACTATGTTTTGCTATTGGCTCGCAAAATAAATCCGATATGTAATAACAATGTTAATGTCACCTCATGAATTGCCGTATCATATGAGATACGTAGTATTTTGCACGCTTCTGCGTGAAAGCACTGCTTGTACAAATATACCAATGCTGTTTGTCAGATTGGAAGAGGACGAGTTTCATATCAACTTTTATACTCACGGCACTGGTCCTTGGGTATGCATACACCATCCTTCCATACAAGGCCATTTGGACAGGGACACAAGCCACTTTCCGGGTTGGCGAAACGGATATATACTTGGCCATTCTCGCAAACCAATACTGGGCCCGTACAACCTAAATGATTATACACGTAACATCATACGATAGGTTATGCAATACAAGTTCACCTTTATTATTAAAACTACGTATGTATAGATAATAGCCATACTGCGTAAGATCAATATACATATTTTTGTGAAAATTTATCACGCAAAATGTTGGTATGTATACATATATATTTATGTTTTATACATGTTTCATTGAACAGAACGAACGGTGTTAATAATTAACAAAATAAGTATCACCTACTGATTATAGCCAAAAAGGGGCTAAAGGTAATATACGGGATAGTAAATTGGCTGCAGGTATTATTATTGTTGTTTGTAATTATGCTGAAGTTATTAATTTGTTCATAAGAGAGTTCATCTGAGCATTCGAGCCAATCTCCATAGGAAACTGTTGCTTGCACGCTCGATCCGCTAACTTCGATAGCGCTTATCGTGTGTTTTTTTCTTAATTTGCCGCTGTGTAGATTATTTTTCCTAGAGATTAGAAAGCTATTATGCATGTTAAGCTCTTCGAGTTTTCGATACATTCTATGATCTGCGGCATCCCAGAGTTTATCCATTGTCTTTAGCACAACTTCTTGTTTTGGAACATTGCACCCTGCGTATGAACTTTTCGTAGAGTCTGTTTATGGGATCGATATGTGTTCCATCAGATATGGGCGCCATGAAGCAATGCCCTAAAGCAGTGCCGTTCAATGCTGGCTGTGAGTCAATCCGGAAAATTTACTTAAGTATGTTCGCCATATCCCAGAACGGAATACAAGTCCTACTCCAGTTATATCCTTGTCAATGTTTACAAGAGGACTTAGAGTGACCTCCAAATCCCAAAGAGTCTGTGGTCTAGGCACTGGGGCGAAACTTAGTGTATATACAAAACTGTGCTGACTAGATGATAAGATAAAATACTTGGGCACAGTGATTAGCATTTCATTGTCCTCACGCCATGTTGATACTGCGTCAATAGAGAATTGTAAGGACAGTTTGCCAGGATGACTATCAAAGGTTCCATACAACTCAAGATCACAATATGCACCAGATCTCTGCGCAAGGCCCAGTGAACTTATCCCTAGAGAACTCAACTTGGCATCGACTGTAACTGTGAATTTCCGGTCAGTGCGGACAAGCATGGGAAACTCTGTCAGATGCTTTGAAAAGATAAATACTATAGATACCAATGCGATCAGTGTACAACGTCCAGCCTTGAGTAATACAAGTTGCGTGGACATGGTTCTGCCCCTTGTGTATTCGTATTGGTTAGCGTCTAGTAACCTTTTATGAGTACGATGGTGAACAATATGATCGACAATGATCTTCTCAAATATATTGTACACGCTATTGGCTTATGCAAAACAGGCCTATAGATATTAACATTCACCTTAGATACATTTCTTATGGACTGGCGTGACCAGGGAGTAGCGATAACATTGAGGTCGTAAGCTTCCGATTGATAATCGGAGGAATTCCGTCCGGAGTCAGGCAACATTTAAGAGGAAGTGCTTATATCTTCGCTTTCATTTGCTCATAGGTCCCATGAATCGAGGTGGAGTCAGCTTCAACGGTGACGCATCACGCTATGTGAGGGTCGCCAGATAGAAGGACGCTAACATAGAAATCCTTGAAAATTGCCGACTTGTTGATGCCCTCCGATACACTCTGCTCATTTCGTTTAATTGGACCACCTATTTCCTCAGTCCGTCAGCCGTTTGATTTCGGTTTCGCCTGTGTAGCAATGTAGAGATCCGACGATGTATGTATTCCACGTAGCGATGGTACATATTATCAACTTCTGATCATGAGTTGAAAAATAACTGCCGCGAAACAAGTTGTAAAGCCCTCCGACCCTCCCCTGATAGTTGCCGGGGTTCTGGGGATCGACCACAGTATGAGACATCTGGGTCGGAGGTTAAGCCTAGATCGGTGGTAGAAGAACTAGTATCAGTGACTCGCATGGGCCTATCAACCATTTGTGCTATCGTTTTTGTAAATACTTGCTTGGGGTTGTTTTCAAGAGGGAATCAAACAAGATAGAACATATGCGCCCAACATGGTAGATGCTTACCCCTCCGTCAGAATTGCAGCATACAAAATGTATGGACCGTTTCCGAGTCAGGTTGGACATCAACTGCGATAGCTTCGGTATCAATTCAGCAATATCAATGTCTACTTGGCAAAATTTGAAAGATCTCTTCACGTGTATCAGGATTCCGCCACCTCGCGTGCTCCTGTTTCTACGGTATATACTATAACCGTCGTCAGGTGATAGTTGAAGATCGTGAACAGAAATATGAAGCCATGTCTCTAAGACCAATAGAATCTGCAGTTGTCCGACCGAGTTTGGCAGGCATTCGCTCTCTCATTAGAAACTACAGCAGATCAGCCTCTAGGAAGTTCGACAGGAGGATCCTTGGGCACCGCACATGAATATTTACATTAATGGCATTGTCTATATCTAAATACTTCAGGCTTGTAGGTCTTCCAGATTTAGCTTGTTCAAGACGAAGTGCGGTGGATGATCCCAGAAAGGAATAAAGGTGGATCTATGCCAATGGCGATTTGATCATTGAGGTCGGGCTAACGACGAACTCTGTCGGCATTGCAAGAGGCGAGCTGGTGGAGTTTGTACCCCCGGACTTGTCGATGCGACTTCTGGATGCGTCTGTGGATGCGTGCTACTCTGCTCCGAATCAGATGACGTTTTTGGAATAGCCACGCCTAGGTCCTTCCTCGCTTCCAAGCCAATTGTAGGCATCATCCTTTGTTACCACAGGCATTCTAGTGTATGCCGTCGGCTCTAAATCTGCCCGACGGGATCTGCATTGCAACTCGCCACAGTTTCACTACGGTCGATTTGTCTGACAATATCAAATAGAGCCGCTATCGAGCAGAAAGTGACAGTCAAGTGCCTTGCGTCACAGTTGCCTGTGAATTTGTCAAAAGTGGGAGCATAGAGTTGTCACGACACCGCTGTTGTGTTCCTAGCTGAGAGAACGCCATTGGGGCCATCATGACAATTAACAGCAAATGACGCATCAGGCGCGCTGTTTGTCAGTATGACTTTGTACCTTATCAAGCCATTTTGCCAATGCGACCGTGCCCGTTCTGCCACCCGTCATTCCCTTTTGGACACCAACACGATCCTGAATTTGTCGGGCTAAATTGCGGAGACGGGAGTCACCGAAAACAAGTGCGCGCGCCATTCTCTCTCATCCGGACCGGTCTCGACAGCAATACAGAAGCTGTTTACCAACCCGGATTCTATTTGCGTTTTGCAGCCGGCCCGAGTTAACTTATCCGACGGAAGGTCGACACAGCCAACGTCGCTGGCATGCCTTGGGGAGCCGGTATTCGAACTACTTGTTGAGGTTGCCAAGTGGAGATAGTTGGAGAACTGTCGAAGTAGCTCACATTTAGTTTAGGTAAAGCATAAAAGATGTGTGCGAAAGTTTCTTCGTAGGCTTCTGTCTTGTTTTTTTTTCTAAAAAGGGTGGTGTTGCCATGCGGACATGCCCACACACCGTGGAAACAGACATGACAACATCGTATCTACGCCTCTTCTCGGTGAGTTCCTCTTTGCGATTAGACACCTTAGGCACCATATTTCTGATATTTTCAAGCATATCTTGAAACCTAGAGAAGTATTCAGGGCCGAGGCAGTCATACGCATTCGCGGTACGGCAATTACTAATATTCATATGAAGGGCAATCTCTCTAGGAGGTCTCCTGCACATATCATCTTTGGCGGCGTCCTGAACGCCCGGACTCATAGCCCTGTTGAGGGCGCCGTAACAATACTGACAAAACATCACACACAGCAGAGCGATTGAGCAATGAAGCAAATATACAATAGGCTGTCTCCATGGCGCGGGAGGCATTCAGGTTGAAACTAAAGCCGACTTCAAGTGAGCCTGGATTGTGTCCCCTATTTGGCAAGGACGCTATCTTATTCCTCATCGTGCAGGTTGAACAGGCTGCAGTACAAACAATGTGTATCAAGGAGAAAACACAGGAGTTTTTTTTTTTGTCAATTTTTAACAGGGAGCACACAAACACTTCACTTTAACCAACGGAACGGTTCTAACTATGGCTTCATTTCAGCTGTCACCTAGCTCTGATGTCGCAACTTCTTTCGCCAGTTTAACTTGCCTCGGAGCCCAGAGCTACAACTATATTCGACGACGAATCGCGCATTGCCCAATAGTTCCCGTTAACTATTACTAATACGTGCGACTAAAAGTGCAAAGTATTGTGTGCCCCATTTAATTCGTTTGTAATTATTCAAATTCAGCTGCTGCTGTTCCACGGTGTTTCATTACGAACGAACCGACAATATTCAAAGATAAACGGATTGCCTATCTTAGTTCAACGCTAGCTATCGTGCTGAGCCGATTTGGTCGCTAGGCCTGCTCGGATAGTTTGACTCATTCAGTAGTGATTCTAAGTTGTCGACAGACTCGAAATATTAAACAGCATCACTTAGGTGGGCGGAGAGCGTAAAAAACGAACTATTGGGCGCGTTCTATGTTCTCGGTTCGAATTGTGGCGATGTAAGAATGTCAACGTTTTTGAAAACCACGTACCGCTAGGCGATAGCTATGTAAGTACAAGTCTATATGTACATGCATATATAGGTAAGGGCAATGTTTCACAATTCTCACGACACAGATCGGTGTTTAAGTGAGTCATCAGGTCACGCTAGCCAGCGCGAATGACACTGAAGGTCGTAAACAACGCGATCATGAACACTACAACGATATGATTGTGTCCCGAATAGATCTCAGCCTCAAGTAGTCGACGAGACATATTTACTAGAGAAAAGTTGCTCCGAAGTTATGGGGAATCTGGCCGAAAAAAACCCTATTCTATATTCGACAAGGTAGGTATTCTAATGCAGGTGCATATTAAATGCCGTCCACGAAATTCAACAGAAGAGAACGAACCCATTCGAGGTGTTAATGTCACTCTTAGGTGTAATAGGCTTTGTGTTTGTACTCACTGCAGTTAAGTACACAGCGTCCCGAAGACACGTCATATATGTATCCTTGCTTACAGGGGCAATCACCATCTTGCCACAGCATTTCTTGCAAAGATCCGTTACGGCACACCCGAATCCAGCCACATTCTGGAATCAGAAATTTCCAAGAAATTACCAATCATAGTAGGTTCGACGACCCACCTGGAGAATATTCCTTCTTTTATTCATTCTAAATCGAATAGTGTTTTCGCTTATGGCTGTCTACCGTACGATGTGTGCTACACTCTGTAGCAGACCAATTCGTTGCACAATAACCCACCATCATTTCTAATCTAGGTGTATAAACGCATAGCGTGCTGCGTTAGCATTACATTGAATTGCAGTGCACATTTATGAGACACTTTTGTGTTTCATAAATATGTACTGACTGATTGTCTCGATAATGTTGATAGCGTCCTCACCTTTACGACACGGGCAGAATTTTTGGGGGATGCAGCGACTGAGTTCGTAGCTCCAAGCGTCACCGGTGGGACACGGACACTGGCGCGACGAGCCATCATTAGTGTAAGTAAACACCAGACGCTCGTAGGGGTCCTTGATACACCATGCACATTTCCCTGAAAGAATTAGCATTATTGTTACTGATCTCTTATCATCGAAAGGCTGTGCGGATATTCGTCAAGCAACTGTGCAAGTTATCGAGTGAGAGAGGACCACCTCAACAACGCCAACTTTAATAGTACGAACCACTCCTTTTCTCGAAGTTCAGATAACATTGAAGATAGGGGGGGGGGCACGGCTAATTGAAGATAATTAACTCACTGAACGCATGACACCCCGTTACGTTCTCGTGTTGCGTTCTGGAGACCACAATTGCTTTTGTTTATTCACCATAAGTCGACGACGGTGGACGCGAGCCCACAACTAAGATGGTGTAAAATTCTATCGATTCTAATGGATGCCTATAATAGCGATTCGCGTAACTTACCGCACTCCCTTGGGCTAATACAGTTCCAGTTCTCATCGTAGATCATCCCAGCTGGACAGCGCTGTCGACAGGGCACTGAGCGAATGACGCCTCTTTGGCATTGATAACAGTCTAAAAAGCAACGGAATCGTTGGAAACGAGGGGTGCGTGAACCAGGCGACACCACGTGTCGCCAAACTCACTGATACATATGTAATATTTAACAAAGATAGCGTTCATCTTCCTGTTCAGATATGATTCACTCCATTGGTGCTTTCCATGACGGGTGTGCTCGAAGTAAAGAACAATAGACAATCCATCCTTTTGATATCGTATCTGGCTGTCTCCGTATTCGCTATTTGTTTGCTTCGACTTGATTGCTTGAAACGGTGCTTCGACACCATTTATAATATATATATATATATGTGAATATCTTGTTGCGTATGTGAGGGTAATTTACGCTAACAACTCTCATAATGTGTATCGACAACACCTGCTTTGAATAGAGTCTCTTCCAGACTTCACAATGTTACGTACATTTCACACACAGCTTTCGGTCGACGCAGATTCCGTCTCTGCGGACCTGTGATGCAAACGGGCATGGACAAAGACCCGATGAAATGACCATGATAATCTCGCCATCCAAGCATATCTCAAGTGGCCAACCGCGACAGTTGCCTAATTGAAAAGAATATACATTATCATCCCATCTATATTTTGTTGAATTAATACTTAAGTTGAATTCTAAGTTGCTTGTACTGGGTTGAAATATAGAAATTACACATTATGGTTTCTAATGATACTGATATGTCGCGTATACGTGTAGACTTCCTAAGACCCTATATATATATATACAGGATCTTACTAACATCGGTCAATTGAACCACAGAAGCCGTCGACGAGGATCTGATCGGCGGCGCATTGATCACATTCAGCACTCCACGTGAGCTCGGTCTGCATCTGTCCCTTGATACATTGCCTGCAACCTGTGGACAAATGCCACGATCAGATCACAGCACAGGAACATTATGATATAGAGAGACAATACAAATAGATATATATATTTTCTTTGCCCATTCATTCTCCTGATGATGATCTCATGATGGCCAGGACGTATCTTCTTTTTGCGCCTCAATAATAGCTGCTTAAAGATCCTCCTTCCCTGACAGATCAAATTACCCGCCAATGACTCAATAGCTGAGGACGGCAATAATGAACAACTATCGATGTACGTCATTGACGTTCGTCCGTCAAGTGCATAGCAACTACCTTGTAGTTCGTATTAGAGAGAATCGCTTGGTCGTCGAATGCGTTACCTTATCGCCATGCGCTATACACTTGATTGATTACGTGTTGATCGCTATTGATTTTGTCGCTAATAGAAACTTCTCTTAAACAGTTTGTAGTGATGCGCTCGTGCTTCGCGAAATGGAGGAGTGAATCTCGCTGAGATATGTACGTTGTTCTTCTTTTGAATATTTAGCTAGTACTAATTGCGGGTCTCCTTATAAGCCCACATCTTGGGAGGCGATTGAGTGTGTTTTTCTGGCTCCCTTCAGAAATACGAGACAAATTCGTCTAATATCGTGTCTATCGTTAACAACATGCACAACAGCTGCTCTTATCAGGACGCTGGAGAGTAGGCTAGAGAGAAACTATAATCGAACTGTAGACACAGGCACTCACATCTGGGATTGTAGCATCTTCCGCTCCGGTAGACCTGTCCTGGAATGGGACAAACGCATTCCCCAGGTCGGGCCTGCCTATAACTGATGATACTTCCATTTAAGCATTGCGTGTACACGATCTCGCCCGGACTGGCGTTCCTTAGCGGCTTGATACAGCCTGTTAGCAGCAAAGAAAAAGGTCGAATTCATTACATTCATGGTGATACAAGTTAGCTACCTATTTGAAGATGAAAAATCCACACGCCGATTAGTGTTAAACAGCACTTACGGTTTATTTCCCCCAGGTCGAATTTCTATCAAAAATTTTATCCGTACCGTTTCATAGAGTTTTTACGAGGATCCGCCTGCTCTCGAATCCAAATGGGACATCTTGTTAAGCAGAATAGAGTTCGAGGAGGCGGGTGCGAATACTTCAAGTGAATGTATTTCATGGGTCTATGTTACTTGTTGATTGTTTTGCATCCCCCAGAAGAAAAAAAACGTGGCATATCCTGATTCGAAGAGGGTTTACTGACGGGTGTCAATGTGATTTACCATTGTTAGATTACGAAGATATGCTCTTGACTATTTATCGGAACACGTGTGTTGCATAATATATGTCGTGTTGCGATGGTTTTTTTGGTTCGTAAGTCTCGAGTGGAGAATTGTGTTTCGCGCCCAGTTTTGCAATCGAGTCGTACAATGAACTGAGCCAACTTTGGGACACTTCTCTGTTGGAGAAGCTGCTGGGTACGCTATCGAGACTTCGAGAAGTACGTGAATGTGACTTTAAACCGTTGCCCCGCACTCTTCGAGAGCAGCCGTCGTTAGTGGTTACATAAAGCAAATGAATGGATTGTTGCAAACGTCGCGCGAGCGATTTATAAGGCGACCTCCAATCGTTCGCTATGGTTTTGTATGCAAATGAAATATTAGGCGCAGCGGCCTTGCCCTCAACCCCACGAAGTGCGAGATCTTCTCTTTGGACGCGCAGCCCGACCTTCAGCGGTTGCTCCCAGGATGCCGTCTCACCCAGAGGTTGTCCCTCGAGCTCGTCGGCTCCCCTCTTACGGACGAGGCAATCCGGCCGCTATTGGACCGTTGCCTCGAGAGGACGGCCGTGATGCTCGACCGACTGCCCCTGTTATCGGCTCACCAGGGGCTGTTCCTCCTCCGGTCCTGTTTCTCGGCGGCACGCATGCAGCACTTGCTTAGGACATGCCCGGCCGGCACTGAGGCTTCAGCCCTTCACGAGTATGACGAGTTGGTGTTGGACGCCCTGACCACGATCTTGAACCTCCAGCTTCCGCCGGAAGCGGCGTCGCAGGCTACCCTTCCGGTCCGCTTCGGTGGCCTCGGCATCCTCAGTGTACGCCGCTTGGCTGACGTTTGCTACGCCGCGTCGCTTACGGCGGTTGCCGACATGGTTGCTACAGTCCTGCCCCCCGAAGCGCTCGCCCACTTCTCCGCTTCCCGGGAGGCTGCCCTCGACCAGACGGGCGTCCGCGCTCGGGTCCCTCCGGACAAACAGAGCATGCAGCGGGTATGGTCCGATGCCCTGCACCAGGAGCTGCGGGACTCCCTCCTGGCCTCCGCGCCACACGTTGCTGACCAAGCTCGCCAAGCTCGCCTCCGACAGGCCTGGTGCGGGGGCGTGGCTCCACGCGCTGCCCTCCTCGTCCCTCGGTACGGCTCTCGACGATCGCTCCCTCCGCTTCTGTGTGGGCCTTCGCCTCGGGGCCCCTGTCGTTGCGGCCCACAGCTGCGAGCGTTGCGGGACCCCGTCGCCACGAATGGCCATCACGGTCTCTCGTGCGAACGCAGCGCCGGTCGCCATCCGCGACACACGATGCTTAATGACACGCTCGTGAGGGCCCTCCACTCCGCCGGTATCCCTTGCACAAGGGAGCCACAGGGCCTCGACACCTCTGACGGGCGCCGCCCTGACGGCCTCACCCTTATCCCCTTCCATCGTGGCCAGCACCTGGTTTGGGACGGCACTGTGGTTGACACCCTAGCACCTTCTTATGTCAACCACTGTGCAACCATCCCCGGTTACGCAGTAGCGCGTGCGGAGCGGGTAAAGCTGAGGAAGTACGCCGCACTCCAAGCAACGCACCTGTTTTCCCCCCTTGCCTTTGAGACCCTGGGCGGGCACGGCCCTCTCACTGCGAACTTCCTCGAGGGGGTCTACCACAGGTTGATCCGCGCCACCGGGGACAAGCGCGCTGGCTGTTTCCTCCTGCAGCGCCTGTCCCTCGCTGTGCAGAGAGACAATGCCATCGCCTTCCTCGGGACGTTGTCGTCGTCGTCCCCCCCCCCCCCCCACCCCCATAATCCCTAGAAATTCTGACCTATTGTAACGTTTAATATAATAAATATTAGGTTAATATTATATATATATATATATATATATATATATGCACAGGTGTTGTCTGTCAGTCCGTCCGCCCGACCAACACAGGGGTTCATTTTTTTTCGGAGACCGTTTTGGCTCATTTCGGCTATGGTTTGGGATATTGATGTGGCGTACCAATATGACGGAGCTATGAGCACTGATCTTGTGGTGGGGGTACCGAGAGGTTTGAAATCGTGATCCATGTAGGTCTGTCCCATGAAGTGATTCCGCAAGCATTTGCAGTGGACGTCAAATGTCGGCTGTGAGTCAACTAGGAAAATTTACTAGATCAATATATGTAATAATAATAATAATAATAAACTTTTCCATGACTTTTACAAAGCAGTGGACGTTAAATGTTGGCTGACTTAGAGCCAACATTTAACGTCCACTGCTTTCGGTATTGCCTCATAAGACGGACAACCCATTTAAATGCAAATGTGCAACGGTGGCGATTGAACCCGTGCGCCTACCCGTGCAGGTGCTACGTATGTATGAGGTATATATACGTATTCTTTGTGATTCGATTTACTATTGGTGTGTGTGTGTATCCCGATATGAACGCTTTTGCTTTAGATCTGGCTAATTGCTGCAACTGCAGTAGCAGCAAAGGACGATGAACTGATGCAGCCAGCCGTACTCGGAGGCGCCTTCTTTGCCTTTGTTTTTATTTCTATAGCGAGCACAACGACTGGCCGCCGCCGCCAACGGCCACATGTGTTGCTATCAGGCTAAATAATTTGGCTTATTCTTAGGGTGCTGCATTCTCCATTACGATTCAACGTATCTATGTCTTGTTGTCTATCTATAATAAGCACAATGCTCAAAATACCAGCGAAATTGGGGCTACCTGCGGATTGTTGCCTACAATGTGATGCTATTTTGATTGACTGTTTTTGTCGTGTTCACAACGTTCGCTTCAATTTTTAGTCATCAACGGCAAATGCAGTTATTGACCTTGAGGAGCGCCATCTGGTACAGGGGCCGGTTTTATTTAGTAGCGTAAATTTGCTGAAGTTGTTAGACCGGGAGGCGCCTTGCCCCCGAGAAGTGTATGGCACTCCTCCTCGAGGTTCAAGGCAGACAAGCTGCCAAAGTGCAAACGGGGCCATTTGTAGCTTAAAAGCGATAAGAAGCAGTGAGCTAATTGAAAGTATAAAGTTTCCAGTGTTCCGAGGCACTGGTCCCTGCGTTCGCTCGCGAGCCACACAGAACGATAAGAGTTCATGAGTCAGCACTTCGTCGGGAAAATTTTTGCATGTGGAAGATTCTGGTCAAATGGGTGTCAGGCGAAATGAGGCCGGAACGAGTACTTTT
Source organism: Stratiolaelaps scimitus (assembly GCA_019614645.1). Taxonomy (NCBI): domain Eukaryota; kingdom Metazoa; phylum Arthropoda; class Arachnida; order Mesostigmata; family Laelapidae; genus Stratiolaelaps; species Stratiolaelaps scimitus. Next base: position 839,196 of record JABWDB010000054.1, read on the forward strand.
TTCTTGTTGTGAACAGAACTTACTCTATTATCCTAAGACAAAAAATACCCTAAAAGGTACTTCTACGACTGATGAGACATGGATCCAAATGGGACATGCAGCCCAACCACCCAAATTGGCACGGATTCGAGCAAGTACACAGGGAGATGGTATATGATCTCCAGTATAGAGGTCGTATAAACGTGTAATAGAATCTCATGGATCATATTATTATTATAATACACCCAAAAATAATTCATTAATAATAAAAATAAGTATCAAAAAAAGTTCGCCTATTTTACTCGAATCAACCTAATAGCCACACTTAAATATGGTACTAGGTCTTCTGATGCAGCGGCGCTTCTCAACTACTTAATTGCACTGCGGTTTTTTGTTTCGCTCACCAGATCCTTATTCGGCGTCTGCCGACGTGTAAATGTGGACGTCGAGCACTGGCCGACAACGGCGAGGTCGTCTATCGGTACCTAGTCGTCCTGTCCTTCTGATGACGCAATCGCCATACATTTACTCATTTGTTCCTGACGCTCTATACAATCTATGTCATCTCTACGAAGGATGGAGAGAAGGCAGACGCGCTCTGACGCCCACTCTCGACGCAGCATTGGGTTTGCGGGAGATCTCAAGGAGATCATAGATCGCGATTGATTCGCAGGGATTCGATCCCCGAGATAACGTTGTTCGTGTTGCACAGATTGCAAGACAAATATCCCACCGTTCTTGCTGCCCCCCACCCATATTCAGTAAGCTGATCGGGTCGCGCACCGTCAATCATTCCCTTCTGTTTCGTGTAGTGAAGGTCGTCTTAGTGTCGCCATCATTCCTCAATAGGGGACAAGGCGCAACGCACGCTAAGGGAAATCCCCTTGTGTGGCCATGCGTGCAGAGGACGTGTACGTTTAAAACAACAATTGCGAGTTGATATGGTCTGGTTATGAAAAGCATTCGCAAGGATTGTACTTGTATGGTACTGTTTCCACGTCTGGGTCTCTCGATCCGGATGCGTTGGTTACGATGATAAACCTCGTGAGTTTTTAGTATGAGTGTGGTACAATCAACGACATAGTCATAGATTGCTTCTCTTTTGTTGTTGTTACCCTCGTTAAGCACTGTACTCACTTTGGTAGATATAGCAGCCTTTGACGCACTTCCCAGTTGCACTATCTCGGAAGTAGCCTTCGGGGCAGAGACAACCACCCCGAATACCGATTATCTTCTCACGAGAAACGAGCTCTGGACACCAGCTTTCGTAAAATCTTACTCCGAATCGGTATCTAAAATGAAGTCAAATAAGACGTATTGCCTAAACATTCATAATGTATGTATATATATATATAAGTGGAGTTACTGTTATTAAACGTATACTACTTCGTAGCCATGACTGAAATAACATTCAATATCCTAGTAACGCTGATAGGTACCTGACAGGGACTTCAGGAAACTCGCATATTGGCACAAGGATATCAATGATGTCTATAACGCTGACATCTACGTTCACTCCAGTGAGGGGACCGCTGATCACCGGCGCTGAAAGGTCCAAATAACCGCAAAAATCATATACATATATATATACGTTTGCTGACACCGGAACTTCCACCAATAATGATAACCATAAAGCAGTTACTCGATCTGTTAAGCAGTATCATCGAAGTATCGTTATTATTATTTGATAACTAATATCTACGAGATGCTTCACTTACGTTGCGCAATCGCCGCGGCGGCTAGCAGTGCCAGCGCTATCAACCAGCGCATGTCGACCTGTACGAATCGTTGCACTTCGCAATATGCAATCGCTGACCGTCTAGAGTCTGCAGGACCTGTACGCCGTCCCTACCGGCTGGACGAAGACGGATCCTGTTGTGACTGTTAAATAGAAAACGATCCGTCTATGTCTTGTGAGAGGCGAGGTGAAAAAAAATAAGCACACTCCACCAGATCTGCCAGATGGTCGCTACCACTGTACTTTCCCAATGAGATGTAACGTTGGGCCTATTTAATAAGTTGATTCCCATCTAATTGGAGCGCCGCTACACAAGCTGCGATACTTGGTTCTCTTGGTGTGCCCACACAGGCGCTGCTGTCGCAGGCAAACAAAAAAAACACCATATGTTTATATCGTGTTTATCACGAGGCATTTCTATATATTTCCACATATTTTCACACGTTTTTCCATTTATTTTCACTGGGGACAATTTTGATTACTTCTGTGACACACCGAAATAAACACGAACTAGACGTGCAGCAAAAATGATTAGGGGAGAATCTGTCCCCTACGAATTGCGAGCGTGGTGCAATCTCACTGGGGTGAGAATATGTGGTCTTGGAGGTAATATGATTATAATAATCATTATTTAATAAACCAATAGTGATATAGATAAATCTCGCCTCAGCTGTCAGTTTGAATCTGTTTTTATTTGTAGCTGCTGCCATTGGTCGTTCGCAGTAGGGGCCACCACGGCGATCGTCGGCGTTTTGAAAAATGATTTCGCTAAAACATGCCAATGTTAGTCCTAAGGCAAGTCAGTTATCGTCGAACCCTTTATATTTCATAGCGTATTGGTTGGTGTCTTTGTACTGGATTTTTGCACCGGTGCAAGACAGCTATATAGAATAATTTGAGTCCGTCTGGTTATGGGCCGCTTCATCCACGTTAGTGTGCATATAATGCGAATCGTATAGTTTAATTTTCTCTCCCTCTCGTTTGGTATCTCCAGTTAGAACAACTCATGTATATCAGTATTTCAGGTGACCTAGGGCTAGAACGGTCAGTTGGCGGCCCTGGACTGAAAAACTGACAGTATTACCAGACAAGTCAAACATATGTTGAACGGGATATGTGTCCTACAATTATGAAGCGAATTACGTGCTTTACATTACATGTTTGGTATTTGTGAAATGTGTAATTATGACATTTCGCGATTTACGATGGATTCCTTCCCATATATTTTGTTCAGCACTATTAATTTTGGCCACCACCCGCATAACTATAATTAAGAGATAGTCCTGTTTCTCGATAGGTTCTTACAGGCAAATACAATGATCATACATTGTACTCGGAACCAACTAGATCAGTACTTTTAACTCGTCACTATGTTTCATTGTTAAAGACTTAGCATGTATCATATTGGGATTTGGATATTAATCAGAATAAGAACAGGGAGGTCGTACTTGAGGTTCCTTTTGCGTGGCACTTGGGTCGTCAGATTTTGCCAGGCCTAATGACGTAAAGGCTAGACTCGACTATAGCTTGATCAAAGGGAAGATGCAAAGTTTATTTTTCCTATATATTATATATACTAAGTACCATTTAAAAAAAAGGCAGTTTACTAATCAAAACGGCCACTCTTTTCAAAATGCAGCATGTAAAGCAAGTATCTGTTTTTGAGACATTTCTGGACGGCCATTTATGCTAATATTTTAGCCAATCGCTTTGAGAATCACTTGTCGCTCGCAGTCACAGCCTAACGCACGACAGACACAGCCGCAATCCAATTCCATTGGGTGTTTACACAGATGCTCAAGAATAATACACGCTAATAAGATCTCCTTAATCCTCTACTTGCGGAGTGAGAAAGAGCTGTCACCAGCTAGCTTGCTGAGGTAGATCGGTAGTACAGCTAAAAGTGAGATATGTCTCGGGTCCCAATATCTGCGGTAAGCCACTACACAGAGGTGTGTCCAAACCAATCCACCTTCGTTGACCATGTTCTAGTTAGAAATTTTCTTGTTTTCGTACTGCCGCCGGCATAAACCACACGAAAACTAATTAAAATTCATCATCAATGTGTAAACGTGCATGTGTGTGTGTGTGTTCGCTGATTTTAAATGTTTGATATATACCTGCCAAGCGTTAAAATTGTTCAAATAGTTCACACAGACAGTTAAGTATCGCCTCTAGGATAAAACTTTACTTTATGCCGTGTAACGAAGATGTATCTCTTTTGTAGCCATTTGCGCTTAGACGCATAGCACGTCAATGTTCATTCCGATGAACCAGCAAAATATAATGTATAATTTGATATTAGTACAAATTATACACACCGTTGGTATTGTTTATCAATAGCAACGGTGCGTATAAATATATTCAAATGACCTATCAATATATCATCATTAATTATTATAAACGTTTAGAAAGATTTTATCGCTGTACTAAGGAATACATTATTCCACCCGTGGGCATCACTAAAGTCAGGTCTGTTGGCGGAGTGCTGTTCAACCCGTTATGTGCAGGTGCGGTCGTCGAGAATTTCACCACACTGAAATACGCCGGGTTCTGTTGCAAAGAAATTGGCAAAGAATCCGGTAGATTCACACTCCTATCGAAAATCCTAGAAAACTTCATGTAACTTGTTTGCGTGGGAACCGAACAACATGTTTGTGTTTTACCTTAAAATATTGCTTACCAGAACATCACCCACTGAGTGACCTGTGAATATGATTTTCATTATACCATTATTATTTCATTATTATTATTACGATAAAACAAAGACTAAACGACCATAACCAAATACAGACAACTCGATAATTCCTCCATTTCGAAAATGACCTGCGAGTCGGGACGCTGCATATGCTGTTCAGAATATGAATATGCCGTTCAAGGTCATCAAAACATCTACAAGTGGTCCAAACGTTACTAGAATATTCGAGTTGAAATCTGGCTACCACGTTTCAAAATTGACTAGTTTCAAAGGGGAGGCCCTTGCTGCCCTTGTCCAGGGCTAGCAGAGTGCACACAAGGATTACTCTATGTCGCAGTGATATACATTGACATTGACGCAGATTGATCGGGGGGGGGGGTGAACTTATGATGAAAACAACAAGAGAGCAGCGAGAGAAAGCAGGATAGAGGAGATGAGGTCTATGGAGAAATAGACTCTCAGCAGAGGATAACTTTAGCAGGAAGGGGGGTTTGGTCATCCACGTCAACCCCCCTGCACCGGAGCGTCCCACTTTCACGGAGATTAGAATGTCTCTAGTGGTGTCCCCGTGCCTTTGAAGAATATTTCCTCCTCTCACAAAAAAGATAGAGCGGCTTCAAGACGTTAGGTCCGCCTATCAATACGATTGACAGTAGTGACATGTGTCCTTCTGATTTGAATTTCAGATGTCATGCGGAATCTGCGCGGCAGGGTTAGACCGTAACGCACTTCGAAGGTGGGACGTCCAGAGGGAAAACAACAAGGAAACAGCTGGGAAAACGAATTGTTCGGCTTCGACATAGAGCAGCCCGCAGTAAGGACAAACAGGGTATATGACCTACAATTGAAACCATTATCGGGATCGTTGTCGCGGGCACTGTAAGAGACAATATACAAGAGAGCAATACCATGAGTGACTCCTGCGAGGGACTCGACGTCTTGGGTGATAGCCCAAGCAATGAGTCCGGTGTTGATCAATTGCGAAACACTGCACCAAAACCACAACTGACTACTGTTGAGGACAACAGCAGGGAACGAGGTGAAGCAACGCCGCTCAGGAGTTCGGATTCCCACAGTGATAACCGTAAAGAAAGCCAGCCAGATGAGGAGATCGAATACTCTGAGGGTCCAAAACCAGACTGTCGTCACCAGAGCAATGACGTCGAAGGCCGCTGCTGCCTTGAGACCAGCGATACGAGAGACGATGGTAACACTGCCACTGTTATGGTAACACTGCCGGAGGAAACACAAAAAACTGGAAGTGAGACGCCGTCGTGCGGCGAATTGCCACCGGTTCACCAGCCTTGCTATGAACCGCAAGGGAGCCATGAAATGATTCAGCAAGAACAGTCTAAAGAAATATGTAGTTTTTCCAATAACACCGACGATAGTCGTTGTTCATCTAGCGTCGACAGTGGTGACGTTAGCAAATCGCAACAAGATATTGATGCGACAGATAACAATAATACCGAAGCAAACGCTCTTCCGCAGCATGCAGATGGCGATCATTCTTGCAACGAAAGGTCACAGAAAGACACCCGGGAAGCGTCCGGAGCGAATGCCAAAGTCGGCGATGAGGAACCCTATGTCACGGCTGATACTGACAAACAAGATCGGCAGCTGTCGGTTGCTGGTCAAACCGATAATAGTAGTTCCGTTGAGGGAGTGCGAACTGATGAATGTCAAACGAGCGGTGTGTTAATACAACAACAATTCAAAAACGAACACCGCGAGTTATGTTCGACTACTGCTTCTCCCAAAGATGGCAAGGAAGAAACCACCATATGCGGTGGCACTCTAGGCAACAGGAACATGAAAAATGTCACAGTTGGCGAGCCAAGTACGGATGCGCAGCAAAGCCACGATGAGAATTTCTGCTCCGGAAAAACGGTGGCGGATACCGCTACGGACGAAGTCGGTTACCAGGAGAGTAACTGCCTGAACGATAATCGTGCAACTAGTAAGAAATCGTGGCAGGGGGACGTTGTAGATGGGTGCACCCAACTGTTCGTTGGTGGCAAAATGAAAAATTCAAGTCATGGGGCTGATCACGAAACGTTTTCTGACCAGGAGTTAGGAATCGATGTGGTGGATTCAAGCAGTGTCAGAGTGAAGAGCTACACTGTTGAAAATATCATTGCGAGCAAGGACACAGCAAGGAGCGAGGGGATCGATGTCAATAAGGAGAATGCTGACCAGACCAGATATGTCAACTTCCCGACGCCCACTAAGCCAGTAGATGTAGACGAAAGCGATTCCAGCCCTAGGCAGCATATACGGGAGACGGTTGTGCGATTCACGGACGAAGGGTCCAGGGGAAAAAAGATTGAAAATATCGACAATGACAGGGAAATCGACTTGGTCAATAAAACAGACCAGATGCCGGAGGTGCCAGATGTTCTTGCAGACGAGGCAAGCCTGCTATCCGAAGTTCGACGATGTGTTGTTGCGTGTAGAGCTGATATTCAAAGAGTAAGACAGCGATACGAACAACAAGGCAGCTCAGATGATCGACGGGCCTCTCCTGCTGACAGAGCGATTACAGGCGATCGATCACAGATCGTGAATTCCGGGAGTGTCCTTGCAACGATTCAAAAAATTAAGCAGATAATTCGCCTACACGAGGTTGGCCTGCTCGAGATAAGACGACGAGAACAACGCGAAGCGAACTCGACTGAGAAGTACACGTTTGCAGTACCTGTTGGCCAGCTCATTGCAAAGTGTGAGCAAAATAAAGCCACTGATGATCGATGTCCGGACAATGTGTCTAGAGAAGTGTACCGATGGTCCGGTGAAAATATATGGCTTCAAACAGAGATTCAGGTGAGAAATATCAGTGGCCTCCTGTGGCTAACGATACAGCATAGCTCGGGATGGCCGAGCACACGCAACGATCCAGAGAATACATCGAATGGCTGTGAGGCGCCCAGCCGGAGTCTTGGCCAATCGGCAACGGATTTAAAGCTCGCACACCGTTGGATCACAACGGTAGCGTCCCGCCACGTGTTGGTAAGGCCCACTAGATGTCGTGTATTCCTAGAGCTACTGGACCCCCTGGGATGCGTTCGAGAGAAGTTTGTGATTCCACTGATCTGCTGCCGTCCGAAATATGGTTCAATCATCTCGAAGGGTCAACCACTGAATACATCCGGTCCTTCGCGTATCCGTGTTAGTGAACTGCAAAAAGGACTCATTACCAATGATGGTTATCTATTCATCTCTGTACAAGCGCTGCCATTATGAGTGTCTGATGGACATTAGTGAGAAATCCACGAGCCACTTTTTCTTTTTTTTAAATTTATTTTTACATTAAATTGATATCGTAATAATCTGCCTGGTTAAATCGTGGATATTCCCTCAGCCACAGAAAACGCATGTGCCAAAGTAATTATGATATACATTGTGCATTACTATTTTGACAGGCAATGCATTCTTTATTGTGTGATCAATGTGTTGCTGACGCCATAAACTGACTGAAAATGTCTACACTAAATAAATACTGATATCAAGCTCTTGTGTGATTGGAGAATTAGTCGAGATATATAGATGTTTTAACCACATACATTGTATGTTTTTCAGCCTGACAATGATCCGTTGACTATCATTCGTTGGCATCAGTTATTCGCAGGCTGAGTGAATGTTAAAAAAGTAATCCATCTTATATATATAATATATATATATATATAGATATATATGTGGGAAATTTATATAAGATACATTTAGACAATTTTTGTGGGTATGTTTGTTTCAGCGAGAAAGCTATACTCTTTTTTTCTTTCTTTCTAGAGGTTAAAGGTAAATCCTGCATGGACACCAGGCCTCACACGAAGGTATTTGGCTGGTAGTGTCAGACTCTTACTGACTAAACCCAGAACCGATTTCCACTTGGGGCACTGACCGGGACTGTCAGAGTATTACTTCAGTCAATGCCTTGCAGGGACCGGCAGTTGATTCCAACCATGTCCTATCCCTCAGTTCCTACTCTCTCTCGTCCTCTCCGCGCCTCTCCGCGCCCGTTCTGCCCTATCCTTTTCCCGAAGGGTCCTTTCGGCTAGTGTGTTAGAAAGCTATACTCTGAAAACAGTGTGCTGTACGACGCTGATCAATGGAACCTAGCAATCTCGGTTACTAGCGCTCGCAGATGCCAGCAATCCGTTCTTGCTAATACTTGAAAAAAAGATGCTCCATACACGGGCACTCTCAAAATCCAGGATGTGAACACTTTCTAAAACGACCTTCTGGGAAGGGATTTGTTGAAAAGCAGACGAACTGATAGCGAGTACCGCCAGGAAAAGCAGTACTAGTATGCAAGTCTCGATTGCTGTTGAAATCAACTGGATGATAGGCGTGGAGAGGGCGACAACGACGCGGATCCAGTACTATCTACCTGACATCGTACATGACACGCTTTCGTGCTTATCGACGTGATATGTCAATCACATTAGCATCAAACGGATTCTCATATTAGATATCGTTATCGTGACTTAACCATTGACAGAATCTCATCGGGAAATTAGCACCTAGCACCAATGAAACAGATCGAGATAGCTGGATTATTCAAACATACAATAATTAGGAATTATTTGGGGGGGAATTGGTTGGGGGCCGGGGCCGAGGCAGACATTAGGCCGAGGCAGGAAGGTGATGGCATTGCCTCTCTGTAAATCAGCCTGTGGAAAACCCCTTCGAAGAAGTTCGCAGTGAAGGGGCCGTGCCCGCCTGAGGTTTCAAAACCAAGGGGGGAAAGAGGCGGGTTTCCTGGGGTGCGGCGTACTTCCGTAGCTTGGCCCGTTCCGCACGCGCTACCTGGTAATCGGGGGTGGTTGCACAGTGGTTGACATAAGAAGGTGCTAGAGTGTCAACCACCGTGCCGTCCCAAACAAGGTGCAGCAGCTCCTTGTGGAGAACTTAAGACCATACCCGCTGCTTGCACTGCTTGTCCTGAGGGGCCCGGGCGCGGACGCCCGTCTGGTCAAGGGCAGCCTCACGGGAAGCGGAAAAGTAGGCGAGAGCCTCAGGGGAGGACTGTAACCATGTCGGCGACCGCCGTGAGCGAGGCTGCGTAGCAAACGTCAGCCAAGCGGTAGTACATTGAGGATGCCGAAGCCACTGAGGCGGGGCGGAAAGTAAGCCTGCCGCTGTCGGAGGAAGCTGGAGGTTCAGGATCGTCGTCAGGGCGTTCAGCACCATGTCGTCATAGTAAAACGCTTCTTAAATCGGTGACAATAGCTGTAGATGTCGTTACTTCATTGATCTTGTCTTCCAATTGATTGTTGACTTCGTTCGCCAACTTCTACCAACTTTGGGAACGTCTTGGCGTTACGTACGCGTTATGCCTACATTTTTCGTATTCTTATTCAAGGTCTACATTCGTTTTTTACTTCGCAGTTCACTCGTGGCGGTTGTCAATCTCTAGCAAAATATCTACGGGTTCCGAACTGACTACACATAACGAACATGATGTTGATGTGTTATCTGGCTCTTCTAACAGAACTCTACCCCAAAAAACAACCCAGGGGCTCAATCGATGTGATATTAGATATTGTACTTTAAAGAGCACCAGCTTATCGAATTACCATTCATTAGCCGAACTGTGGTGGAAACTCGTGCCAGAAACGAAAATTGATAGTGAGCCGAAAAATAAAGTACCTCGAATTTATTAACTCGTACAGCTGGAACAGCAAGGAAATGTGATTTCATAACAATACAGAAATAATGACGTTCCGCCACCCTCTGTATTCTTTATGCTTTATCTCAAGATGCAGTAGATTTTTCCTCGAGACACTAACAACTGTTCATTTCGCAGCCGAGTTGCATGTTTAATTACGATGGAGAAACGCACGTCTAAGTGGTCTAAGTTATCGCACTACCGAACCCACTTAAAGATAAGAGTCTGGCCGCATTCGACGAAAACAAGTAACGCAACATGTTGCTGTCTGTCTCAAATTCCTGGCCCGAGTATTCGCTTTTCACCAGTTTGAGATGATGATGCCAACAGTTGTTATGGAACTCGCGAGAACTAAAAAGATAACTGTCTATGATATATGTCAAATTCATATGTGCCACCTATTTCGCTTGCCTCCACAGCAGACGCAGTGTGGCGTGGCCTAATAGAGTCTGCGCACATATACGTGGAACTAGAGGCTTATTATTCTGTGACGACGCCCAGCTGGGATTTCCCTCCAGCTGTGCGCAGTGCAGGCGCGCCCACTTGTCGAAAATAGCAGCTCCGAGACGAGCTGTTAAGTCGTCCACAAGAGTCCCCATTATCCCTGATATAAGCAATCATCTGGCGGTCCCTTCAGCTGTTTGTCGACGTCAATCATCCTAACCAATGAGAAAAATAGGCCGACCCGCCTCGCGGCATAAATTCGAAAACGCACTACGGAATCTCCCCGTCTAACGCGAAACCGATTTAGCTGTATAAGCATTTCTCGTAATGAATACGAACAGTGACTCGCCACATGCAAACTTGCGGAACTATTTCAACTGAAATATCAGGCTGATGATGAAGTTTCGCTCGAATTCTAATCAAGCATAGCTGTTTTTATGGTCCACTGGAATCGATATCCTCATAGAGAGGCAAAAATTAGCCACCATATGTTGCTTCGATCAGGCAAGCTATTTGAAATGGTTCCTGGTGATATTACCGTCAACATTTTGATAACTATATCCTGAATCTTAGTCATTCCACTTGATCCTTAGCTGAACTGAAACTCTCACATCTAGTGGCGAGTAGAGCATCAAACACAGTGGGTTAAATGTATGATAAAAAATGCGTTACATATTCACAAGGCCTATTGAGTTAATGATTAAGAAACATCTAATAAAATGAACTATATTAGAGTTGGCCTTGCCCTACGGGCGCGGTCAACTCTAGTCCCGCTTGCGATATATGTGTCGTTACATGTTGGAGAAATTCAAAAGTTGAGATTCGGGAGTTTCTGAGACGTCAGTTGTAGTGGCGACTCCTGGCCGACACCGTGACTCTCTTCTGGTAAAATGAGCTATATAATATTGCGGAAAGAGCAGAACAATACTTCCACAGTCCAAACTCACAGTCAGAAATAAAAACACGATATATATGTATATATATATATATAATATCATATTCAAACAATATACTTATTTACTTCATCCGGAAGCTTTATACAAAGAGCAAACCACTTCTCACGAACTTTCACTCCTTGGCGCCATATGTTCTTAGTGGAGGTATACAATACTCGCGTTCAATTACTTCATGCTATTTAAAACATCTTCCTGATATTTAATAGACGTAATGAGCTTTAATAAGTACTGTGATCATTTTCCGCTCATCGATATCCCAATGAAAATCGTAAACTGGGCCCAGATCATCATGATTCGTATATAAGTTGCGCCCAACATCAGAATACATAGAGTGAGCCAGTGTCACAGGGTCTCTCCATCTTCGTCCCAGGCGAGCGGTAGTTTTCAACTTGCGACAATTCTTTTAAGCACATTTCTGAGTGTGCTACTTTGGTCGTTGTTGGACCCTCACGTTTTTGACTTTTCCCCATTAGGCTAATAGACCACCTCCAACTCGGAGTGTCGTTCATAGAGCGATCTGAGTCGCCCACCTGTACCACTGTGGCATTCTCTCAGAAGTGTACACTAGTTCTACGCTATATCTAGGCGATTCCAATTCGACGTTCTGAAACAGAATTCGTCTGTCTAGCGATCACTTGTCTTAAGGTTAATTTGCAAAAGAGACATCTAGAACTGGCCACCCCAAAGGAACAAAATCGTCCGGTCACTTCATCGTGCGTGCTGGTGGCAAAGTACAACCAACAGTGCAGCTTCGCTAGCTCCAGCTATTCAGGGGACCGATTCATGCTAGCAGTGAACTTGAGGTTTATCTCTTGCCTTGCACCTCGGGGCTCATTCTGTCCTGTTGGCTCAATCGGATGGCATCGGCGCGATCTTCCATGGCGACCTTACGCTGCCGATGGCGTTGACATGCGCCGTCAGCACGTTCAGCCGCCCTCTCCGCGGCGCCGAGCCCAGCCTCACATGCTGAACACCAGTCTGCCAGGAGCCGGCTCACGGTTGAGAGATCACCTATAATGCGAATGGATAAAAATCGTTTATATTAAATACAATGCGGTGAAGGATACGTCTTAAGCAAATAGTGTCCCAGTTAATGAAAGTTATATATATATATATATAACTTAGGTACTGAAAAAATTCAGAAGAGTAGGTTGAGTGCTTATGGCAGCAGGGCAACGTACAGGGGACATCTCGGGCGAGTGCCTGATCAACTTGGAAGCAGGCGTTCCTTTGATCAAGCTTGCCCTTGACGACCTCTGCATAGATTGCCTCTATGACGAGATCTTCGAGTTCCCTTCGAGACGACAGGCCAAGTTCGTCCATCAGTTCAGCATAGGGCAACGAACGCGAGTGGGCGGCCAACGAGGCGACACTTAACTGCCGAAGCTTCCTCAGCTGTGCTTCTGTTAAAGGTGGATATGCCGACTCATTGCCTGCCAATAAATATAAAAAAAAGCAAACGCCGAATTAGGTTACGATTAGGTTAAGCAAATTAGGTTATGATTCGTTTAAACCTAAAAAATATGTTAACCGATAAACAACAAAAGACAACAGTCAATAAGCCACACATTCCTATATCGACGTACCTTTATAATCTCTCAGGGTTCCATAAGCGAAGAGTTTGAGCAACTCGAGATCCTTTGCATATTCAGTGCTGGCCAACTGAAAGCAAAGTGTTGCGTCAATTTCCGAGTGTACAGACAATTATGCCAATCTGGCGATTCCACCCATTCATAGCTATAACATAGGAAGTCATCGAAGCGACACAGCGGAAGGCTGTCCCGATTTTTCACATGTGTCACCTAAAAATGGTCCTGTATGAATGCGGCTGTATGTTAGAGGATGTCTGATGCCAGAGAGCTAAATCGGGCGGTACACGCCGGCGCGGGTAGTTGAATAGCCGCTAGGGCCTGTCATCGAGATGATTCAAATACCTGTTGCACTGCAGGCAAATCAAGAAGTTCGCCAAACACGAGAACGCCGGGTGCTTCTAAGGCCGCCTGAACCGCGCGAGTCACATCTGCGGCGTTCGTGGCAGCCCGAATTTGTGCTAGTACCGCTTCCTGTCGGCAGGTTCCTGTCGATGCTCCTGTTGTTCCCATCGAACGTTGACAGTTAGCTGGAGGCGCTGCGCTCATTGGCACGTCCATTTCACCAGTTGTTTAATCTTACATGAAATGGTCATGCACATACTCTGTTAGTCGATCAAATTAGTTAAGAAAACATCACACCCTATGTAGGGTAGTACTTAGCGCTGAGATAATTATTCTAGTTGCATAAATAACGAATTTCTGATTACCTTCCCCCTAGTTCTATCGTTTTAATGTGGGATGCAACGACAATTATGAGCAGTGACCGAGATAGAAGCTAATTGAATTCTACGAATTCGCCTCACACTGACTTGTATGTAAAACATTAAATAATTGATTACTACATAAGCACGATAGATTAAGAATAGCCCCTTTGTTTCAGTTATTTTGATGTATTGATTTGGGAACAGAGTTCTTGTGACTCATGAACGCTACCTCCGGTAGGTGGAGTTCATAACAATATCTGCTGAGCCCCTACGGTCTTTTCTACACGCTTCAATCTCAACGAAGCAATGGGTATTTTAGTACTTTGGCTTTTAGCACTTGAGCTATAATCAGATAGTTATATTATTATTATTAGTACTACTATGACGAAAAGCATCTACAAACATGGATCAAAAGCGCCTATTTGTGTAGGCTCACGTTAACACGAGTAATTTTGTCTGCCATAGTTCTAGGGATATCGCTAAATCGGCGAATGTCAAACAATCACACAATGCATGAGAGAGAAGTATAGGTTTGCACTTTTGCTTGAAAATGACATCCAGCATTCGTGTAGGATACATGGCTTATTCGCACCGAAAGTGAACAAACTAGACGTATTCACCAGCTTAGATGGCAACAGCACGAACTACTGCTAATGACGTTACACGAGAATTACTGGATCGAAAAAACTTCCGTGGTGTTTCAGTTAGCGCACTATCGTATAGTGACACAGGAGATTCGGCACTTCCGTGGGGAGCCGACAATGGTGAGACACAAATAAACAAAGGATGTTTTCATAGTGGATGTGTCCAGTAAGGTCCAGGAGGCTGTGTGGGGTTTGTCTGCTTTGAATCACTGAGAGCGCGAAGAGGGAGAATCGTACATCGAATGGTGAAGACAGTACAGTGCTACATGTGAAATGTTGGCTGAGAATCTGCTCGGAGTGTTAACATTACTACGATGTCTTCATCGGGTGACGTCAAAACAAGTGTCAGTGATAAATCTGCTTGTCGTTCAAGAGTAAGAGTGTCGCCAGAAAACTTCTACCTAGGTATATTGTTCTAAGTGAATGCCATTAACGGGCTCTGCAATGTCTACGAAGGAACGAACGCTGCTTAAAGCACGCTACAACCTACAAATAGCTAAATAAGGACGAAAACAATTAATGCAGTTCAGACTCGCAGCTAATATGAAAGCCACTCTTGCACCGTCTTATGAAGCAATGCCGAGAGCAGTCGTACCGTGGACATTGTTAAATGTTAAAGGATGTGAGTCCACCCGCAAGATTTACCCGGTAATACTAAAGCGTTGCGTCACATCCAGTGTGTGCATATGCGTGTCCTTCGCAATAACTAGCTGAGCTCCTGTGAAGTCCACTCATAGATTTGTAAGTTTAGACGTCGCTGATTGAATTGATTGCACATGTCATACAACTGGGCTAGAGCCGTCGAGACTCAGCCGTGCGAGAGCATCTAAGTGAAATACTCTCTTCTCGTGGACGAGATTAGTTGTTTGTTTTCAGCGAGGGTAAAGCTGAAACTACAGGGAAATGGTCAGCAAACAAATACATTGAACAAAACACTCATTGTAACTTGAATTCGACGCAACGATCACTATCTTAGTGTTACCTGAAACTGCATACAAACGGAGTATTGATTTGACACAAATCAAATATATGCGCCCAAATAATAACAAAAAATAACAATACATATAATTCTTATATATATCTCTTTTTATTCACACGAGTTGTGTAATATTATAATATACCTATTTTACAAACAGTGTGGTGGTTTATAAATATGTTACAACGTGCTTTCGCCAGTGGCTGTGGCGAGAGTTCGGTCGTTGTTGTAGTTATTATCTACACTCAATTTCATCAAATGGTTCAGTGATCTTATTTGATTGCACTCGCCCGCATGATATTTACAACATTTAGATCCGCAGAATTTACATTTACAGCGATCATTTGCGTCGTGGTATCCCTCGGATTGACATACAAGGTGGTGGAAGCCGTGTACGGCGAACCTAGTGATGTGGTGTCTGTTTACTCTGCCGCTAAGTTTCCAAGTGTCATCTGTCATGGCCGGCGTCATAGAAAATAAAGGGTCCACCTCACTCTTCTTCCTATTTTGGCTGTCAATGAACGTACGATAACTTTCTGTTTCTGGGAGATTGAAAGTTTCGCGGACTTCTTCTACGAATGATGGTGTGTCGGTCAGCAGATAGACAATTCGATTTCGGGCCGTCGCCTGCAATCCAAGTACCGCTTTCAGGAACGCCGGTTTAACTCTGTCTAAGGTGGTCAGATCCCGGCAAGTGAGTTTGTCCCAGACAACCTGGATTCCATATGTAGCTATAGGCGAGATCTTCAGGTTAAATAATTGGGGTGGAACAAGGGTGGAACAGACGACGGGGTTCGCCCAAGGGGATAACCTAAGTCCGTTGCTTTTTTCTCTCCTCATCAGCGACCTTCCATCATGTGTTAAACAGCGCCACCCATCAGTGAGCCTCATTTTATACGCAGACGACCTCGTTATGTACTGCAGGAGCAGATTTCATCTCCAGCAAGCGTTGACAACCCTAAATAACTATGTAACCGATATCGGGCTTCAGATCAATAAAGCCAAGACTGTGGCAATGAAGTTTCGAAAAGGGGGAAGGCTTTGCGAGACGGACGCGTTCCGATTAGACAGAGAGCGACTGCAAATAGTTAATTCGTTTACATACCTCGGACTAACTATAACAACAACAGGCAAGTCATTCGCCCCGCATGTTGAAGAGCGAGCCAGGAAAGCGTTGATCGCAGTACACACAATCGAGCGACCTCAACGGTTATCGGTGGACATAGCCCTCAAATTATTTAACATATAATTCTTATTCTACTCTATAATCTGACGTGGGGCATTTCTTAATGTATAATTTGCTTGCGGGACATACTACTCAGATACAGATTTGTTGAAATGCGCTCAACGTGGTGAAAGCAGTTATTTGAGCTTATTATTGTCATAGATTTGACTGACATTTGCGTTTTGGCTGAGTCAATTTTGCCTTAGACGTGGTAGTTATCTAAGCGTCGCCAAGATTAGTGACTTCAAGTCTTGCATGACCCCGTTATTATTATTATCGTTATTGTTCCATGGTGCCCACAACTCTGTGGCTCAATAAACGCCAATTTGAACTTCCAACACCATAGGTCTATCGCATAAGCAAAACTCAGCGTAAAGCTGATCAATTTGTGCTTCGAAGACCCACATGACTGGCCATACAGTTTTTGATCTAAGTACACAGAGACACACCTGGAAACAATACATTCAATATCCCGATACAGCTATATATCACATTTAGGACACGTGCGTTCACAAATCTCGCTTCGACTTTATTTATCTATCACATTTGTGTTAGCCGGACCAAGGGACGCCAGAGGCTACAGCTTTGTCCTTTAGATATCCTCGCTGTCATCTTCATCTTCGTCTTCGTCGTCTCCATCATCTACGGCGTTCTTCGGCACGTTGTCACGTCCAAAAACTCTACGTAAGTTGTCATCTCGACCAAGCCCGACAGCCCTCTCTTTAGTTTCCTTGTAGTGAGAGGTCGCACGGACCGATCTCTCGTACATTAGATCGCGAAGCTAATGGGTCAAAGAGCAAAAAAGGAATGGTTATCGTTGGTGTCATCTCTAGTACCACATTGAACAAATCACACTGTTCTATGAGACAACTAAAAAGAGAAGCAAGCTTATTTACTCGAAATAGTTCCTAATGGCTTTTTCACTTGATCCTCAAGGCACGATGCGTTTGCTAGTTAAGACCAAATCTATGACGTCGTGTAGGAGGACATATCAACTATTTTGAAAAATCTGAAGTCTGATTTCGAGGCAGAGGCCGGTACGATCTAGCAAAATTAACACGGTAGCTATTATAGAGAGCGCAGATAGGTCCAACCGAAGGTGCCGAAACCTATTATATAATGACATGAGAGGATATATGAAGTATATAAAATGAAATACTCATATCAGGGAGTCCTTCCTCTAGAGGCAAAAGACAAGGCTTTGCTCGAAGTAAGACAATGTATATACAACGAAGTTAGGTCTGTGCAATCGACAAAATTGCTACAAATAACGGAGATATGCCCACCAGCCGCTAATACAGAGACATAGAAAATACCCTGTAGCTTGGCGGTCCTTTAAAACAGACTCTCTTTTAGAAGTTACGATCGTGACGTTTTCTTATCAGTATATTTGCAAAGTGAACATCGTTTCTTGTATCCCGATTGTCGCATAACCCTAAATGCGTAAATTGCATAAAGAATTTTGCACACAGCGCATTTACGTACGTCCTATCAAGCCTAGCACGGACGGGTTTATGGTTAGCAGTAGCATAAGCTTACCTTCTGTGAGTGGGTCCTTATGGCGAGGTAGTGCATAAAGGTTCCTATCGCGCAGATTCCCATGCAAAAAATCGCAACAACTACATGAGGTTGACGACGGATGCCTTTAATACCTGCAATTTTAAATATAGTAGATTTGTGAAGTATTATCGATTTTCGATCGCTATCGTCTGCGTCAAATGTCGTCCCTATTGTCCATCGAAATGCTGCATAAACTGCTAGGTCAATTTCTCCAATCCAAACAGGTCGGATCGCATAGGTCCTCCTTACCATAAAAAGACTCGTCCAAGTTCCATCTGGGATCCTTATAAAATTGCTCATGTCGCGGACCATGTCTAGGGTCATCGTACGGACTTTCAAAGGTGAATTTCCCTCCTGGTCGATAATAAAACTGCGAGCTGTCTGTGTGGGAGGTCCGTGGTCCAGATCTTTCGTATGTCGAGTAGTTGCTCGCGTCGTAAGCGTATCTCGACGGTATTTTGGACAGCACCTAAAGGAGAAAAGAGACCAACGCAGACGCACTATATTTGGTATAGGCCCTCTCTCTCTCTCCTTAGGTAAACAGCGGATACAGTATCCTATCAGGCACGATGACTACATGGATTTGTTTTAAAAATCAATTACAACTTCCAATTAACAGGGTCCAACAGCTCAGTGATCGTTATAGTACACGTGTGAAGCATTCGTGCACGTTCATAAAACATTTGGACCAATATCGTTTTTTTTTGGTGAGTACTGTTTTTCTCGCCCTCTTTCTACTTCTCTATCCGTTCACGTGCTCGCCTGAAACCGTCGATACCTCGTACGCCTCTTGAAGTTGAGCAAACTTTTCCGCCCTCCCTCCTTTATCCGGATGGTGAATCTGAGATAGGCGCATATACGCAGCCCTGATGTCCGAAGTCGTGGACGTCGGATTCACCTCCAGCACCTAGACAGCATTTCAGTAAATACAGTTTGAAAGCAAATGTTGCGAAGCTTAAATAAGATGCTCCAGTGTGAAAACAACGTAGCTACTTGATTCCGTGATGGTAATTTGACAAGAGATCCTTGTTGTACCACAGAAGGTGACGAATTGAACCTTTCCTATCGGAGAACACTAACTCTTATTGTTAATTTTATATATAAATATATATATATATATATATATATATATATATATATATATATATATATTGTGTTACAAGTGACGATACGTATGTATGACTGCTGTGTGTTTGAATAAATCTTATATTTGAATATTATTGACGATATTATTTTACGTTGAACCAATAATTACCTTGTAATAATCCGTCTTTCTGCCTATGCTTGCATAACACCGACGACATTGTGTGCGTAGAATTGCCTTAAGCGGTAGCTGAAGGCCAGCTCTCATCATCGATTTCTAAGAATCACATCCTGCAAACATGACTAATACACATCATACCGTGATATAGAGTTTTTATTAAGGGGTTTATCATATGACGCCTATGAAACCATCTAGAGCGATTCGAGTGTCTATGCGGAACTGCGGCTGAGACTGGTTGAATTATAAACTTTGCCACAATTCCTATAAGGTATGGTATGGACATAGTAGGCAGCGATTCTGTCTGATTTTCACAGGCTTTAACAGTGATCGTGGAACCTAGGCGTCGCTGGTAGAATCTGGCAGAAACATAACCGTTTTTTCGGCGGAGAAAACTTTAACGGTGAACATTTGCCGAAACCATGGTACACCATTTCACAAATCCTGGCATTGGGCGATTGTTTCATTGCTATAAACGTTTCGATCGGGAAAACCTCTCTCATAACCTTACACCGCGAACTGATATAAAGCTGAGAGGTAGAGCCTGTTCTCAGCCGCGGCGAGAGAGAGAGCTATTCTAACGCTACTATTTTGAATTGATACTTTTTTCTCACGAGTATGCAAACTACAACACACTGTAACGGAAATACACTTTAATCATATTTGACTGGAATCACATTCGTGATTTTTGTTATTTGTTGCAGGGTAGGCAACTCTATAATAATAATAATAACGACAATAAGGGACGCTGTTCTACAGCACAGCAACGGCGCTCTAAAACTATATTCCCGATCGGTGTAAATTTATCTAGATTAGAGTTAGCCGGCGGATAAATGTATGCACGCACATCGTCTGCATGTTAACATGCATGCGAAGGTGACACACCTCTTTCGAATCTGGTGCTAAAAATAGTTGTATTCGCTGTATTGGACATATGACTTCTTGAGAAAGTTTCGAAGGTGTCACAGCTGATCGAGAACAATAGTCTGCTCTGACTATCGTCTCAAATATTATGAACGTCTGCATCAACAACAATTCATTCATCCATTCCACTGGCGGGACAGCGTACCAGCGCCCGGTGCACACACTACTAGACCGGAGGGACGATGGGTTCAAATCCTGTCAAAGGCGTAGAATCTTTGGAGTTCTTTATCATCTTTCTTTATCTGAAGATTCTTGCCAGGTACGAGGAAGTAAGAGAATAAGCAAAGGTGGCCCCGATTGGTCCTCATAGTAATACCTAAAGGTTAAGAGCTGAGGCCTGTCAGATAGGGGAACAGCGGAGGATCAGCTCGAAAAACAATTATTAGATAACAATGTGAACTCTATAGTCCATATTTAAGTTGTATCCAAATTAGATTTAATTATTAGATACATTCATATCATACGGGCAGTACGGGCAGTTTGAATAAACCGGGTTTTACGGGCAGTTGTCTGATGGAAGACGGCTACCCGCCGTCTAAATGCAAAAAAGACATTAGATAACGGGAGACTGACCACGCGTGCTTTAGATATCGAAAATACATGTGTAGTACTTATGTATGTACATTATTAGAACTTGACAGGATAATAAATTAATTTATGGGGACAGGCCGAAGTGGAGGCGATGGTATTGCCTCTCTGCACAGATCGGGAATGAAAACAAGGGGCCCGGTGGCGCGGATCAGTCTGACGGAGACCCCATTCGAGAAGGTCATATGCTATTGATAATCGTATGTTTGAGATTCTACCCGAGAGATCGACCGTTTGTCTTACGACGGGGATGTCGTTTCGTTGGGGAGTCGAATTTCGGACCGGATAGAAGGTGGATCGCATAGATCGACAGCGGAGCGGCGAGACCACGCTACGGTTGTGCTGCGGAGTGAGCCAGTAGACAATTGAAGAGACAGATGTGTACGGTTCGCTTGCCACTGACAGACTGACTTTTCATCGTCGTCAGGGCGCGTCTGCTTATTTATTTTGAGTAACCACGTCGTCGAATGTGTGACGTGGTGATGTATGTATGTTATCGTGAATTCTGCCCATGGCGGGCGTATGCGACACACGTCGCAGTATCACATCATATCTTAACACAATTATTGAAGTGCAATATATTTGACAGTCCACCCATGAGTGGAACGGAGCGACACTCATGTCATTATTTCATTTTATTGCATGTCTATTCACAACATTATTTATTCACAAAAATATTGAATTAAAATTTTAATATATTTTACTATGTGCGCGGGCCGCACACTTCTAAAGGGCATAATAATTGAGCCGCGCGACGAGATTGATGTCCGTTGGCGGTTCGGAGCAGCAGTATGTATTCGTGATACCAGCGGACTGAGAGGGACTTGAAATAGTTAGGCCGCTCCAATATAGCTTGCCGCAACTGTTCGGGCTGCGCATGAGGTACCAGCACACCAGAGCCGTTCGGACCGAGGCGATCCAGTGGCTCTAATGAGCAGAGCGGCGGCCGAGTAGGCCCGATCGATAATCGCGATGGTGTCACCGGAGTCAGCCTCGACATGGGTGAGCGGACGGTCGTTGATCACGGCGGCGAGCTCACGGACAATAGTACGCAGTTCCTCGAAACTAATGAAACTACGACCTAGTGTCTTGACCAGAGCTCGCCTGCCAGTGCCGACAATACGCTCGAAAACTCCCCCATGCCAAGGTGCAAGCGGGCAGTTGAACACCCACTCTACTCGCCGTTGCGCAAGCAGTTCTCGCGCTAGTCGTTCGCGCATGGAGTTGAACAGTCGTCTTATATCAGTGGCGGTCTTAACAATGGAGCGGCCATTGTCCGAGATGATTTGTGCGCAGACGGAGTAAGTAGCGAAGAAGCGGCGTAATGCGAGGTGCGTCTGCGGGGTTGTCATGGCCGGAACTAGCTCCCATGTACTAAGGCGGGCGAGATTGAGGAGAGGGTCCACCGTCAAGGCTGGGGCGACTACTGCTCGAAGTTCCGCCGTTATCTCGGCCGATTCGTGGTGCTCCGCGCGTCGCAGCCTCTGAGCTGGCCTCTGTTCCTCCGGAAGCGCCAGGCAGGCTGGCCCAGTCCACCATTCCGGGTTGCTGATGAGCGCCCGACGCTTTGACGCCAGGCGGCGAAGGGCGGTATCGTGGTTGTTGACCAAGGATACTATCGAAGAACGTTTAGGTAGTGTTACCGTATATGCCTTCCCATTGTGGGCTAGCCCTTCGGTGAATTGACGCAAGGCCTCCGCCTCATCGGCAGATGCCGTAGGCTCAGCCGCGTCCTTGATCCCGATTGCCTCTAGTGTCCAGAGCCGATCGACGTCCCGTGCGGGCTTAGTGGCGGATGCAGCACAGCACGCAGCGTGCACTCGAAGCCGGTCGACGCGAGCGCCCGGTTCATTTACCTGACCGCCAACTGCCCAGCCAAATCTCGCCTCAAGTGCCACCAGGGATCCGGTGATCGGCTTAGGAGCCCGTGCGTATACGATTTTGTAATACTGGTCCATACCCACCAGCATGGCTGGTGCTTCGGGGTTGACGTCGTCGATGAACGCACGGTCGGCGAGGGGGTGCGTGAGGCCGAAACGTTTGATTGCCTGGGTCACTTCGGGCGGGCACCGGTTCACTGGGTTAACGCTGAACTCGTAGGCGTACGCAGCGATGTCAACCTCGCCGCCGTTGTCATAACACCCAGTGAGCCGAAGCCGGTATTTCTCCGTGTCGATCCGGTGCTGGCTTGCGAAGCCTTGCAGTTGCAGGTCGGCATGGCACGTCGGCCGGATGCCCGCGAGTAGGCTGACAGCAGCTGGTGTGATGAAGGTTAACATGCTACCGGTGTCCAGGAACAGCCGAATGGGAAATCGCTTCCCGCCGTACACGATGTTTGCCGATGCCATCATAACCAATGACGGCGATATTGCCGCGGGGGCTACCGTCAGTGACACCGCTGTTGACGTCGCTCGGTTTTCTCGTTGAACTGTTGTCGGATGCATCACGGTGTAGTGGTCTCGGCTCTTGCATACCTGACAGGCGGCCCTTGGGCCTTCGCATTTCTCCCGGCCAGCGTGTTTCTTTCGGAAGCAGACCGCGCACTTGCCTTTGTTGTTTATTACGTCTTGTCGTTGCTGCAGGGTCATCACACCGTCGCACCGCGAAGGCCGATGTGTCTTGTTGCCACAGAAGAAGCACGGGTTGTCCTGCCGCCCAGCGGCCACTGGAACTGTCGTTCCGCGCAGGGAGTTGCGCGGCGGGCGCCAATCGTCTCTGCGTCCTCGGCTGCCACCCGGTCTGTCGTTGGACGAGTACTGCTGTGCTGTCGGAAATCCGTTACGCTGTTGCCTGCTCGGCTCCCTGTCCCCCGAGGGGGGGTGCGTGATCGCCATCTGTTCTTGGTGAACAGTGAACCGACGCAGGTATTCGATCATTTCGCGGATTCGTGTGGTTGCTTGCTCTGCCGACAACACCTGACGGTCAGCCCCGTACGTTGTATTGGCAACACTGTCGGGTCGGGTTAGCTGATCTCGTCGGCGACTATCCTCAAATTCGAACAGCAGTTGTTTGGGTAGGGCAGCGCGGAAGATGGGTTCGTACATTAGTGCGACCTGAATCAGCTCGACTCCCTGGCCTTCGAGTTGAAGCACCGAACCCTGCACGTGGTTTAACAGCGTTCGCAACCCTTTGATGTCATGCACAGAACGCACCGCAGCCATGTTAGTTAGCCGAGCCATCACTCTCTCTTGTTCCAACCCAACTTGACCATAGTTGTCTTCCAACAGTCGCAACGCCACATCGAAGTTAGCATCGTTGATCTCCAAATTACTGATCAGTTCACGGGGTGCACCACGTAACAGCTTCGTAAGAGCAACCAACTTTTCGGCCCTGGTGGCCATGGTCTTCCTCTTGAGCCAGGTGGTCAGCTGTTGTTTGAACAACTTGAAGTTTTCACCGCCGGTAAACACATCGGGACTGCTATCCACAAACAGGTGCGCGGATGGTGCAACTGACTCGAGCGTCTGCTGTTGTTGTTGTTGTTGTTGTGGGATGCACGTATCTGTGGACGTCGGCGCCACTGCGGGCGGCTGCTGGGTTGTCAAGATGGCTGGCGTGGCGTCCCCCTCGTGACATGCAGGAATCTGACACGTGGGAGTGTTAGGCCTTGAGTCGCTGTTAACGACCACTGCCAACGGGCTGCTGAGTGGGCGCCCGACGCCTTGCGTTTCAGTGAGTCGGCGTGCGTACGCGATGCAGCGGGTGACTTGGTCGGCGAATTCAGCGGCCTCCTCGACTTCGGGTAGAAGATCATCTTCCTTGAGTTGGGGATGTTCGCTTATCTGGACGTCGAGCTGTTGAATCGCGGCTCGTTGAGACTGTACTACTGCCAGTAGTTCGACGATTTGTTCGTGGTTGACGGGTGCCTCTGCGCCGATGCTGTGGATTGTTTCGTCGTTCGCGATGAACCGTTTTCGGAGTATGGTGCGCCGGGTTTTTAGCACTCTGAGCAATGGTGCTGCAGTTGCGCTGTGGTTGTTTCCTGTCGGTTGTGCGGAAGAGGGCTGGTCCACCCGTTGGGATGCGTTGGCCTCCATGCTGGTACTGCGGTCGGGCGTACGGTCGAGGCCCATGTAGCTAGTAGACGCTGCACAACACTAGGGATCGCTGGGCACCAGGCGTGGTGCGACGAGCACAATTTAGTTCGAGCACAGAGTTCACACACGAGTTCACACAAGGGTTCGAGAGATTGTCAGTTCACGACACACACGATTTCACCGAGACACTAGGTCGAAGCACTCACGTAGGTTGACTGTGTACGAGCATGAGACGCTGTCCGAGGTGTTAGAGCTACCTTGCCGAGGCTTGCCCACCGAGGTATGGCCTGATAGCCTCCTTGGAGCCGGCTGCCCCTGTGGGGAGAAGGGTGCCTCCAGGAACAGGGAGAGCCGCGAGACGCTTCTGGCTCTGAAATCCCCGTCGTGGGCGGGGGTTTGGCTTCGAGTCGATTCTTGCGCCCCGCACCCACAGGCGTGCCGATACCTCGCCCGATCTTGTGGCTCTCGGGTCGCCGTTGTTGTAGCACAACGCGCAACGTGGTCCGCAGCGCGATTCCGCTATCGATCGAGTAATCCTGGTCACGGCACCAATTTGAGATTCTACCCGAGAGATCGACCGTTTGTCTTACGACGGGGATGTCGTTTCGTTGGGGAGTCGAATTTCGGACCGGATAGAAGGTGGATCGCATAGATCGACAGCGGAGCGGCGAGACCACGCTACGGTTGTGCTGCGGAGTGAGCCAGTAGACAATTGAAGAGACAGATGTGTACGGTTCGCTTGCCACTGACAGACTGACTTTTCATCGTCGTCAGGGCGCGTCTGCTTATTTATTTTGAGTAACCACGTCGTCGAATGTGTGACGTGGTGATGTATGTATGTTATCGTGAATTCTGCCCATGGCGGGCGTATGCGACACACGTCGCAGTATCACATCATATCTTAACACAATTATTGAAGTGCAATATATTTGACAGTATGTGTTCATTCTTGTGGGCCCAGAGGTTCATATCACATAGCCGCCGTCACTAAATTGTATAGGACATTGATCGGCTTGACTGGATGATTTCGTTTTTGATTTTCTACGTAGATGTCGAAAAACCTTCTCAAGATTCAACTGGCGATGACCGATAATAAATGAGTGCTAATTTCGAAAGCATGCCAAGGCTCAAGGACCATTTACGAAGGTGAACAGCGCGTTTACATAGTCGAGTTGTGGTTGTGTGTTCAAATCTCAACTGTCAAGAACCTCGTCAGCTGTTTTTCGCTAATTATTTCAATAGAATGTTTGTCTGCCTAAGAAAATTAATTAATCAAAGGTAGCAAGTCGTTAACTTTCATCTCTGGGCATCTGCCTTAAAAGCTATAGGGAATTGCGTTACTTTTGAGGTCAGTAATTTTGCGATAAGCAAAATTATTGGAGAGACCCGTGGTTCCTTGGAACTGCTTACGTGAGTTTATTGTCTGGAACGTTACAAGGTGGATCATGAATGGAACTCTGTATGCGCCCAACGACTCAGTGCTAACACAACACATCCAGGAAGAGATAATGATGGCCATGAATGATAGTCCCGCTGATCGTTTAGCGGAAGACAATGGACTTTTTTACGCAGGGCGTAAATTCGGTAATCCCCAAAGCATCCAGATCGATGGGATGTACTAGATTATCTGCACAGGGTTTCGAGATTAAATGAGCAGGCTCTGCCGGGCGAGGAAATTCGTTTGATGGCCAGGTCTTTCAACTGATGTATAAGTTCGTCCACATTCTTGCAAAGAGTGACGGAATCATCGTTCCTCTGATCCAACGGAGACTATCCGGTCTACTGTGGATGGAAAACTATTGCAGCAGACTTCAAGCGCGTAAAGCCAACACGTACGTAGTGGCTGCTGACTACGCTTCCAATCACTTTTTAGTGAAACCACAGGGTCTATATATGTGCCGTTCGTCAATCCCTGACATAGATTCGAACTATCTTGCGAATCTGCCTTACGAACGTACTTTAGGGCAGAATGGACGATTTGGATCTGAAGGAGGCGTTTGTAACAACGATTAAGATGCTAAAGAGCCCTACGGAGGAAATAGGTCGAATTACTGAGCCATCGTCGAACGCGCTCGGCGACCTAGTTATTGGTGAACAATCAGGACTTACGCAGGTGATTGCACAACCAGCAGCGTACTAGACAAGCACCGGCAAAGGTGAGCCCATCCTGCGTAACAGGATGTGCATTGTTGAGGCACACACACAACGAAAAACACGGTGAGCTCACCTACCGGCTGGCGCAGGTATTCACCAGACACGGCTGTTTCCAAGAGTAGCTGCGGAAAATCGGCAAGGCAAACTCACCAGAGTGCTTGCTGTGTGACATCGCTGAGAACTATAGGGCTGCACACACCGTGCTAAGGTGTAGACGGTTTGGAGACCTGAGAAACAGATTTTGGGAACGCCATCAGATAGCGTAGCTAACGGCAGACAACATGGCGCTAACAACAACCATTGATGCTAATGTGGAAAAAGGAATAGGATGTCGTCGCAAATTTCATCGAAGTTTTGATGAGACTCAAGAAAGAGGAGTAGCAGACGAGAGAGAGAGAGAGAGAGAGGGGGGGGGGGCAAGAAAGACAAGATTCAACAATGAGAATGTGAGGGCGGGACACCAGGACCGCGGAGTGGCCAGGGTGCAGCCTCAAGGGCATTTAGGCCTGCGAAGGCAGACTACTGTGACAGCCGCCGGGGAGGAAGAATGGATGCCTCTGAAGCAATGCGAAAGCATCCCGCGAACCTACGTTGTAGAGGTATACGTGATGTTTTGTCCACGGGACACTACCGCGGTTCTCGGATGCGAATTAGCATTTTACGCGGTAACTTCTATAAAAGATGAAAACATTGTGCTATTCGAACAAGCTAGGTAACTCTCTGATTGAGGTTTTCTGCCAAGAACATCCCTTGAGCTAACTCCCAGCTGTTCCCCTAGATCTCTGGTCTGAACCTTTAAGTATTAGTGCAAGGGCCTGTCGTGGACACCTTTGCTTTAAATGCCTACGAGAGATATCGTGACTTGCTCTGCCTGTTTTACCTGATATATCCATTGATTTTTTTAGTTGTTGCTTCGTCCAGAAACCTAGGACGTGTCTGTATGGCCTTCGTATCACGGTCGTATCAACGCCTTTCAGCTATGCTCATTGTTCTGTTCTAACAAAGGGTGCTCTTTCGACTTATTTTCATGCGACTACCTATAATATTAATTGGTACGTTTTGCTCAGGTGGCACGCGTTCACGCACACTCACAAACTTCTTGGACAAACTCGAACAACTAGATCATGTTGTTATCTGTTTTGCCTATTGTTGATCGAAGGCGAACCCCACTGGTGCACCCTAGTTGGTTAGCCGCTCTGAGCGACGTAATCGAGTTGCTTCGCCGTCAACTTTTCGACGGTGGTACCCGATGACGAGATGTGACTCTAATCCGGCCGACCCAGATGCTGTGTGACGGCTTCTGAGCGCTCGGTCTGGCAGAGCCCTGGTGGCCTGGGCAGGCCCAGCCGGCGTGTGCGCTCGCCTGTTCACCCGAAGCGCTACGTCTACTGCTTGCAGAGTCAGTCTGGTACTGCAGAGATTCGTCCATTGTGGCCGCTGCGGCCGTTCCGCAGCCACTAGCTCTGCTACTGCCGCAGGGTGGTACGCGTTCTGGTGGTAGAAGACAGAGAGCGAGAATTTCCTGACACGCTGTGCTATTGGTAGTGTCTGCCTTGCTGGTAGGTAGGCTTGCTTGCTTGCTTGCTTGGCTGTCTGCCGCGTTCGGTCTCCATGGTGCAGCGCCAAGCGGCGGTGGTGGTGGTGGTGGAGGCTGATGCGGCGCCGGCGGCGGCGACCGCACGATGACGACGACTGCCGTTGCCGCAACCGAAGCAGCCGTCGCCGGAGGTAAGGTATCTGCCCGTCTGCGATCGCGCGCCCTCTGTACAACAGCCGGCTATAGACAGATCGCGAGACCTACCATAGAGTGGCGCTATTTAGCTTTCTCTGGTAATAGCGGCTCTGGCCGGCCCTCTGGCGGCGCCAAAGAAACACGAGAGAGACAGAGATTCAGGGACGCTAAGAGGGACAGGCGGGCAGACCCACAGACCAGCCGATAGCTCTCGCCGAAGTCAACTTCTATTGCATCTTGTGCTGCTACGATGACCACCACTGAATCGCCACAACTGTGCTGCACTAAGTGAGAGCGCATATCAGTGAGTGAGGGTGCGTCTCTGCCGGCGTACGTGTGCGTCAGTGAGCGTGAGGGATCTGAATCAAGCGCCACTTGCGGCGTGCGTCGGCTTGATAGCTGATCAGAAGCACTGAATTTCCACGGACTTCGACTGACTGCTGGTAGTGGTGCACGCTCTCTAGCTCGTAGAGCGACAATCGAAACAGGACGAAAATGGGCTCGTCGGATCGTAATGAGGGTTCATAGCGAGGGTACGTGCGCGTCTGAAGTCGTGATGGGTGTGAGGCCAGCGTATCGAAGCCGACACATTGGATTGTAGTGCCGTGACTAAGTTGACGAAACTGGAACAAGTGCACAGTTGACATTGTGGAGGAGAAAGCCGGGCAGATATATTGTAGGAAGTACCGCCAACAGGGAGAACACAGAACCACGAACGAATCTGCGAATCTCTTCGAACGAGCGTCGGTGTCACTCGTGGCAGAAAATACCAATTCAGTCAATTTGCTGATTCTCGGGACTTCACTCAGTTGGTGAGCGTGGTTAGCCTAGTTCAATGTAGGTCGAGAGGTGGACTTTTTACCCGGAGAGTCGTCTATCTGACCTGCATTACATCTATTTCTATAGCACCCTTGGGACCGGTGAACGACCGGCTGTCTACATTCAGCTCACCGTGTGTGGTAATACTTCAGGCGAATGGCTCAGTCGCAAAGCCCCGTGTGTGTATAAAGCATTTCCCACCTCTATAAAAAATATAATGGTCATAATCGTTCAGGTCCTGTGTCAGCGGCGTAGTTTAGGACGCAGGCAGAAAACGCACTTTGAGGCAGTTCCTAATGGAGCTGGAATAGGAGCGTTATCTAGATTTGGAGACACGTTGACAGCTTTTGAAGTGGCAAGATCCTCTAAATGACGAACGATAGCACAGCGCGTCGTATGATGTCTAATCACTCCATACGCTCAACTTCATATCACGGTGTGTGTTCTTGCTGTTAACATATTAGGCATATTGAAAACGTAGCTTGAAGCTCGCCCATTTTGGAGGCAGCGTTGATAAATCATACCAGGCATTCGAAATCCAACACGAACTGCGTTAGACTTTGGGTTGAATAGACACTAGCGTTTGGCTTTGCTCATCTATTTTTTCATATACGATCCTCCTTCAGCATTTCAGGCTTAGCATGAGTAAACGCGTTACGGTGCAACTTAATACTTGTGATATCCAGAGACCAAATGTATTATAAAATGCAAACTTTCAAGTACAACAATAAGATTGAAGAAGCCAGACCAGCTCCACCTCACGGTGTTCCTGGCAGTCTGAACGCCTCGTTACTGATTGTTACCGTGGCAATTGTGATCATCGGCTGAAAACATTGAAAAGCGTCAGGTTCGAAATGTTGCGTAATATCCTGATACCCTGTTGGCCTCGCGATACGCGCTTAATAATCGCTATTAATTAAAACTTGATTTTACACTTGACCGCAATAAGCATTACATCCAACAACCTCTACGGTAAGATATTATAAATTGACGACTGCCTATAACGAGTGTGCACACTCTACCGAAGTGTGGACACGTCTTGCGATTCATAGGCCGCCACCCTCGTAACTGTCAAGCCATCACGCATTCATGGTGGCTCTCTGATGCTCAATAGTGTAATTTCATATATATTTGCATTTACAACGTTGACCCAAGAAGACGACTCTGCCGACCAGCGGCACTCTGATGAAGCTTAGTATACATGACGACCTGGTGGCCAGGTCTGCGTCGAATAGTCTATGAAGCCGAGTATTTATAGAATATTTTTCCAAAACGTCGCTTTTTTTATGAGAATAGCTCATACGAGCCTATGACTTCCTAGAATTACAAGGGTGTTAAGGTGGTTGGTTCACAATATAGAAAAATTGTCTCCACGTAAACAATAGTAAAGGTCTGCTAGCTTGACATTATTTTATTGGCGAAATCAATGAATTAGTAGTACTGGTCGTTTAATTTGATACAGGGACTATATTGGAAGAGCACTGACATCGTTTGTACTATTTCATATTATACTGCTGCCGCTTTCCAGAAACAGGCCAACGTATCTGTAATCAATAGGAACGCCAACTCTGAATATGATTTAGTTGTAAATCAGGCCGATATGTAATGTTTAGAAGGCCTATTTTACGGCCGCACTCGTTTCGGTAAATATGATATTATTATTTCTCGACCGTCGATATTCTATATCGTGGACTCTTGCCCTAGGCTTATAATCGTAATTAGCGACACTAATCCAATTTGCTTCTGTCTCTCTCAGTTGTTTAGCTGGCATTGGTCTTGCCATTGTTGTGATTCAATTTTGATCGATATATAAATACGCAAAAAAAAAATTTAATTCGGCATAGTTCTTTACGGCGATGATTATTATATTAGGCTGGTAGAATGACTATCTGAAACGCTCTGCAGCTATGCTCGGACTGAAATCTCGGATGCTACTTCCACAAGGCTCCCTGCTTGACGCGCATTAACAAATTAGATTGTAGCGAAGAGAACGTTTTCTTTCTATAAATAATGGTATATTGAAGTTATGCAACAATTTACAATAACAATCATAGTAAGTCTAGCTAGATTTTAGTTGTTACTAAAAACGTGGTTTATTGATAATATTTATAAGGTTGCATGAGGGGTGTCGCCCCCCCCCCGGTATCATCGCTGCCTAGACAATATTGTAGATATGTGTTTGTAAAAGGTCTATACCTGCATACGTTACTAGTCATCCTCGTTAAATCGTTTCTGCACACACACACACACACATATATATATATATATATATATATATATATTAGGGGTGGATATATGTTTCGTCATTATTCTAAGGGAAAACTAAAACGTTCATAACTTTACTTCTACAAATCATCGTCGAATTTTCCTTTAATTCGCACTCCACCCTGTCATTGTTAATCTCAGTGAGTCTTTCCAACTTGAGAGCGTCACCGGTACCAATTTTTTTCGAAGAAAGCTCTCAACCGTCCTGACTGAGGCACATGATGGTTCCAAAGCCTCACACAAGTCCACAGCACACATAAGCAGCCGTGTCTCCGTGTTGGAACTTGAATAAGAAAATGACGCGAAAATCGTCACGAGACAGCTCCATTTTATCTCTTCAAAAAAAAGTTCTTAAACCACTAATGTGGATCCTAAATGAATAAATGTGTTCAAAAGGTATCCAATAACAACAATGAACAATGATTTTGCATGCTGCTCTCTCCCAGAGCGGCAAAGTTTGAATGACCGAAAATGCGACAAAACATATTTCAACCCCTAATATATATATATATATATATATATATATATATATATATACAGCGTGTGGATATTTGTACTCGCTAACATTTTCGGACATCAAATTGTCCGCCTGCTTCATAAGCGCCTCTGCCCCTTTAGAAAATGAATCACGTTTACAAGGCTGAGAAGATTGGAGGTAACCTGAACAGAGAGACTAAATAACAAAATGATGTATGAACACAAAACGAGCTATTGCAGACTACGATGGTACAACAACTATGAGTCGATAGTAGTTTCCATGTGTGCCATAGAGGCAGAAATCCAAGGAGCCGATTTCTGGGTGTGAAATTGACGCTTGTTTGACCTGCCCATCGATTTGCTGTGTCGTGCTCACATTGCTGCCGGAGTTGTCGCTATTGAGATCGGGGAGCGCTTCTTCAATTTCGCTGTTGTACAGGAGACGCTAGATGACCCCGATGGTGTGAAGAGGGAATTTTTAAAACGGTATCTGATAAATTGACTTGAACTGTTAATTCAATGGTGTCGTTTTATCTTCCTATTATTAATAAGCAAACACGGTCACAATGAAGACCAATAAATAAAGTAACTCATCAACAACAGTGGTCGTCTTTCGGAGAACGTATAACCACTAATAATAATAATAATAAAAAAATATATATATATATATATATATATAATTACTTAGTTAATTGTAATATATAATAATTATTATTACTATTTATTAATATTATCACAGAGGGCACGCTAGATCGGACCCGTTGCCGGTCTCGCCGTTACCGTTATCGCCATAGACAACACGGCCCAACTCAACGCAGCACGTGTTCCTTGGCACGTGGCCGCAAAGCA
This sequence comes from Stratiolaelaps scimitus, assembly GCA_019614645.1. Taxonomy (NCBI): domain Eukaryota; kingdom Metazoa; phylum Arthropoda; class Arachnida; order Mesostigmata; family Laelapidae; genus Stratiolaelaps; species Stratiolaelaps scimitus. The sequence goes on from JABWDB010000054.1 coordinate 872,486, forward strand.
CTATGTGTACCCACCGCTGTGGCTGCTACCTCTGCTGAAACAACACTGGTACTGCTAGCTAGCTGCCGACGCTTCGACTATGTGACAACGTTGGCCAGAGTAATAAAGGAAAATGGCCGCTGTGAGTGCTGCTGCTGCTGTTGCTGATACGAACGCACGAGCGTGGCCATATCTTCCATTCGCGACCCTGTGTAGCCAGCCAGAAAAATTGCCGACCCCGTATTGAGAGCGCCCTACCGAGCGAGGTCGAGCCAGCTAATCACAAGACAGGTACTGGCGGACTTAGGTGATGTCATCATATATACATCGGTCTCTCGAGGTAATGTGTGCTCGTCCCTACAATATGAAGGCCATCCCAATGCGGCCCGTTAATGTCGGCTTAGGTAACGACGCAAGGCATCTGCCTGCCTGCGTTCAGGGGCCGAAATGTTCTCCCTTAACTGCTTCTTATATAATCATTCCACCTCTAGGATGTTTGTCGACATATCGAGATGGTGAGATACAAGATAAATATGATAGTTCTCTGTCAGATGGTGCGCCTGCCTTGGTTGGAAGTTAGCGATATTGTTACAAATATTTTTGAATCAATTAATCAATAAATCGATCAATTAAATGTATTTTTATTAAGTGGTGTTTTCAGCAGTTAACTCACCTACATATAATTCCACTATACGGAATTGATTTGCGGGGTCAAAATTAAAATGTGGTATGCATCAACTTATATTATGTACGCTGTTTTCGAGTGTCCGGGTTATCACCGCGTGGCTCGATTGGCACTACATCTATATTTCGTGCAGATGTAGTGCCACTCGAGATCCTTATGAATCATTAATTAAGTGAACTTTCACTTACATCTATATGATCGTAAGCTTCGTGGCGTCATTAGCAGGAGTGTAATAGAAACTAGATAGGACTAATCAAGAATATGTTTGTGATACTCTGTCATTCCGGGTAGAAGAAACCTTGTACCACTCTACTTATCTGTATAATACACTAACTCCGAGCACCTTTCAGCTGGGGCCAACCCCTTTACTGAGTCAACGTCACGATGTAATTCATCTTTTTATTATTATTATTATTGTCATTATTATTATTATTATAACTTGCAATATTTCGATATATCACGGTCTATCGTTTACAAACGACCGAGTGCGTCTTTTTGGGGAACCCCCTCAGTTCTCTTTAGGGCGGCGACAATGAGGTACGGTAATAATTGGTATTGTTTCATATCGTTTTTTCATGGCAAGTCTTGCAAACGTCTGCTTAATTACGAGAGACGAGCCTTAGCATGGCACTTGCCTGTGAGCGCTGTTGAGGTAATGTGCAAAAGCTAAACCACTCGGATTGCATTGATATAGATACGCTGGGACGAAGGCCACAATACTGGAGCTAATATTTAGCACACATATTTCATCATCGTTAGAGATGCTACGAGTTTTGGGCGAGTCACAACTGCCGCAGGGAGGCCTCAACACGCGGCTCGAAATGTAGAAACTTGTCGAAACAAGGGGCTACGAATCCAAGAGGGAGTATTATTGGTGTGAGATTCATCAGCACATTAACGGCATATGCGACAATCCCTGCCACTATCGCTCCAATTATTGCTTGAAAAACGATCCTGCCTTGTCTCCCCGCGGGGCACCGAATATAAATGACGGGAATCGGTCCTAGTTGAGGATGAAGGTACGTCATGTCACGTCCATCTTCGCCGCCACGCAACATGGTCGAGCCAACGGTTGTGTGCACGCATGCACAGCGTGTTGGCATCGTGATATAGTCCCAATGCTTAGACGAATGCGAGTTACAGGCTAATGGCGAAGCTAGACAGTTCATCGGGACAACCTCTGCGTATGATTGCCTGCCTGCCGGGATCCGCCTACAACACATGGCGATCTGGTAGACGAAATTTTTAATGAAATTATCGTTGTTTTCACGTATCGATGAAACGTTATCGGACCGCTGACGGCCGACGTATTATAAACATTATCGTGGTAGTCGATAGATCTAATGCGAGTTTCCGCTTATCGGGCGCGACAGGTGTCGGCCCTTGTGGCGGCTGGAGATCTGTTGACATTCAGTGGAGTGACGTTCGGTATTGCATATCAACACGACATTCTGTTTCCGCGCGTTACACAGAGATCCTTAACACGATTGGCGAGAAAGTTAGATTCGGGATTCTCTTCTCAGGTTCTGTTTTGGTTGCTTGTCGTCGTTTATAGGGAACTTTCGTTACAATCCGTCTCCTTTTATGCCAAATGCGTGACGGGCGCATATAACATATGTGGCAATTAAAGGGGGCTCCACTTCAGCTATCTGTCTAAAAACCGATTAATTAAATGTGTATCGATACACAATCACATCCATAGGTGTGCGTGTGTGTATTGTGAATGATCGCACTATTTATATCATAACGATTCGATGGCTTTGCCGTGCTACGCAAAGACTACATGGGGGAAGTGTCACCGCTAATAAAAATACTCCTTGAATTGAATCATTTTACGAATCATTCTCTTTTTGGTGAAGATAGCTACCTGGTGAAGTGATTGGGCAGATTTCAATAAATCGATTTGCATCAGATGGACTCGTCCCTGAAGGTGCCAACCTATGAGAACTCAATGGTCGAGTAGAATTTGATCTAAAAAAAACATGCACTTGTCAGAGGGCACGCAGACGCAAACATAGACCTTAAACATAACCTACTTTGCCACTACCCCCGAGAGGCAGCTTCTCGGAGTAGTAGCAAAATACAATCCCTCTGTTCTTGATTGAAACATTTCGTGATATCATCCAACACTATGATGTCATCTGTTAATTATACAAAATCATACATCTACGTATGTCGTCACATTAGTACAATGTGGGGACATACGTAGATATATGACATACGTACAACAGAGAACAAATAGAGGCGTATTCCTGCTAATTACCATTGGGTCCAAGTTAGCAACAGATATCATAGTTCGAAATAAAGTCGAATCAGAGCTGTTGACAGAGTCGATCGATATATATATATATATATATATATATAGAAGTGTGGATTATTGCTACCGTTACATCGTTTAAGTCCTCGTAGTACATAGAATACTCTCCTATCCGTCATTTCCCATGAGCGACTTGAGCAGCAATTGGACATTGAGCTTTCCACCGGCCTGCGCTATCCCTCCGCTCATTTCGCATCCTGCTTGACAAATCATCACCCCTCTAATTCACATTGTACCAATTAGCCGTCTATGATGTCATCACAAGGTCCACAAACCTTGTGATGTCATCTGTTAATTATACAAAATCATACATCTACGTATGTCGTCACATTAGTACAATGTGGGGACATACGTAGATATATGACATACGTACAACAGAGAACAAATAGAGGCGTATTCCTGCTAATTACCATTGGGTCCAAGTTAGCAACAGATATCATAGTTCGAAATAAAGTCGAATCAGAGCTGTTGACAGAGTCGATCGATATATATATATATATATATATATATATATATATATATATATATATATATAGAAGTGTGGATTATTGCTACCGTTACATCGTTTAAGTCCTCGTAGTACATAGAATACTCTCCTATCCGTCATTTCCCATGAGCGACTTGAGCAGCAATTGGACATTGAGCTTTCCACCGGCCTGCGCTATCCCTCCGCTCATTTCGCATCCTGCTTGACAAATCATCACCCCTCTAATTCACATTGTACCAATTAGCCGTCTAGCTGCTAGCAGTTGCCAATGATCACAGTCACCGACGACCTCTTGCAAGCCCTCTGTTAAATAGACCCTTTCCGACAGGGGGGTTTCACCTTCAGCGCCACCGCGTAGGCACCGTGGCCGCGGCTCACGCATGGTCTCCGGCCACGTCGTGCGGTCGGTAGCCTGGTTGTTGGCTGGTCATCGGCCGCCGCCGCCGCCACCACCACCACCGCCGCCGCCGCCGCCGCCGTGTGGTAGGGAGTTCGTCAATACAAGCCACTCGATCTGCCTGGCTGCTCAGCAAGCTCAGCGCGAAGCAGAGACGAGGTGGTTGCTTCCGAGCTGCCGATTTTTTTCCAGAACGGGGGAAGGATATTGTCGACCGTTGCTTCGGGACCACTTCCCGGGACCTTACCAGTCATTTTTGCTTCTAGCGGCATGATTCGAATGGCCGCACGAATGGTTCGCGGTCGCGCGCGTCGTCACGATAATCCATCATCGGGCGGTAACCTTCGCTGGCCTTAACTAGACACGCCTCGTCCTATGTTTTTTGTCGTTTGTCGGTCGTTCCGCCCACTGTTTACGTTCCATCTCATCGAAATCGCGACTTCTGTGCAGCGAGCATCTAGTCAGTGATATCTCTCCACACATTATTATATGTACCTGTGCGTTTGGCTATAGGCTCTGCAACACAGAGGTGAAAACATGCTCGCCAGCCACTTGGCTCAGTATCCCGCCGTCTTGATTCATCTTGTATCTTCTTCTTTCTCGTTGTGCTCTCTGTAAAAAGTACCCTGTTGTCAGCAGGCATTCACGCATCAGTCGCCGCTACACGTGCCACACAATTTGATCCGGGGCTAGCTTACGCATTTGGGATTTTCGCTCGCTTGCTCGCTCTCTTCTCTCTGGGCATACCTCGTTCTCCCTTGCCCACGCCTGTCCATGTCGACTTGCCACTCTCGCCATCTTGGCTTTGTGGACCTTGTGCAATCATGACTACAGACGCTTCTTATTAATGCAACCACGGCGAGCGTAGATATCTAGGCAAGCTAGCACGCTCGCCTACTGTCCAACTGGAAAGCTGCGGCGATTCGTTACGTTGTCTGCGCGCAGGTCGATTGGACCCGAATCAACTGGCGGTGTGTGAGCGTGTATTGTTCTTGGTGCTCTCACGTGCATGGCGGCAGCTCTTTTTGACTGTATGTATGCCCATTTCTATAGGACGTATAACAGCGCGCTGCTCGTGCCACGCGCGTCAGTGTACGACTGTGTACCCGTCTGCCACTGTCTGTCAGTCATTAGGTCGGCTGCTGTAGTTCTGGTCGTATCTCGCCTTGGTCTGTTTATTTTCGCATCTTTCTATCTCCATCTGTTTCTCTCCTTATCACTTGTGCTTATAGGAATAGAAAAAGGTTCGGAAGCGTTCCGCCACAGGTTTGTGCATTGTCACGAGCCGTCGACGGACGATCAGCTCGATCTCCTGCGCTTCGTCCTGCCAGTAGCTGGTGCCACGCTCATCAGCATTTGGCCTACAATCAGTAGCGAAACGAGTGAACTCAGCCCTAGCTGAGTTCCCAATAGCGTAGCGCATCGCTATCGTAGAGAGTATGCCGTTTGAGCCAGAGAGAGACAGAGAGAGGGAGAGTGCCTGTGTGTCTCTGTAGGTTACAGTCGGGTTAGCTATTTACTAGGCGACTCATGTGAATAGATAGATACACGCATGATTGTCTCGATGCCGGCGTGTGGGACCACTCTCTCACGCTCGTAGGCTAGGTATCGGAGATGGCTTCCCTCCTAAGCGTCTTGTCATCCATGTTGGCCTTGTATAGTGTCGTCCACCAATGATAGACGGCGCTACACCTCTCTGTCGTTAGTTCGGGAGTTGCATGGCGTAAATGCGACGCCTGATTTCATTTGGTGCCAGCTCGCCTTGATCAAGTTAGGTCATTAACAGTGTCGCTACTCAGACATGGTTCTAATCACGATTGCTGCTCTGTAACAATGGTAGCGGAACTATCGGGTTTCACCCATGGCAGAAGGAGATGGATCCGCTATAATATAATGGAGATTTTGTGCAATTCTAGTCTCGGGCACCAATCGAGTGCGGTACGGTCGGTGCGTGGTTATAAGTAGCAGATGTCCGGCTCTACATCTCTCAGTCGTTGTTTAGGTCGATGGTCTCTAAATGAAGGGCAGTACTCGCGCAAACGAGGTGTCTGCCTTCTAAGCAGACTAATCATTGCTATGTCTTTTTCCTGTGTTTTATCCTATTTCAGATACTGCAAGCCTCCGGAACTTCGTCGTCATGCCGCCCAGACGATCGTCCGAGAAACTCTATTCGCCTGAGTGCGTGTTGTAGCAACGCGCCCCCGTCAACATCGCCCGTCTCGCGTGTGGCTCTTCCCCACGTCTCCCATTGACTTCACCCCAATCACGACAGTAGCGTCCCATCGTGCGTGGACGGCGTATCGACGCCGTCTGTCGGACATTATCGTGTGGAGGCGAACCACGTGCAGAGGACCACACCTGAGCTTGGCTTTGATTGGCTTCAGGTTCATCCCTTTCATAATCAATCACCATCCTCGATAAGGCGCAACCGGTCAGGTATTTTGCCCCAAGATGATTGAGTCACTTGCAGACTTCTCGGCGGAAACACTTTGGATCGTCGTGCTCGGCTTCGTCGTCGCCTTCTTCCTGGCGTTCGGAGTTGGCGCCAACGACGTCGCCAACTCGTTCGGTACGTCGGTGGGCTCGAAGGTGTTGACCCTTCGGCAGGCATGCGTTCTGGCCACTATCTGCGAGGTGGCCGGCGCTGTCCTTATCGGCTATAAGGTTGGTTGAACTTACGTACCTCCAGGTCCCTGGTAGAATATAGTGATGTGCATATATGTTTTCGTTGTGTCGCCAGACGTGTTGTCCGGAACGACGATCGATAAGGCAATGTGACTAGGCGAGCACGTAGAAATTCTGTTTGTACATGCGTTGTCGTTATGTTCCCAGGTATCGGACACGGTGAGAAAGGGCATATTTGACGTGCAAATATATGAGGATGACGCGAAAACCTTGATGTTAGGCAATCTGTCTGCCTTATTCGGCTCGGCTTGCTGGACAATCCTTGCGACGTTTCTCTCTCTACCGATCTCCGGGACGCATTCAATCGTCGGCGCCGTGGTGGGCTTCTCCCTCGTAGCTAAGGGCCTGCACGGTATTAATTGGTCGGGTCTCGGCAAGATCGTCATCTCGTGGTTTGTGTCACCACTTCTGTCGGGCATCTTCTCCGCGCTGCTCTTCTATTCGATCAAGAAGCTGATCCTCAACAAGCGAAACCCGCTTGAGAATGGACTCAAGTCGCTACCGGCGTTCTACGCTTTTACCGTCTTTGTCAACGTATACTCCATTCTTCATGACGGGCCACAGGTGCTGTACTTCCATCTAATTCCTTTCTGGGCTGTATGCGTTCTCTCGGTCGCCACAGCAGCAATCGTTGCGCTGTGCATATGGTTCTTTCTCGTTCCCTATCTGCGGGCGAAAATTGTTGCCAAAATCGTTTCCCCTGCTTTCGGCCCAGACAAGAACGGGTCTGTCATGAAGGAGTCGATCTGCCTGGAGACGGTCGTCAATCTCGATAACAATCAAGAGACAATCACGTCGATCAATTCGTTACATTCGACCTGCTCGTCAACAATGAATACGCCGATCAAAACTTACGGGAGTAGGCCGCCTCTCCCGTTTGTCGCTCAGGTCAGCCTGAGTCCGGAAGGCGTCGAACAGCAGAATGCCCGCCGCAAACGCTGTCGCACTGGCTGTGATCGTTGCAAACGACGCTCCTTGGCGAGCCTCGAGGTGGCGATTCTAGAGAACAAGCCCCGGCCCGGCCACCCAGAGGAACCGCCCAAACCTGAAGAGCCCCCGGAGGCAGCGGAACTGTTCTCGTTTCTTCAAGTACTAACAGCTATATTCGGGTCATTTGCACACGGCGGCAATGATGTATCAAACGCAATTGGTCCACTTATAGCCCTGTTTATGATCTACAATGATGCCTCAGTCGCTCAAAAAGCTGAGACACCCATATGGATTTTACTCTACGGCGGGGTTGGCATCAGCATTGGATTGTGGGTTTGGGGCCGTAAGGTCATTCAAACGATTGGCGAAGACCTGACGAAGGCAAGTTATGAATTAGTGACAAATGTATTGTTGCCAAACGAATTATTAGGCTGACCCAAAAAAAATTACACACATAAATTTCAGTATCGGCTAAACCAAGTGGTGTTAAAACAATTTTTTTACTACGAGTTAGAGGTATGCACCCCTTTTATTTATACAATGGTTCCAGAGTTCTGACAGCCTTCTGACGGCTAGGTATGCACTATTTCTATTCCTATTTATAAATTCGTTATTTAAGGCCTCTCGTAGCAAATCGATGTTTGCATACCTGTGGCCACTTATGGTCCTCTCTAATTGATGGAAGCAACCATAGTCACACGGGCTTAAATTGGCAGAATGGGGGGAAGTGATTCCACCGCTCAATCTTGTTAGCCTTAAGCCAGGACGTAATTTCATTGCTACGATGTGCCCTTGCATTGTAATGCCATTCCAATTATTCATGAGTCCCTTCAAGAATTCGAGATATCGAGCTGAGTTAATTTTTTCTTTTGGGCCCAAAATCTCGTAGTAGCAAATTCCGTTGAGATGTATGTGAAGTGCTACCATTACTTTAGGCTCGAATATATTTGGTACTGCTACCGTCATTGCCTGTTCACCTGGTCGTAGCCACTGTTTCACTTGATGCTCTAGTTTGCTCAAAAGCTTTTTTAATTATCTCGACGAATGCTAACGGCTTTCGCGCCGCCTGCTTGCTAATTGTTGTATCTCACTACCCGCCAAATTTGAACCGGCCGGCCGGCCGGCCGGCCAAACCGGCCAATAATAAGAATACGGCGCAAGACGATAGGAATGTCATTTTTTTGGGTCAGCCTAATATTACTCACCATTTGCTCCCCCTCTGTTGTTACCTAGAAGACGTGTGTGTTATTGTGCAGTTTTTTTAGTGTTTTATAGACGTGAAAATCCATTTCAACCTCTCGCAAGATTACCGATTAATTGACGCGTTCGCCTATAGAGTTCTAGATCGTTAAAATATGTCGAGGAACGCACGTCTCGGTACTGGTTACGTTTGGACATCACATTAGCTTGTTAGGGGCGTTTAAACAGACGAGCATTCTCTTTGTTCATAATTCAGCCACAATGAAACCATAATAGCTCTTTCTTCTTTTGTTGCAACTGAAACCTACAGGTCACACCATCAAACGGTTTCTCAATTGAGATCGGATCAGCTTCCACTGTACTTCTAGCATCGAAGATTGGCATTCCCATTTCGACCACACATTGCAAGGTAATAAGGCGACTCGATCGCTAGACATTCCGAGATATTTCAGTGTGCCATTGTTGTTTACACTAACACTAATAAGTCAAGTAGCCGAACGGCATCATTGAGATAGATCGTACAGCGTATAGTGGACACGATAATAATCTTTCAAAGCTCGGCCCTCTGTCGAATGTCGTAGAGACAATTCGCTATTCGCACTTTAATCTAAACATCATTGCGTACACCAACGTGGAACAAAGTATACGCCACATGTAGCGGGTAGGCCTGTTCTCATCGCAGTCGTGAACATTGGTGCGGGTCACCGGATACCTGTGTGGATTGACCAAGATAAACGGGTGATATCAGGAGGAGATGCTGTTTGAAAACGTCCTCCTGCGAGAATACTGCTACCGCCTTGACATAATCACAGTCAACAATCACCCGAGACCCTTTTGGGTCTAATCAAGTTGTTCGACAGCTAGATCGCGGACAATTGTCCAATGTTCCTATCTAATTTTCGAGCGATCAAGGCCCAACTGGTCAGGCGTACCACGGCCCTCCACCGCCGGCGATCAACACACTGTGCAGTGCTGGTGGCTTGCTAAAGGCTTTCTGCGGGCCTCACAAATACAGCAAGGCCTAACGCGTGCTCCTTCGGTATTCCCTAAGGTTCCCAGTTGCATGTAGTTGGTAACGATTTTCTTACGCTAGTTGGGTTCGCCGCACCAATCTGCACTCGAACAATTTGCTTACTTCTACCACCGATCGTATGTTAACAGTTCCACAATCGTCATTGTTTGCTGGGAACAGTGTATACAAATGCCAGACGATCGTTATGCCGACGTGGTGAGATGACTAACGCGACATGTTCCTGATACAATTTGTGCTTGTCTCGTTTCAGGTGGGCTCGATCGTGTTTGTCGGCTGGGTAAAGTCTGCAAGCGCTGTGGACTGGCGTCTGTTTCGGGGCATCGTCGCCGCCTGGGTCTTCACCCTTCCAGTCGCCGGCGGGCTAAGCGCGGCCATAATGGCTATACTCATGCACGTCACCTGAATGTCATCATCGGTAGTCCACCCGTCTTGTTACAACAGCCCCCTCTCTGTCTTCATAACGAAATTTTGCTTTTGTAGCCAAAATTTAGCCTCCCTCTCATCTATTGTCGATAAGAACAAGCAATCATAGAGACTTCAAAGTAGATCTCCGTGTCAGTTTTGTTGTATTGTGTAAATTCGACGTGTCCTGTTTACTGGCGCATGCGACGAGCGCGCCAAATTTGAAGCCGAAATTTCCCCGTGAATTCTAAACGGCTCACTCTGTGTACAAACATTGACGACGAACACCGGGTGTGTAAAAAGTGATCGTTAGCGTTCGAGCCCTATAAATATGGCTGATCTAGTGATGAGTCAAAATATAATGTATTCGACCAGTGGAGTCGAGTCGTAGCGACGAGAAAGGGCGCTTTTAGATTCGATTCGTTTAGTAGCAGCGCTAGAATCACTTAACTAAGATGGCTGTAAACAGCCAGACACTATGGTTGTACTGTGGTTAAAATGTGGCTTATCAAGACGAGACCGAACCTCTACCGGTGAATGCCCGGATGGAGATATTTGTCAGAGCCACGCTGGAACCACGACGCGATAGCTTGCGCCTACATCTGTTGCGGGCTCATGTATATCATTCGATGTACTCATAAAAAAGACCCTATATATATATATATATATATACACATATATACATATTTAAAAATTTCACGTCAGTGATGTGGTTTTGTCGGTAAGGTACCGGTCTCGGTCCTCGTCCTCTGGCCTGTGAACGAGATGAACGAAATGATTCGTGGTGGCACTGGTCCCCGCAGAATCGGTGGGCCAGCCATCACCGCGGCTGTAGAATATACCACAAGTTGTTGTGACAGATGTTCGTCCTCTGTAAATAGTTCATACAGGCAGAAAGTGCCTTATCATCGTGAATATTTTTACAATAAAACAGATATATACATAGATAGATACATGCATACCGGCAACGAAACAGGCTCTCCCGTGTATAATACATGCCTCGCTCTATTCTGACAAACAGCATACAACAAAATAAAATAATGAAATAATTGTATTATTTGATACCGGCTCGGCTTGTATGTCTTTGCCGACGGGTTGCTGCCGTCGGGAGTGTTCATTGCGGTTGACTCTGAATTATTATTATGTTGTCGTTAACGTACCACCGTGACTTTTGTTGCCTTATTTACCGGATTGTGCACGGACACAGATAGGGATAATGAGGGACGCGAACAAGTGCATCCTCATGGCTACATATGCAGTTTATGCTAGATCTGTCAGTAGAATGTCATCGTTAGTCGATGCGCCCTCTGATCTTATGGAGATGCTGACTTGCGCCAGTGTGAAACTTTCAAACGTACCAACAACGTCTCCTAGTGAGATCATCCTCACTTTGATCATGAAGGGATCATTTGAATGAGTCGAACTGAATTTTGGGGTATGGAATTTTCAAAAGTAGCACAAACAATTTCGTAGATTATTGGGGTCTAAGGGTTCCTTGCCACTGGCAACTCACTTGGAAAATGATTATCGAACCATTTTCGAGCTGCTAGCCGCATCGTAATTTGCATCCGAATACTCATGAATGAAATGTTGGCGTGCGTGTGTGTACGTGTGGTGGTGTTTGTATGGCTATTTTAAATCTATTGGCTACTATAAATAGTACAATGGAACAGTTCATGGAAACGAGAGTTTCACGCTAGTCTAGCTGGTGGCGCTTAAGGATGACAGACAGCAGAGATCAAATAGTGTCCCTGTCCATATTGCCCTCGTCAATAAGTTGATAATTGCAATGTCTTACCAGCTAGTAAACAAAGCTTCGTAGACAATTTTTTTTCCACAACGCCGTTGAAGCGACCGCCAGCCGGTAGTTTTCCGCCGGGAGGCCACCATCAGCCAATCCGTGACCCTGATTGCCCTGAATGGAAGATCGGCTATACATCCTGCGACGTAAACGCTGACGCAGAATTCACCACTGCCCAGTTAAATGAAGGTAGCAGACAGACAGATAGAGACACGCACACACGGACCCGCTACTATTTCCATGATCGTCCGAATCGACACATTTGTGTTGCTACTGAACGGCCACGTTCGCTTCCGCTTATCCGGCATATTTCTTCAGTTTGATATAACGCCATCCTACGAATGAGTGGGTGGACCATCAGCGGTCAGCTCGGTCTATCATATTCCATTTTTAGTAACGCAGAAACGAACGGACGGACGGACGGACTAACGAGTGATTCAGCGAGCGACATCGTCTATAGATCCTTGCAGCTGAGGGTGATGCCTCCTAAGAGATATTCGAGACAACGAGCGGATACCTCTGAGCTGGGCTGACTGTATGTGTGTGTGTGTGTGTGTCGCTGGATACATGAATGTGCTCATGGCATGCTCATGGCCGGTACGACTAATCTCCGTATATATATATATATATATATATATATATTATTGTGGTAGGCTAAAATGGATCACGAGACATTCGACCCGTTCGGATTCCGTCAATTCAACCCCTATCGGCGGTCATGCCGTAGAAGGATTGGAATACGCCTACGGTTTCATGATCGTTTCATCTGAGTCGCTTCGTCTGATATCGATGTTGTACTAGGAACAGAGTCCGTATATACCGATGACATCGAGAAATCGAAATATCCTGGCAAAGATGAGCTGATCGCATGGGATGTGATGGACCCATTTCGAGGACACTGAACGCTTGTGTCATCGTAGAATCACAAGGACATGACTGGACAGCTTCCGTTGGGTTGAGAGCGCTTCGAGGCTCTATTTTGTTTCGTAGTCTTTAAGGTGTATGTCTTTGGCTTCATTTGGTGTGCTCTCTCGAAACGTTTCTTGGTGGACTTATTTTTACGATAAATCGTCGAAAAATCTACTCGAATGTATCAAGTGACTAATGATAATAGTTGAGTAAGTAAAGATGAAGAAATAAATGTGTCAATGGGCAAAACCAGAGTGAGGTAGTGTCAATCGTGCAAAGGTGAACCGAACAGATTTTGGGGATCGTGAACGTTTTGACGACAAAAGAACAAGCCAAGCAGCTTCTGGTTAGGAATTTTGCAGAGCAACTTAAGTGAACGACAAGACCAGCTTTTTGCTCTCTCATAGATGACCCCCAGCTATAAATCCACGACAGGCCACAACATGGCCTCGGTACCGCTGTGTAGCATTCATTCAAGGACCTATGCTGTTGGCCGGACTCATCCGGGCTTTCTTCCAGATCTCTCTTATCTCTCATGTAAATATACCAAATACCTGGATATATTAAGAGAATGATATATCTGTGGTATGCATCTCTCGTAAGTTTTTGATGAAAGCGTACTGCATGATTTGGCCCATTGGTTAAAAAGTAGCACTTTTTTGTTAACTACACACATAGTGCATGAATCACACTTACCTATCAACAAATTCTCAATATATATATAAAAGGAAGTCAAAAAATGCTACACCATAATGTGTAATTCTGATGTGTGAAATTTTGGCATACTGCTAATTTTTTTTAAACCCCCACATTTTCTTCTGGCTGAATAGGAAGATCTCGATTGGCATGGGCCATATTTAGAGAACATGTTAGCATATACGCCTAAGGGTGCATCCTGCCGAAATTATATCTTGAAGAGATGAAGTTCACGGTGCTTGAGTATCAAAAACACCGCGTCTAAAGAGCAACTGCCAAGGGCCACATATCAGGTCTCCGTTTCTATATATCGCAAATTAGGATACAAGGGCAATGCGCACTGAGTTTCACATGAAGTGTGGAGATCGAAACACTTCTGAACGACTGACCTTGCCTTGCCCACATTTAGCCTGGATGGAATATAGCTTAAGATACGAGGCTATAGGGAATTCCCCCTTACGAAGTACATTAACAACAGCGTAAAACTGCGACGTCCAGGCCCTCGAATAGAGGAGTGGTAACATTGACAAACGATGTCAAAGATAAACTTTCTACCATTCAATATACGAGATATAGGGAATATCATTTTAACCTTCAGCTGAAAGGTTTAATGAACTGAATCGTTGGCGTCTCGCCTACCCACTGCCAGTTCAACGTTGACAAATAGCCTCGAAATAGCATTTCAGCACACTCACTTGAATACTCAACCGATTTGTTTGTGGCTGCTGCCTCTGGAGTTCGCCGTTGTCGCCTATTTTCCGTGTTGCTGTGTGGGTATCTGTATCGTTAATTAATTTTAAAAAATTCATTAATGTATTTTTTTTAATTAATTAAAAAAAATTAATGAATTTTTTAAAATTAATTAAAAAAAATTAATGAATTTTTTAAAATTAATTAAAAAAAATTAATGAATTTAAATTTTATTTAATTAATTAAAAAATGTAATATGTGAAGCTTCTCTATCGTGTATATACATCATGGGTCCGTATGTGGACAGGGGCAGCATCCTCGTACCTGGCCGTTATCTGTTATATCATTGTATCATTAATGCCAGCATTATCATGACCATCATCAGCACCATCATCATGGGTGTCTTCTTGGTTTGCAGCACCACACCTCGAAAACGCTCGAAATGTTCGCCCTACTCGTCTCGCTCTCTGTCTCTCTCACTTCCTCTATATATATATATATATATATATTCCGCTTTGGAGTTGGCGTCGCTTGCGGCCGCACTTGTGACATGGATGTATGGCTGCTTGCTTGCCTTTGAGTGTGCGGATTGATGTGTACGGTTGATTTTCTTGTTGTTTGACGGTCGACGGCACGTCACGGCTGGCGTCTCGCGATTTGTGTGCAGTCACGCCTTACCGCAGAAGCAGTAGCTGGCAGCCTCTTTTTTTCTTTATCGAGCCAACCTACCTGCGAGACTGATTGCAGGGTTCCGCGATTCCAGTACGAAATAACTGTCGGCCCCTTCTTCCACTCCGCCCCGCCCCCAACGTCAGGTCGACGCTATCAAGCGTGAAAGTAGCAAGCAACAATGACAGTGGCCGAGAAATGTCGTCGCACGCCGAGAACCACGACAGCGGTGGCGCGGCAGCGACGGCGACGTAACTCGAAACCAGATGGCCAATGTTACGTAACGTCGACAGGAGCACAGGCTCACAGCCCCCCATGCGGACGAACGAACAGACGGACGGACGGACTCCGCAGTGGTCGTCCTCCAGACCAATGGTACACCAACTGTTGCTTGATCCTCGGCTTCTCAGTGGACACATATAGAGATAGAGGAAAAAGATGGAGAGAAAGAGAGAGATATCTGATGGTTGCCGATGGCTGATGGCCGACACAAGCTGGGTTCGTGGCCTTGCCGTGTCGGCACGGGTGTCGACCGAGACATGGTGATATTTGGCGAACCGGATCAAAGCGGACCGATCAGGATCGACGGTGATGATTCGGTTACGAGGGCCCTGCGTTCACTTGTTGCGGGAGCGTCCACCAACTGCTTGAGTATACCTGGCCAGTGCTTGAGAGGCTAGTCACAAATACAGAAGCGTGGCATTGGCGATTTTTTCGTTTGGTGAAATGCTTTAAATGTGCTCTCGCTTAATCTATCTAGGGCGTCCTCTACGAGGAAACGTAACCTGGAAATATTTGAACGATCAGGATCAGAAGGGGGATTTTTTGTTGCTGGACACCTCTACCTCAACCTGTTGAGCTCATCTCGAGGTTGCGCTAGGCGGCAGTTCGATAGTTGACTTCTTTTGGTTCATGATCCATGATGTTCACGTCAGCGTCAAATGGTGATCCTAAATATCTAATTCTGTGTAATAATAATAATAATAATAATATTCTGCATTTGAGATCAGCGGTAGCGATATATATATATATACACCAGGAACGAGTATTTTTTCACTCTTTTGGTCCACCCTTCACATGGTCTACCCTTAGCAAATAGGACAAGGGCTGATCTGCTCCGATGGTAGCTATTAAAGAGTAAAAATTTTTCGTTCTGACTCACAGAGGCGCACACGATGGACACCACGCCACTGAACTCGACAGCTAACTCGATAGTCTACTTCGTCAACAATGTACAAATAGGGAATTATATAGGTTGACCTTCGAGTTATAAAAACGCAAAGAACGCGTTTTTTTTTCTGTATGTGTGTAATGGTGAAGCAAATGAATTTTGCACTCGTGGTGCAAAATGAATTTTGCATGAATTGCATGAATTTTGCATGAATTGCATGAATTTTGCGTCGCAAATGAATTTTGCACTCTGTGTGTGTTTAATGGTGAAGCAAATGAATTTTACACCGTCTATGCATCGACGTGGCTACGTTCGACTGGCCACTAAGAGTTCACAATTGTGCTCCATGGGGCTGTTAGCCTCATGATCGAAGCACGGGCTCTATAAAAGCAGTCGTTCTCTAAAACTGTTCTTAGCGTTTTTTTATCGAAATCTGATATAGAATAGAGCACTTTGCTTGTGGCAATTTCCAACCTGCTTGCTTAAACTATTCAGGCAAAATATTTAGTTTTAGCGAGTCTTATATATATAATATAATATATATATATATATATATATATATATATATATATATATGTGTATATATCGTTCTGGTTGAAAACGATTTGAGAGGGAGAACATTCAAATAAAAACAAACTCTGCGTGTATGTAGTAGCCTCTGAAAATCTATCCAATATCGTTTCATAGCTAGAAAGAGACTGGTGCCGATGCTAGAATGTGTGACATTATTTTGCAATCCTCTATACTCGAGCGACTATGAATTTCAAATTTTCAAACTATTCAAATTTTTCAGTACCCAGGAAGGTGGCAGTCTACGAAGTGTTCGATGTGCACGATGGCTTGAGGTGGTGAAAACGAAACGTGTCATAGGTTTGTGTACTTTCCCCTTGAATAAAGATGTGTTTCATTTACCTTATCTATTATATATGCATAGCATGGTATGGTTATTTGTTATTCCTAGCGAACGTCAGGTATATGTGGAGTAGAGCAGCATTGTTCCATGAATACCATCCACAAGCTGCTAGAGACGATATCTATTCGAAGTAAGGTAAGTGAAACACATCTTTATTCAATGGGAAAGTACAGAAACCTATGGCACAATGATTAATGATCAACGTTATACAATCCTTGCCAAAGCTAGACACTCGTCTTTCGCAGCAACAGTTGGAGGCGGTGGTGTCTGTCCTGTCAACCGACATATTCTCTGCATATTACTGCTGTTATGGCGACCGAACGTTCAATGCGGCAGGTGTTAGTTACAGGCGTCATTCCCTACGTGAGAGTACGTTTCCTTCAGCAAAATCGTGCGTTTCTTTTCGACCAATACCAGATTAGCTCAGCGTGATCTTCCCCTAATTCTTCCTCAATGTTGACCTGTATCTACGCGACACGACGGCGCCGGCAGAGCCAACTTTCGTATCAGAGCCGTGTGCCCCTTTAATCTCTACCTGAATTTAACCACTATACGTGTTCGTAGTTTACCACCTACGCCACAGCCGCCTATGTGAGCTAAAGGAGCCATCTATGCACGCCGCGCCGAGTCCACAAGATCTGGCCACCGCAGTCGTCAGAACGGTAAGGTCGTGGGATAGGGCAAGATTCTGCATTTCGAGGTCATCAACGCCGAGGCCGCTGCGTCTCCGCCTCCGCCACATCATCAGCAGCAGTAGCAGCAGCAAACGAAGCCGCGTTTGGCATGCCAGCAGAGAGTGCGCCCATGTGGACGTATTAGATGGTTTGCGGGGGCTTTTGGGGGGTTCTCTTGGGAGGTTGGCGGGTTGAGGGTAATGGACAGAGAGCACATGATGGCGGAACCGGTCGACCCGGCAAGCTTCTGGCTTCTGGCGGGCACCGCAGGCCATGGGCACTTGTTCATCTGACGAGCACCACTGCTGCTGCCGCTGCTGCTTCTATCCCATTGCTTACGTCAAGGCAACCTGTGGATTCGCGCATGCGCCTCAGCTCTCACTCGCAGGGCCTCTCACTGGTGCTGCGGAGATGGGAGCGAGACAGCCTTGTCCCCGTGCCTCTTTACCCCGTGAGAATGGGCCACCCGAACTATCCTCCCTCACTCCGCAGGGGGTAGTAGACGGAGCTCAGCCGAATGATCTCGGGGGCGTCCGACAGAGTACTGGGGGACTCTGTTCAGAGGGCGGCCATCTTGGACTGCCAGCCGATGCGGAGGGAGCCGGCAGCAGCCGTTATAGTAGCAGCAGCAGCAGAGGTAGCAGCGGCGGCGGCGACAGCAGTCTCTGCACGGGTTTTGGTCGGTAACGGTGGATGGTAAAGGCAGCGGTGAGGTGCGAGTGGCCATTGCAGGGTGCCATCGCAGAGCGCACAGGCCACTGACCGCAGAAAGACCTGAATGCGTCGAGTGGTGATGGTTCGCTATTGAACAAAGAAGCTTACCACCTTGCTGAGAAGTACGTTGCGTTTCTCGTTGTACGACACACCGAAGCCGCGCAGCAAAATTCTAGGGGGTTGTCCGCGAGCGAGACGGGCTCCCCCGTGACCGATCCAAAGGAAAAAGGATTTCTCAAGGAGTCCCCACGGTGAGGTAGGTGCTAATTGAACATGTGAAGTCCACACGACCCATTCGGATGGGTTGGTGACCAGCGGGGATTCCGCTCCAGATTGCAATGCTGTTTGGATGGCCGCATTGCCAACGGACCCGAAATTCATTGCGACGCTGTCGTATATATATATATAGCTCAGCATGTCCACAGATATCAGCAGCTGTATGTGGCATATGTCTTGGCACATAATACAATCGAACATTAGAAACGAACAGATGGAGGACAGAGAATGAAGAGCAAGCGCTTCCTTCTTGTGTTCTTTACTGTCATCGGAACCGCCAATAGTGGATGTACATTAAGATTTTAATGACGACCTATTTTTCAATAATAATATAATAACAACAATAACAGCAACATATGTGCAGTGCTGGAAGATTCAGACGAATGCGTTTGATGATGATGATGCTACTGCTTTGCAGACAAACGATATATTGGAAATGTGCGTTTATTAGAGAAATTGTGATTACAGCAATGATTAGTTTTCTCGTAGTAAAATAATGATTAAGTTCTCGTGACAAGATGGTTAGTTGCACACACGTGCGATAAAAAGTGTGGCTTATTGACGGAACTGCAAATGTCGTGGAGTGTAGAATAATATTCCAGTTCGTAAGGATCTCTCCCGTCCAATATAACGGTGTGCGTATGACAAGAGTACTTAGTGGATTTATCCAGAATACGATTATATAAGTGGCGCTATACATCGTGTATAAATGCCATAAATTGAATTCAGTTTTACATATATGTATATATATATATGCATATATATGAATTAGCTGGCATATTGTATTCTATAAGGGATAGAGAGGGATAGAGGGATAGAGAGGGATAGAGGGATAGAGAGGGATTAACGGCATGGCTCTTGCTCAATCGCGGTGGTTTTCGAATTGACGTTAAATTTCGAGGCGATGGTGTCGTGCATTTTCTATGTATGATGATTACCTAGATTGTCTAGATCCTTCAACAAATCGTTCGACCACTTAGTAATAGCATACAGACCGTACTCGATTAGTAATTTGCAGTTCTTACTAATATAGCCGTTGCGCGCTGTCTCAAGCAGTGAGTCAATCATATATCAAGTAAATCAAATTGCCTACTTTGCGATGAGGAACTCGTCATCTCCAAGGTCGAAACTGACATTGTTTAGCGGTTTCATGCAATTTTCCACTTGTCATTGAAGTCATCACTGGCTATACTACTGATCTCTGGCGTCTGGTGTAGAAGGACGCTTAATGCAAGTTATATATATATATATATATATATATATATATATATATATATAGACTATTTAGTATGTCCTTCAAATTGATTTGTATCATGTATGATTTATCTCTATTTGTGCGAACTGTATTGTCACCTCAAAATAAGTACGAGGAAAAACAGAGATGCAAATTCTGACACCGATCCTGTTTGCTGTGTGCTGATACCACCAGTATCTGCATATTGTCGGTAGGTAGAAGACAATAGGTGTCTTCGAGTTATGCCCCCTCCCATTTATTCATTATAGACTGGATGAAATTCTGCACTCTTCATTTTTATCGACGACCCTCAGCTGCCTTCCCCGGATGGGAGGAAGGCCTCGGTGCCACTGGGGTATCGCTCATTGCCTCAGGGATCTGTCATGTAAAATACTATGCCGAAGTGCAGTGTGCCAATGAACGTGATTGCTCAATGGCAGCTAACAATGACTATCAACTTTCAGAAGGTCGGTGTTGCCGCGAAGTCGCTGCTAACGCTGAGCGAGCCATGGGCTCAAGTTGTGGCGGAGCCCGTGGTGCGTGTGCTGTTTGGGGACGGTGTTGGCCCTTGATGGCGTTCTGCCTTGTGGCCGCTACCTGCGTTGGCGGTTTTCCAACGACGTCGCAAAACAACGGAAACTCAGCAGATAAAGGTGGGTGAAAATGAACACTAGACTTGTGGCAGTACGTATGTGTGGCACACGGGTAAACTGCGATTGACGATGCATATGTATGTGATATTGCATCAAATCTAGATGACGTCGATAGTCACGATCAGGACACTGAGTTACGTTGCAGGTTACATTTGGTTGAACTATTCTACTAGTCTAGCTGGTTTTGGTCTGGACTATCAGGTACTATCGTCCGAGTAAGTCGTGATGCGTCACAAGTTATTAAAGTGTCTTCAAAAGTTGGAACTTTTGGCTTCGTCGTTAAGTAACCTTTCGGGCTCCTTGGCGGCCCCGGGGGAAGTCAATGGACATTTGCCTGGACACATGCACCGCAGTGTCCCCTCAAGAAACATTGGATTACTTAGGCTAACCAGTGCTGTTTGCGCGGTTTCATAGCACCGACCTCCTGAGTTACATTTTGGTTATCTGTTTCATTTATAGGCCTCGTGTCGGTTATCAGTTCGGATGAATTTCACTTGTCGCTGGCCGCATCCAAGAGGGCCGATTTACTTCATTCCTTCGTCTACTCTAAGCAACTAATTAAATAATTCATATTGTTCCCCTTTTCTGACTTGACTTGATTTTACTCTCGGTTTTGATTTTACTTCCTTCTGCTTAGATTATTTATTATTAATTTAAGCAAGCGATACGAATCATTTTTGTCATATGTGTCCCCGAGAAAATTTTTAAGTGACTTCGCCACGAAACGATCCAAGGCATTGACTAATTAATCGCACGTCTACGAAACGAGGCCTTTATAGTCACCTGTTCATATATCATGGATATCTATACTCTCATCAGCATTTGTGTCTGCGCCCTGAAGGACAAATATGTCCTGCCATTTTAGCCGGAGAGACAATGATAAGTATGAGTAATAATAATAATAATACATGTGTGTGCATTAACAACACATAATCTACAGGTGGTTAATGGGTTGCCGTCAACTAGGAACGGTTTTTCGATAGAAACATGGACCGCACAATTATACAAGATTATGTTAGGTCTCTATTTTCACCGTAGCAGATATTTTCCACTTTCAGATGGACTGTCCGTTAACTTCCAAAATTCGGACCTCTTAAACACTAACGCAAACGAGTCGGCCGCCCCTCCAAACCCTATGAAGGTACGCTCAAATGCATTTAGTTCGCAGTAAAGGAACTCGAGAAACTTAAATAACGTTAGGCTAGCGTGTTCTATATTTTTAATCGTATAAGTGGCAAGTTCATTCTCGTGCGGATAATCTTAACTTGGGAGAGCTAATTTACAGTCGTGAATGATAAGGATACACTCTGGCGGTGCGCTTCATCCAACTGGGTCGTAGCGAATTGAGCAGCATACCAACCTGGGAGCTCAGTAGGTTGCGACGATATGCCTCTTTAGAGCAAGGCTGCCCTCGAGAGAGAGAGAGAGAGAGAAGGTCGTAGATTCATTACGGGACTAACAGAATTAACTAATCTGATTCCTAATCAGATAAAATAAACAATTAGAACATGCTGCGCTAGACGTAATGCCCGTTTGCCAATCTGCAAATTGAAGGTATCATTGACATGAGCCGGCTAGATTAGGCACACTAATTGTCACTGGCCATTGAGATCAAGAAGCTGCTCATTTTGTGAACAGGATTCTGATTCCTCCGAGAAGCACGTCGGTCTCCCATCGTCGGAAGTGTCGGAAGTGCCATCGATCGACAAAGATCCAACGGATCCGATGAATGGTAATGAGCGTCCAGCGAGGCTTGACTATTACGACGACATGCAGTTACCTAGAGATCCTGATGAGGACGATACACCCGTTCTACCAGAACACGGTGAGTGATCATAGATATGTTACCTTGCAAGAGTAATAACAACAACAACGATTAGCACCACGTCACTATTGTAGACATGAAATGATTCAAGAACATCACATTATTACGTTCAGTCATCGGCGTTTAAGTAGACAACGGTCTATGCCATCGTTACAAAAATGAACTAGCCATCAACCGGTGTCGAGCTGTGTCCTTTACTCACCACTAGGTAAGCTAAGACAATTATAGTTCTTTCGTGTTGCATTTAACGAGTGCTCTAGTGTCGACGCGTTGATTAGGAATATAATCAAAATTGATCTTTAATTTGCTCTCGCTCTGTGTGTGTGTGTGTGTTTGTTTGTTTGTTGTGGTTGTTTCAGCGGTGAATGTTAACGAGGACTATGCCGGCATTTACGACTATCGAGGTTCGCCCGATGGTCGATATCGTCGCAAAAGGACGTTAACCACAAATATTGAACAGCTTCTTACAAGGTAATCCAATATGTCATTATATTATTATTACGACTACTTTTCAATCAATAATATTGCCAAGAGCGTCTATGGACACAATTGATATATGCTCTACCTACGCACCATGGATTCTAGTCGGAATAATTCGAATCGATACTGGGCCATTTGCAAATCTAATCTCGCGATTGCGATTTGTCGCTGCGCATGATTCGCAGGTCCTCCCGGCTGAATCGAATGCGCCGCAGCGTAGCTGACAACTCGCTATCCGACATGGTATCAGCGGGCGAGCGTGCTGAAAAGCTCGCCTCATTACTGCGTGTCCTTCAAGAGGCAGATCCGGCCTTCGATGCAAACGATTTCCTCAAGGTACGATACATATCTATATAATATAATGTCCAGCAGAACGATATCGAAAGTGTCCGATCGATTGTTCGTTGTGTGGACGGTTTCAGCTTTTCATATTATGTGGCGCACATGGATTCATTAATTCGCGTCTTCCTGGCTCTGCATAGACATGGAAATAGCGAGCTATGGTGCTCTCGTTGGCAAAGCCAGTGAGGTAGCCTTGTTTTTTTACTGATTATGTGAGTTTCTAGTCAATTCGTCGTCAGAAACAAAGAGGGTGAGTCCACTAGTGTCGATTCGTTAGCGCAAATTCGAAAAAGAACACAAAATATAGTACATATAGACAGGTCATGATGCTGTACATGTACATATTCAACAAATTTATATATTTAGATATTTGTTTATAGTGCGCGTGGGCTACTACTATGTGCGACCACCGGTTCTAAACAGCATCTACTGTAAACATAATGGTGAGGCCGCTCGTTTAAGAGGCGATGAGTTTTATCAGTTCTATCGACGTCACTGGCACAGTGGGTGTTTGGTCTCGTTACGAGGATACACCAGAATCTGTTGGTCAGAGAATTCATCCTGTCAGCATGGTGTCCCGCTGAGCGTTCCAATTGATGAGATATTAATGGACCAGTTCGACGAGAGGACTTCTACCTAACACTGACAAGATGAACTATCTAAGCTTTAGCACCACTCGCTACCTCAAATGCGCACCCGAAGCCTAGAACTGAAGGTGGCAGCAGGTTTGATAGTTCGACGGTAACAGATGCCGTATACTTGAGGCTCAGGTCTTTGCGTACAATTTTCTGTCCGTTGCCAGGAGTATGGACTCGTCGAATGTTTTATTTTGAAGGTCAACGAATTGTACGTCATGTCATGAAGAGCGTGCCTGTTTGAAATAATTCCCATCTCGTCTGCTACCTGCTTCGTTCATACATTTAAGCCTATATATATATATATATAAGAATCGTGATCCAGACAGATTTTAGCCATTGTCTCGTTACAATGATCTGTTTTTCAATGCTGATTGTTGACTCTTTCCGATCATGTTAGGTGTTGCATGCGCCATCTGTAAACGAGCAGGATCTCGAATACCTCATCTATTTGTCAAATATTGCGGCTCTAGCCGACTCAGACAGTCTGCCGCCGCGTTCAGCCGAGCAGGATTTCGACTTCAGAGAGCGTGACTTCGACGGCCAGGAAAAGCAGTCGCTCCAGGATAATCCCGGTTATCCCCGATGGTCGCAGCTAACCCTGCCGGAGCTCGTGGAGCTTGCGCGCATGCAGCTGCGACAGCAACGGAAGCAAAAGGAGAGACAGCACTCATTGCAACAATTATCTGAGCCGTTCTTCCTCACGACGGTGAGTCCGAAGAAAGGCGACTTGAAATATGCCCATATACTATATATCTATGGGGTGTTTCCGCGTGAACAACACATACGCATATTTTTCGATGTTTAGAATAATATATATATATATATTAAAGTAAAATAAGGACACGTAAAGGTATGCACCTAGTTAGCAACTTACGCTGAAGTCAACTTCACCAATTTTGAGTCAAATATACGTAGTTCCTCTTCCATGTACAATTACAATCTCT
This sequence comes from Stratiolaelaps scimitus, assembly GCA_019614645.1. NCBI lineage: Eukaryota > Metazoa > Arthropoda > Arachnida > Mesostigmata > Laelapidae > Stratiolaelaps > Stratiolaelaps scimitus. The sequence goes on from JABWDB010000054.1 coordinate 897,230, forward strand.
CACTACTTTATTGTTTTTGGAGCAGACCCCCAGCCGTTCTCCACCATATGTCCTCTGCCACATCTGTTAATACTACCGTCGTCCCATTGCGAGCATTGCGCTTAACAATGTTTGACCTCTCGTATAAAAAAGCACCTCTTTCTTCCCAGGACTTGGTACTCTCGGACAGCAACAACAACAACAATGCCGCGTCCAAGCGTGAACAACCCTCGAAGCCAGCCCTGACTTCCAGTAAGGATTTCTCGAGGCTGTTCGCCATCGCCGCCATGATGGCACAACAGCAGGAAGATCCTGCAGGAATTGCGATGTAGTTTAAGTCAAATCTCTTAAATCGCTAAATGCGACTGCTATAGATCACTCACCCCACCCTAGTGGCTATGGGTCGTCAACACTGATTCCGACAAATCTGTGTCTGTAACTATTGGCGCGATACCTCGGGGCAAATGATGACGGACATCTTTAACGCGCGTATCACACTGCGCACGATCGTTCGCAATGCTTTCTAATCTGGCGGATCGGCGACAAATCAACATCCCCCACCACGCGTTCGGCGGTTCCCGGAGCTCGCTCATCGTAGATGACCGTCGCGCGCGTCGATCTTCACGGCGACAATGGTGCCAAGATATAGATGAAGATCGTAACCGTTCACATGACAACGACAATAATGACGCTAATAACCAACAATAGTGATTATGCGAGTAATGATGATAATGATGATGAGAGCATACAATGATTTTAATTGTTTTACTTGTCTTGATGTACATGGGTGACTTGAACATGCTCCGCAATTAAGAATAATAATAATAATAATAATACATTACTAAACAGACATACGTCGTACGTGACTCTTGAACACAGTGTATACATGTAGGTAAGCGTACTGGGAAATATATATATATATATACTCGAAATTACCCACAAGTGAAAGCCAAACAATCTTGCATCGCAATTCATCTACATGCGATACCATTGTAATTCAACTTACTGAGCCAAGTGGGATGCGCAGTGGCTAACCTAACCCATTAGTGAACTCGCGCTGAGAAAGCGGCCAGGAGAAGGCAAGGACTTGGTGACCGGTGCAGAATTGTGACAATGACTGATACTAACTTTCCTTCGGTTGGTAGCCGTCTAACGTCGTTTAGTAGTCGCCCTTTCTGGAATATAGGCTTTTCATTCATACGAATGGAACTATTATTAAATATTTGTTGATACTCGCGACTCAGCGAGTAGGTGGTCGAAGCGAGCGTTGGCAAGTCGGGGTCCGAGACCAACGGGAAGGAATCAAAGGAAGTCAAATACAAGCGCAGTAAATACGGCATATGAAGAAAGGCAGTTCGCAGAAACTCGAACGGTTTCGTCCGCCAGCTCGGGCCATAGCCACATAAGGACTGCTATGCAGCTTTAGCTCTCATGCACTGTAATGTAGTTGGAGACTCGTGGGAGGTTCATCGAATATGGTTGAAAACCAAAGCATTGTAAGAGTGGCTACGCCCAGGACATGAGTGGTCAGAATATCGATATCGAACAGTACGAAACATAACACCGGAAAAAACTGGGAAGCACTTCCGAATGAGTTGCGTCGTAGGCGATTTCGTTTGAGAGGGAGAGATGCCGGATGGAGGTGGCAACCCATTGTGGAAATTTTCCCCATGACGAAACTATATTCGTTAGCCACTTACTGAACTCTAGCTGCTTCTTCCGAAGGCGGTTCTGAGTCGAGAATGTATATTGTATTTGATTTAATGAAACAACAGAGCTACAATGAGGAGAAAATACGGATGCACCCGGTGCTCCAGAGGGGTCTATCTGTGGCGATCGATGACGTTTAGTGCGATGAGCGTGAAAGGCCCTAAAAACAGGCTTCTTTTCTAGATCGACGACCTCGTATCAGTCGCTGGCGAGTTCAAGCCAGCCAGAACAACCTGTAGTGTAGCGGCGAATGAATGACCGATTAATTCTTTGTATGGGCTTCGCTCATTACCAATAATAGCGACAATATTAGTAATAATAATATATTATAATACTAAGTACTTGCGAGTAATGGCGAGCAAATACTTCAATCTCAACTTGTGATAATAGAGTCAGACGGTAACGAGTATATAGATGGCCCCAAGTTGTTCGAGGGGGTTCGCGTGATGAGTCTTGCTTCGGCTGACGTTAGCGGTTAGTAGTGAGAATTATTGGAGCAATGAGGCGAGCATAGTTGAAGAACAGAGCGATGCTACTGAGCGAACATACCCTAGACAGCTATGGAGAGAACAAGAGGCGTACGGGTAAAAACTACTGCTAGCTAACCGGATCTAGCTCCATTTATTGAGGCCTGCGGGTGTCGAGGCTTTCGGGGAAAGCCAGCGTCTCGAAAACTAGATTATCTGGCAAATTTCGATATCCGCTTCAGCTATTATCATAACCTATTGTATGCGGACTGAACGATTAAGCTCAAAGGTATAATTCCGCTGCAACAATTCGACACATTAACACGACTTCACCAAATAATGTACGAAAAAAAGTATACATATATATATATATATACATGAGGCAGGTTACATTCATCTGTATGAAGACCCGCCTGATAAGCCTATAGTTCTTGGCGGGAAAATCGTTGACTGTCCATGCGTTGTCTTACGCTGTTACAGGGTTTTTGTCACGTCGGCCACCCTCGTTATTTGTATGGCAGAATGGCACGAACGGCGCCATCACAACCATTCCACGGTTGCATCAACACTGCAGCGTTGCATATAGTTGGGTCGATTCACTTCTTTCCCAAATTTGCTAAGCTCAACAGAGTGATGAGAACACTATTTCCTCTTGAATGGTAAACGCAGTTCGGCATTGCTTGCAGCTCTCTACCTGTGACTTACTTCGACGCCATCAGGTACAGAGCAGTCGAGTTCGGCGTTTGTCCGTTCGCAATCATTTGCCTCATCCTATAAGAACGCGTGAATTGTGAAGAGCATATTGGGAGAGGACTCGTCAATACCATCAACCATCAGAATAAAATGATGACAACAACAATAACAGGACTGTGTGAACAGCAACGCCATCTTATAACATCCCCGTTAACTGGTATCACCGATCTGAAGATGAGGATGATAAATCGTAGAACTAATTGCCAATTTTCCCAATCCCCATGTTTGAGCTGCTATTCAGGACACTCGACGGACACGTGCTCGGTTGTTATGAAATCTCTGTAGTACACATCGTCTGCGGAAGTGTATCGAGTGTGTATAATTAATAATGTTAGATCTGGTTAGTCGCGCAGCCCTGTTCTGCGGTTTTCGCCACGACAGAGAGAGAGGAAGGGAGAGAGAGAGAGAGGCAGAGAGAGACACGGCTTGGGTCGAGGCCACAGTTAGCAACCGTCGGCCAAAGCCGACTCATGCTATAGATAGCTAAGGCAAAAGGTTATCTCGCATCACATTATTTCTCGTAAATGTCGACATTTTAATGTATTCGCCAGAGGACATTATGAACGTGCAGGAAACACGATGACCGCGCGATATTGCCTGGTCACTTGCGGTCATTATACACAGTATTTGAATTGGAGCGAGAATTCGAAGAATTACATGAACATGTTACTCTCTACAAGAGAAAAAGTGCTTTTGGTTGAAATAAAAAAAAAGTATTTTACTTGGGCCAAACTTGGCTTTTTCAAATTGTATGCAGAATTCTACCGAATAGGATAATTAGGCTCAGAATTGATTTTACCAGTTCGTATTGTTGTCGAAGCCCATTTTGAAAATCATTTAGGAACTGTAGTTGTCGAATGAGTTAGCTCTTGAAGAGGCGCTTTTTTTGTCAGCAAGCTGTCGCAAGCGAAGATCCTGTAGAAAACGTCACGACTACGTAAAATGCGCTGGAACTGCGGCATCCTGGCCACGCGAGCTGCCGCACAGATCTGCAGCACATTCTCAAAGCACCACAAGTGGCGTTCGAGAGGTTATCGAGTCAGATTCATGTTGCCTACCTTATATTCTGCTGACTTGACAAAAACTTACAATAGAACCAAGAGACGTTAGCTTTTTTAAAACATGAATAATCTTTATACCGTTTATTTATACTCGATATAGCTGATCTCTTGAAAATATAATTCACAATCGTATACTAATGATAACAGCAACATTTCTACTCTGTTTGTTTTACTTGTGCAGTTTCTTCTCCTTCTGGGTGGCTTGCATACAAATCAGAGTTGAAATATATCCGAGGATTTATTAACATAGTCTTATAGTACTGCCGATAATAATAATAATAATAATAATAATTAATAATAATAATAATAATAATAATAATAATAATATAGTTGTCTAGTTCAATCGAACCTAGGGCATACTAGGCACCGACTTCGTGGCCTGAGCACCTATTCAACCACGTACCCTTAGAACTGGCTTAGTCTTCTGCAGTTTTATACCAGAAAAACACCAACAAGCATCATCAGCAAGCATCGTCAGAGTCAAGGTCCATCAATATCATTACTAGCTGATGTTAAATACATATGTTAAATATAGTACCCTGTGTTGATGCCGACCGTTTTCGACATAGGAACCAACAAAAACTGTACATCATCATCATCTCGTTCGTGTTGAGCGACTACAAGCGCGCTCATTACTAGTTGAATTTAATGGCAGATTCAATTATACCTAATTATAACGACAGTAGCCCGCACCAATAAAGCTGCTTTATTTAACTCTCCCTCTCTCTTTCTCTCGTAAATTACTTTCTTAGCTGTTCGTAATTGTCGACACGCGCAAAACCCCGAGGAGTCTCGCCGAATTTAAGAGGTAAACGGTTTAAAAAAGTTCTTAATAAAACGAACCCGACCGCGGTGGGGCATCGAACCGCAGATCATGGAATGTTGTAACAGTGAGAGGTGCACATCTTCAATGGTGTCGGCTTCCGTCTAATGACTATCCGATGAGTAATTAGAACACACGCTAAAAATGAATTCTCAACGGCACTTCCCATGAACAAAATGGCGAGTTGGCGGTGACACGATTCGATTTGTTGCACTTAACAGGGGCAACTGATCGGCAACATCTTGACATTTTCATTACATAACATAAAATCGGCCCGCGGTGACACTGTGCTGGTGTGGCCTGTTGATCAGCAGTGACCAATGGTAGAAAAAAAAATGCGCTAATTTACACAAGCGGATCTGGGATTCCTGTACAGACAGAGAACGCAAAGCGATAAAAGACAACTAATATTTACAGCACCTGCTACGGTGACCGGTTTACTGAGTGCGCAAAATACTGTACTATTATCTAACTATCTAACTAACTAAGTAAATAACTAACTAAGTAACTACGCACTAAAAAAGTTGTGCAACAACCTCTCGTTTGCCTCAGAATAGCAGGAACTGGTCACCACAAGATGCCATCCGCTATAATGAATTCCAGTGCAATCATAGAATACTATTAATGCGAATAATAACAATTAAATACTTATAGTAGAGTGGAACTCATGCGCCGAAGCGGTGCAGACAAATTGAGTGACGTTGCCTGAGCTCTTTGGTCTTACGAAAGACACCGAATTGTTCGAAATTAACTTAGCCTTAACTATATATACCTAATTTTGTGAGCAATGCTAGCTTGCGCCGCAACGCGAAATTGACCTTGTACAGTCAGTTACAGGTGCGCAATTTGCAAATACGTAGAAATTCTGTTGAACAATTTGATTGTCTATTCAGTTCTACAACATTCTAAAAATAAATCTCTGATAGAAAGTTATTCAACCAAATGGAGCGGCACTTTGGGACTTTGATGGAACTCCTTGAAGTTAGCCTTCTCGTACTTTGATTCAGACGGTGAACCTGAAGTTTACCGCGCAGCTGTCCTCGAAGCCCGGCACAGCTTTTTTAGAGTTCACCTAAATGTTTTCCCGAAGTACGCTTTATGTAGAAGATGCTAGGTAAAACAACAATTTTAACAGATCTGCTTTCGGAAGGAGTATCACTTAGTCGCGTCTTACTGTTTAATTAAGCATTACATATGTCTAAGCACCAACAGTAATGAGATGCGCATTATTAATGGACTCCCAATTAAAATGAGATAAGGCATCTGCCTATACACGTCACATGTGACACTGGGCAAGCCATTCTCAGGGCCAGAAAACTCTGACTAGCGCGCAGGATCATTCCTTGTGAAGCGCCCCTGACTAGCTGTGTGTGTGTGTGTGGGGAGAAACAATACAATCACCTTCCTCGGAACTTTGACGGCATCCGCCTGACACTCTGTCCCCAACTAAGTCACAAAGTATTGTATATATATATATATATATATATATATATATATATATATATATATATATATATATTAAGCGCAGTAATATAAAATAAATTTTGCAGACATTACAGATAGCTTAGTTGTAGTCATATTATCTAGCGCAAAATTAGCCCAAAAATATACACAACGAAGTTTTACACCTTTCCAGCAGCCGGTGTCTATGGTGGGAAGAAGTTCCATTATGCGATTGGAATTATGAACATCAGTTACACGACAATCACATACGCGTTCATGTGTTCTTATGAGTGTTTCTATGTGTCCTAACATAATAATCGCACACATTTCGATCTTTGGTTAGTGATTCCTATCTCTCTCTCATTTCACCTTTGTCACGTCATAAATTATTATATACTACTGCACAGTTGCCCGGAGGTCCGTCTACGTGCTTGGTGCTTACGTGTAATCGACGTTTAAATTACAGGATGATGAATAACTCAACAGTGTATGTAGCCTAGGCGAGCCAGGCTAGCCGCTGTCTTCACTTTGGTGCTCAATGCATCCGTAAACAACAAACATGTAGGCAACTTTCCAATTTGGTTTCTAAATCACGCATACATAAGTTAGTAACAGAAAAAAAAAATATATATATATAAGATTGATATATTAGAACGGTAGTGTCACTTTAACGATTGCTCCGCTGAACGCAACGTATTTGTTTCGTGTGTTCTCGCCGTTGGATAGATATTCGAACCAGAGTTAGGGGGGCTCAGTGAGAGGAAACCGCTGAGAGTAGGAACAGCCAACACAGGGGGCAGCAGAGAGATAACCAATGAGCCTGCGCAACTAGTACATCACTCTGCAACACCTACCAATGTCTCGTTTCACTATCATCCGCTATTTGTCGCTTGTTCGATTGGCCCCTACATAATAACTAGGCAGTAGTGAATCCGCCAGCGGATTCGTTATTGAAACTCAACAGTATTACTTAGCTTACTACTCGGTATGGCTGCCTATGTCCTTTTCATAGGCTGTTTGGTTTTGTGTGGTTAGACAGATGCAGCTGACTCGGATTGAGCTCAGCAGAGTTCGTTGGTCCTCTGGTGGTATTCGCCCTACACGGAGATGGCCCTTATATACGGGATACACCGGCATACATAGAACATGCCAAATAAAATGCTGCCGCAATCTCGTTTCGTGAACCGCAGCATGCTTGAAAATAGACGCATCCTCGCCGGCGTGGAATAGTGACTGCCGATGAAATTGTGAAAATCACACACGTCCACTCCCCTGCAATCGTGGTAGAAGGTGGAACAAGAGGTAATTGTGTTCGTTAGCATCGTATTCATTACGATAGAATAGTTAGATTAAATAATGACTGCACGACTTTCATTGCTGATGTTAATAGGGAACAAAAGATGGAGTGATGCTGTTCAGTGCATAATTAAAAATTTTCTCCATATAATGTTTGTTGTGATTTTTAAAACAATATACAAGCTTTTGACTAGCAACGATATTCATGTAAGCTAGAAAAAAGATACGTAAGCCTCGTTTGCGCTCACGACGCGGCCGTGCGGACACCGTTCATTGAATCGATATCGGATGAGACCGGTGGGTGTCCGCTCAGCAACATGCACACATCAAGTCTGCTGTAATTATTATTGTGTCGACAAGCTTTCATCCAATAAATGAACGCAAATAGATGAGCAGAACAATAAACTCACTCCCATGTATTAATGCCTTCAAGTCCAACTCGAGGTAATCCCAGTTTGGTAGCTAAACAGCCCGTGATAAACACGTCCTCCATGCTGACCGGCGCCGTCCGTAGGGCTTCTTCGTACAAGCGTCCCAAGACGCTCCCAGTGATTACGTATAGACTGCCTATTTTATCAAGGAAATAAGAAGAAACGTTGCAGATATTCACACAGTGAGTTAACAAGGTCAGTTCGGCTAAATAGTGAGGGATGAACCACGAGTTTGGTACTTCATATAGGATTTGTGGTAAATGTATTTCGGATCGCTATCTGTTGAAGCCGACTCATCGTCATAGACTCACAAGATGGATGATGCCATTCACATTGGTATACAACTCGGAATCTCATATGTGTGGTTAAATTTATTCTGCAGTGCAAAGGTTCACATTTTGCCGCTTGGAAAAGTGAACAGTGGAGGAATGGTACATTTGACGAAAATTCAATCAAGCGTCACTTGTTGAATTTCTATAATTGTCGTGACACACATTTACAAGATTCCGCTTTCAGCAAAAGCACTTTAGGAACAAATCCGAACAAAGAAAAAAAATAATGTTTATGGCCTGGCATCAATGGAAGGATTTTTTGCAAAAAAAGTATCTATTCTCTCATTCCACTCGTCCGGCAAGGGCGACTCATAATTCACAAGTTTTTAGCGAACTCACCACCGACGTAGTCGGGAAAGATATCGTCCGGGTACTCCTCCTCGGACACGTACCACTTGTTCGACGAGTCCCGAATAGGCTTCTGCAGATGTTCGACACAGATACGGATGGCAGGAAGAAAAATATACGCATGAATTATCGATATTTAAACATCTGCTTACAGAGCACTGATACAGTGGGGGAAAATATTTGATCCCGGACTTCCGAGAGAAGGTCACCGATAGGTCTGAACATACAACGAAGTTGACTGACGGAGAAGTTAATGTGAATTGCTCGTTTGACTGCACTAACATCATTCGCTCCAATGAACATGTGTAGGGGGGGGGGAGGCCTGCTAAAATTCGAACCTAAAACGCAATCGCGTCTCTGGTGTTGAGAGTATCGGGTCTACATGAAGACCGGCTGCAAGCGTCAATAAGGACCCGCAGAGGGACTCACTCGGCCCGAAACTGCGCAAATGGATACACACATGATCTGGGCTGCTATCATTACAAGGCTATTTGACCTTTAACTGAGTTGTCATAGCCGATCTCAATGATTACTTGGTAATTACCGCTGTTTTTTTATTATACAAGATCAATAGGTAGTGTTCACCACCCCCAATAGGTCTGCTAGAGACGAATTCCGTTATATTTCACACGTTCGCTACGTTCTTTTTGAACGTCGTCTACGCTTAATGAAGGTTCAGTCGTTAATTATCTATGAAAATAGTACATGGCAGCGTTCACAGAAGCACTAACCGTCCCGAAATGTGCGCACCCGGCAATAAACGGTATCGCCACTGACTCGAGTGTCTCGATCTTTTTCCGCAGCTGGGACACGTTGATCATCATGTCATCATCCGCTTTCACCTAAGCGATTCAGAGAGTAGAGCAAAATACGTACGTTTTTTTTGGTAAACGTGATAGAACAACACGTATATTGACAGGTGATTCTGTGAAATTCACTGAAGTTGAGCCTGTGACAATTGCTCTGTGATCATATCAGGTTGAATTCAATGAGGTTAAAAATTGCTACGGAACACATATATATATATATAAGGCAGCTGTGAATTATATTAACAATTATAACAATATAATTGTTTTTCGAGCTGACCCTCAGGCTCTGTTATATATAACAGAAACAAATAGAAGAAATGTATGAAATCGGATTAAAGGATATCTGGTGTTTGAGAGAAAAACTGTTCATTTGAAAAATAGAGTTTTGATTCGGCTCCCATGTACATGACGAGTATAATTAAATAAGTAATTCGAAAAAGACTTACGAGATACGTCGGATGGCAATTAGCAGCCCATTTCAGCATCATGATGGACTTCGTGGTGGCATTACGGTACGTATCATTGAAGTTATATTGCAAGATGTCACCGTATTGCCTAGACTCGAGCCAAACTTTCGCTTGAGTTGATCTGGCAAATAGTTCAAATAACAAATAGAAATTTATGATAAGTTATCAACGGAAGTGCTGACCCACTACGAGCTAACCTATGGTGTGACAAACAGAGTTTGTCGAATGTACAAAATGTATGTGTTCAGATATATGATGTATTTAGGGTCCATTAGCAGCTCAGACGACTGTTAATTCGCACTTCGATTTGAACAAGCCGTCTGGCACTTGCGCTTGAAACGGGTCAGCTCGCATTTACACTCGACATAGTAGATTAGCACCTGTTATGACAAACAGTGAGTTCATCGAACGTGTAATGTAGTGCGCGTGTTCAAAGGAATAAATAATGAATTGTGGCTAATTGGTTGTCACGACAAGCGGCGTTTAAGCGAGAATCTCAGACAACTCGTACTTCAGCACATAGTCAATCAAGCATTCGCCCCCGAAACAGGTCAACTCGCACATGCGTTCTGAACTAGCCATTTAGCACTTGGTTATATAAACAATCTCAACTTGCGAGTAGACAAGATCAATTCGTTGGCCGTCCACTTCGAGGCCACCACCCTGCGGGATTCTCCATTAATTTCCACTATACAGCCGCTTGTCTATCGCACTCACCTATTGAAAGCCACCCAGTACTGGCCCCTACGTTTGCGGTGTTCTCACTTAGTTAGTCAGTCGGTGTGTCTTTGTTACAATAAGGCTTTCGCCCCATCTATATATTTATTTATTTTTTTCTCGAGCTGACCCTCATCTGTTCTCCTATCTGACAAGCCTCAGCTCTTAACCTTTAGGTATTACTATGAGGACCTGTCGGGGCCACCTTTGCTTATTCTCTGCCCCATCTATATTTAGATAATCGTATGTCTGAGGGATCAGATGGGATTTGATATCAGATTTAGCATCGTTCCTCATCGTTATTCACTACTAAATTGGGCAAAGAGGTTACCTTTATATCAGCCGAAATCAGCTTTTATCTAAAGGCAATAACCCAGACTGGAATATAGTGGCACGATCTTGAAATCATGGTACTCATACGCGGCCTAACAAAACATGTGGATCTGCACTCGATGGAAAGCCTAGATAGGGCCTAACAGCAACCTCAGCAGTTCTTCCATCTATGCAGAAAGTCTCTACCACTCATCACCATAATAAACGACATCAGATATTCATCAAACCTTGATTCGAATTGACAGGCGAAAATTGATTCGTTAGGGCATTTTGCTTACAACATACATGAATTAATTACATTTTGTTATATTCTATTAATTACATAACTGATCTATCTAGTGTCTGTCTCGTTTCTCCTGTACATATTGCCATCCCAACGGGGTTGAATGTACCCCTTCGAACTATAAGCTCTCCTACCCTCTTGTCGACCAGATGTTGGCTCTTGTCTCACAACTTGTTATCGCCGTGGCGACATTGACCAATATCTGCACAGAACAGGACGAATTCCCTGACTCTCTTAAACGTTACGGTAGCACCCCGATCTTCAAAGGAGGCGACAAAACAGGTTTGCGGCAACCATTTGAGACCAATCGCGATATTCTCTCTCTCGTCGAAAACGGTCGAAAGGGTTCTCCTCAGATGAGTTGAGCTCTGGCTGAACAAAACATGCTCACCTCAAAACAGTTCGGCTTCCGCACGCAGTGTAGCACCACCCTCCCGATCGTGCGATCTTCTGAAGCTCTACGCAGAGCAAAGGACCCGAGTCAGCGCTAGTCTGCCATCCTACTCTATTTGCGGAAGGCTTTTGAATTTGTCAGCCCTATTATTCCCTTCAAGAAACTTGGTGTCTATAACCCTTCCCGTGGACGCTAAGAATATTGTACACTCTTTCATGTTAAATCGTAGACTTGAAATTGAGTGCAATGCAACTCATACCATCGTATTTCGTAATATTTAATCAAAGGAAACGATGCACTAGGTTTAAGGCACTAGGTTTAAGGCTAGGATTAAGCAACCCTCGCACAATGGAACATTGCATCGCTAAGAACTCAGCACATATCACCACCGTTGCCCACAGGCTCACTGTAAGTAATTGAGATGCGGAATAATTGATTGTGATGGTGATAGGTTGTGGCTTCATGGATCACTTGATGTAGATGATATACCTGTGTTTGCCGCCTCCAAGGAGAAAAACAAGTTTTCCTCGTCCTGAGATCCTTCGAATTTCGCCACCCCATGTGTCCCGTACAGCCTTGCGCTGTTCGACGTTTTCGACAGCCGACGCCACGATGAAGAGAAATTGTAGATTCTCGCAACTACCGGCGGGACGAATGCCTTCGGTGTAGTTATAGACGTACCTGTGTCAGCCAACGGTCAAACAGATTGAATGTAGCGAATCTTCTCCAGCAGCCTCGGACCAGACCCCGCAGATACAGACGAATGTTATATAAGCTATGTATGCTATGGCGAATGGAGAAAACATTCTCTAACCGTAGAATTATGGATCGCGTTGCAACGAATAGGCATAGCCATCTTGTTCCGAGCGTCCCTGTGCAAACGTTGCATATATGAACGTCTTGTTGCCGTCTCAGTGTTGTTTCAGTATTGTGTGGAAACTCGAGTATGCCGTCATTGATTTAAGTAGTTATTATAGTATTAGCAATTATTCAAGTAAGTACATGGGTTTCGTCGATTTTTCGTCAAATTGGGCTTAGCAATTGTCGAAGTACAAATGTTCATTTTGACCAGCTCAGATAAGCTGGCCATGCGGTGTATGCCCATATGTTGTATATTTAATCTATATTTGTGATATGTCACTTTACGCTACAGGGTCCCCTTTCTCTTGTCCCCGCTCTCCTGGCGTCGAGTCAACGAATAGGCATGTTCCAATATTACACATGTCATCAAGATATATACTATTAATTTAGGTAACTTCACCGCTGCGAACCGGAATACAAGCGTCCCTATGCAATTCGGGAATAGAGCTTCAGCTTAGCACAGTTTAACTCATGTTTAACTCTCGAATTCAATGACTCTAAGCACTTGCGTATGGCACTTGGCTGGAAGATATGTTCCTGTAGTACCATTACTATTACTACTACTACTATCGCCGATAACACGATAATGACATGCAAGGCCAAGTTCCTCGTTAGCGCTCATTTTGCACCAAATGTGATGAGGGTCCGCATCTAAAACTATTCAGCCTCCCGAAGGCTTCGACCATACCAAGTACATAGTACATTTGCAAGCTAGCTACTTCGAGGGCGCAGTTGAGTTGAGTATATACAGCCGTCGCTGAATATTTACCTTTGCGAGCTATTAAACCACGTGAGGCGTGAGAAGTCGGTGTTGAGTTTCGTGCGAATCTCCACGGTGGCATCGCCAAAAAACTCCACATGTCCTTCAAGCTGACGACTCACTGGAGAGAAATATATGGTGACCTGTAATGCATATAGAGATCCGATCCAGTTTGTTCTGTTTATTCAGTGGACAACAGTTTGTGTGTAAAGGAATCGATATCGAAGCTGCAATAAGCTAACGGCACTCGCACTACCCGGAACGTAAGTCGCCAAGTTGCCTAGACGACATGTTGTGTGGATAAAAAAATAGAAGCCCAATACACTCCGTGTAGCTAGCCCGAGCTAGTTCCGCGGCGTACGATATATGACGGGATAGAGTGAGAGCTACGACGCACCTGTGGTGGACCTTCTCGAAAGATGAGAAAACACAATATGACGACCACGCCGAGGAGCAGAGCTATCTTAAGCCACGACCTCCGTAGTTGAGCCGTGGGTAGTGTTTCCGTGAGCAGGTTGCTTCCAGAAGGAACTTTCCGGTGTCCCGGAAGCTTCATGTTTTCTTTTCTTTTTCACCTTAAAGGGCAGAAATCAATATGCGTGTTTGAAGTTAGTGCACACTAACTTCGTTAAGCCTCTCACTGTATTTTTCATACCTATGGGTTAAGTTCATATATATATATATATATATATATACATGGTGAAGTAATTTTCCGGGCAGACCCACGGCCAACGTATGATGTGCACGGTTCAATTTCTTTTTTCTTTGATTCATAAGATGGACAACCCCTTTAAATGTAGATGTGCAACGGCGGGGAGTGCACCTTCCTATACTGATCGGCAATATACATGACATCAGCGAATACCTTAAATTCTCGACAGCACCCGTAAATACGCTTCTAAAGCGTGAAATATTCCTAGCACAAATAATATCAATAGTGCCTGCCATGGAACACAATCTAGAACAGTATTCCTGCGGATCAGCATTTCACGTCGTGTCTAAGGCAGCATTTCAGCATTTCAAGGCAATATATTTGGACTTATCATATCCAGGAATCTCTCACACACATCCAGTAAAAGCTCGGGGTAGCCCCCTGCATTCGGCGTCAAAGTCTCACCTTACCATTGTAAAGCTCTTTCAGGATGTCTTGTTTCGTCACCCACTACGGGAAACAGTGGCCACTGGTGAAATTGTCTCATATCACAAATAACTCGGAGATGTCGAGTAGAGCTTTTAAGCCATTTGCAGATACTATTTCGCTATTAAGAAAATCGGAAGCATAGAATGCTAGACTCAAGCTTGTATACGACATCTGCATTTGGGTAACCGAATCAATAAAGTGTCTCCAAAATCACTATTATCCACAAATATGGAAAATGACGGGTGGATAAGTTGGTCGCATAGCAGCGAACGTCAACCATCACTAAGTTCCCTTGATATCGATTTGAATTCAGATCAGCACGGCCCACCGTGAGGCTTGATGTCCGCCGGGAACCGCAGACAGAGACGACACAAGGTTGGCCAAAATCATCTTCAAGGCGCTCAAACCGAGATTGAGAGAGCGGGTAAATAGTCAACATTTAATGGTATGTTACCCTGTCGAATTCGATTCGCCGTTAAGGTCAACGCAATCGGTACGACCTTCGACGGCATAAATGATGACTTCATTCTCGTCCGTCCTCAGCATACGAAGCTTCCACCTGTCGCTGCACGGATCACTCTCTGCCCTTGCATAACGTTCAATAGCCGTTGTAAGTATACATATATATATATATATATATATATATATATATATATATGAGCGTGTACGTATACGGCAGGATCCTCTAAAGTTACCTTGCTGACGAATAGTGTCAACTTGATAATCTCTGTATTCAAAATCTACCATTTAACCTGATTGGATTTTTTCCCTCTTTTTAGAACGTGTTGCACGACTTGTTGCTCTCTATAATTTGACCGCTAATCGGACGCATTTAGGGATAACATAGTATAACATAGAGCATTTGGTAATAGTAAGTCACCGATATGATTATTTTCCACCTTTCTCTATTGACACAACGAGTGGCTGTTGAACAAGTAGCTGCTGTCCAATAGCTGTTGACATGGATATTTACCTAATTCTGACAGTTGTTTGACGTTGGCCTGACAGCAGGCGCAACAGTAAGCAGCAGTAGACACGTTATCAGTTATCTACAAGTATATTGGCCACTCCCTACGAAAGGAATCTTAGTCGAGAGCTACTTTCGCGTCGACAGTCGGGACCAGCTTCTGGGAGACGGAATCAAAATGAACTGGCACCAAGGGGATATCAGGTCAACTAAGCAATGGCCTCCATCGCTAATAGGCCTAGCCTAGAACCGGCTTAGGAATTAGTAAACATTTGTTTTAAACAGTCGAGAAATTGTAGTGTGAGAAGACCTCCACGATTTTTCTTAATGTTCTATCAAGGTTTCGTATCGTGCATAGGTGCAATGGCATAACATCCAGTTCACCCAACCCTGTGTACGCTCGCAGCATTCACAGTCGCAAACGACCGGCCTTGTGGATAACACGGCATACGTCACGTTACATATACCTATTGTTTGGAGCCGCTGCCGGCGGTGGCCTGGTGAGGTGCATTCGTGCACTCCTCCAATCGGAGGAGACCTGGAGATGTTTTTTCCTTGATGCCAATTCATATTCCACCACGTTCAATCTAGGGATTGATTAACAAGAGAGAATCGCCGAGAGAAGATCGAGCAACGTGGGCGCCATTACACAGAACCAACGGCACAAACAGAACAACCAGTCACACGACTATAGTTGGCTCCCATATTTCATATATTGGTTACCTTGCATGAAAGTCTTCGCCGAAGCACTCGCGTACACGTGCCTACACTCCGATGCAGGGTAAATATTTGTCAATTTTTGCATCACTAACTAACTCGAATCGCGCGATAATACAGCGTCAATGTTGTTCTCCTATGGCGTCTCAATGGCGAAAATCGTCGTCCTCCACTGAACGATACATCTAGCATCGATAGCTCACGAAAACAATTGTCTCGCTGTCAGCGGCATGGTCACACTATGGCCGAGTTGTCTGCGCCCATATAATTCGAATTGCGAACTTCCACCTGCCGTAATTGCTCATTATCAGCCAGGTAACAAGTGAATGTAGTTTTACAATCATGATCGTACAGTCGAATAGTATAAATACGAAAAATAGCCTAACAGTATACATACGCATTTACACGGATTATATTTTCCGGGCAGACTCGCAGCTAACGTAATATAATAACGTCCACGGTCGACGTCTTAATCGATTGAAAGTTGATGGAGCACTCGCAGGCATATCCGCTGTTCTATCGAGCCGATCGGGTGCAAGAAAACACAGTGGAGCAAAATAGCCTAGCCTATATAAGAATAAATATTCCTTCATTCATTGGCACACATTGAAGTCGAAAAAATAAAAAAAATATACCTATCGATAACAGATATACATAATATGTTACATAAATTAGCTGGCATATTTAGTGATTAACTATATATATATATATATATATATATATACAACTGAGTCATTATTACATTTACAGAATATTATTTCTTCGATGTACACCCGACCTGCCCTCGGCGGGCAAACGCTGTTCATCCGCTCTGCCGCGCTCTCCCGATGGTATTTATCACGCACGGCCGCTTCGAAGATTACGCCTTCGATATTTTTGCGCCCACCGCCTTTAATCGAGATCATGAGAGAATGAGGTGATAAATCACGTAGTATCGAAAAAAAATACAGCCATTATTTCCTACAGATCAAAGGCGACCGCAGAGGAACAATAACAGCCACAACTGAACATGACACAGAGAGACTTCGGTAGAAATTGATGTAGACGACGACTTTCGACATACGGTTCACGTGCGTGCTACGTGAATAATAGATTCAGATTCACAGCTGTGAAATGTGAAGTGTCTGCCGGTGAGTGCTTCAGCGATATTTTCAAAAATGCAAAAAAAGATTGCCGTCAATAGTCAAACTGCTCGATAATACGAACTAAACAGCAGGGCATTTTTGGGCACCACTCGCACTGGGCTTTCTCCCTCGTGGACGAACGCAGCAAAAAGCGGATTCAAATATTGAGTTAAACAGCAAAATAATAATAATAATACCGGCTTTAAAAAAGTTTTTAATATATAGGATAATTTCGTGATTCTTTTGCTCCTTGTGATAGACAATTTAGCCAGTTGAGCTAGCTCGTCAGTGCGTACGCACCTTTGCCCCAAATACCCGTAATTGAAATTACATGGAATAACATTGTCTAATTGTCATCAGGCCATTTGTTTGTCTGGGTGGTTACACGAGAGCGGGTACGGGGTGTATTTGTCAATGAAGTGGGTCATTGACATCAACCCTTTCATGATACGTAGCGTTTACCCTCTTCAGCTGTTGGCTCGTTAGCAACAGCTGTGGCATTCGGCAGCAACAGCAGAAAACGAGCGGAGCGTTTCTCCTGATTCACCTACGCAAGTGGCCGGTTATGCTCGACTAGATATGGGTGAAAGCAGTTGTACCGTGAACGTTACACGTTGGCTGTGGGTCAGCCCAGAAACATAAAAGTAGATATGGCGGACGTTAAACGTGAGTCAGCAAGCAAAACTTACTTACTATCTGGATATGGTAGACGGTGTCGAGGCCTGTGGCCTGTTGGTGCACTTGTGTGCGGAGGGAACATGTGAGTGCAGACACGGGCTCGATCCCCAGCGTTGCACATTTGCATTTAAGGGGGTCCGTCTTATGAAGCAATACTGAAAGCAGTTGGACCGTGGATGTTAAATGTTGGCTGTGAGTCTGTCCGGAAAATTACTTATATTATATATATATAATATATATATATATATATATATATATATATATAAAGATGAATAAATTCGCGCTCATTCGTCAACTGTCAGCAGGCTGTTGCCAGAAAAAAAAATCTCCACCGTCTGATTATATTAGAAACGGAGCTGTTTCAGGATTATTCGATTGTGTCGTTGACGATCACCGTATGCTTAGTCACCATTCTAAGAAAAACCCATTGATTCAACAGGAAGGTGGAAAAATGTGGATCCCTGCCTATGTGAAGATCAATTGTTGTAGCTTCGATTGTGTATTTCCTCTCTGATAAGGCATTATACGATATGGCGATCAAATATATATATATTCAGTCTTTCGCTGACCCAGCCACGTGGTAAACGCTTAGTCGTGTTTCGATTGACGAATCACTATTCCACGCTTGGCAAGGTTACTTGCGTTGGGTTGGTTGGATTTGACGTACCGCTTCGAATAAAAGGTGCTATTGCATTGCATTTAGAACTAGCTGGAATTGTCCATCCGCTTGATCTAAAAAACAAAGACTCGTTGAGCCTACTCAAACGTCATACGAACAGCGGGGTGTCTGCCACCGCAATCTATGATTTTTCATAACTGCTTTCTTCTTCTTCACAACATACGAAATATTATATGTTTCGATGTGGGAGTCGACACGTGGTCACTTAAACGAATTATAATTAAATTTTAATTTCTTTCGTCCACTTCACTACGGGGACGGGCTATACAATGCTCAGCTGTAGCTGATACGTTGTTTAACTCTGTCCCAAGCATAGCTAGTATTCGATCCGTTTATTGGTCTCGAGTAATATCTATGAACAGTTGATATTATAAGAGATCGAAGGTGCTCAATAAATACGATGGGAGTCTGTTAGCCAGGCCATCGCTACAAATTGTAACGCTACATGCTATCATATGACTGCCCACGTAATCTGTGCCAGCTATCATAATAGGCTCAGGTACTATTTCATAGATAGACTCCATGCCGCCTGTCTACATTCGGTATCCACCATCACATCTATGGGAACTCAGCTATTCGCATATTCGCGGATCGGCTTCAATGTTTCGAAACTTTAGTCATAACCTATTCTGGGAATTCTCTCGCTCCGCGTGCACATCCTTCAAGTGGGAATTGCATCGGAAAATCTGTATCCCATAGTTGAGGCGGCGTAGCCGGCAACGCGGCAACGGCCGGCGGCGTTGGATTCTGACCGAGACCCATCCGCGTTTCATATGTGATACATCTGTAGTCAGCGACACAGCGCTGCCTCGAGGCAGACGTGATGAGATCTCGTGATGACCTGCCGATTTATTTGTGACAAAACACTATTAGCTACGTAACGCGTGAACGATTTGACGGGATTTATTGTGTGTTCTCATGTTAGCTGCTTGCTTGTCTCGAAATAATTCGGCAGGACACTGCCGCCTGAATTAGTTATTAATGTCCAGCTGCGGACACCGGAATGAACTGATCCAGGCTGATTCTTAGCAAACATTCTGTCTTGACGGCACTCCTATTTACTTCCGTTGCGGACACCTGTGCCACTAGAACTAGGTGCTCACTATTTTGGGGTGGTGAATAAAGTAATTAGCGCAATTGAGCTGCTCAGGGCGGGTCCGAGGGCGGCCAGAGAACGAGCCTAGTGTTCCTCCTGCTTTGAGGGGAAAATCTCATCCAGGCAGATGGCGGTGCTTCGATTCGTCTAGCTGTGTCAATTGAACTACATTAAATTGTTGATCGCTCGGAAGAGATCCGCCTGTGCGAAGCTGCGAGAGAAATTCGCCGAATGGCAAAACCCGATGTGAAATAACAACAATTTTAAATAGTTCACTCTGTATTTTAGGCACAGACAGATGTTTGGGTTGCGACAATCTATAATAAGTATATAATTGTAAATTGGATAGTGTTATTCTTTTTGATTACCTTCATACCAAGGTTTTTCAGACGTGCTCTTATGGTTACGGCCACTGCCAGCTGTTTTGGACGTTTTCGACTCGAGAGTCGATAGCGTTTGGATTCGATTAGCTGCCAGTGTATTCCGTATACCTTATATGTGTATCGTATCATACGGAACAGGACACTAAACAA
Source organism: Stratiolaelaps scimitus (assembly GCA_019614645.1). Classification (NCBI taxonomy): domain Eukaryota; kingdom Metazoa; phylum Arthropoda; class Arachnida; order Mesostigmata; family Laelapidae; genus Stratiolaelaps; species Stratiolaelaps scimitus. Next base: position 917,432 of record JABWDB010000054.1, read on the forward strand.
CGTTCTCATAGAAAAAAATCCCTTGGCCATGAGGCCACGATTACCATCATGCTCGTAAAAGGCATTATCGGTCATATTCTACGACTAATCAATTCTGTGTCTCCTACTGCTTGTCTCTCTGGTTTCGAATGGAGCTGAACATTTCATTTATGCTAGCCATTGACGCACACACACACACACACACACACATATATATATATATATATATATATATATATATATATGTCTAACCGTTCAGCTTAGAAATAGCAACTTGGACAAAAGCACATGTGTGCCCTGTTATTGTTATCCCTCTTATTCCACGACCATCTGGCCTAGTATCCTGTCTGAGGGCGTCAGGCGAATATCATATATATATATATATATATGTAACAACTTCTCTGCTGACAGAGCACACAGAACACATAAGCGGAGCAGGTAGCCGTGAAGAATAATTCGGCAGGTCCAAGTTTAACAATGTTTTACACAACCTATCCATGTGTACATTGATTCAATTCATACAATAAATGTGAAGTCAACAAATAACCACAGGGCTATAGGATCCCGTAAGAGACACCTAAAGCAATCGACATATTCTTAATTACGAGTGAATAGGTCATAATGTATCTGTCGACTTTTCTCTGATGTTTTTACTACTAGCCCCTACAAAACGTACCCCTCGAAGCATCACATAAAGCACCCCCTAATCGCAATCGATTTTGCGGGAGTTACGTCAAATTTAATGAAAACTTGAGCTGTACAAAGCGGCCCCCACTTTTGTGACAGAACAAGGAAGGCGTGAGTTGCAGGTAGCCCTCGTCCCTGTTAACTTGGCTGTTGCCTCGATATAGCTCCATTTCATTGTCGTTATCCAAAGTTCTTATTCGTGTCTAGGTACTGTGACAATCTGTTATTTGCCAGCTGCTACCAGCTCGTCCACCGGTTCGACTACAGAGAGCACGCAACCGTGATTAATTGTAAATCATAAACAATTTAGCAGGTCCCAAAGTTGGAACGAGTCATATGTTTATTTTCTTCAAGCCTTTAACGCACGTTGACTCGCTTGTAAGACATGAAATTCTTAGGATCACTTCGTGGTAGCTGTAGCAGTAATACCCCACCAGATACGGCCAAGCTGAGATCTACGCACTGATTGACATCATCACGCGTATAATAGATGCGAGCCGTAGGCTACGTTTCACAATGAGTGTGCGGTGATTACACCCGTTGTAATGGACAATCGATAATATTCGTCACTTGAAATCACCGGCTCCCAGCGATTCTTCCATCCCATTCGAGTTATTCACGTCAGCTGACAGCGTAGTTCACGTTGCTTGAACATCGTCGAACTCTCTACCCGTAATCGAATGGATATTGTGCACCTCAGCCCGGCAAGGGAAAGGCCCTTAGCCGTGGAAGACAATGGACGGAGGGGGTGTTAAGAAAATTCTTCCTTTTCATGGAAGAAAAAGTCCCATCCACGAATGCACTGTTTAACAGGAATCCGCTTCAAGGAGCTGTTCGTCAACAATGAGATATCGGGATACGCGCTTCTGAATAAGCCTACATTCTATAATGTGCATGTGAACATTGATCTACATTGGGCCTTTTTGGGGAACCGCTACTCCTAAATATCAGGTATCTACTTAGTAAAAGCTACTGTAAGACTGAGGGCTCGACGATACAATACAATGTGTATTTTACGTACTGTAGTAGGCACTCTGTTACCATTTTGCCGTCGGCTTCCTCGGGACAATGTCAGCCTCGGCCCCGGTCCCCACTTAATCCCCCCCCCGCCCCATTATTCCTAAAAATTGTATAATTGAGCTTATATAATATATAAATATGTCTGCTCAGAATGGGCGAAGATAATTTTTGAAGATAATTTGATCATTTGGCATGTTATATTGTAACTGTTATTTTCACGACGCGTTGAATGGAACAACTTAAATCGACAAAACTCTCGTATTAGTCTGATTACTCTGATCGTATTAGTTGTTATTCCTTTATCAAACCATGACTGTCGTTGGAAGGTGTACTTCAACGTTGTGATTTGAACCAAAATGGCGTTAATTATCTAGTGATTTCCTTTTGGCTAAGACGACAAAGCGAGAAGTGAGTCGGGAAATTAACCCGTGATAGTACAGTTCTATGTGTATAGCGTGGCAAAACTTACATCATCGTCTGTCGCAGCTTGTATAATAAAAAGCTACTATTGTTCCTGTTTATGCTGCTTTATGGTAGAGAGTAGTCGGCCAGCATATATGCATATATATATGTATATATATAGGAGGCAGGAGTCCCACAGTACCATGGCAAATACCTTAGTTGTAAAGCCTGGTCTGCATGAGCATTCTCCGTCATAAAAAAAAAATATATATATATATACAGGTTGATATTAAGTAGCTACGGATTTAACCGCTATTCGGTTTGCAGAGGAAAAACGACACCCGTATTGTGGCCAGTAGAGAAATCCGAGAACGGGTGGCGTGTGTGTCTTTTGTGAAAAGCTACGCGGACTCAGTAACGGTCGAATTATGAGCGTCCTGGAGTGCTGGGTATGAGCGGCAATTAGTTCGAGATCAAGTCTAGCGTGACGTGGAGAATCGTTGGAGTTGTTTATGAGATTTCTTTCTATTTTTCTTTTGTTTATCGTTCTCTTTTCTGCTACGCTGAGGCCAGCCACATGGGGGAACAGCTGAGGGGTGTTTAGCTAACAAAAAAGCAAGCGGTTGATTCTCAGTCCACACTTCCCCTTCACGACGGTCTTGAGCGGGAGTCAGCCATCTCTGTGCGTCATATGAACCATTTTAACGGTAGATACTCGTTACCATTCGTCTAAAGTGTCTGTCAATATAATACCTACGCCGTTCGGGTGATGGTTCACTCTTTATGAATCATAGGCGTACGTACCGCGTTACGTGTATGGACATAAGTCATGGACTTAACACTGGTCGGCGGTACAGGTTTGCACGAAAGGGAACATGGCCTGACCGGCCAGGTCTCCTGATTTAAGCCTCCTGGATTTTTTATGGGGGGAGGGTTGTAAAGGATCGTGTTTTACAGGACTGCCGCCAAAGACAGTTCAGGGTTTCGGGGATTCTAAGGATTTCAAGGGATTAGCAAAACTATTGCTGAGTTGAACGAGCGCATATGCCGAAATATCATCAAAAATGATATGACTCAAAATGTCATCTTTACGATAAGTAGACATTGCAATCTTTTCCTAAATAAAATTCATATTATTTGATCATTCAAATTCGTAGCGACTTACTGATCACCCGTATATATATATAGATATATATATATATAATATATAGATATATATATGTAGTAGACTGTGAGACTGGATGGGTCATTGAAACATTTATCCAACGTCCGTAGTTCACGTGACGTTTCAAACTACGTGAATCACAGCCGTGTGTAACGCGTTGCATGTATCATCCTGTTCACTGGAAGATCGCAGGCGTTGTGGCTACGAAGGCCAACATCAAAAATCGAACGCGGACAATTGCTAATTACAGAATCTATCGAGAGGAAGGTACGTAGTAATCGGCGGGTTAATCGCTGCCCATTTCCATTAAAAAAAAAAGGTTCAAAACGCGACTCTGAGCCACTTCGCACCGTGGCTATACAGGCATTGGACAGAGTAAGCGGTTTATCAGCACAGCATCTATATACATTAGTATCGGATATTGCTGAGCGACTGATACGATTGTCACACATCATCTCGCCAATGAACTCGGCCAACCAGATCTCCTGGAGTACGTCACGGCATAACTACGTTAGCAAAAAAGAACTTACTCATTTTAGCCAATCCGTCGAGTGGATTTATTCAGGAGAAAAATACTAGGCGAGCCGCAGAATCGGGTTATGGCTTCAAAATGTAGATACACAATTCTGACTGACACACGGCATAGCAATGTCTTCGACAACGATTATGATATGGCTAGTAACTAATAAGGGAAATATTGTGGCCTATCCCTGCTTGGGTATGTCGTTAATTATAGGTTATTATTGGGGCTACGCCATGCATTCCTTCTTGCAGCCAAGTGCCACTAATTAGTTCGTAAGCAGATGAGATTTATTTCCGCTTTTTGCTTCTGTGAAGAAGGACGCCGACTCCCAACGAATTAATGACTTATTAAAACTTTATTTGAAACATTATCGTTCGTTTATTGATTGGGTTGTGCAATGCGGGACTGGTTCGTAGCGTCTGTGATGGCAGGCGAGTTTCTACGTGGTTTGTGGTCTCTATCGTATACATATCATGAATTGCCTGAGCTTTTACTTCAGATAAAAGGGAGATCAGTTACGAGTACAATAACAATAAAATTCAGGCAGGTGTATGGGAGACACGGCTTCATGTGAGGTCAGAGAAACATTTCACCGGATCAATTTCGATTCAGGTTTAGCGATTCTGCTGGTATAGGTCGCCGGAAAGGTTCTCATACTAGACGGGATAACAATCTGGCCAATGTTTTGAGCTTACTCAGAAGTAAGCAGCCGTACCGGTAACGGGCTTCTTAAAAAACCATAATAATATCGTACGATCGAGGATGTGTGTGTGTGTGTGTGTTTGTGCAGCGGTGAATTACGGTCCGATTTTGAGTGAATATACTCCAGCACGTACTAAGCTAGCTAAAGACAAAACCCTATCTCGAAGCATCTGTAAGGCTGAAGAGAGGTCTCACGACGCTACATGAAGCGGTCCGTAATGTCACATCTGTCGTGACATCATATATTAGGTTTGTATAGTAAACGAGCTTATACAATAGATGCTTTTGTTCAGCTTCGGTTCGAGTACACGAACGAAGCGAGCTGCTTGTGTATGCTGTCATTTGTGTGTTTATACTCAACGTTACTTACCTCAGCGATTATATGACAAACGGTGCAAATGATCCAGTACTACACCAGTGCCGACACTTAGATGCGCGCAAGATTCTCATAAGTTCTGAACGGGTACACCTGTGCATGCCATTGAAGCATCACACTAACTGTAGAAACAATTCGAGATTTAGTGGAGCACAGATGTTGGTAGAGGGCCCGCTGTATATGCGATGTCTGCCTGTGTCCCGTCGAATCAGATCAGCAACTTCGGACGAACAACTACATTCATTTATACGGAGCTATCCCGTGGTGGTTTCGTTCAATTGTGTCGTTCGTGGCAGAGCGTTGCCGATTGAGATCGCCCTTGTGCACACAAATTACACTGAGAAGACGTGCGTGACTCACAGCGGCCGAGTGCTGAGGTAACTGAGCTATTATGTTCGATATATGAAATCACAAAAAAAAAAAGATAAATTAATGAAAACGGTAAACAGCGATTGTGTGACTCGAGTCGTCGAAGGACGATTGGCTGCAGACGAACTTCTCATCTGGATCTTCGTTCAGCTCAACGATCCCTGAGCAATCAACTCGCAACAACGCCTGCCAGAGCGCACGTGTTGGTATAGAGATGTGTTAATAGTCGTCCATTTTCTTTAGTGAAAGTGATAATTGGCTGTTATTTTAATTGCAAGCGTGGATTGAACAGCCTGTCAGAACTATTGCTCGATGCGAAAGACATCAATCGTGATGCTGCCGGGGCGCTTTTTCGAATGCGTTATAGTATAATGCACAATGCTATGGGGGGCGCAACTAATTCACTGTTGAATAAATGAGTTCATTTCATGAATGTTAGCTATCTAGGACCTGCTAGATCACTTGATTCTATTTAATTTCTCATATGTTGCGTAAGCATAATAAATATGTCCGCTGATGGGGCGTCAAACAGCGATATATGCTGAGAATAACAATATGCAATAAGAGCAAATTTATATCCCACTTATTCGATTTGTCGGCACAAGGTGTCGGTGCGGAGATCCGCACTGCGATTCAGGCCGAGAGGACGAGCAATAATTGGCTCAAGCCTTGCGATAGACCATCTATATATATATATATATATAATGTATTTAAATTGTTTTTTTCAAAACAAGTTCATTTGTAGATAATCCATATATATTCAGGCCAACAAGTTATGTCAAAGCTGAATGAGAAACATGAACAAAATGCCTACCATTCAGCCGTATCACATTATGGGCAACTGGACAAGTCAATATCCAGGCAGCTAATGTCTAAGCTCCTAGATATACCCCGGTGAGAACTGGGCCCTGGGAATGACTGATTCCAACAGACGTGTTTCAATAACTCGGTCTAGCCAATGCTGTATACAGTATAAACTGCACAAATTGCATAACATATATCAGCGTGTTCAACACGCAATCATATCATATTATTTGACCTTATATTATTGACTGATGATTATATTCGAAGTATCAGCTGAGGAGACTATTACTGCTTTCACGGTTGACTCTCAGCTCAATAACATCGCCAGGTACAGATGAATGATCAGATTCAGTCGATCTTCGGAATACAATGAATATATTGCCTCGGTTTCATAGTCGCAGTTCAAGCTGACGGCGGTTGGCATCGATAATTTAATATCAGGACGAAATCTATCGAGCGCGATACACAATGATACTCGCCTGTGTCGGACATTAAGGATTTCCATTGCGGAATTCTCGATATCTCTTGAAGGCGCTCTCGTGCGTGTGTAAACGGCAAAGTATTATGAGATACAAGTTAAGTCATTTGTTGAAAGGTATCCCAGGCCATTAGATCCTCGACGACTTTGACGACGGTCAGATCAGCGAGCATAGCGATGATTGTGTTAGTCGATCATTTCGTCATTCGATATCGAGTCTAGCTAGCCGAGGGCACATACGACCACCCGCAACGGGGTGTATAATGCATAACGACGAGACACCAGTACGAGTCTCAACGGTTTCACCGACCCGTGTTCCATTATATGAAAGGCTATGCTTACAAACATGAGCTGGTTATTATAGACGGACGCAAACATGCACATTCAAAGGTTTCACTTTCACAGAACTAAGAAGACAGGATGTGACTTGTCACAATATATACAAATATTATATATATATATATAATATATACAATACTCGCCAGCAATTTGCTCCCATAGAATGCACACCCGTTGGCCGATTGCCTTATATATATATATAATATTTGTATATATTGTGACGAGTCACATTAGTCAATGTTAAGTCACATTCTTAGTTCTGTGAAAGTGAAACCTTTGAATGTGCATGTTTGCGTCCGTCACATATTTTTTTTGTATATATACATATCTACAAATTATATATTGTGGCAAGTCGCTCTCTGTCTTCTTAGGTCTGTGAAATCGAATCCTGTGATGTTGCTTTTGGTTATGCATGTTTGTGTTCGTCCATAATCGGAAACTCCGTCCGTATCAGAAACTTGAAGAATCCGTCAATCTATGGACTCTTGTAATCCCCCCGCCGAGTAGTAATGCACATGGATATATAATATTGTAAAAATAACAATTATTATATTCATTAAATAGAAGGAGTAAAGTTATCGAAATGGTGAGAAATCCTGCTGAATACATTTCGACTATCTCAGATACCTGCGAATGCAATAGTTGCCGGGAAGATGATCGCAGTCAATATTTGAGAGATGAACTAATATCTCATAATGCCTTTATAGGTGTCCTTGTATAGAAGTGGTCAGACAAATAGGGTTTTGCCAACGTCCAAGAGCCAATTGTGACGAACACACACCCTTTAACGTTTACATGCCCAACTTGGATGGTGGTGCTCGACTTGTGTTTGCCTTCAATTGGATATATCATAAACAGGTTTCGTAAGGATTTGAACAACGTATATGTTTGTACAATTAACACGGCTTATTTTATTACAGCATAAGTTATATCATTATCATGAACGTATTCTCGATGTGAAAACGCACTCAGCTGGCTATATATCATACTTGTCGATTGTATAGCACTGTCCGCCGATGTCTTCCGATATTGTCATATATCTTATCATACATATATGGCGTGCCACCATGAATGAACAAACAGCATACATGGCAAACGTGATAACGTAACATATACATGGCGTGATAGTAGAGCTGAATGTCGACAGAGTCCTTAATGTACGACAGGCCCTGCAACGGGACCATTAGGAAATAGGAGGTGTTGTCTGTGGAAACTTCGTCTTGAACACGACTGGATTATGTTATTGCATGATTGCAGCAAATAGATCTGTGCTGAAGCTTCACCACACGCATGGAATCGAATTGTCATAGTCTCCCTGATAGTCTCCCTGTCTCCCATAGTCTCCCTGTCTCCCTGATTCATCACGGTTGCTGTCGTCCGGGGGGTACAGGTATTCTGGCCGTCTGCGTGTATTCTAGCAAAATTGCTGCAATAGGTCGAAGCAATAAAATAGCATGGTTGCGTTAGCGCTCAATTTTATTTACGCAATAAATGAGACGTGGTTACCATTGATGGCATCGTGCGCCACGCTCTCGGCTAAGTTACTAGAAGCCCTATGGGCTTATTGTGTGGCTTGTTACAATGTCTATGTGCCGCAGCCACTATTGACAGACTCATTGCAATCTACGATGAGCAGACGAATCGCCATCGTCCGGGTACCTGCAGGATCATGCAACGCTCGCAGGACAAAAATCAAACACGTCTGCAGACGTGCGACACATATAAATCTTGGAAGTGTCATCTAACTAAATGTGACAAATGTATACACCGCTTATTTGTGTCCTGATTGGAGACAAAAAAATCGATTGCCGAAGAACAGATTGTCAAAAAGCTTCAACTGTAGCTGTGCAAATATGTTGAATCATTCGTAGCTATCTTGATTGCGTTTACAATGGCGCCACTAGGCTCATGCATAGCTGAATCAAGGAACAACGCAGCGACAGGTGTTCGCAGATCGCGCAGCAAGTTGCTAGGACCGACAGCTTGCCTATGTTGTTGCTCCAGTTCACCTTTGTGGCATCGTGATGCCGCGGTCAAAATTCGTCAAAATGTTTTCACCTCACTCTCCTCGAAACTCCGAAATGGCAGGATCACCTTGGGAGTCTCGCGTCTAACTACTACGCGGTAGCTGCCATGCTGCGCCGCCTCAGAGAGCTGGGCATTGCTGTGGGTGGACTGATATTCCTCTATAAAATGGTGCTGGTTCCGTCCCTGTGCTATGGCTTAGCCGTATAATGGGGGCGGAGAGATCCGGGACGATTCTTCACAAAGAGAGGTGGTTGCTCAGAGTGACGCGACTCGCGCCACCATCGGTAAACGCCACATGGAGTCCATTGCCGACATCATCATGAAGATGCTCAAGTTGCCTGAACTGAGAGAATTGTATTCACTTTATTTCGACGTGACCCTTGCCTTCAATATGTCAAAAGGTTCTATTCCAAACGAATCCCCTATCGTCCCGGTGGTGAGAAGAACGGCCCGTAGGCCAGCCAGGTTTGTGATGCCAGAAATTCTTGTAATCTCGTCAGTTAACAAATTTGCAGAAAAGACAAAGAATACTTGTAATGCTCAATACCCACTATCTATTAGTGTATAATTTCGTATTCAATATAACAGTTTCAGCCTGAGACATTTTACGATCTGCAATCTTAATAGGATATGTTGTTACTTTGGCACTTTGGCATTTAATTGTGCAATTGTATATATATATATATATATAACATAACTTTACATATTTTTCTTTGTTCCGTCTATCCCGTGTATATTGTCGTTGCTTATACAATGAGTCACTTGCATATTTTACACTCGAACTCTATGTCGTGCCCTTAGCAGTTGTGTTAGTAACGCGGTCGACAATTTGTTATTGTTACCCACACTGTGATGTAGTAGTCTTCTTTAATACATTTTTTTGTAACAAGAGCTTATAAAAAGACCTGCAGTTCCTTCAATAATCATCCGCAGTTCGAATGAATGATCATTCGATCGAAGACCGACAAAGGTCGCTCAGGGCCTGCGCACCCTAGCCGACAGCCTTCGCGGCTAGCTTGCGGCCATTTGATTCGAGCTCTACTTACCAATACCCTGGATGACAGTGGCAAGAAACGATATAGCTTCGTTTCTCGTTTTGATTTGAATTTGTATTGAACAAAAAACAACTCGGGACTATCATTTGTTCGTTCAGCCACTGCGAGGGATTGCATATTATGGGTCGACCGTTCAAAATCAATTTGCAAGCAGGGATGTTGCAAGCATATTTCAAGTTAGCAAAGACCCCGACGACACAATATATACGGACAATTAGCTCAAGGACAAAAGTAGATATTCCCCGCACGTTGCTCGGTTCATAATGCATAGGCACGAAGTGCCTCCATGCAGCCCGAGGCCAGCATGTACATTATTAACATCAAGATCTGTCTTCTCCTCTGTTCGTATTGATACGCCTAATATATAGATTCAAATATTGTATCAGCTCTTTTGTCCTGAGACACAACACGCGGTAAAGATGCGACGACTGCCACATTCCATGGCATTGTATGGTCCATCTATCGATCGATCGCTGCATATCTTCGAACTGGGTCAGTGCCGGATAGTCTTTTGTCGAAAGAACGCCTAGATATTGTCTCTCTCTCTCTCTCTGTCTCTCTCTCCTTGCCTCTGAACAGCCCTATCAATCACGTGCCCGCTGAGCTAGGCTCATTGAGCTCAACGCGGACTTTGAAACTGTGTGCTTCAAATTCATGATAATAATAATAATAATAATCGTAATAATAAAAATAATAATAATCGTAATAATAAAAATAATAATAATCGTAATAATAAAAATAATAATAATCGTAATAATAAAAATAATAATAATCGTAATAATAATAATAATAACTTGGAAAATTAATGCTACAACTCTACCAGCTGGGGAGTATGCAACGGCGTATTAATGGTATTACTAGTCAAGTCCGAAACACCTATATTCCTATCGAGTTTCTTATCGAGATGTATTATGCATATGCAAGGGCAAATGTCTCCATAAGTTCTAGCGATCATAACTTAACTTCAAACAAAGACACAAGCCATAGAGTGTATCAGAGAAGTCGGTGTCACTGATTCAATACGGAATGATAGTGATGCTCATAGAAGTTCAGTAGAGAACCAACGCACATGTATTTTTGTTCAAATTGCTTACGACGTTCGTGAGTCTTTCTGAAAACTCAGCTTATCCTTTATCTAGTGGGGAGGTACAGAGCTCATTAGCTACAAAAAATCTACGTCAGTCACAGTCCACGACACATGACTCTGCATAATGATAAACGTTTAGTGTACAACAATAGTGTATCGTTTATTGGCGCCATATTGTGCAATAACTACGCCTCAATTCATCTAACAGCACGATCATCTCTTTTTTTCCAGATGTAATGCCTAATCTCTCTGTGAATGTATATGCGTAAGATTCAGCGAGAGTGCCCCATTAGACCAGAGGAGGTATATTAACTTTCTTTCAGTCAAAGAATCTAGCTCGCTGACTCAGTGGTTCTTGATTCAGTCCTCATGCAGATATATCGTTTCTAACAGAAGACGATCATTGATTGCGACACGATCATGCGACTCGTGATAACAACGGATCTTTTTGTGTCTGTAGATTGATTCACATGCGCTAACCACGAGCCCTTACTAAGTAGACCTGAGCCTAATGTCAACTTGTTTCTCATACGGCAATGCATACTGTATGGGACAATACACGACACACCCGATATGGAGACAGCCATAACAATCAATACCATAGGCGCCATGCGTCTGAAGACACGGAATTGACATATACGCCATAGACGTTGAAAATCGATAGTTAAGACCTATGTGGACAGAGCTTGAAAACACAAAGGTTCATATGATCATGGAAGCAGCCTTGTTTATTATTAATTCAATATTGCTGTTGGTTCTGCCTTGGCTCCTGTTTTTTTTGCACGACGATCTGTACCACATAAATTACGTTCAGAATGCTCTCATTGTTAGTAGCGTGGAGGTATGAAAGATCTATTACACGGCTAATCGATACAATACTATATAATGTAGTGTTCCTTTGTCGAGTATTGACAACAAAACGTTATAAACCGAATAAACCGTCACGAATAAACCGGCCGTGTGTCAAAGACGCGCTGCGTCACACCATTCAAAAGGAGTTTGTCCATTGTCTACCGCGTTATTATTAATGTTGTCGCTAATTGTCGCTTGACTCGAACCTAAGATTTCACCAGCATACTAATGCATTACATATTAGTATCATAAAAGAATATGGGCTCCGTGTCGGCACCATCAATGACGTCTAACGGATAACCAAGAACTCCAACAGATATTTCAACGAAGCAGTTGCTATATATATATATGAGAGTTGAACTGCCATTTACTATATGTCATCTGAAAGAACCAATGCTGAAGTATTTCGTGTGTGTCTCGTGCACAATTTGGGACGCCCAGCGTAGTCATGTTAAATGCATTGTTGAATGAACTTCGTCAGAAACATAAATACTGTCTCTCAGCTTGACGATATCGATAGTTAGGCTGATTGATAATTGTGGCCGTTTGGGCTAAAATATAATAGTAGATTGGATTGGCCGCTCAAAACCCAACTTGGCTTAAGTTGTTCGTCCAAATTGGCTCATGATTCGTCTAGAAAGTGGCAGAGTTGTTGCCCTGCTTCGGCAGCACATCCATCTATTAGAAAATTGTATTTTGCTATTTAAGCAAAGCCTATAACAAGCGAAGAACGGTAGTCATATCCCTGTCCAAGTGTATGAGCTTCCCCTCTCAAAGGCAACAAGGTCATATATATATATATATAGGAAGGTAACTCGGAGGATGAATGAGCGATGTCACTCAACAGTAGGTTGCATCTTGTGAATTGGGATTATATTCATCAGTAGAACTCGTCAGCAATATCGTGAGAGTATCGCAGTATATATTAATCTATGTAATTTACTCAAACATACAGTAGTTAGCAAGTATTATTCCTATGGATCTATGTAATAGTAAGCCTTAAGCATAGCTATGAAGTCGCGCTCCACGTCTTGTAACTATGAGTAGATTTGTATCGACAAGCCACAGTGCTCTCCCTGTGAGAACTAGTTAATGGGAGTGCAAACAGCGGCGGCCCTCATCACCCTATCGTAAACGGCTAATATCCGTTGAACTGCTCCGAGCGAACAACGATTTGAAGTGGCCAGACCCGCTGTAAAGGCTCGGCGCAAGAAAACTCCCCGATGCAAGCGTTCACAGGCCTCTATGGGGGCAGTGTTCCTCCTCCTAATCAGTTTTATTGGTCCTATATGTGTAAGCCTCAGAGCCAGCAAGAATTGGAAATAGAGCACAGCTATTAGTTCAACTTTATTGGTGGCCATTATTCAGCCAGGCGCTCAGATCCGGTGGATTTCATCTACGTTCCTATCGATCAGAAGAACTGTGGAGTTCTGTATAGATAATTTGTGAAGCAATGGCTATTCGATGTTCGATTCTACCGACAGGTTAGAAAAATCACAACATTAGGCACAATGCCTATTACTCGGACGTATGCGATTTGACGCCCGTAACGAAGTCGCTGTAGCGCGACAGACTATATATTTAGCAAAACAGTAGTAATGGCGGGGATAATTATATCAGGCTGATGCATACATATATATTTTCGGCATAGCACGCGACTTTAAACTCGAATTCGGGCACAGATATTCGGATAGTTGTGTAGCGAAAATGGATAGCGCGCTGTATAGTTGGTGGATTTTCGTTAGATTCGTTTCACGCATTTGCGCGGCGCTAAGTAGGCACAGATTTGGCACAGAGGCGCCCATCAGATGAGATTATATGTATTATACTGGCTGGTTCGATCAAGCGATTTTCACGAGGGCTGTACGACACACGAGAGACTGTCGACAGCCGGCTGACATCGACGTCGGTTCTAGATACTCGGCACAGCGCAGTTTGGCAATGTTATCCACATTCATATCAAGATGAAGGATCTCTCGAAATTACTAGACGTACTTATCCTTTGAAAGACATCGCGGTAAACTATCGACCATCGGTTAATCTACAAATATATATGTGGCACCTGTTTCAAATTCGAGCGCCCACCGACCACCGTGTAAGTCGTCCTCGTATGCGAACATATACAGTCCATAGTTGTGTAAAAATTAAGCATTTAACACGAAATAAAGGAGAGAGTTGAATAATTTAAGTATAAATGTCATGTGTGATCTTTACAATTTGATCTCGTCATGTCAATAGGGACGTGTACACAATGAGTTCGGTAGTGGCAAGAGCTTGTCTCCTTTGTGCTTCCAGGGTACAGTTACAGTTCCGAATCATTAGCCGCCTCCCACGCCCTCACGTGGACACTTACCTGTTCTCCTTTCAGAGAGACAAATCTTGTCGTTTCAGTGAGAAGACTGTTCTGCTTTATCGGCCGCTGTTGCAAAGCGGCATGTTGAATTCTTGGGAGCACGCAACTATGGTAAGCCGTTGGCTGCTTCCAATGTATAGCTGCATTCAATTGATAATCCCTACCGTCGGCGTTGTCTATGTCCATCAATCAAGCGAGGCAGTGATTTAATCTCCACTGGCGCACTCCCGCACACAGAAACGCATGCTCGCACGCACGAACCCTCACGCGCGAACGTTCTCGAACGCACAACGTAACAAGTTTGCACAGTGTGCATATATATATTGCTAATAATAAATGTATGCACATCTATATATATATATATGTTTAATGTAGTTGCCGCGAGAATTTCAGCTTGACCATCCAACCACTGCATTCAGCTCGCTGTCAATCGCCTCCAGCTACGCACACACTTCAGCTGTCAAGCTCCATATCACTACACATATGATTTAATCATGTTTTCAGTGTTCTACAGGTTCTGCTCGATGGTCTCACTGTTGCGTCATGAGTCTCATCGTGGCTAACGCGATCACGAGGAGAAAAGCATCGACCAAAAACAGATACACAGATCGATGATGATGGTGGCAGCAGCAGCAGCAGCAGTCAGGCGAATTGTGTAAAGCTGTGCGCACCAATAGCATTTTCAACTAACTTCCAGCTATCTAGCAGCGATCCGTCGCACGCCACCGCTGTGGAGCGACCCTCGCCTTCAGTTTCGAGTGCCCCTCCTTGCCCTGTTCAGCGTGTGAGCTTTTTGCGGAGTTTACCATCTCGCCTCTCGGCCTATCCTGCAACAGCAGCGGCAGTGACAGCGGCAGGGGCCAGCAGCAGCCGATGACAAAGCACGTGGACCGGTGCTGTCGAGATCGTCGTCGTCGGCGGCTGCGGCGGCGGAGGCGTGCGCGAAACTGTGACAATTCGCCCCCCCTCGCTCGCTTGCTCATTGCGTACGGCGGGCCAGTGACGGCGGGTGGTTGCCGCGCCGCCGGCAACAACGATACGATCGACGCTGACCGACCCTTGCCCAGCGGTTAGGGCAATAACAAGCGCGCTCGCCCAGCGGATTGCATGTTCTTGTGTCCGTCAATGTGCGGCCGCTGGCGGAGAGAACGCAACGTGTATGGTGGGACAGGGAACTCAACGACGGCAAGAAGAGAGAGAGAAATAAGACGCCCACATGGCAACTCAAAACAATGATAATAATAGACGCAGTAGTAGTAGTAGTAGTAAGTACTAGTAGTGAGACAGCAGTACCCTCAGTACCCCCTCTCTCGTAGCCTCTGACGTTTTTGGCTGAGAGTCAGCCCGCAAAAGTTTAGTAAGTACTAGTAGTGTCGAGCCCTTTGGTGGCGTGGTGCATTCGTGTGCGCCTTGCAATCGGAGGAGACGGACGTAGGTGAACGGGTTCGATCCCCATCGTTGCACATTTGTATTTAGAGGGATTGTCCGTCTTATGAAGCAATGGACGTTAAATGTTGGCTGAGAGTTAGCCCGAAAACATATAAATATATATATATATATATATATATATATATAGTATTCATCAGAATAATTAATAATAGTAATAATAATAATAATAAAAAGTGTAATAAGATGATGATACGGCGCCAGCCGCCGACGACGGTGGCGTTCCATCACCGATTGGAGAATTTAGTCTTGCTCAATATGCAAATAGCTATGAGTCCTATCGAACACACGGAATCCGAGCTATGATTTAGTAGAGATGTCTAAAAAACATATATGCATACTTTTAATTCGTTCAAAAGGATAACGAAGTTAGATATAGCGTCTCCAGAGGATCGGTGACATGAACACCAATACGTGGGGTGGGCGAAGCAGTTAATCTCCGGATGCTTTTGAGAACGGGTCATTGTCGTCTGTGACAGACCAATTTCGAATGTTCCGAAATGACAACCTGCATCGTAACAGAACGTTAGGCGAGATTGAGGTTGAGCGCACTGAGCTCATTAAGAGGTTTTCAGGATCGTTTAGACGAAATATTATGTAACTTTAATAATAATAATAATAATAATTGTAATAAGAGAAACAAATCATAATAAGAGTCAGAATGAACGGTGGTCATCACTGCATGCCTCACTTTCACACATGTATAATATTCTTCTAATACACACCCTAAACCATTAACATATATTTTATATAAATATAATAGAATTATACAACGACAGCTTTATTTTCATAATTGCTAAACATCCACAGTGATTGTCCAAGGCGCGTCTTACAAAGAAATCATTCTTAAAGACTTATGACCTCGCTGACGTCGACGTTGATCAAGGTGACGCCCCCGCGAAAACTTGTGTTCATGGCTTAAGTAATAACACGGAGCAGATCGGAAATCCCCAAGACAGGCATTGAACAGTAGGTAATCCTTCTGTGTAGTAAGTCGACAGTGTCCTGTTACTTACAAGCATGACAGTCATAAGGGTTGTTATCATTTCATTGTTAGCTTATTAATCCATAATTAATGCATTCAGCATCCGTCCTCTCTGTATCTGTCTGTCCATCCGTCCGTTTCCGTGTGGTAAAATCCAGTGAGTCGAATCTCGATTCATGTGACCCGGAAAATTCATTTCAGACTTTGGCGAAGACCAAGCGAGTATGTTGAAGGATCTCGGTGGGCCAAGCCCGTGTTTATATGTCAATGAGAAAAACTTGCGGAAGACATCAGTCAAATGAGAGAGATCTGGACACGGCTTAGCGAGATACATTGCAGCAGTAGCAGCATGGATAAGCCCTCGCAGGGTGTAGAAAGGTCGGTTTTCGACCCGAGCGTAAGGGTCTACCTCATCATGCTAAGTTATAACAGGTTTCGAGGCCAGTGAAGGGAGCTTAACTATAAATGCGATACATAGCTGTATAAAGAACGGTGTACTTGGCACCATGTGCCATCATGTGTAGCATATGTAGCATCCTATAATAATCGATTGCTGCTCATGATAATGATTACTTTCGAGTTTCGTAGCTGAAATTGGGTGAACCTTATCTGACAGATTACAGAACCCAGCGAGCGTATATTTCGGATTTTTCTCACGTAATCGAAACCGCCTCTCCGTGCAAATATATAAAATGGTTCTTTTACTTGAATGGTTGGTAAGATGCATCGTTGTGACTCGGTTAGCCTAGGTTAGGCAGGTTGCGTCGCGTTTTGTGATTTCACATCAAACGTTGTTCGCAGAGTGCTGTAGCGGCAATTAGGCCAACATCGGATTAAACTGAAGGAATTCAATTGTGGCATGGGAACCATTAATATATAAAGGTGGGAATGAAATTCTCTCGTTATAATGATTTTTTGTGGATTTAAGAAAACCGCATTAGCGTAAAACGCACTTAATAGTTAGCAATGTGTTAGGTTGTTCGGAAATGAATGTGTAGCTTTTTCTAAGTAGGTACCTGATATTTAGGAGTAGCAGTTCCCTAAAATGACCATTGTAGACGAATCCTCACATACACATTATATAATGTAGAGTTATTCAAAAGCGCTTATCCCGATATCTCATTGTTGACGAACAGCTCCTTGAAGTGGATTCCTGTTAAGCAGTGCATTCGTGGATGGGACCGATTTTCCATTTTCTTGTAGCTCTCCTCTTCGTTGTGCGTTGGGAGAGTGAAAACGTCTTTTTCTTCCATGAAAAGGAAGAATCTTCTTAGCACCCCCTCAGTCCCTAATCTTCCTCCGCCAAGGGCCTTTCCTTTGCCGGGCTGAGGTGCACAATATCCATTCGACTACGGGTAGAGAGTTCGACGATGTTCAAGCAATGTGAACTACGCTGTCAGCTGACGTGAATAACTCGAATTGGATGGAAAAATCGCTGGGACCCGGTGATTTCAAGTGACGAATATTATCGATTGTCCATTACGACGGGTTTAATCACCGTACATTCATTGTGCAACGTAGTCTACGGCTCGCATCCATTGTACGCGTGATGATGTCGTAGATCTCAGCTTGGCCGTATCTGGTGGGGTATTACTGCTACAGCTACCACGAAATGATCCTAAGAATTTCATGTCTTACAAGCGAGTCAACGTGCGTTAAAGGCTTGAAGAGGATAAACATATGACTCGTTCCAACTTTGGGACCTGCTAAATTGTTTATGATTTACAATTAATCACGGTTGCGTGCTCTCTGCAGTCGAACCGGTGGACGAGCTGGTAGCAGCTGGCAAATAACAAATTGTCACAGTACCGAATAAGAACTTTGGACAACGACAACGAAATGGAGCCATATCGAGCCAACAGCCAAGTTAACAGGGACGAGGGCAAAGAGCCGAATTATTTCCCTCACCTTAATCATCGAAGTCGTTCCCATCGCCTGCAACGGCCTTGTTCCAATGTTCTGCCAGCTTCCCTGATTCAGATCTAGAGAATTCCTTCCTTTTTCTCAAAGCAGGAGACGGCGTTACCTCGTTTTAAACATCACTCAAAGAGCCGAATTTTTTCTATGAAGTAGCTCGCCATCGATCGGAACAAGTGGTAATCAGAAAGGGCAGAGTCGGGGCAATACGGAGGGTTCTCGAAAAGACCACAGCCTAAGCAACGAATTTTCCAAGGCTGGTCGAATTCACATGAGTCAGTGGTGAAGCACCATTCCCGCCCTGTTGACGATTTCTGGACGTGTTTGAGCATTCTTGAACTCGATCAAGTTACGAACAGTACAGAGCCTTGTTGATGTTCCCTGCTTGTTTCAGATGCTCAGAACGGCTAGGTCCTTGAAGGTACCACCAACAGGATAGCGTGCAATGTGTATGGCGTTCCGCTTGAAAGGTTGAAATTTCAGGTTGAAATTTTCCTAATGAGAATTTTCAAAGCGAAGCTTTGCCTCAAAGCATCCTTGCCGTACGTGGGGGTAACATTTCAAATCGTCTCACACGAGGAATAGGTCGTTTTTCACTACTTATTTCGATGCAGTTTTTGAGGCCAAAGAAAGCCTCTTTGAGCGAAACTGACTGTCCCAAACGACTCCGAGTGGCCTGCTTTGTATGAAAATAAACCCCTGTTTCAACCGATCTTGCCTTTTGCCCACTGCGGACTCGCTGTCGAGGATAGGTGAAAAATCCACAACAGTTTTTGAACAACCTAATACAATGTGTGCTCAATTATTTGCGTAATTCTTGCGCATTCGAATTCAATTCATTTGAATGCCCGTCTCAGAGGATTACTGATAGGTAATCTTAGTATGGTATAGCTGTTTGACTTGGTGTCCGATGAACATGTAAATGTTTGGTCAGAAGACTCGACAACCGTCGCGACTAATGCTGGCGTGCTATTGCAAAGGACAATACCGCGGGGACAGCTAACGAGCTAGCTGAAAGAAACAGGAATGACGGTCTGGACCTCACCACGGCCAGGACGGCTACGTTACAGAAATAGGAGAACGACCAGAGAAGAGACAACCACAAGGCAGACAGAAGCGAAAATAAACACGTTCCTTGATCCCTAACCACAAGGGGAAGTACTGTCGCATGACCACCCAACTGCTCACTGACTGTGGCCAGACGTACACACCGCGTCAAAAAGATAGCCCACCCCCAGGTTTCTGATTTCTTTTCTCGACTGTAAGTAGCACTGCAGTTTCGCTTTCAGTCATCCAAATATATCACGTTTCAAGAACATTCCACGAATATTTGGCTATCTAACTCACATGTAGACATTTGATATCGGAATATGTCGTTTTAAGGGTGCGTCAAAATGATAGCCCACTTAGTGTTTGTCGAATACAACTGAGTTCTAACATCGTTCTCTTACAATTTTTTTACACATTTAGTATTTTGTTGGGTCGCCGCCGTTCTCCAGAACAGAAATTAATCGACTGGGCATATATTGCCACTCCTCTGTAAACGAAAGCGAACGAAAGCGTTCCCACTCCTCTGTAAACGAAATTTGCCCACGAGCGAAGCTTGATCTTGGATCTGTATTTCATTAATAAAGGATGTTTTCGTTTGAGATTTCTGAATGCCTGAAGACATTTTTGCAAGTTTAGGACGTTCGTTTCGACTTCAGCCTCGGATGCAATTTCGCGACAAGTGAAAAATCTGTTATAGGCTCTTCGGAGGAGGAAGCGTTCTTCTCGCGCTCTTACTGCCTCGGGTCGTCTTGGTGCATTCTGGGTCCCGTACTGTTCAGGATCTTTGACAAAATTTAAATCACCTCCCTTCTTCTTTGTAAAATTCGCGCAATTTCCGATTTTGACTTGTTTTCTTCATTGAGGTTGAAAATATGCGTTGCGTGTCAACTGTGGTCCCACGCGACAAACACTAAATGGGCTATCGTTTTGACGCAACCTCAAAACAACAATTTCCGATATATCTGATATATTTGAATGACTGAAAGCTAAACTGCAGTGCTACCTGCGGTTGAGAAAAAAAATCAGAAACATGGGGGTGTGCTATCTTTTTGACGCGGTGCGTATATGCTGAAAACTGGGAAGACACATGCAGAAATCTGAAGTCACAGTAGCCTCTATAATGGACTCTAATGAAGGGTGGAAAAAAGGACTGGCTTTCTTGAGAGTGTCATGAAGAAGGAGGAAGAATCGGAAAGAGAGAGAGAGAGGGGGGGGATTGGAGCAATGAATGCCAGCCTGATATACAGGGCTAAGAGGCTAAGACCGGGCGGCGAATAAGTTGACGTGCAGCATCAGTTCCCTCAAGCCATGGTTTGAAGTAAACCATATTCAAGTCTTCGGATAATGTATATATATATATATATATATATATATATACATGCCATATTCAAGTTGTTCCGAACCATGGCGCAAGTATCAGATGGTTAAGGGTTCTAGTGGGTGAAGGTCCCGCAAAAGCAGACGTATAACTTGACCGTGAGGTCTGGTCCGCATAACGCATTTCCTCCATAACCTGTATGAAAATGGCTCGAGAACGCGACATCTGGCACCTGTTTATCGCAGACAAGCATCCTGGCACGCTATCATTAAAGCCTCTGTATTGGATGTGTCACCTAAAGCCTCTAGGAGTCTAATTAACACAACCGACACGAGAATCATGCGATGTTTAACCATATACCTAAAGGTCGGCTATTTTCAAAATACATACGAACATAACGATGTACGCGATCAGCGGAGTGGAAGAAACAACAGTTCGCGACTTCAAAGAACGGCTACACTGTAGTAAGCAGTTTGTAGTACCATAATGGACGAGAATGCCAGATCAATTCGAAGGTGATTCAGAGATCCCTTGCGCAGATTCGTATATTTAGTAGTCGGTATTTTGACAGATCGGACATGAACTGCTTTGCAGGTATGGCCCTATCAAGTAAGGATTACGAGAGTATCATCGCCACAAAGGTACTTACCGATACATCTCCTTTCAGGGTTGTCGCATGCTATTATGGACATGAAGCATTCTAATAGCTTGCATATCTTAGTAGTCATCCTACAGGACAACAAAATCCGGATTGATGAAGGCCTATTTAAGGTGAGGTTCACCTTCTTACGTTACGGATCGGTAAGGTTGACCTTCTTACGTTAAATCACCGCGTTGTTCCTATATTTTTCAATAGAAATCCTTTGTGCTATCTGTATTCTTTGTATTGCTTGAAGTTTTCATAATAGCATCTTTTACATCACTACAAATGTGATAAAAAATGATCATGTAATCGATTATAACATATGCTGCTATTTATCTAAAGGTCTTACACGTCTTAAGAATGTTACCGTTAGTCATTGTGATTACTGGTACAGTCTTTTCCGAAAAACTGACATCGAATAGATGCAAACTGTTTGACAACATGAATGGCGCTGTATGAACGGTGCATGCATGACCGTACAATTATTATAGCTAACAGAAAATTAACAGCCAAGCGCAATCTAGACTCTACGCCCGCATTAGGTATTCGTCATTGTTTAGAAAACATCCACGCAAGACGATCAATCATATCACGTACAACTCTTGGATCGACCCAAGTATCGTTGATAAATTACGCTTCAATAAAACAACTTTGTAAATTTACTCCCAGCCAATGTCCACGGTACAACTGCTCTAGGCATTGCTTCATAAGATGGCCACCTTTTGAATGGGCACGTGTACAACGGTGGGGATCGAACCCGTGCAGAATTATCCAGTGCTAGATAGTCAAGTGGTCGAATTTTTACAAACAACTAATTTGAAAGCCTCAGTTATTTCCAAGTGTGGTGGCCACACTCGCATAGGGATATCTGTGAACTCTAAAAGATACCTTCGAAAATTTACCGAAGCAGGCTGACATATTATCATTAAGAAGTTATTGTATATAAAAATGTATGTCGTCTATATATCTTGGGTACAGCTATTTTCGAGAGCCACAAAATTAATCTTCCAAGTAATGGTCGAAATGTATCATCAATCACGGATCAGTCATTCATTCTCATGGATATTGTTACATCTGCTTAGAATCTTAATAATGGGATCATCCGTTGCCACATATTTTTTCTCCTAAATATAGTCGTTTTTACCTTGACTTCACATATTGTTGATAAACATCTGACCCTCAGCAGACTCAATATTCGAGTCGAGCCAGGTGGCGGCGTGCTGCATTCATGCGCACCTGCCTTGCAACCGGAGAAGAGACACGTAGGTGCACGGTTCAAGCCCCACCGTTGCACATTTGCATTCAACAGCACAATGTCTTACAAAGCAGTGCGAAAGCAGTTGTTCCGTGGACGCCAAATGTTGGCTGAGAGTCTGCCTTGAAATTTTCGTTAGGCGCAATAGTCCATGCTGACTGTCGGTGTGCCTTCCTCTTCTTATTTTCTAAAGGGGTGTGTTGGCATGCAAATGCATGTCAACACCGTGACTGCCGCCCCTTCTTGCGGAACGGTGCGCCAACCTGCAAATAGAAGAAGACGCCGATACCCTCTCTGAGTCCATTCGGATTTGTCTTTTGATGACGACATCGGTGTGTGTTTTCGCACCCACGATATTTTTCAAAAAATATTTGCAGAAAAAATGCATTTTTTCACTACGTTCACACGGATGGATGCAGCGGAATAACGTCGTACTTAGTAATCCCATGTGAGTTAGTGTCGGGAAGTCCCTGGCGAGAGTCTGGCCATGGTTCATTCGACCGCCAACGAAAGTAGGATCATATTGGTCAGGTAAATGCTTGATGTGAAGCTGTGGTGTTTTTTTGAAGATTTTATCCCTCAACCTCTTAAAAAAAAGGTAAATGCTTGACAGACCCAAAAAAAAAGCTGAGGATGAAAGGATCCTAGGCAAACACCTACTTCACAGGCATAGACTGCGCCTCTAAAATACCACTAAATATGTTACCGCTATTATTCTTAACATTTCTGTAAATGTGCTCCACCGCGTTTCCAATGCATCACGGGGCATATAACACTATCAGTAGGGACACTTACTTCACAAAGGTCTCAGCCTTGGCCGTGGATTTTGTCGTGGGAGCAAATATTGTAATTAGATAAGTAGTTTCTTGATCCTGTCGTCGCATCGAAACCCCGCCGTAAGCAATGTGAGATGTCTGCCATCTCAGTGGACGTTCACCTACGGCTCTTGATCGAGTGGCAGCAGCATGGCTTGTGGCTGTCGTATCCAGCCAGAATCTGAGCAATACGACTCTAGAAGCTGATTTATTCAGAAATTGCTGTGGTAACTCTGCCGTTGTTGGCCGTTGCTGTCGACTCGCCGCGGTCGCGTACGTACGATTCTGAGGAGCCGCTACCGGTGACCCAAGTCTAAAGGTTAAATTCACCATCCGGCGAGTGAATTCATCTAGGCGAGTCAGCCAGGCAACGACAAATGGCTCCTGTGTTTACGACGGACGCTTTCCGGTCGATGTTCTCTTGTATTGATAAACATTTGATTCATTGATAAACAAGTGGCTAACGTTTGCGTCCGTGCGAGATGCATCAATAGCATTTGAATGTGTTACCGACTCGATAGGCAATATGTACTAGGGGGCATAATGTACTAGAGAAGTTCTTTGCTGGCTGTTCGATAGCAGAGACAACAGCCAGTTGCAAGAATGCAAACTAGATTGTGTATAACTGAGCGACCGGTGTTTTTCGAGATCTAGTGGTTAACGGTACGATGAACGAGAATGACAACAGCGCGAATCGACAAAGCGCCAGACCACTTCGCTGCCATCGAGGATCTCTGCGATATTTCCGTCATTGGTGGACCATTTTGTTGTTCGCCATAGATAAATTGACTCTGTTTATGAGTTCTGCTTTTGTGCGGAGAATGGGGCCGATACTTGCCGTCTGGCTACGTCAAGCCAAGTGCAGAATCTCCCGGAACAATCGAAGTAGCTAGCGCGACGCATAACTAACACATATCACATATACATCTACGTTGAGACAAGTTGGCCTTAAATTTTCGATTTGATCTAAGTACCATCTTGTCGAATCTTTGCTTAGAATAAACAATAGCCTTTGGTGCGCGCTTCCGTAGCCGGCTGAACACATGAGTCACATAGTTTTTGATTAAAACATTTATTATTGGCACTGCGTTGTTTCCGTCTAAACAACGCAGACACCTGGATTCACATATAGGAAGTGAGTGTTCAGAGTAACAATATAAAATTCTTCAAGATCCCGTCTCGAATCGTCTTGATCCTCGGGTTAGACGACCTGACTGGCTGGCAACAAAGGTCGATTGAACAAATATTTGACTGTAAATGGATTTCTGTTCTGGACGAGTTGTACCTACACGGTTTAAACGTGCAACAAAGTGATAGCAGACTACTCTGCTGCCGTTGTACTAACTCAGTCAACTGTCACCCATACAACAACAACACACGGATCCGTGGGTACTGAAGTGTGCTCATCATGAATATACCCCATGAGTCCCGCTCCTCGGCGAATCCTGCCGTTATACCAAGTGGTTAACGGTACCACCTGGTATAACGGCAGGGTTCGCTGCTCGCTCTGATATAGATGGAGATTACTTTGGCAGAGATAAGACTGGAGGTCCGTTGTTGATTGGAAAACATTTTTAAAAAGATCACCTACTACAACCTCTCTGTCTTTTTGAAGACCATTAGTATTCTTGAGGAGCTATTTCTGTATTTCTGTCCGAACCAGATATTTTCATAGATAACTTATTATAACTTACTGATATATTCAATTTCTTTATTGGGTATTAATGTTCTATTAACGGTATTTAGGCACAGGATTAATTCATAGATTGTCTTTTACTGTTTTTTGTGAATACCTTTGAAATGAGGTGTGTAAGGTAAATTTAAATGCAAATAAATAGCTCAAGTGTTGAATATATTTGTATTCAAAATATTACTGATTAATGAATTGTGTTTGCTTCTTGTTCATAACTATCATTGTTATTATACTCATTCGTTTGGTTTTATATGTATTACGATTGTTAGTGTTATCATTTCAAGTACGTTCACATACATATGTAGTCTGATCGAAGTTTTGCCTCCTTGTATATGCTAGCCGCCTCTGCCGCTTGAGTCATAATACGTACGTGGGACCGCATTCAGTTTATTCTTCGATGTCCATCCGAAAACTAACGGAGGAGAAAAAATAGATGGATTCGAAGGATCGTTTTTTTTCGAGGTGAGCACCTTGAGACAGAGTCTTTGGGAATCCTGCTAGCGCTGTCTCGGTGGCGGTTGTGGTTTCATTATTGCAGCGGGATGCAGGTAACATAGCTTGACGAGTCTCCCATCGAAGGGGCCCTACGCCTGAGGAAGGGACGAAACGAATGCAAGCATAGTCTATAAAGAGAGAAAACCCAGTGAATTTGGCCCCATAGGACAGGATAGCTTTGACGTACACGGCAATACCGAACAAAGCAAAAAGCACGGATGTTGTTAGAATTGGTGTCTCAGGAGAGAATATCGCTGCCCGAATGCCACCAACATCCTTGATGCTAGAAAACGACCCTCTTACGAACGATAACACGATAACGACACATTAACGATACGTTGAAAAGCAGCAGCAGCAACAGGAGCAGTAAAGAAAACCCATAAAACCGAATCCTAGTAACTAGCTAACCGATGGGAATTGATAAATCTTCACAGCATGGCCAACAAAGGTAAAGACAATGTTATATTTTTAGCTCGTATGGCCAAAGCATGGATCACGACGCTACCTGCGGCATTGTACCATAGGCTCGTTATTTCTGTGCCGCCTGTGGCTGATACTAATAAATTTTGGCAATTTGGGACGACACTTAAGAGCTAAGATGGAAAGATGTAATAGTAATTATGATTAACATAGATTTATTCTCGTAATCATGTGTATATTTGAAGTTATTATAAGGATATGTATAATTAAAATGTCTTCATTAAGCCTTAAGAAATAATATAAAAAAAAACATTTTAAACTTCGGTTTTGAAATTAGATGTGAATGCTCTTTAGTGATTGAGGTTACACGAAACGGTGCCCGCAGGTGTCTTAGTAGACCCGTAGGTGGCCCGTAGACGTTAAATGTTGGCTGTGGGTCAGCCCGGAAACAAATTAAAAAGGTGGCTTGGTATCCCATGGAGAGTTCATATAAAACAGTTGATTGTGATTCAGCAAAACTCGCGTGTTAGCGACTGAATCCCACTGGCTATTTAGTTATAGTAACGTTTCTATAAAACAACCGATGACGTCTGTCCGTAATTTACATTCTGAAAGTTAAAACATAAAAAATCGCACCCACTGACAGCCGCAGGTAATTAGCCAAATCAATTATACCCCGTATTGCTGCTGCACCGGTACACAGAGGTATCGCCCGCCCACACCTGCGTAGTGTGATTTTACTTAGAAGTCATGTGAAGCTGACGTCGAAACTGCTAGAAAATGCCATCCGCTTAGAAAACAAAATCAAGTTGACCCTACATGCTAGATTGTCATCATATATAGTGAATGCATGAATGAACGTATTGTTTTTATTACTTTTCTTTTGAAAGGGGGAAATTTTCTTCGAACACACGGACGCCACCAGAGACACTCCAATCTCCTTAAAAATGGTCCCATTCAGTGCAGGGGGCATGAGGTGACGTGGGTGACAAAACGCCTCTACCTGCTCAAACCACCATCCTCCACTGAGAGTCTACCTCCTGTCTAGAGACTTAGATAAACTGAATCGCACTACATAGTGGCTCGGAGTACTGAGAACCTGCTTAGTGGTATATCTTTAGGACGCGTATTATCGGACATTACTGAAGAATTAAATTGTCCCATGTTTCTGGTATGGAGTCCATTAATTTAATTTGGTTGTGCTTATCATAACCCGGCACACCGTATGTCGGGTTCGCGAAACGTTAGTATTTCTTCCACTCTACCAATGAGGCGCTGAACATTAGACCAGACATCATGACAAGCCTGATCCTTTTGAATCTCATTAGCTTTTACTTATCCGAACTAATATAAATAAGTAGCCACAATCATAATAATATTTGTGCGCAACAATAATCAAAGGAATAACATGAAAAATGAAGTTGTACTCTGGTGCTCCTTGGTTACGACTCCACGACGCATTCTCAGTTATCGAAGGTGCCAACATGATCGTTGGGGCCAACTTTTCACTGAAAAACAAGTCGCCCATATTGTCCCGCTCAATTACACCCGCAATCGCAACCCGCTAACTACATGCTCAATTATCCCAATAATAAATTATAATTCCTGGGTCGGTTACTGGCGTAACCACGTTAACATTGATGTCATCGATTACACACGAAAGCTCACACTCGACTAGACAAGATCGATTTATATAATATATATATATATATATATATATATGCATATAAGTTTTGTTAATTCGTTCTTCTGTACATGGACGATCCCGAAGTGAATGACATGGAGATATTCATATCAAGTTCGCTGTGTGTCATCCGCAAGACATCCAGCTTTAAGGAACACGTAATGGAACAGTGTGAAATGTTTACTTTCAGAGCGCGGAAAAAGAGACTCGACCTAATTCGGGACGACGGCTATAAATAGGCCGGAGTCGAGATGGACAGGACAAAGGTATCGTTACAGTTCAGTACGACATAGGTCGTTACAGCTAGAAATCGGCTCATAGCATCTCGATAGTGAACCCTAATCACAAAAGAATACACGTCTGTCCCCAAATATAGAGATCTATGAACTTATGAAGTTTTGACAAACACTACACTGCCGCTACAGAGGATGGGCCTTAAGCACCTTCCACATGTGGGCTTGGCAGATTGGAGCCAAATGTGTCAAGAATAAAACTTGAAAATTCATATTCGCATTTGCGAAGTGCTCAGTACTGATCGTATGCATATATGCAGTCTTGTATTCGGTTATAGCGCCGAACGTTATACCTTAGGCATAAATACTGTGATTACGGGTTCTAACCAATCACTCGAATAAATCTGTGATGTGTTGTTTCATATTTTTTTGTTTGATATTAATAGTATTCGAGCGGTTCATAATTACTCTCGTTTTTTTTACACACTTCGAATTGCTGTATCTTTTAAAATAATAAACTGACTTAAATGGGTATAGTGACCGTCGATTTTTATGACTTATGTAGGGAAAAGCAACTTGTCATGGGAAGCGATCTAACCATCCAGCCAATTTCGTACCTCGTGTCTCGGTCTTGAAGGGCATGAGTCTGAATACGTGATCTGTTGGAGCAATCTCTAGGCGATAAGTTATAGTAGGGCAGATCGCCAGAGTGGCATGGCTTCTAGCCTTGTCATGTTACAGTATCGCTTTCCACTGTGCTTGGCGCCCCCTTTACGGCCGTTTTCTATTAATCTTCTTGGCTTCGTTTGCTTGTTAGAGTGAGTCGTCTCGTGGAACGGCATGCGTTGACCGGTCCACCAGGTTTAAGCGGTTTGTAACAGAACACTCGCTTCTGAGACCACCAGGTGGACAGAGGACCTTACCACCATGAATTCCGGGTCTAGTCGCTCCATCGCACGTTGGGTGTTATCGCGGAGTATAAGTTTTTCAACTGGCGTAACAAATTTGTGCAGAAAATCCTTCCCTGTTTGCCGAGCTAGCAGGGGAAAACAAATGATAAGACGATTGCCAGCAGCACTTCATACACAATCTTTGCGGCCTAAGATGCATTTGGCCCAGCAGCATGAACTTAGTGATGAAGGTAAAGGTAATGTAAAGGTAAAGCTTTATTGGTTTGTTAAAGGAGCTGTAGGAAGGAAGTGTACTGACCATTTTTGGTCTCCATATTCGACTATTTAGGGAACTGCCAGAAAACATTTAGTGAGATGACTCAGCACTTAACCTTTGGGCATTACTCTGAGGGCGTGTCGGGGCCATTGCTGTTTATTTTTTAACCTCTCGTGTGGCAATGTGGTCCTGACAAGGATTCACATATAAAGAAATCCAAAGATTTTCCGAGTCAGGCCGGATTTGATCCCAAATAGGATATGCCCCTCAGATCTAGCGGTCCAAGACCCTTATCACTAGCCTACGAATAGTACAGGATTGTTTCTATTTAGCTAACCCTAAGCGGACTCTCCATGGCAGTCCTCGATACTGCTCTGTAGCAAGATTGCTTCAAGGACCTATCATGTCGGTCATGCTGGGAAACAGGCAACTCCCAATGCACCCAGACGAAATTCACACGTTTGTCACCTATGGAACTAATCCGAATGAAGCCTGCTAAATTGCACGCCCAAAACGGTTCGTGTTAGTGGAACAACTCAACTTCAAATATGCCCAAAATTACTTATAAATCAACCTAATATAGTATACGCGACTTATGCCCCATTCGCTTATTACAAATCCCAGAGACAATATATCTCACCTGGTATTTCCTTTGAAATTATCATCATGGCTAACTGCCTGGGCCAACTACATATTAGAACATCAGTATACGATATGCTAGGATTCGTATTAACATAACATTCTGCTCGCGGTGTAGCCATCAGTCTTAGTATTGTACTGTACATCTACCTCCGTGTACCCGTTACGCATACAGTTTGTTACAGCTTCCAAACATGGCGCGCCGATAAAAAAAAGAGACAAACAGACAAATTTGGTGCCGTGAGAAGTACCCATTATATCAGCTCCCAAACATTTGGAGACAGGATGGTTTCCATGTTTTTTTCTTCCTGTTTTTCCCATGATGTTTTCGCTCATGCTAATTTATTCAAAAGTCTAATGAGCGTGTTTTGGTATAATAAGGTCCCCGCTTTGAATTCCGTTTGGCGCAGGCGCCACTATGAGGGTCAGAAGTCATAATCCTTTCGGTATTATTGGTCCATCTCGGGGTTTCTGAATACAAATTATGGCCGTTCTAATCGCGAATGCTGAAAATGATGCCAGGAAGCAGCTTAGGCTCCTCCGCTTTGTCGACAGACAGAAACACACTCGCACACTAATTAGATGCTTTTTTTCTGACAAACAATTAACATTCAGCGAAGCCCTGGCGATACGCAGCGCCTTTCTTGTGGACTAAAAACGATTCTAACCATCATTATTGCTTATTTGTTGTGTGTATGCCACTGTATGCCCAAATTCGCCCGGAAGACTGCACAGCTAAGCTGGTCATGCTGCAAAATACTGCTCGCTCAAACGGAAGCATGAACGCTATCTCATAATGATCTTTCAGACAGCTCTTCAGTTTCCAAATGTACATATGATATCTCCGAAGTGAGGGAAAGTACGGGGAAACTCACACTTGTACTGCACAAAGCGAAGCGTCCTCTGTATTAGCAGAATGGTTTTGTGCAATAAATACTATAAATTAAGGCTAATTGTGAATGCGTTATACACATCACCCTGTTATACACTATACCCCGCTCAAGAACACGTCTGTGACTACTTCTAGCACAGACAACCGTGATTTCACTGTCGACAAACAGAGGCGATACTGTTGAAGCTTAGAGAGTCGGAAATTTTCCTACATCGATCTCGTCGTGTTGTGCTGGAGCTCAAGGTAAACACATTAGCTTGCCGTTTTATTATCGAATAAAAATGCACGAAGCTGTTTTTGTCGCCGCCCCGAACCTAGCTGCTAGACTGTGGTGTTACAATCTGGCGCCTTACGACGGAGGAAAATGGGAGAAGAATCAAGGTTCTTCAAAGTATGGCACTACGTATTATTATAAGCTACAACCAAAGCGTTTCCGTATAGGAGCAACGGTCGTTTTATGCTAGGGTCAAGCCCACATGACCATTTGGGCCTGCCAGATGCCTATTCAAACGTCACAATGAAATGCTGTAAAATGCGCCCATATCGGTTTGCCTCATGTTCGCTGTTGACAGCTCGTTTTTCATCAGGACATTCGAATTTTCCAAGTAAAACATTTATGAAACTAGCGATGTCAACTAATGCAAATGAGAATGCATTAGTTGGCATCGCTAGTTTCATAAATGCCATTCCTTGAGCAAGCATCGGAAACAATCCAATTTGACCTGGTTTTCGACGAACTCTCCGAATCGGTGCCAGTGATTTTCGATCGATGACATTTCAATTATTCGACCGGCTCGCGCTTGATGCAAATCCCATACGGCGTTTCTTGCGTATGTCTGCTTAAACGATCGTCGTGAGACGAACTGTTGCACGCCTCATGAATTGATTTAAAATGATCAAAGGAAACTATTGTTTCTTTTTTTCTAGTTTCCCGAGTGCGTTGTTATCGGCCTCTGTCGCGAAGGCGGGGATATTCCAACCTGTAACTGGCTGTGTAGAGCACCAAGGATTCGGTGTCCTCGTCACCATTCGCTCTCGTAGTCGTCATAAGAAGACTTTCGACGAGACAGATTTTGCTGAAGACCTTGATACGCTTGTTAGATCTTCTTTGTTCGTGCATTATTTATGATTAAATGTGGCGCAATTTATGCTATTGAAGGCTGAATCATACTTTAGGCCATCCATGCCGCCTCTACTTGCAAAAGTGCCAGGACCTCTACCCTAGCGAGATGCAAATTGAACTGAGGCAGCCTTTCTTGAATGCTCACCCAACTGTGTGTTCTGTGTGGTCTGAGAATGTAGTCTGAGAATGAGGATCCATTCTTCGATAGCATGGTTTGTTTCCGACGACCAACGCGATGTTCATTTAGACCTCGTCATGGTGCTGTGACTTGATCAACAACTCGCTGGGACTTGATTCCTATTGATATTCACATCCCGGAAATATAGGTATTATAGAAAATAGCTATTAATTGCGATAATCTTCAACCTCAGTCTAGTCCTTGGTCATTGCGGCCTTCGTCTAGAAATTTTAATGTGATATATTCAAAAACACGCGGCATGCAGCGTGCTACATGCGCTTGTCTCGAAAGAGGAGCAACCTCACAAATTTACTGGCTCATAAGGCATATAACAATACGATGCCTGTTCGTCTCGATCCGCCACAGGATGTCAGAAATTAGACCTCAAATGTACGGTCGATTAGCTGTCATCGATTCATGGCTTAGATTAACAAGCCCGCGTTAAACCAACGCCATTTTGATCTTCTTAGTCGCCAGGCGAATCTAAGAGGCGAATAGAACATTCACATAACATTAATTTGGTGACTAATTCTACAATGCGAGATGCTGTACGAATGTACGAGGCTGCACGTCTATCGGGCATAGCCAATCGTGATCTTGTATCGACAATTACGACGGTTGGCGCCCACTCGTTATTATTCGGCTTTCAGCCACGAACCTATAGCTGGAAAATATTTCCTGCTTTGTGTCTTGCAAACTCGATCCTCGTCTAGCTGCCTTTCCGTGCAGGTTTCCAAGGTAAACAGGCCCCAAGAGCGCCATCAGTGGCTGCCTCCCGAAGCTGGCCGAAGTGGCGGCCGTTTGATGGTGCGACAGCAGTAGCCGGAGCCGTGGAAGGAGCTCGCGATAGATCGTCCCAGGAGAGTGAGTCGATGGAAACGCAACCGGACGTTCAATGGGTCGGAGTATACGGAGAAGCGGTGCTTACGTACGTCGTCCATACACACGAAGTGGACACCTCAGTCTCACAGGGTCCATAGCAGAGCTGCTATGGAACATGGCGCGCTCAACGGAGGGCTGCCGCCGCCGCCGTGTGTCTCGTCGGCAGCCGCTGACTCGTCGCCTGCTCGCGGATCCGGCGCGCTCTCGGCATCTGCTGAAGTTAGCGGTGGCCCTAGCGGCCCAATGGAAGGGGCCGCGCGGAGGAGAGCACTCAGGAGGATGGAGACGAAAAAAGGACGGCGGTAACAGACCCTCCGTTTGGGGTCTGCTCCTGGCTGCTGCTACTGCTGCTGATGCCGCCGTCGCGGCCGCCGCCGCCGCCGCCACCGAGTGGCGGGCTGCTTGTCTAGCTTGCTTCTCGATGGAATGGAGAGGAACGATGGGAACGCCATGGATGGGAACGCCATGGGCGGGCTTGAGGGTTGCGGGTTAGGCGGTGGGCTACGATAGGTCACGTGACAACATGGCGGCGGCGCTCTGCTCCGGGATGCTGCAGGTCGGGTGGCCGTGCCGACCCGAGGCTGCATGAGAGCGGCTGGAGACTCGGCTGCGAGCGAGTGGCCACCCGCAGGCGGCGCCGAAGGCCTCGAGTGCCAAGGGAACACTCGAACAAGACGACAGGCTGACGCCGGGCGAACGGCGCGCCGACATGCCGTTAGGCGCAGGGGCCGACCTCCGAGCAGCGTCCACATCAACGCCTACCAGCATAGACGACGCTGTGCAGCTGCGATTAATGGCATTATCGGCATTGTCGGCCTCACCTACTGGCCGATCGCGTGCTTACCAATCGGCGACAGTGTGTTCGACGGTGGCCAACTCATTCGGCAACGTCAGCTACTGCAACAACCAGTGCATGTTCCCAATTCACAATCCGGACATCAGCATCATCAACACCACCATCATCAGCAGCAGCAGGAGCTTGACGTACAACACAATGTGTGGGGTTATGGCCGCGCAGTGAGCGGCAAACAAGTCCCCCAGGTGAGGCGGCCAGGGACTAGATCCACAGTTCGTCTTGTATTATTGCATTGTTGCAAGGATTCCTACAAATCGAACGGCGATCCCGACGAGACGTCGACACCGACGTCAACCAAGTGGCCGTCGAGCGGTGACCGCGTCACCGCCGCCAAACAAAAGTTGATCTTCTAGTGCGGCCTCTCTGCTGCTGTTGTCCTGAACTGCCGCCATCCGTTTTGCGTCCGTTTGTTCGATTACCAGCGAGGAAAAGTGCGTGCACGGCTACACAAACAAGACAACGGTTAGCCAAGACAGCGGAGCGTACGCAGCATGCTTCCTCTGTGAGATACCTTCGTCAATGATGCGAGTCGAAAAGAATCAGCGGCGAGCAAGAAAACACAGCGGGCAGAACAACTACAAGGAGGAATTATTCCGTGCGCTTGTACTCAATATCAAGTGTACACGGCTCTCGCTAGCTCGCCCTCTACCTGTCGCCAACTGTTCGTCGATATTTGTGAAACTTGCACAGTACCCCTGAGTCTGCTATCAGCAGGTGCAGGAACAAAATAAAGGAAGAAAAAATCAACAGCCAGCAACAACCATAAGAATAATAACAATAACAACAATAGTAATTATCATCCAGCAGCAGCAACAGCAACAATAACAGCGGAAAATAATGGCAAGAACATAAGTGGATACAAGATTATATACACAAGGAGCTGGACAAATCGTTCATTTTGGTTTCGTTATTATCATGAGGAATAACAGCAGCTGCGTATCGTTCCTATAACAACAACAGCGACAACCACAACAATATCTCACATGAGAAACTAGATGACAGCAATGACAAGTCTTCGCTGTTAACAGCGAACAGCAAAACGTCGAAGAAATACAACGGCAGCAACGTAATACATACAGACAGCTAAAAACAGCAACAGCAGCAGCAGCAGCAAAGCTAAAGTTCGGGTGGAGACGGCAGAAACGACGCAAATCTGTGTTATCTGACGTATTATCCGGATAGCGGCTAATTAACCAGCGAATTACTATCCACGTTGGTATCGTTAGCATTACACATCTCAATAGCAACAGCGCATAATTATCAGCAAGCAACAAGCAGTAACGACAGCGGCAACAGCCACAAATCGTAACTTGACGAAATCCATTCCATGTTCATTTATCGATCTATCAATATATATATATGCATTTGCCGAAACAGCAGCAACACACGAGAGTGCGGAGATGCTGAATCCGGACGACGACAAACATCAAAACAACAACAACAATAACGATCGTCTCTCCTGATCTCCAACCCGTGACAAAAGTGACAACAACAACAACAACAGCAGCAGTAACAACAGCGGATGAATATTAACCTAAGCTATCGACCACACGACAGCAGCAACAACAACAACAACAACAATAAGTGAATCAGTACAATGATAGTTGGTTTGATTTCGACCGTAGAACAGTCGATGGATAGTTCACCCATCATCTGAGTGTGACGCAGCAGTGAATCAACGGGATAGCTGGCTACAACACCGGCGCTGGTGATGTCAGCTGGAGCCGCAATCGTCGTCACTGTGTGAGTGAGTGCCCAGTGCGCGCGAGTGGTAACGAAGTAAGTGACAGAAGCGCCGTGTGTTTATCAGCGGCGGGTCAGACGACGGTGAAAAAAAAAAGTCAAATTGAGTTGACGGAGCCGTCCGCCAACGAGTCCCGCCAAGGATTTAATTCGTACACCCGCGCGTTAACCATCCGCGGGAATTATCTGCCTGGCTGCGGCCGGCTTTAACAACTTACTCACTTATTGGTTCAGCAAATCAGCATACAACCGTCGAAGCAAACAGCAACAGCCCTTGGGCGGCGTTGACCAGCGAACAATCACGAAACAGGCGGATAGTTGAATCAATTCGCGTTCGTATATCGACACCTGGTTGCTCGTAGTGAAAATTACGCCGATGTTTTCGTCGGCACGATAAGAAAACCGGGAAAATTTGAGTAAACGAAAGGTATTGTCGTGTGGTGGTTTGCTTTTGTTTAAGTTTCGGCAGCTGTCTGCGGCGTTGATCGTTGCTGTTATTGCTGTTGCTGGAGGGGACGATATCGATAGGCCACAACAACAGCAGCAATAACAACAACAACAAATCCTCATGATACGAGAAGAATGATGCATTGACCTGAAAGAAGCGATAAAACTCGAAAGAGAGCTGCTGCGTCCACCTGTGTTACACGTATAATACTGTCACCAAGCGACTTCGAAGAAGACCCTCCTCGAGATCGGGCGAGAGAGAGTGAAGTAGAAAAATAGAGTTGCGTGTAAACAGGAGAAGAACCCATAGAACAGACGTGGAATAATCTGGCCAATCGCCAGATCAGCAGCGGAGGTGGTCTGACGACGACGTTGCCACAAAGTGCTCGTCGGCTCGTAATCACATCCAACACGTTTGAGAATGTGGTTTCGCGACGAAGCACCTATCACCGTTTACGGATCCATCAAGTGCATCACGATATCTAACGATATATCAGTCAATTAGTCAGTGAATCAGTCCAGCCAGACAAAGGCACACGCCAGATCACTGTTGATAACGAAGCAAACAGCGACATCACGATAGATCACGCGCATCATCGTCATTATCGTCGATAACAACAACAATAATAATAATATTACTCACTCCAGTAGATTGGCATCAAGACAGGAACAATACGCATCAAGAGAAGCTCAGTGCAAGCAAGATAACGGTCAATAAATCAATCAATCAATCACAGTTAATCATAACTCATTCATCAACGAATACATAACTTGCTCCGTTCCCTGCTGGATTACGTCACGGCAAGAAGCTACAGGAGATCGCGCCAACGCGCTTCGTCTGCACAGGTGAGTTCTGGTGGGGAAAAATCAGGCCACTCAAAGTAAATCAAAGGACAAACAAACTCATACTGGCCACTCACAGAGGCGGATACGGATCACGGCTCAGTGTTCCAATGGAGATATCTACAGGCGAAATGGGCCCTGATGACATTTTCATGTGCAATTCATTCACTTGTTGATTGATTCATTTAACGCGGAACTGCGATCTCATAGTGGTCTAGTGGCAGTGTTCATCGTCTCGTCATCATGAGGTGAAGGTAAATTAAAAAGGCTAAAATTCTAAATTCCGATAGATCTATACATCAATAGGAGATTCGAACACGAATCGTCATCCCTCGATTCACTTGAATGTTGCAGGCTCAAGCGGTCCCCAAACCAAAACGACGGGAGGAATAGCTCAAATATAGGTTAGGCTCAAATATAGGTTGGAGCATGGAAGCCTTTGGTTTGTAATTGCCGACCTAAAGAAGGCAGCCATTTAATGATGGACATGCACTTGTATGATCACTAAAAGCGGAAGGATACACAGACGCGCCTAATGAAATGCTGGTCATGTCTGTCATGTCGAACAATATCAACATAACAGACGTATGTACATACAAATGATTTCGTTTGGATTTGTGCTTGTGATTGCAATGTCTGTGTTTTCTGCTTAGGCCACCTTCAGCGGGGATCACGTACTGAGAGGGAAAATATGGAAGACATAGTCTTTCTTAATAGAGACTGTCCACCGAAGTGTTGATTGATTGTCAATTGTTGATCGACGTTGCTTTCCATGGAAATGCGGGTTTCTAGTACAAGGACAGCAGCAGCAGCCTCTTGACAAGTCAGCAACTATATTCCATTAAGAGAAACAACCCACGCTCGGGTATCCGTACTCGTTTGGATTCTGTAGCGTTCACATGGAATCTCATGTTAAACTTGCAGCAGTCGTAATGCGATGTTGAGTCGTTTATGAAATTACGATTGCGGGAATTGCGTCATATAGTAATGGCAATGTCTGTATTAAGGACACTTACGAGTTCCTGCCTCTCGTCTGCTCTGTGCTGAAAGAACTGCACTCGAAAGAGCTTTTCTTTTTATAGAGATTAAGGGTAAAGCCTGCAGGATAGCAGGCCTCACAACTAACGTATTTGGCTTGGTTGTGTCCGACTCTTACTGACTAAACCCAGAGCCGATTTTGAGTTGGGGCACTGACCGGGACTGTGCGGAACTTGAAAGCGCTATCATCTATGTATTTGTGACGCGCTGACACTAATCATAAATAGAGAAAGCCAACCGCTTTGTTACGAGAGCTCTTAGGGTTTCTTTCTATGAGGCCAGCGTTGTCTGGTGAAGTTATCGGTGCAGATTGCTCTGGGCGTGATCGAGTGGGAGATGCAACGAATAAAAAACAATCATTGTAATAAGAACTTTTTTTAATTTTATCTTGTAATACGAATAGTGGATTCGTAAATGATTTCACAAGGGAATCGAAGAAAGAAACAATCCAAAAATTGAATGAATTGTAGTGGTTGGCATCAAGTGGCATCGTTGCACATCGGGATACTCGAACGACACCAAGCACCCGTCAATGATATTGACAGTTATCGAACATGAGTTGAAATGCGGTACCGAAATATAAGCCCATATAGAAAAAACCTTGTGTAATTCTGTATTATTGTAATAATCACATGTGTTCATGGCCATTTATTTCCCTTTTAGAATTATGAACACAATCATTATGGTCAAAATGTTCAATCAATGGAGTCATTCAAACGCATAATGTTACTTTAAAGATGGTATGTGATATTTTTATTTTCCACTTGCTCTATGTTACTTCCAGCTCACTCCCTCACACATTTCGTGCAGGTGCACACCTTGTTGAAACAGTACTTATATACATTAAGGGTATATGAGTCAGTGTGCTTTTTTAATTTGATTGCGACATCGTTTTAGCTTGCGCTCACCATGAGAATCTTCAAAACGATCGAATGCTCTTGCAGCTCCGGTAGATCATTTATGCTTTCGGGTTTATCCATGTGTCTATGAGACGTTTACACAGGTGCGTGGATATTTCAGTCTCCCCCGTATTTGCATTTTGTTTAGGCCTGCCAAAGGCGGCTATCACGGATTTCGCCACCATTCACTGCACAGACGGTATTTAATCACCATCTTCGAAAAATGATATTCATCATAACGAAACATATAAATATTAAACCAGTGCACTGGCTGGCGATCTCGCAAATATGCAAATAATATGCCCTCAAAAATATTCATACGATCAATCTGTGACAACATATTCAATAATCATTATCATAATACAACAGATAATGATGCGCATGAACGACGTAGCATTCTACCGGCACTTTTTACCTCGCGCGGTGTGAGTCCAACCCTAATTGAGGTCCATTGCAGCCGGAAACTTGAACGTTTCGAGAGCTGTCAAAACGCTGTAGTTAATTACTATGTTGTGATGTCGGGGATGTCGCACTGATACCAGCCCAGCAGCTGAATCTCGATGAATCGAATGTCGAGTGACTGGAGGTCGCGTGGCAGAAAATCTCGCCTCAATCTCGATCTTTTTCTCTGCGTTCCTTTTAGAAAAATATCGAAATAGTCGTTTATTTTCATGCGGGCGGGGGGCTTGTCGATGGCGAGTTTGCAGACCAGATCACCGACCTTCGAAAACGCCTAAGAATAACACTAATAATAATAATAATAATAATAATAGTAATAATAGCAATATTATCAATAATGGTGCACGCATATTTGCGTAGGCTGGAGAAAACCGTGAATTTGCTTATTAATAGATCGGATGATTAGTCCAATTCATCTCGAGCGCTTGCTCACCAGCTTATAGGTATATTTGTCAAAAGCGGCTCGCACACAAAGTCATTTCAACAGGTTTTCCAAATCATCTGCAGACGAGGCCAGGGGAGCAGAGATAATGACGGAGCACAAGCAACCCAAATTAGATATAGCTAAATAAACAAATAAAGCACATATAGGAGATCTCTGTGTGGTATACAAAGATCGGTCATATTTACATTCAATTCCTTGTTTCACGAAACGTCGGTCAAAGCCTAATCGCAATGTAGTTCGTACATTTCATTATCGTCTGCCCAGGACTCGTTCCTGATCGCGTTTAACACGAATGACAGATGGCCACTGCAAATGAATAATTACCCTTTTCATCATGAGCCAGACTAGAGCAACGCTCGCCTTCTCAACAGCTTCATGTATTATTATTATTATTTACCGTCCTGCCGTGCATGCTGCATACATACGTACACATGCCTCTCAAACGCCAGGACGAACACGGTGGTAACACTATTGATCACTGTTGATAAATGGGACCCAGACGTTGAAACTGCTCACAGGTGAGCTCCTCATTCTCGTGAGTTATACGTTCGTGTCAGCGGTTCTGATTATAATAATAATTGCCGAAAGTCCGCAAGTGGCATACGCGTCAAGCAGCTGCGTGGGTAGGAGTTAATCGATTTCGTGCAGTATCCGTTCCCGGTTTGTACTGAATCTGATAAACCGTGCCACTCTTTGCGTAGCTATAATCACCTGTGTCTTTGGGGTTTCAAACGCGCACATCACCTTACAGCTCCAGCAATGGATCTGCCTCCCCTAATGATGCATCTGTGGTGGCTATCATCAAGTAATCGGTTCGTTGCCATGGACTGCCATTTGGACTATAGCCAGCAGATTTAGGTTTGCCTCGTGAAGCGGAGATGACGAGATATGTTGTTGGAATTCTCATTCAACCATATTTCTATCCATATTCGAACCATTTGTATATTATATTCGAACTGAATAGTACCATGATC
Organism: Stratiolaelaps scimitus; assembly: GCA_019614645.1. NCBI lineage: Eukaryota > Metazoa > Arthropoda > Arachnida > Mesostigmata > Laelapidae > Stratiolaelaps > Stratiolaelaps scimitus. The sequence continues at coordinate 958,190 of JABWDB010000054.1, forward strand.
TGGGTACTGCACTTAACATAACTCCGTAACTGGCTATGAAACAGTAATACCAATTCGATCGTCTAGGTCATCCTCTGTTCAATCGAGGAGAAGTGACCTGCTGGAGGGTGGTCCGAATGTTCTCATATTTAGCATAAACAGTGACAAGTACACTATCTGCCTAAATGACGCTCATCGGATGGTTTCAATATTCTTCGCCTCTTAAGCAGCTCAGTGTTACAGCCTAAGCGATGACGACGTATGCAAAGTTGAGGTAATAAACAGCGTTTGGTTTTTGCATCATTCAAATATTTAATCTGATTATTTCGAGAGAAAAGTAATTCCAAATTGTTGATGGATTAAGCTAGAAATGTGTTCACGAATTGTCGAATTGACTTCAACGCTCTAATTCAGGTCGAAGTCAATCATCATCCGTATTGCTTCCTTGACGGTTAAGGCGGCATAACTAAGAACTTTAGTCATTCATTTATCTGCAAAACGAACGATAGCCTATGCTCATTTGTATGGCACATGGTATGTTCCAATGTATTACAATGTACCTCCAAACAATACTAGCTTCCAATACACCTCATATGTGCCTTCAACGTAATATCAGAATAGTAAAAATTCAGCTCGCACTAAACTGTCTCCAGTGATCCCTAAAAGGTGACAGCTCGCGAGTGTTAGAAGCGAGAGAAAACCAAGTTCGAATGACGCCGCGTGAAATAGTGGCCCCTGTAGGGCTCCACAAGGACCAAAATATCTAACTCTATTGTTCCTATGATTCTGACGGCAGCAACAACTTGGCGAGTCGATCCGAGGTTTGCAACCAAACGCCGGAGGCGCACAGCATCTATCCCTTCCACCTCCGTGCGTCTTCGTTGCGCCTTGAGTCACACATTGAGGAACGAGAAGAATCATAGAAGATAGCAGTAATGCTCGAACTTGGTGGCTGCTATGGGAGACGTCGTTCTTCCGAACGTATCGACAATCGTACATCCGCAAACAGGTCCGTGATGAAATGAAGAGGAAGGGCCACGGTTGCGGGGGTCATAGAGCGAGAGAGACAGAGAGTGACTCGTAGTGATACCTATGTAGAGGTCTGTGGATTTGAGCTATAGATACTACAGATACGATATCACCTTAAAGGCCAAGTTCGAGTCGGCAGATCTAGCAACCACCGGCAGGCCCCGTAGGTCGATAGGTGGACGTGGGCCTAGAGTGGTAGTACGCGATGCTGGAAAAAGAGAGAAACGATGGCCTGATCATAGTATTTCCAATTTTATAAATTCGCCTGGCTAGTATCTTACTAGCTAGTATGAGATCGCTCTGGCAGCTCTGGAAATTGGAAAATGTATTGGTATGGCATGACTACCCGGCCGCATTCGCCCATCCACAACTCGGAACCAGAACGAAAATGTATCGGGCGCGTCCATGCCTACTTGCTTGGCTAGCTGCCATGCTCCAGCGACGAATGGGATTTTCAAGAGGGTGCATGTATGTTTCGAACATTGTTTGAAAACTACCAACTAGCATGATATAGTGATTACATAGCCTTCAGTAGTCTTGGATGTTTCATATCGAAACCGTTCGGCGTGCTCTTAGAATACACGGTGTGTTATACAGAAATACCGTGTCTCGATAATTATATATTTCAGGGAAAGGAAAACACGATACGACCAAGTCTCTGTAATTAGTGTGCTATCTTGTTAATGAATTGTAGAGGTTTTCCTTAACGAGTTCATTACCATTATGGGAGAATTATGCGTGTGAGTAAACCTGTCTCATTGTACGATTGCGAGAGCTATCCGTTTCAGAGCCATATGCTAGATGAATCGACTTTGGTCGCATCCGTTTCCATTGCCAACAGGTGATAACATAATGGCAAGGCAGCTTGGCCATCTTCGAGAATCAAACAACAGAGTGACGTATTGTTGTCTTTTAATTTGTAACGGCCCCACAAGCCGTTGGGTCAGCGTTTCCAAGAAAAACAAAGCCTAGAAAAGGCCTTTCAACCGTACGCAAGGCGTGTCCATTTTATCGCATAGGATGTGAACCTTTGAGAAATAGGTGAGCCGAGCAGGGGAACTATAGAAGTGTCTGCTACATTCTTTAACAATGAATCTGACCTGCTTTGCATCGACTTCGGTCCCGTCGACTCATTGATTCCGGGAGGCAGTGTTCATAGGTGGCGCGTCCGACGACAGTGGGAAACGATTTTGAGGTCCAGTTTACTCAGTTGGGTCCACATTTTGTTATGCGGCCCGTTCTTTGTCTTCGTGAAGACTCTTAAATGAGGTTTACGCTTCGCAAACACTCTGATGAGAGCTGTGGGTTGGTTCGGAAGTACTCGGCCGGATCGCGTGTCGGATTATAGTTTTGAATTTGCCGCCCGGTACGACACGATCAGGCAACGGTGGCTAGCGACAGTAATATTATGAGACGCATGCTCATGATGTATCGAATCGTCATTTGTTGTGGTTGTTGTTGTTGCTGCTGCCGTTGTTGTTGACTACAGTGGGGATAATTTTGTCTCGTGACAACTGTAGATATGTGAGAGCGTTTCATGCAATTTGACTATTTCGTCTCCCAAATACGCCTGGTGTTGAGCGCGCACGCGATGGGTTATCTATGAGATCGATTTGATGCAGCAAATTGCCTCAAGTATCCGTATAGTTTTCGCCAGTCTCCTATTTTTGTCCAGATAAGCGAATCTAAATATACAATACAAATACATGCTTTAGGGGAATATACATATAATGTTGTTATTCACTAGATGCCATTCGTCCATTGATATGTATGTACGTAGTCGCCTGACCCAAAAAAACGGCACTGATATAAATTTTAATATCGGCTAAACTAAGTGAGTTAAAACAACGATTTTTTAGTATGAGCTAGAGGTATGCACCTTTTTTATTCATACACTGGCCTCAGAGTTCTGGCAGCCTTCTGACGGCTAGGTATGTACCATTTATAACTTCATTATTTAAGGCCTCTCGGAGTAAATCGATGTTTGCATACCTTTGGCCACATATAGCCATCTTTAATTGATGGAAGCAACCATAGTCGCACGAGCATAACTCGGGAGAAGGGGGGCGGCGACGCCACCGCTCAATCTCGTTGGCCTTAAGCCAGGCCGTAATTTCATCGGTGCGATGTGTCCTAGCATTGTCATCAAGCACCCACACTCGGTGCTTCCTATTGCCATGCCAATTATTCATAAGTCATTTCAAGAACTTAAGATATCGAGCCGAATCCATTTGTTCTTTTTTCTTTTCAAACTATCGTAGTAGCAAATTCCGTTGAAATCCATGGCAAGTTATCCATCTATCCATCCGTTACTTTAGACTCGAATCTATTTGGTACTGCTATCGTCATTGCCTGTTCACCTGGTCGTAGCCACTGTTTCACTTGATCTTTACCCGGTCCCCTATACACGCTGACCCATGTCTCGTCTACTGCAACGGTATACTGTAAGCGACTCTTTTTCTGCCTATATATCTTCAAATTGTCTCGCGAACACTCCTCACGCATTTTCAGATGGCCAGTTGGTCAATAATAAGAACAGGTGCAAGACGATAGCAGTGTCATTTTTTTTGGGTCAGCCTAATATATACAAATCCCCAACTGCGTTCTCTGATTATTGTGTATATTTGTACTTTATATCATACTATTATACCGATATGTTTTACCTAAAAATACTGCATATAGAAGTGTATGTATATATATATACAATGTGAACTCGGCAATAGAAGTATCCAACTATAAGTGCAGATCCCGGACATGTATCTGTTCAGCGTGACAGCAGCATTTCGACAAGGTGCCCCCCCCGTTGATTTTGCTACGGGCTCTACCTAACCAAGTGTAGCTACTAGATTATGCTGAAGTAGGCAATGCCAGTATGGCTGTTGAATTTATGCTAGGGCAAATTTCGTCTAGAATATGCGGATATCTGTATACACAGGTGTGGCCCCGTATAGCCTGATCACGGCGAAGTCACCGCGTGTGTCGGTGTCCTTGAGTGATTTATGACCGGTGAGACGCCATAGGAAGCAACGCCTGGCGATATATATATACATATATATTTTACAGACTGGCCCCAGCTTTCGGGCTGCCCTTGCCGGCTCTGGCCGGAGGATGTAGAGCTGCTGATTCGCTCCCTTGCTCGGCGCTATTTTTCCTAACTGACGGATCTGCTAGGGCGGAGGACTCGGCCGCTTTCCAGAGCCAGTTCGGCCGTACTCTCCACGTAATCTTCCCCAGCGTGTTCGAACGTGTGGCAGAGTTCGGCTTTTGCATCTATTATAATTTTCCTACTCTCTCTCTCGCTATCTCTCTCTCTCTCTCTCATCTTCTTCGTCACTCGTTGAGTAGCTACGCGGTAGCCTGCGATACGTTAGTCCACTGTAGAGATAGTGAGCAGTGACGAGAGATGGTAAGCTGGTATACGCTGAGCGAGCTGCTGAACTGACTTTATTATGGCCGGTAGATCTAGGGAAAATGTGCTGTTAGTTTCAGACGCATGCGGAGAACGAAAGCTTGTTAGCGATAAACATCGCGGCCGTAAAGCGATCAGCTATACATACTCTACGTGTGGAAAATCAACTTGGCAAAATATGCATTATAATAATAATAATAATCATAATAACTACCTTGCTTGTACAAATGTGTTATATTGTGTATATAGTTGTCGGCCTCAAACCACTGTCGCTGTTCAAACGCTGGGACATTATGCGATTCGTGGTAATCGAAATTGTGCAATAGCGGTAATCGAACCCGTGCCTCACGTACGTACCTCCTTCGATTGTAAGTCGCGTCCGAACGCGTCCCCGAGGGTTTTCTCGACGCCGAAATCATAGTATGTCTACCTATGGAAAGATATTCACTTGGCTATCCAATACACGTGCGCCTTTATCTCGACGGGAACATGACACTAACTAATATCAAGTAGCTGAGAACGTTGCAAGATAAGATTTTAGCAGTAACTTTGCTTTGTGAAGGGGAGAAATCTGCTTATCACGCGTTCCCATGAATATCAACCACAGCGCTGGCGCGGCGTCGCTGCACAATACAAAATACACCACTGGCAGCATGTATACGATGTTTTAAGCAACTACCCAGAAATGTTTATCGAGCTAGAAATAGGCTAGATTTTGAAGTATATACCGATACACACACATACACGCAGACATCACTTATTCATTGATATATTGTAGGCGCTACCAGCTATTGTGGTCCGCTCTGTAGCGGAGGGTTCACTACGATGAGATTTCAGATGCGATTATTCGATCAGTGACTTATCATCAAAAATTACTTCTGTTTCTAAGTAGCTTCAGTAGTACTCTGAAACGAACATACCCTGTGGGTGACGGCAGTATAGTCATAGCAGTAGTATCTTTAGCGATCGCTTCATATTTGTGCATGTGCTATTCAATTTCATAACACCGCATAATTTCCACCTTGGAAATCTGTCTCCCCCGTTGATAATTTTAAATTGTTCTTATAAATTGATTTTTTTTCGGTATCGGTGTTAATCATGTTACAATCATGATCTAGTGGCTTTTCGTGGAGTATAGTCATATCGTGCTCATAGTTTCAAGCGAAGCCGAGAACTTTAGCGATCGCACAGAGTTTCCTGTACGGGAGGGCTTCATACGGGTGACTTCCATATAACTTCCGAGAAGGTAGCCACTATACCTTATCATCACAAACCTGTGAGCGACCATTGCCAAAGGCGGGAAAAGTTTTCATGCTTCTGAGCCACCCACGGTCTCATCAAATTACAAGTCTGATCTTTGCGCATCTTTTACACCAAGCTAGACATTTACATTGGAACTGAAGCGAACTGTAGCAGTGGGGACTTCGCGGAGAAGACTAATCTCTCTATGAGAGCCATCCAGCATGGTAAGCAAGTGTGAATGCGAGCCTTGACGGGCTGAGGCGGATGGCTGTCGTTAATTAAGCCTGCCTAGTTTTATAAGATGAAAAGAAGCCTGAGCCTCAAGCATAGTTGCACAGGACCCACGGCTCAACTGGCTCCCGGCGGATAGCATTCACTCGGTCCTGGATTTCCCAAGAACAACGACCGGGCGAGCCCTTGTTGTTTCATTACGACGATGATGAGATCATATTTTAGATGGATCCATTTCTTACTTGCGTAACGTGGCGCATCACCCCCTAATTACAACAACGAAGCAAAGAGAAAAACAGAGCTCACCCTATGGTACGGCCTGTCTCGGCCGTGGTACAGCCATAAAAAGCGGACTCTAAATGTCCTTTTTTGCATTTTGAATGATTCATCTCAAGAGTTCAGGCATATTCCTTCGTCCTTCTAGTCTGTTTCTCACCGCTGAGTGTAACGGCGTTCTTCAGCGTCTAAAGCAATGTTCTCGATGTGCGGCCATGATGTTCGTGGACCGCTGAGAATTGATATGGTGCACGTTATCACCGAAATGATATTCATGTAAGTCTACCAGTGCACAGAGTACTTCGACGAGTGACGGCAGAGCAATGCATCAGCCAGGCAGATGGGCATTGTCTGCCTTCAAAGGACGAGGTCCCACAACACGATTTCAACGAGTCCCCATCGATTGCTTGGTCTTATCTGCACGAAATTCGGATACGCCGCCCACCAAGTCCAAGCCCCTATCGGGCAACGTGATGTTACTTATGGCAATTTCGTGGTCGGTTGTATCGCACATCCTTCGCAAGTTGATGGAGAAGCAGAACTCTGTGAGGTGAAATGAGAGTTGTAATAGAAATCCTCTCAAACTGTTAATATTCATATGCATTTGTTGATGTGTTTTTGCGACGAATGTGTTTTTCTGGCTAATTCCAAGACGAGATGATGGGATTTCAATGTGGATGAGATCGCTAAATTCGAGGGGAAATTGCTGGAAGTTGCAACAAGCTAGTCTTACATGTTTTTCACAGGCTCCAATCGGCTTTGAGCGCCTTGCTATGATCGCACTGAGACTGTCATGCAGTTGGTCTCCTACTCTAAGGTGTAGGAGGCGATAGTACAAGATATTAGCATCCAGCAAGCGTCAATCGCCGTCGAGGATTACATACAAACGCAGATTGAGTTTTTCAGATTTACTCATTACAAAAGAGCGCATCATTTTAAAACAACTAATTTTGGGATAAACCCAAGAAAAGGTGGCAATCTCCTTAAATTTAGTAATATAACCAACAAAATAATATTCTTCTCCTCGCCCTAAAATAATCCCTTAAGACGAAGGGTACCAGTCGCGTATTACTCATTATTAATATATAATAAGTTGGGAAGGTTGTTGATGTCCAAGGACTTCCCAGAGGGGCTTATACAAATCATGTGTGCACCAGTGGTCACTAGTAGGAGAGCGAGTTGAACAGCTTTATCTGTGGAAAAAATCGTTTTTTGTGGCCATTACAAAAAAGCGGAAATCGTTGGCTCACACAAATAGAAATTATCCCCTGGATACACTCGTGGTTGTCCAGCATGAAAGCAGAAATATTTAGGTGGCATTAAGCAGTAATTCCTTTTGGGTAGCTATTATATACAAATATATATATATATATATATATATATAGCACATGTTGGTATCATGGAGATACTAATGTTTTAATCCGACAAGCGTGTAATATTAATCCTTATGCGACGTTTGAGAGGAGACTATATAAAATACGTCAGATACGAGGGATCGAAGCAACGCGTATAGTCGATCAAGACCCTACGCCATGAGTAGTTGTCGCTGAGCTGATAAACATGAAAGTGGCTTGTTAAGTGACAGTGAGTAGGTATGCATACGCCCTTAAAGTGAAGTGGTAAGTCACTGAAATGATTCAGGACATCCTTGCATAGCTCGCTCTTTCCGGAACATCCAGTTCCTCTTGTGAACTAGGTGTCAAGGGCTTTAGACCACGGGGACAGTTCTGTGTAGATTGACACGCCGGCTAATGTAAGTTTATAGCGGACAGGCCCAGCGAAGTTCTGAACGGACCGAGACGGGTTACAAGCTTGACATCCCGTCAGAGGGGCGCACAGCTCTCCATAGTCCTTGCCGCACGCGCATATACGTACACAAATCGAGTCCCGTAATGGGCCCTGTCAAGTTCACGACATGACGTGTGGATGACGATGATAAAGATGAGATGTTCCCTTATCGCGGGCTGTCATTTCGACGGCGAACGAAGCACCGATTCGTGTCGCGTTAGTGACCATTTCCATGATGAGATTAGTGCTTTCCCTTCTCGGGTTGGTTACTTTTCTTACTTGCCGCTATCTGTATAGAAATTGCAACTGGAGACTTGACATATGCCTCTAGAATATATCGGCTAATTGCAATTGTCGTTACTGCATCATTGTATTAATTGACGACTTTCTGAAAAGGTCGAATTGAAGGTGTTGTGACTAGGGTCAGCATGACACCATATTGTGTATCTTTGGAGTTCTTTATCATGTTTTATGTTTCTTTATCTGAACATTCTTGCCAGGTACGAGTACGGAAGGGAATATTCAAAGGTGGCCCCGACAGGTCCTCTCATAGTAATACCTAAAAGGTTAAGAGCTGAGGCCTGTCACATAGGGGAACAGCTGAGGGTCAGCTCGAAAAATAGCTTTTTTTAATGCATTTATTGCTCGTCTCGTACCGCCAAATTTCGAGTATTATCTCGATCTGTCTATATCAACTTTCAGCACGATATTATTTGCAGCACGTTATTATCGTGATGACGATGGTACGATAGGCACACGAGGTCGATCGCCCACGCAATTGAAGTTGTCTCTTTATTCTTTCCAATCGCGACATCATGGCGCCATTTGCTGAGTTTGTGTACATTTCAAAGTGTGGATGATGAAAGACTTTTGGCCTTTCAATGATTGGATCTGAGATTGCTGCCTGAAAGAATTAGTTAACGAAGTTATATTTTTAGAAAAACAGATAGTTCACCAAGTTTATGCTGATCATCACGGTTTTACTTGAGCCGACGACGGCGGCGATAACAATAATTGTACGGCCAGGATAGATTTGCACTGTCTTCAAGATCTCGTTTGGGGCAACCATGCGTTTGAAGCTTCTTGGCACCGGGGTGACTGTGAGCCACTTGAAAGTGCAGGAGTGTGGGCCTGTGCGATCACCGAAGGGGCACTAGTCTCTAACTGGCGAAGCCTCGGATGGCTGGATCTTGATGAAGTGAGGGGAAGGCCGCTTCTACGAGACCTCTTTGGCTGAAGTCGGAAACCTTTCTGATCACCATTGGCCTACGAGTTCTCCACCATAGAGCGGTGATCCGTCAACGCACTGCGGCTGCACTCACGACCGGTCTCTTTCCGCAAGTCTTGCTGCGCCGCCCCTTTGGCCCTTGCGTTCTCAGGAGTGAATCTTGCCATGCGTTGCACGGAGAAAAGGGCAGTCGTCGACGTGTCCATGCGTAAGAAACGCCCAGCAAAACCGAAGGGAAATATACGTGCGAATAACCAGTATCTATGCTGTATCGACAACGACCACGGGTATTGGCGCGATGGCTAGTTTGCATTTCGATTGAGATTTGACGAGACTCTAAGTTGACCAGGAGAAAATCGCCTTGGGCCCCCCACAGGGATGATACGTCTCGGTCCCATAAGAGGGTTTAGGTGTATATGTTCTGTGTGCATTTCGGTTCAACAGCAACAATGATTCTAAACAGCCTTAGCATAGACAGAGCCAGATAAAAGATGAAGTGAATACAAACGTTCGTAAGAGTTTCGCCAAAGGGGAGACGATCTAAAAGTTCTGCATATTGTCGCTCAATTGATCACGACATTGTCCTTCTCTAAATATCTATAAACGAACAGTGTTGTCATTAAGCTAAATATTCCTATAACTGGAGAAGAAATTTGAGACAAAACCAAACATGTCCTCGATATTTAAACCGGAGTGCAATTAAATGTACAATATGCTAGTGTTCTGCAAGCGTTTAGTATGCCCTAGCAAAAACAACACAGCAAACATTGCTTAACCCTTGAGCCCATATGGGCAAGCCTTGTGGTGAGATGTGATCATTTCCCGTCTTGGCTAACGGATCAGTGCAGTGTTCAAGTTCTCATCAGGTGAAGTTCTCGAATGGTGCCAAACCGTGTTGATAAACGTAATTGAACATATCACGATTAGTGGGTTTCATTGTCCTGCACAGCTTAGTGTAGTTTCTAGCATACGCGTAATAAAGATTGCCTATGGCCAATTGCTTTAGCGACGCCTAATCCAACAGATGGTGCACTCTCCAACATGACAACACCATCCCATTTGTGGTTTTCAAAGAAGCAGAGTTGATTTACAAATGCTACTTGACACGGCTGTGTATTCATAAGCTCTCAATGCGTCAACGTGTGATTTCGATACAGGGGCAGGATAAGTAGTCATATCTCAAACCAAATTGCTGCAGGTACAAGCAATGCATCGAATAGGTCGTTACGCGCCACTGAGGATTCCATAATCTTAAACCATGGTGACACTGTTATAAGATTATACGACACAATACAAATATGCGCTTTAATTAACATATGCAACCGCTCCCTATCTCGCATAATTGTACTTACAAATCGATGAGAGAGTATGTTCAAACCTCTGCCATTTAGCAGTCAGGGTTGCCCTTCAGTTCCTCCTGTTGCATCAATCTAAGCTCACCATATCAATGACATTGGTAGAAATCTCGCTGGATATCCATAGTTAGGTAATTCGAAAATGGCGCCGCGTCAACGTAGTCGCTTCTCGGTGAGATGGACAAGCGGTTCTATTTCGCACCATCTAATATCCTGTCATACCTAGATAATCATATTCGAAATCGTTTGGCAAATGCTAAGGGCTACGGTTTTTTGTCTACACGAAACGTAAGTAAATTACGACCCAAGCCAGAGCCGCGATCGGTAACCGTAACCAATGTCGTTTATCTCTAGCGATTTCAAGCCACTTTCCTTCGGTGCACATCCAGTAAAATAGTGCCCTCAGCTAAATTGCTCCGCGATTGCTCTTCGTGTGCTTCGAGTACTCGAGGCATGCGGAGCCGGGACACGGCTTGCTATGGTGTGATCAGCCGGCTAACATGCGTTCCCGTTAAGGGTATTCCACTTCTTAGGCCTTCGGGGAGGGGGGTTGACCGTGTGCAGCGTCACTTATGTGTTACGCCGATGACGGGTGCAACCCGAGTGGGTGCCCTCCAATAGCTCCGCCCCTACATCCCATCCCTCCCTTACTGCCTGTTCAGGTTGTTACTTCAAGGCTTCTCAAGGGTCGCAGAGCTTCAGGTGCCGGCTGGCCCGAGCTCAGCCGGATTCGTACTGGAGGAAGACCGCGCTACTAGATAGCGCTGCGTGGGTCCCGAGCGCCATGGGGATCTCCTGTAGTGTCCCTCGCCTCCCCCCCCCCGGCCCTTCATTAGCCGCCGACAACCAACACAACTAACTGCCCCGACGCTGTCCTCGTCCCGTATCACTATTTCGCCCTCTCGGCCGACCTTTCTATCTCACAATCTTTCCCCTCTACCTCCCTCTCGTTCGCGCTCTCTCTCTCTCTCTCTCTCTCGCTCTCGGAGACTCGTAAGCACTAAATTCGTGCTCGGCACGCGATCACGTGAGGCGCGGTACATGCGCGCCGATGCCCGGCGGCGAGAACCATCGTACATTGCTCGGCCATAGAATAGGGACCCGTTAGAAGCTTGGGAGTGCTCTGCCCTCTGGCAAACACAGCCGCGACAGTTGTTGCGACGATGAGGTTACGGCCATCGTCCCTTGATCGCCACAGGTTGTTGTTGTTGTTGTTGTTGCTGATGCTGCTGCTGTCGCTAGTTGCTCGGCGTTATGGCTCGTGGTGATACTGGCCGGGCTGTGATCGCGTATTGCTGGGTATTGTTATTCTTGTATTTGATGTCACCTGATGGTTATATTGTCATTTCCCCGTCGTCGACGAGATAACGTTACAGGGCGCTCTCCGGGGCTGCCCTGATATGCCCGTACGCATTGGCAGATCGACACGTGGTAAACTTTATGCTTAGCTAACCATTCTATCATTGTGGTCAAGGCTATCACGTCAAGGCATTTTTGTTGGGGAACTAACAACGCTGCACATGTCCAATGCAGAGCTGAATGCACCTGGTGCCTATGCCACCGATGCAATATGCAGGGTGTTTGAAAAGTCGCCTCACCCTATGACATTCGAACAGGTTACAACATCCTGTTAGTTTTGAGCACGTTGCGCGGCCTCCATCCCTTAGCGCGTTTTCTTACTAAATAACAGTGACACCATTGGGCTATTTCATACTGACCAGTTTGCATAGAATCTCTGTGGCGGGTTACGTAACTTGTTTCAACAGCGTACGCTTCGGCTGTGTGACTTTCCCAACACCCTGTGACATCAAGCATTTGTGTGTTATCGACAGCTAAGCTTGGCCTAGAAATCAGTAGAAGTGCACGTGTAGTGGTATACTAGCAGGCCCACCTGCCGAGCCACAAGGCCACAGATTTCAGCCGCATCACGCCATGGTGGGCTAAGCTCACCCCCGTACGACGTGGGTGGTTGGTGGCCCGCAGCGGCCACTCCGTTCCACTCTTATTACCAGCGAACTTCTTCGATACTACACCAGTGCACAGACCCGTAATCCATGACAGGAAGCATTAGGTATGCCACCATATTGTCAAGGTAATGTTTGGTGGCATATATCTAACTCATGCATTGACCGCAAGACGCCACATCGAAGCCAGCATACGAACATAAGGCATAAACCTGGCTGGCCTAGCTGAGGCGTTTGGACGCAAAGGCCTAGTGTTCACTGTCCATGACGATTTACTTTGAAAATTCTTCTAAAGAAAGAATCTTTCCGTTCAGCTAATGCCGACATGTCCCACACATTCGTCACCGCAAAAGGAGGCGATTGTAGCCTATCATAATTGCAATGATTGCTAAGTAAAACACAACGTGACACCCTTTGTCGGCCAGGTGAACGCAGGTCAACAGTCATCGAGTCCTTCGAAACGCGCTGTTGCAACGCCGCTGGTAATTGTCAGGTGGGGGCAATAGTAGCACGGGAGCTGGGTACACAGAACGGGAGCGTCAGTCGAATACGCACATATTGAGTAAACATAGTCAGTGTCGCGCAGACGTCGCTTGCCGATTTGTCTCCCCAAGGAGAGTGTATCAGCAGCGATGGCGCTGGTGATGCCGATCGCGGTGGTGAAATCTGAACAACAAACCACACCGCGGTTTGAGGTTGAGTTTCTCGAGAGGGAACGCGAATCCGCTGGTCTGCACCGTAGCGCACTATATGTCTGCTATATATTTCTCAAGTTTTAGGAGTTTGGAGCGGTGGTTTTAGTCGGAGAACTGCAGTTCTGTTTGAAACAGACACCCTCAGGCGTTTCGAGGTTGGGTTTCCCTCTGGTTCGAGTCAACTGCGTATTGATATCTATATATTTACATATATCTGCATATGTATGTATCAGCTCCATATCTCGATTATGATCGGCTGCAGCTCGGCGCTTCGACGGCTCGTTGAGCTATTCGTGTATTTGTGAATGACAATAAGTCACATTAAATCGAAAACACCATACGCAGCATGCATAATTCGGCATGGCTGTCAATGGAAACTGCGCTTGATGGCAGAGCGATGCGGGCTGAAATTTGCTGAGAACTAATGGCCTAATGTGTTGAGCCTTCTTTAGACAGATTGCGATGACTCCTGAGCGTGTTTATAAAATTTATTCATGGAGTTTGAAAATAAGTACGACGAATAGTTACGAGTAGGAGCGAGTTTCACTGACTCAGCGATTAAAATAGTCAAATACTAACGGAACAAATAAACATAAGGTGAGAAAAGTCAAGATCGCTATAAAGCAAGGCGGTGACATATCTTAATAATACGAGTAGTATCTGTTGCCAATATAACGTCCACAGTCAAAGCTAGTCAAGTCAAGAACGTACTAGCAATATACGTCCATTCGTAAATCACACACAGACGTTTTTAATTCGGTATCTAATTCCGCGTACCATGGTTTAACACATTGGAAGGCTATGAGCCAATGCTGTGATGCTTTGTTAAAGGGTCTTGAGTTTCCGCAACCCGATATTATAGCTAATCTAATTCGTCCTTATTAAAGATACCCCCGAGTCCTTTACAGTGAAGGCCACAAAATGAAATCTTCGACTGGGAGCTTATGCGATGAGTTTTAGTTAATCATATCCCAGAGTAAATGCTAGGAGTTGACGAGACTTCCTGTCCTCTATCCTTCACAGGAATGCTGGTATATTATAGCTAGACTCAGTGAGCGTATCTCGCCATCAATGACACCCTGACTCGAGTTTTCAGACGGGATGGCTTTAAAGTGACTTTGGAATCTCGCGGTCTTCAGCGATGTGACAGACGACTCCAGGGATAGCCTAGCTACTTTTCAAGGCGAGCGACATAAGGCTCTGGCTCGCAGCGTCACCCCTTCAACTACCCTCGTACCCAGAAACATGGCGATTCGACATTTATAATAATAATAATACAGATAATAATACTATTTCAGATAATAACAATAATACTAATACTAATTCAGACGCTTAGAGGATACTTAGTATATCCCTTTCCAATATGAAAATGCTAGAAATCTTATGCAGAAATCGATTAAATAATGCTATTACAATCATTATGTCATTGTATACAAGCTCTCGAATAACAGCGTAATAACGGCCCACACCACACATATATTATGATAATGGCAAAAAGTAACTTGTGATCAATGAGAGCATCTTGACGGCGAGGTGCGAGTCGACCTAATCGTTACGAGGTGGATTTCAAATACAGTCGTTCTCAGTTTTCCGCCGATTTATATCTGTTCGTGAATCACCTGCAGACGGTTAGATGTCGGTTCCTATCGCCTCAGGCTACCTTTGAGGGAATTCTCGCCTTACCCATTCTGGAGTTCTTTTCGTAATGTTGTATTTCTCTAGAACAAATTATATACGTGGCTCCCTTATTAAGGGCTAAGTTGCTGTAGTCTAATTATAGCTTAAATCACGGTCTATATACATTTGTTTAAGAAATAACCCTGTGATCTACCACACGGACTACATGCGTTCTACGCTATAGGTTCAAATGTTCAACAATCTGTAAAGTTAAAATCAGCTCTAGTGCATCAAATCGTAAATAATCATAAGGCAAATCTATCGGATCGATCAATTTTAGGCATTCTCGATCACTGTTAGTTCAGCGCAGGCGCTCAGGAATCGTCCGAGTTGACCCGTATGTCATCTATCCCTTCTTCGGCTGTTGATCGAGTTTGATAGCTCTAATGCATCGCTCGTATTAGCTAAGCTAGCTCGAACCTCCTGCTCCACCGAATGAAAAACCTGCCTTATAGACGCTTCTCCACTAGGCTCGCGTTCGTGGCGAGTTCACAAAGAAGTCTGGCACGCGTCTAGCATCTGACGTCGGCCCGTAGCGAGGTCGCCTCCTCCTCCGGAGGGTCTTGTTGAGCTTGGCCAAGCCTTTACCCGGACGGAGCATGAAAAGCAGCAACTTGGCCGGCGACGCATGCCAGCGACGGGTACGCCGAGTTATGTCCTTCATCCATCTCCTAGCGCGATGGGTATGCCTGCTCGTTCGTTGCGAGCCGCAACGCCGCACCACTCACTGGAAGCGATCGAGTGCTCCACAGAGGTATGGCGTGCCATTGCTGACGAGCTTCGGCGGTCTCATCGCTCGTCGCTTCGGTGCTCCATAGTCGTGTCTCATATTGTGTAGCGTGACTGGCAGGGCCCACTGCTCTACTCTGCTCTACGACTACGGCTACCACTATTATCGCGACCGCAACCACCAGCAGAGAGCGCCTACATCGCAGGCTGTGACGGGGCTGGGACAGGCAGGCTGGGGGGTAGGCAAGGCCACCGTTGGCCTCTGTGCTTTACGGGACTCGTGTAGAGCATAGGCTCTAGCTTGCTTTTGAAAAGCCCATGGCGCCTATGGCGCAGCAGCCTTTAGACCGGAAGCGGAAGCCGTCCTAGAACCTCGTGTTCGTGCTGCACATCGTTGTCATCCGGTAGCGGAAGTGTCTAATTGGGCCTTTTGTACAACAGTGACGACAACGCAGACACGACTGAGAACGGCCATAGAGGAGTATTCGACCAAGCGAAGTTTCTGCGTATCATTTTCTTCTTATTCTCGTTGACTGCAACGCTCGGCTCCCTTCGTCGAGACTCCGGTCTATCTTCATATGTAGAATACTACGCGCATGATGTACCAGCCTCTGACCGACTTCGAGTCCAGCCAGCCAGCCAGCCAGCTAGCCATTTACAGCAGATCGACACGAAGAATCAGTATGCAAATAGGTATTGCAGATGACGTCGAGGACTCATCATTCTATGGGAGGAAGCTCGGATGTGGAGGTCAATGCCGGCGGGGTATCTTGACACTTTAGTGATGGGCTAACGGTGATTTGGCTACTGTTTTGGTAACTTTGTACTTTTACACGTATATATAATAGTATATACATGCCTCCCTTATTAAGCTAATGAATTATGGCTTAAATCAGGGGTCTATACACATATTTGTTTAAGGAGTAACCGTGTGATCTATCACACGAACTAAATGCATTCTATACTATAGGTTCAAATTTGCAACAATCTGTAAAGTTCAAATCAGTTCCAGTGTATCATACCTTAAATAATCATAAGGCAAATTTTCGGATCCATCGATTTTGGGCGTTGTCGATCACTGTTAGTTCAGCGCAGACGCTTTCGGAATCGTCCGGGTTGACCGGTATGAAAACTATGTATATATACACGTGGCAAGACTCGACGCCGATAGAAGCTCAAGACTGCCTGCTCAGCCCGACTTTCAGCATGCAGCGCGTGTTATTACCATACGGTGTTTCGCCTACATTGACTGTTATGTGCAGTCAACGGTACAATGAACTTGAGCTCTTAATAACTTACTTTCATAGTGCTGTTCGTCGCTTCGAGTTTGTCGCTCGATACGAGAAAGAAAACTTTATGGAACTTTCTACTGGAGAGAGCACAGGGTCACGAGGAGTTGGAGCGTAATAGTGATTTTGGTTATCGACATAAATTGCCCCTCCTCTCTCAGAGTTTGTGCCACGCGTTAATAGTCTTATACTTTCAAGGTAAGAATCCCATTTGCATTGCAAGTGTATTCTGTGCCATCCAATCCTGGGCTACTATGTAACAGTATAATATAATAGTCCATTTGAATATCCGTGGCTAACCATTGTATTTATATTGGTTTCTATTCAATTCGATGTATAGTAGTTGAGGCGTGGTTGGACCGTTATGTGTTTTGTAGCCATATCTCAGCTTAAAATCTGGCTTTAAGGAAGCATTTATGTTTGAATTGAATCAAAACATGTACAGAATATCAATATATATATATATAGATATTATTGTGGGGATCTAGACGAAGTAATAGAACAGAAATATTACGCGGCTGAGTTGACTTAAATTATATTGTGTGATAGCTATCAACCGCTATTACACCCAACCTAGTGCCAAATTTCTGCTCTATCGGAAGGATAAGCTTTCATGCAGGCAGGTCGCCGAAAGTTGTCGAACCCGGTGGCGTGGTGCGTGCATTCGTGTGCGCCTCGCGATCGGAGCAGAGACACATTGGTGCACGGGTTCGATCCTCACCGTTGCACATTTGCATCTAGGGGTCCGCCTTACGAAGCAATGCAAAAAGCAATTCTGTGGACGTTAAATGTTTAAGGCTGAGAGTCAGCCCGGAAAGCTTAGGTCGTCGAAAGTTGATAAACGAGTAGACGCATTCGACGATGGCTTATTTTAATCTAAAGCGATAATGGAAGGAAATATAGAGCCAGCCGTATTTGAACGCTAATTGTGAATTCTAGCGCAGATGTAGATTTGCCTGAATAATTTCAATAGTATCAATCCCTATTCAAGTGTCCTTGTTGTCACACTGCCCACCCTGCCCCACTGTTTCACCAACAATACAACCCTAATTCGTGGATATGGCAAGGATACATTTTGGAGCATGCATGAATGTAAACGCACTCGGCACCGCTGATCGTAGTTCTTGGCCACCGAGTTTGGGCCGCAACAATTAAGCGATGCCAAATGCATGCTTTCAAACACCGACTCCGCATCGACAATATATATGATACTGACGCTCTCTTAGTGGTCGGTGCTATCAATTTCGCTTCTATCGATTTTATCCCGTCGTGCTTAAGCATGGCCTACCGATGTTGTAGCGGGCAACACAATGGCGCAGGATTCAGGGCATTCCTTATACGCTCGGAGAAGGAAAGTGCGGAATTCTCGGCCCCCTGTCTTGTCACCGCTCCGGCGCTTCCATCTAATCGATTTCGAAGAGGTTCCGCCCAGCGCCGAGGCTGACGCATGGCCCGTTGAGGGTGAGATGTGCCCTTCCTTCGAGACGCAGCCAACGGCTCGAATCTGACGTACGAGCCGAAGGACCGTCAAATCCTCGAGTTGGCCCTTGAGGACATCGGCGAGCCGATCCGGATACAGCGGATATAGGGTTAACTACGGACGTAAGTCCTTGTGGAGCTCGCCACAGGGTACAGCTGAGCGTGGAACTTGCGGAGTGCGCGACCCTAAGTCCCACTCGAAGTCGACACTGGCCTGCAGCTGTTGCCTGCTGCTTCTATTCAGATTGTCCTGTTTACCTACAAACAATTCCAGGATATTTCGTTCGGAATCATCAATACAGGATAAAACAGAACGGTGAGAACACGTTCGTAGGCCTTGGAATCGCAACGGAATTATTCAGGCAGAACGCCGCGATAGGAAGATCATCTACACACGAGAACCAATCGAACGGTCGCTACCAACCGTAAACCTGTCGAACGAGTTTGGTATCTTGCATGAAAGGATTATCTCCTTGCGGTATTTACTCTGGCTGCGTATCGACCATAGCATTCCACAGTTATATTGTTCTGAGTTCTATCATTGTTCCGAGTATTCCATCGGCTGTCACCATGTTGCTGCAACAAACAACGGCTGTATATCGCTGTGGCCGTTCCCCTTGGATATCTCCCTCCGTAGAGCAGCATAGTGACACTAGCGGTGACGACTTACGAGTTAGGACAAGATATTTTCGTTGTGGTACGAGTCTCTTATCGCAGGCCGTGTACCGGGTTCGCTCTGCGTTTTCGTCGACAATATCCGCCGCCGGTGCCGCCACGACTCGACCAGTCAGTGCAGTGGGATGAGAAAGTGCTGGCACTCGGTTACAGGTGTCAGTAACACCCGTACCGAGATCGTCGCCGCTATGTAAGGGGCTCTCCGTGTTGAGGACACTCTATGAGAATGAGCTCACGACCCCTGATGTAAACACATATCGTATATAAAAGATAGAACGATATATAAAATATGAAGAGTTATAATACGTAGCGTTATTTCTTGGACAAGTATAGAATTCGAACCCCTGCTCTGCGAGATTACTGATGCGTAACTTACGCAATGTTAAATGGGGAATCATTCTTAGGTCAGGTTATTTACGTTAGTCGGTCATTTTATGCCGCTCTATGTTAAATAATAACACGTAAGATAACCTGTCACAAACATTAAAGTGGCTTTATTTAATTCTCATTTCATAAGCTTTGCCAAATCACCACACCTTGCTTGTGGTGACGTTAAACGGTATCTGCCGTTGAGTGCATCGTATCCTCAGTTCGTTGTACGTTGCAATACAGCTGAGGTCGCCGCACGGATTGAAGTGTTTTCGCGAAGTCTGTTGACGTTACAGTTCATTCTGTAAAACTTCAGAAGATAATTTGACATTTCATTCCGACACATACACCGATGAATAGTTTGTTTGCAAAATTACAAGTGTGACAAATTAAAACAACTGCTAAATGTATATCTCTCTTCAGTTTTCAAACTTGGCAACTATTCTATATCGCATTGATATTCTAAGGACGAAATGTGAAATATGATCTCGATATCCGTCTCCATATTCCCCTTGATGGCGTTGTGATCACGGGGCAATCAAAATAAAGCTGCTAGAACTCATCAACTGTGGACAGTTGAGAAATAATTAACTTTCCCAATAGGCATTACCAAATTCTTCCATCCATAATGAACCGCAATAAAACACAGCTCAAGTCCAGGATCTAGCACTGTCATGCATAATCAAGGTGATAGCGACTGTCGTGTCGTCGCCACGGCGAGTCAAGTTAATATTTGCGCCGCTGCCACACAGAACTACCGATCCATATCATGTACAATAAATAGTTAATTTATTGCAGGCGCTGTCTCCTGTTCAGCTCAAACGCCTAAGAGGCAAAGGCGTGCAGTGTCTACGTGCATTTCACGTCAACACACGAAATAACAATCGTGCGTTAATTCGTCATCTGGAAAGAAAGTTTAATGTATTTTTCGCCAATGAAAGAAAAGTGCATTCACTTGGATTGAGGGTGTCCTCTTCCCCATCGCCCAGTTCTCGGCCGCAGCGAAAAGTAGAATAAACGAGGGCCCACTGCCCTTATATTTCTATGGAGGCCTCCAGAAGCCTCCTTTTCGACATTTTGATAATTCGCATAGTGGTATAGCGACGTCCCATGTGGTCGTTGCCGACATTCGTTCGCGGCTTGGAGCGTATTGTTCTTTCAGCAAGCAGCGCAATTCACAGAAAGAGACCATATGCCACAGTGGATTCTATGGTTGTAGGTCTGCAATGAGATGCTAACATCTCAGCAGTAGTCTTCCTGTCGGCTAATATTATGAGGCCTTGCATTCACCTACTACGGAGAGAGAGAGAGAGAGAACCAGCTGAGTGGGCCGCATAATAGACCAGCATAGGGCTGGGATATGAGGCACAAACTTATCGTGGCCTCGCGCTCTGTACTCGGGATAACAGCCCCCAACGCTGGGTAATACTTTTGTGTTAACACAAGTTAGGTAGCTAGTCGCACATGGCTTGAAATAACCGAAGGCTATGGTGGTAAGTGCTCTCGAGTATATGTGCATTATTATTATTATAACAATATTATTATTATTGTTGTTGTTAATATTGTCGTGGACACTCGATGTTTTCAAACACTAAATACCATCATTTATATCTGAATATAGAATAGTATATGTTGCACAACGTCCACGTGTTTTTCAACGGATTGCGTCCACTGATTATGTAATGATTCGCTCGTTACCATTTAACCGTTACCATACGGTCGAGCATTTCGCCGTCTGCATCCGATAGCAGTTAGACGTCCAGGTCCACGCTATTCCACTGCCAACTTCTCTCTTATCTATCCGTATCCAGGTCAACCAGTTGTTCGGGACTGTTCACTTGATGGCGACGTCAAATGACAAAATCCCTCAGCGCAGCAGGGGGGCGGCAGCGGTTCGGTCGAGCGAAAATCGAACGGGGTGTATCATTGCACCACCAATCGAGTTACTCAAAACGAAACAGGGAGAATGACTCCGGTCGACTCCAGGTAGACCTCGCGTGTGGAATCCCGCAGATATTGCATTGATACTCAGCTTGGTTCGGCGTTTCGAGGAGCTCCACCCAGCGACGGTACGCCTCAGGCAGACACACACAGGGAAGATAGAACATTC
The DNA here is from genome assembly GCA_019614645.1 of Stratiolaelaps scimitus. Classification (NCBI taxonomy): domain Eukaryota; kingdom Metazoa; phylum Arthropoda; class Arachnida; order Mesostigmata; family Laelapidae; genus Stratiolaelaps; species Stratiolaelaps scimitus. The sequence goes on from JABWDB010000054.1 coordinate 979,714, forward strand.
AGTGGTGAAATGGAGACAAGATGCGTCTCATCTTGTCCGCTTCTCACACCTATAATCGTTTGTTGGCCCGATATGTGGTCGCGAAGGGTGCAGCAGCTCATGGCGACGGATCGTCGGCCAAGATCGTCTAAATCGCGCCCGGATGCATTGCACGAGGAACTCTGTGAGCAACACTCAAGTCGGATTGAGATCGAGTATTTGTTGCATCACTGCCACACGATGAATAGCACGGCCACTGCAATGTGAAAACTACGCGCATAGAACGCATATGACGCTGATTTATAGTGCAGTGTAGTATGCAGAGACATTAAGGCAAAGAAGGGCGGTGAAATATACGCGGTTTGCATAGTCGTATTACATAGGCAGATGCGTGAAGGCAATTTATGCTATGGTCTATGTATGAATGAATGCCTATTATATTGTATATATGTATGTATGTAAATCGGAGTGGACTAATTAGTGGACAGGACTAGAGCCCGGTATAGCTTCGGCAAATCGATGAGAACGACACAAAGATGCTTTACGAATTGCAACTCGAATAAACAATGACATAGTCTTATACGGCCAACTACGGCCTACATGAGTGAATGAACATCCAGCAGAGATAACGTAATCACCCTAAACAAACATCCTGCTTGCATGTCCAACTTTACACTTTACAGTAATCATGCACGAGTCAAATGTCAGATTTTGTAACAACTACGCACATGTATGAATTATTACTTCGAATCATTCATGCACATATGCCTGAATATTATAGTTTTAAAGGGTATCTGTTATGCACATGGTCGTCCGCTGGCGGATGCTATAACAGGATGAGCTGTTATAGAATCCGTTGCGTCATGTCAATGCCAATCGAAAGTCTTCTTCGAAAGGCATTTACGTACCTCGCACCAGAGTTTTGACATTAACTCTCTCTCTCTCTCTCTCTCTCTCTCTCACTCTCTCTCCAAAATATTTATACCGTCAAAGTGTACAGTGACATTTACCGACCGATTGGTTCAATAGCAGGAGGCACAAAGTCCGTCAGTGCTGGGGCGTGGCATCGGTAAGAACGGCCGAATAGGTTCGGCTGGTGGCGGATCTTGAGGAGAGCTCAGTTGAAGTGTTTGACGTGTCCGTCCGCGTAGTAATCTAGGGGGGGGGTTAGGGGAGGGGGGGTTAGCGAGGGCTGGGAGTTGCTCAGAGGGGTGTAGTCTCGCGTAATCCCGATAGGTTCGGTGGGAAGGGCCGATCGGGACGAACGACTGTGGCGGGCACCGTTTTCGCAACGGCCAACAGAACGAAGCGGGTTATAATAACAAACCGGTACTAATTTCATTAACCTGCCAGTTCACTCGCCGCTACCGAACCTCTCGTTGCAATAGCAAGCAAGAGAGTGCGAGAAAGAGGATCGGACAGAGAGAGAGAGAGCGAGAGAGAGAGACACGTTGCTGGGAACCACGGTTAGGAATATCCGGCTGAGCGAATCCGAGCGAAGGCTGCTGCTGCTGCTGCTACTGTTCTAGCAACAGCAACCGAAGAGCCCACAGTGGTAGAGGTGACGGCGGAGGCAGCAACAGAATCAGATCGGCCCAGGGAGATGGGCACAGTATGCATCTTTAGTGCAGTCCGAGTCAATTATACGGTGGTGATGATAATGATGATGACGAAGGCAAATTAACCCCACTAATTTGCAACTCACATTCGCGTTGCTTCTATTAGCAGGAAAACAAGACGTCCAGTGTCATTTCAATACAAAAAATCACATGCACGAAGCATCGAAAAAGCCCCGCTGGAAAGGTCACTCCCGTGCGCCTGATCATGCAAAGGGGAACGCGTTATGACAAGCCTCATGAGCACGTCAGCATTGGTGTCCTTGGAGCTCAGACGTATAACATGTCGAAGTCGTTCTGAAACATTGTCGGGGGCAAGCGCTATTATATTTAGATACACATTGAGCAGGCGTCTGGGAGAATATCGTATACGTGTCACCATACAACATGCTGAATAACGCATCTCATTACGTGTGGGTGTGCGTCACCGGGTAGCTCATAGTGTTTCATGCGCTCTGATCTATTGTGTCTCGCTTAAATGATCTCGAATCCGACCGAAACAGACGGCGACAACGTTACGTGTCCTGTGTCGGATAATTAGCTGCTACGTAGATTAATCTCGACGCGAAATCGAGATAGCTCAATTGTTACCGCTTGGATGCGTTTGGTAGCGAGCGCTCGGGCGGTGTCAGAGAGTAGGAACTCCGCCCTGCATGTAGCACAGCAGAATTTCGGCGCCCGCATGAAATCTTAACAAGGTGAAATTCAAAGTTTTCCGAACGTCTACTCGTTTTGCTCAGCTGAGCCGAGAGGGGTAGACCTCGTGCAGAGTGCGTGAGAGAGAGAGAGACCTAAACTAGGTTAACTAAACAAGCTATGCCGCTACCAAGTCGAGCTATTTGAATACATTTTGGCACACGAAATGCGAATGTTTCCCCCCGTCGCGTTGTTCTGCTCTTATTTCACTTATTGAAGCTCTGGCTCGTGTCGCTCTAGAATTTGCACCGAAATTGTAGGCAGTGTATAGTAGACGTGTCCGAAATGCGCATGCACACTCGTATGGGAGCCGTGTTGCATTTTTGAGCGTTACAAGCGGCACGGGCATGTCTTCCCAGTTAGCCTCGCGATTGTAAACGTAATTGGAGCGATTCCGAGGCTATGTCTTCTGCATTGAAGCTCGGACTTTTTTTTTAAGCTTTCAGCCTATCCCAGCTCTCGTGTCGTGCCTATTTTATGGACGTCTCAGAGACAAGACGTCCATAAAGCATGAGGGAATGCGCGCACCGAAAGAACAGAAGAAAAATCCATTGAAAATAGTTGCTATCGACTGCCCCGTTCAGGTCAACCTAACGTCTCCTCTCGTTGCGTTTCGTCTACTAAACAGCGTGGCGTAGGGAATTTTGTGTATCGTCATATGAATAGGATTCGGTACGCGACTGGAAGGGCCTTCAAAGGAAAAGTGTCTTTCTACCTTTTCTATAATAAGAATAATAATAGTCTTGAAAGCGTAGCAGAAATGGCCTTTTTTGTGAGAAGCTTACTTTGCATCGGTCATCGAAATATTTCGACTAATTTAGGTTTTCAGAAGCCTCGCCAATCATTCATAGGTTGCGTAGTGTTCTAAGCCTGTATCGGATCCTCGCAGAACGAAATCCTCACAAGCTTGTGAATGCTGCCGTACTTTCGCGATACTATGATCATTCGTCTATTGTATAGCTCTGTAGCGATATTTGCTTCGCCAGTCCGCTCTAATCTTCCATGACACTGATATTTGAGCGTAATCTATGTAAGTCGACTGCATCGTCGCCCGCAGCCATTTACACTGGCAGACAGACTAACGATCGCTATATCAATGTAGTGGAGAGGCATTGCTGTGCGGCTGTGCGGCCCTGCCGAGTCGGCCACACGCTTCGTTATGTTCCCCTCCCCGAAGACAGTTGCGAACCCTGCTGGCTGGCTCTGACTGAAACTGAATCGTCGAAAGGAAGAGCTTAACTGGCCGACGCCAAAGTCAGCTATAATACAACCTAGCTGTGGTTCGTTCGTGACAATGGAACCAAAGGGACGAACGATAACCTAGATAGCGATTGCCGACGCATTTGAATTGGACGGCGTGAGTGCTGGGCACTGGAGACGACTGCGCCCGTTTCTCGCAAGCACAAATGACGCCTCCTCATTAGCTACGTTCTGGAACAATGAAGATCCCTACCCCCTCCTCTCTCTCTCGCGCGCTTTTAGGATGTCCTTCATCCTCTATTGAAAATGGCAATCTCGTAGAAGGCCTTGAAGATTCAACATTGTTACTACTTCTGTTGTTGGTGACACTGCTGCTGCCAAGAAACGAACGGCGAAACGCGATAGAACGACTAACATTATTCGCGTCGATTTGAATAAAATCAGCGTATTCATTGAAAGCGTTGAACAAAAAAACGAGTAGCATGCTTAGGTTTTTGGTCAACGGGCAGAAAATACGTGGGAGGACGTTGTTCGAAACGAACAACAATGAGGGACCATGAGGCTAGGACGATCTCAGTGAGCACTCAAACATGTTACAAGATCGTAGTATACGCCACAACACAGCACATGGCACACAGAGGAGGTGGTAATTCTCGGACGTTCCTTGCTGTTTTTTATGCAACAAAATGTTGATGAGTGTACGCGTATGTCATAAGGTCACTTTGAGTTTGTGCTTCTTCTTCAGCTGTGAACCATTCAACGCTTGCCTAAAGTAAATTCCTGGGGCTGACACCCAGCCATCATTTTGCGTTCGGGGTATAACTGCCCTCGGCGGAAGGCGTCAGGAGACGGACGCCTTTTAAATTGCGAATATGCAATCGAACCCGTACACCTATGTGTCGCCTTCGACTGCAAGGCGCATACGAACGCGTCACACCACCGGGGTTTGACCTTCGATTCATATCTGGCTGTGTATTTCTATGATGACTTATTCAATGGGATATCTTAACGTCAAATCTGCTGTTGGGGCTGCCTTCAACAGCCTGCATCATTAATATTGGGATCGATTTTCAATCGAACGCAACGAATCGCACGAGATTAATTATTATCGGTTACGTTTGAGATAATGGAGCCGTCGCCATTGGAGCGTGGAAAAATTCAAATTCTCTATAGTAACGCCTGGCGCGATGGATTTTCAGGATGAGAATCTGCATTCTCACTTGGTCGAATCTGCCTTTTGACGAGTGGGTCACGGATTCTATTGAAGTGACAAATTACTCCCCCGACTGCTGGGCGTCGACAGGCGTATCCACTTTGGTTTTCCAGGCTCCAGGGGCTCGAGCATTTAGCTAGGCCTCGCACACGTCATTAGGTAATATGAGAAAAGCGGACCCTCTTGATTCTTCTCCCACCCTTATGTTCTGGAAAGCTATTATTATAATATGATACGTACGAAGCTTGAGACATCTGGCAAAAAAAAACACAGATTCTAGAGATGTTGTTACGCTATTTGTTAAGGATTTACGACCTACTGGGTAAATGTCATTCAAAGGCACTCTCCGAGCACTCCGGTACACGATCCAACATCCATTACTAAAGTATAATTTCCGTTGCTCTTCCGTGCAGTTGCGGACTCTCCAAGATTCCATGTACCCAAATGAACGCGTAGAAGTATCGATGAAAAGATGTTTCCTTGATCGAGTTTCTTCTTGATCTTGGTCCCGGGCCAAATGAGCGAGCGAGTCCCCCCCTTCTACGAAATGTTCACCCTGTACAGCGGTGACTGGCACACTACAGCCAATGATCGCTTACACCGTTGTACGAAATTGCCATGCGATAACTCATCAGTGAAGGTTGTTCGCGTCGAAGCCTAGCCAACCACTGCGAAGTGGTGGGCATCCCTGTAATATCGGTCGTTCAAGTTCTCTACGCGAACTTTCTGCAGGAACTCATAAGCGCGTTCGTATAAGCGGATGTTGTTCAGCCAAACGAAGGTTTCGGATAAGTTCGATAGCCTTCAACAACTGAGAAGGTCATTGCAGAGCAGAACTACTCCTGTACGCGTCGATGGGTTTCGGCTGCACAATAACCTTTCGGATATATATATATATATATATATATAGAGATATAGCATACATGCATAGTAATGTAGTAGCATAAATGCTTCATAAAGGCTGTGCGCAGTGCAGACCCTCTAACCAGACCACCCTTTCTTTCCGCTTGCTTACAGGTATGTGTTGCCTATGGATGGACCATCTTCTCTTCGCAGTGCTACGTATAAGTGAACGCCTTTTCATCGTCGATTAGACATAATAGACCGTAGATAGGTCAGCGGGGGCAAGTAAGAGTAAATGCCGAAAAATGAGTCGAATCTGCTACCACCCGCTCGCAGATGGAAATACCCGAGACGAAAGGATGCTTGGTTGATTTCCTCCTCCTCTGAGTGCCTCTCTCCAACGGCAGCAACAGTAACACCAGCTGGTGCACTGATGGGCTTGCTCTCCACAGATATCTATTATACGTGTGGATGTTGCAGCGTGTGTTGACGGTCGTTTCTTGTTCTCCTCTATGGATCGCCCTTGAATCCGTTGCGTGGTTCAACGACCCTACCGCAATCGCCTTCGCAGTAGGCACACTCTTCTGGGCGACCATGCCACTTAGGGGTGACCTGGTCAGCAACTTTAAGCCACTGCAACTGGCGGTCCACAGACCGGCGGAGACGTTGCCGATGTTGTTGGGCTCGGCTGGAGTTCGCCTGGGACTTAGGTGGCAGAGGGCTGAGCAGCGTCACCAGGAAGAGCTGTAGTGAGACGAGAGAGAAGCCAAAACAAGCGCTATTTAAAGCTACACACATATATATATATATATATATATATATATATAGGTGTACGTTATACAACTTCACTGGTGTAGCTGCTTCATAGCAGTTTACGAAAGGCGAAGGAGACCGAGAAAAAGACAAGAATGGAATGACCTGTCCCCCCCACCCACACAAGCTCCAGTAAATATAATGGCTGAGGCGTTTGTCGTCGCAATGAGCTGCTGCAGCCGTGGCTCTTGGTGAACGATGGACGTCGAGGGTTGTTCCGGACGTCGCTCCGGCCGAACAACGTGAGCGGTGAACTGGTCGCTGGCAGACCGAACCAAAGCAAGGAAGGAGACAGACACCGTGGAACGGTGTCATCCGCTACTAGGGTCGGCAGAGGAACAAGGGGTCGAGGGTGGATCAGAAGAGACGAGATGAAGAGAACGAACGAACGAATCACTGTAATGTAGGGTGTGCGCCGGTGACGACACGGTTCGACAAAGGATGAACTCTGCGACGAACGACAAGGGCGGGCAATTCTGCCCTAGGACGAGTAGCACTACTGAGTCACACAAGGACGGAAGGAGTTGGACAGGAAGATAGCCGAATATGGTGGCTTTCGTGTAAAATAGAGGCGGATTTATGGGGCTGTTTAAGTGTCCTCGATTCTCATTGCGACCGTCTGCCTCCCGCTCTAGCGTGCACACAACGCGCTGATTCTCGTGTGCGGCACTTCATCGCCAAGGACTGTAGGGTTCAGCGAGGCGAGGCGAGCCGGTGGCGATTGTGCGACCCGCGTGACCTGACCAGAGCAAACGTCTAGCCGCTTCTCGAGAACGAGAAACGGCCACCAACTAAATACTCAGGCTGGCGAGGCCAGCTAGCTATTACAGCTGGAACACATGAGCAATATCGGGGCCTACTCGGAGGCTACACACAAGGGAAAGAGTGAAACGATTTTCTGTTCTGCACTACTTTCTCCAAGGAGAGTCCTTGGGGCTCCAGTCGGGACAGCCGGCTGATGAATAAGCTTCGAGGACTAGGGGACAGATTGCTTGAAACGGGAGCCCATGGCTCGGGCACGGGGAGTGTCTGTTTGACCTATGATATTTCGCTTGTAGAGAAAATCATGGAGAGGTAATTGAGTGATGGAGCCGGCGGGGAGGCGGGCTTTTCGAAACGAATATATAATTAGCTAATATGACAACAAGCGGTCACTTCATCTAAGGAGGACAACATTATAACACTTATGTAACACATATGAGTGTATACATTGATATAGTGTTGTGCATGGGCAGATCCAGCCAATCTGATGATCCAGTTGCGTGAAAGCAAGCTATGGATGGGAACGGAGTGAGCTATTTATGTATTTTACATTTGCAAACTCTTGTTTGGACAGCTGCGAGATATGAGGTACACATTAGCCAGTCAATTGCAAAATGCGTTAATTCCGCTTTAACTCCTCTTCGATTCTGTGTCCTTCATCTGTCGGTCAGAGTCGCAGCATGAATGAACACATTACAAGTCAGACTCTCTAACTTAGGAACCCATGGGGGCTCTCTCTAAAACGTTTCCCTCATGATGCGTCTATTAGCCAGGAGCCCATATTATGCAGAAAAGTGGAAATAAATAAGTACACTAGCTCTAAAAGATGTACAGATGTAACACCGGAGCTTTATTGCGTGTGCGAACGACGCCCGATTCACTACGCGTGATGCACTCGGACGATATTCGTATGACATAACACCTTGCAACAAAAGCACGATTTCATATCGAAGTAAGACACAGCGTGGCAAGTTATTATAGTATCTGTTCGTGAGGTGATTACACCTGAGCCTAATAATGTGGTAAACTACATATGCAGAGAACGACACAAGAATATTCCCTTGTAGAACAACCTCCTATTTTACGGTCCGTTGTGCCTTGAAGCTGTCGTCGTTACAGCCTTGAGAGGTAATTGTGCAAGGGACTTCTTATAAGGCCACAGCTACATAATGACGGCGTAACCAATCATTATTAAACTGAAAACCATTAGCACCCGTTTTAGTCGCTAAGAAAACGGTGTAGCACAAAAATTCGTTAGCCGGGAGTCCTAGGGGCATGGCCGACTCAAGGGACCTGAGCCTTTCCAATTGCAACAACCTTCTTGCCCAATTGCAGTCTAATTTGCTTATATTCATGTGATGTACCATGGGATAGATTCGTGATACGGCCATTCAAAATAAGATCTCATTTCAATCAACATTTTCGAGGACAACTTTCAACTTCCAGTTGCCCTTGAAATATTATTATTTGTGGATCACTTAATTATGGATTTTCCGGAGAGATATGTCTACATTATTCCAATAAATTAATGTGTATCCGAAACGGAACTTTCGAATGTTGACAGATTGGTTGGCTGACGATAAAGACCCAGAATATTGAAACAAGCAAAGCATAACACTCGTTCGTTCATTACTTGCCCTGGAATCGTAATCGGTCGAAACAGACACCTGTTTACCACTGTAAAATTGAACGTTCCATCTAGAAGCAGTGCCGTTACCTCGGGAACTTATACAATACAAGCAAAGAGGAAACTCACTAAAGCGTCCCTCCATCTCAACAATCTGTATATATATATATATATATGTATATGTGTAGGTTTGCACAACACCGTCATAGAACATACAAGGGAGCGACAGCACCTATTGCATTATTAGCGCGGGCGAGGCGATATCTAGTGCGCAACGACATGACCATTTCATGGTTATTGTCTTCTCTAATCAATCGCTTCACCCGTCAGTGTTTTCGCTTGCCGCGTCGCCGAAAGGTCAGAACAAAAAACGGCTGCACGTGCAAGATACGCTGCGTATGTTCGCCTCCTAATTCGCCTTCATCCGACCTAGCGAACGGGGAGAAGTCCAGAGAGAGAGAGAAAAGAGAGAGAGAGAGAAATAGATTGAGATCGAGGGAGCGAGTCCCTCAAGAAGTGTCTTCTCTAGCCAGTCATCTGTTCACCGGCGATTAGACGGACGTCTCTCCTCGTTCCGACTCTTCACGAGAGGTGAACGAAGAGTGAAGAAGAAGAAAGGGAGACGGCTACAAACAGCCTGGACGCAGCCCTCGGCCGACCCCGATGTTCTCGGCCGGTCCCTTGCCGGCTCGTTCGGCCAGCGACGCCGCCCCGCAGCTATTACGGTGTCGCTGCCGGCGCCGTCCCACTCTGTTCCACTACTCGCCCGCTAGCCTCGTCAATTAGGTCGCCTTATCATTATCGTCGGAGGGTCCCGGGGACAGGAGAGTCGCGGGGTGGCGAGCCCCCCGAGACACTGTCACAGCCAGTAGTAGATGTGGAAGGTGTCACGTATTATGCAGCGGAAGGGTTATGGCTGGCAGTTAGACGACGGCAGTGACAGAAGCAGCAGAAGCACGAACCGATGCGCGAAGGTCCCACGCCGCTGAGCTTGCCGTCGTATCCCGGTCCCTGCACCACCGACAAGTGAACGAGACGTCTGAGTACGTCAGCAGAGCGAACGGCCAACGATGCCAGGCCGAATGAAGTCGTTTCGATGTCGGTATCGCAGGGACCGACAGATGCCCGAAGAAGGACCTGCTAGGATCTGTTTCCTCCATCATCTCTCTTGCTGTTGCGTTGCGGCGACCAGTATCGCGAGCATAGCTCCTCGGAAACGTCCACGCAACATGCTGACTGCGAGGGACAGATGGGAGATTGAATTGAAACTTCAGAGGGTTAAACTGAAACAGCAAAGAAGAATAACGAGAACAATACTAATCATACTCGTAATTACGTAACACAGCGGTGAGAAAAAGCGTAGCGGGCCACCAAAAAATACCATGAATTGACCAAATGCTGAACTAGCACAACCGACTGTTCTAGAGATAACTGGCGAAGCTAATAATGAGGTGGCAGATGTATAGCCTAAAAGTGAAACAGGCAGCAACAGACCTAATTGAGGCTGTTGTATTTAGGTTCTCTGCAAATTTGCGTCTCTACCTTAATCGTCGACGTAGTTCCCATCGCTTGCGATGGCCATGCTGTTACGTCGTTTGTAGATCCGTTATATTCGCTATGCCAGATTTGTAGGATTCCTCCAATTTTTGTTGGACGGTGAAAAAGAATTGATCTGATCTCATCCTCTGTCGAAAGGCTGAACTTATTTTCTACCGAACTAGTTCGCCATCGATCTGAATAGGTGGTAGTCAGAAGGAGCAAGTTCGGGGTTATACGGAGGGTGCTCAAAGAGTTCTCAGTAAGTAAGTGACGAATATATTTAAAGCTGGTCCAACTCACATGAGGAAGGTCCATTGTCCAAGCGAAACACCACTCATTTCCTGTGGATTGGTTGTGAAAGTCGTCTGATCAATTTTTCTTGTACTCAATGAAGTTATCAGCCACAGCACAGAGCCGTGTTGATATCCTCTCCTAATGTCAGAAGCTCAAAGTTGATAAGTCCACTCTTTGCGGCATAAACTTGCAGAGCCGCACCCAGCATTGTTTGTACGTACTATGCATACCGTCATTGTATAATATCTATCTTAAACGCGGTCAAAGCGATACATTTGCGAATATATCTAAGGGTCCGACGGCTGCGTACTGGAGTGCATTACATCATAGCTAGATCCAGATACCGTCGAGTGGACTAGAGGGAGCAACTCGAGACTACGGTCGAGCAATGCCGCTGGCGCACCAACGCTCAAACGGGGAAGCTTACGGCAGAGTAGAGCGGCTAGCAGACCCCTGAACGTCAAGTTTCGTGTATAGAGAAGCTTTAGATGAAGAGGACGCCGACCACAACGCGATTGCGTCAGGGCTCACTCGGTCCTCACGTACATTACGGGCCGGCGACCGAGGGACAACGCAAGGCTGGGAGCTATGGCCAGTCTCTGAGCACCGTGCGTGAGCACCAGCACTTAAAAATGAGCTCGAACGCCTGCTCCTCGCGCACATTTAACACACCCCTACCCGCAGTCCCCCTTCTCTGTATATGTTCCCTCATCCGCTGCTAGCTCGCTGTTCCTCCACCCTCTGTGCGCCTCAATGCTTGCTGTGGCCATCACGTGCCGACTATCGTGTGTGTGCGTGTGTATGGGTTTGCTTATGTGTGCGTGTGTCGGTATATGTAGCCGTCTCTGTCTATTATGTGCTCCCAGCGGTCGAGCTGCTCGGTACAGCGTGCATTGGTAGATAGACCGACCGGGGAGGCCGTCAGAGAGACGAACCCATAGGCCACCCGCTTGCTGGCCCTTATCCTCTCTCTCTCTCTCCCGCTCTCCCTCTTTGATTGTTTTAATAACCAGCAGCTTCCGTGGACGAGAAGTGGGTTGGAAGAGCTGCCTATGGCGGAGGTGGTAGCGATTATTATGGCCGCCGCCGCCACCGCCGCCTCCACCGCGAACCACGATTCTGACAGTGCTGCTGATACTGATGGTGATGGCGGTGATCCTGGTCCCGCTCCTGCTGACGACAATACATGCGTACGTGTGCGTACGCACTCGAATGCATACATAGTAGAATATAATACGATACAACACAATGAGAGGGAAGACGTGTGCGTGTAGCTGTGTAGTTGGACAGGAGAGAGGAGACTAAGGAGAGGACGGCCACCCTAACAAGGCCATACACAGGTCCGAACTCCTCGAATTGTTAGTATACACGGGACGGAGACACAGCTGGAGGCATAACAAGCCGACAGACAGATGCACACATAGACACAGAGCTCTTCAGCAGCTAAATGGCTAAGAAAGTGGTGCCCCCGAAGGTGGATGTCATGTCCTGTCGCCGTCTCAGTTGCAGCAAGCCGCGTGCACAGTTTCTGTAGAGGGTCTTTAAAGAACCTGGTAGAACGTTTTCCTACAGAAAGCTTCACGTGTGTGTATGTGGAACATCGAAGTAAGTACACATGGGTATCTACTGAAACGAGGACAACACTACACGAGCAGGAACGAGGGCAAAGAGAGGTGAACTTCGTGTATCATACACAAATGCATAGTGTACTGCATCTTCTAAACAACGAGATGCCCAACGCAGCGTAATTTGCTTGTACCTTTCCTAGCGAAAGAGAGAGAGAGAGAGAGAGAGAGAGAGAGAGAGAGAGAGACAGAGAGAGACAAAGAGAGCAGTAAAGAAAGAACGACAAAGAACAATTAACGCAGTAGAGGGGTGCAGGCGCACGTGGCCACGACCTGGTGCAGCCCGATATTTGCCGACGATTATCGCAAAATGGAACTGAGACAAATAATGAATATTTCACAAGTCGTCCCACGGCCACGGGCTGAACGGGGGCACTAGGTTCCTCCGTACGGGACCGAACGGAAGAATATGGTACGAGCGCATAATGGACCCTAACGAATCTAACGGGTGCGAAATACTCTCCATCCATATGCACGTAATGGATCGCTGTCGTCTACCTCGAGCTGGCTCTCAGCGACAGCTGACGCCGCGACGCAGATATGTGACGACGAACGCCGACGCCGTTGAGGAGCGTGGCGCTCGCAAGGTGTGGGCCCGGGAAGGAAAACAAGGAAATCGCGGGATGGTCTCATAGAAAAGTGTACGTAGAGCTGCGCGCTGAGTAGACCAGTTCCCATCGGATGGAATGTTCTCGTGTGGGCTGCTGGTCTCGGCTCGGATGACTGCTCGACGCGTCAACCTGCGCCAACTTCAGCCAACTAGAGAAGAAACGTTTGAGATATTACGCCCAACGCTCCCTCGTGTGACGGTTGAGTTGCGGATGCATGTGACGATTCGTGTATGTTTCTGCGTTGTGTTGTGTTTGTGCGTACGTGTGTGTGTGTGTGTGTATGCAAAAGAAGAAGTAAAAGATAAAAGTACAGGATATTTCACTCTAGGGCTTGGAGTATCATTGTATTACATATGACCGCGCATGCGGCTATTCGACTTTGGTCCTGCAGCAGCGCCGTTGCTCGCGTGTGTGTGTATGAAAACCGCCTGGTGAGAAGGACCGCTCAGCTCGTTGTTGTTATTCCTGCTGCTGCTGCTGTTGCTGTTATTGTTGCTGTTGTTTTCGTCCGAATTGGCGGGTATACATAAGGGTGCAGGGGCAAGCCGAGGCGATCTCGCAGACGGGGAACCTAGTGAGTAGCGTGATGACGGAAAAAACGACGCGAAACTTTCAGCGCAAATGAAATACGTGCTCAGCATTGGCCCGCTGGACCGTACGGAATGCGAACAGGCTGGCGGGTGCGACGAACGAACCGCCGACGAACAGACAGACAGACACGGGAACAGCGCAAGATGGAGCACAAACAGGGGAGTGCTGGGAGTGTGAGAGAACGATGAGGCTAGGATATGGTGAATAACTGACAAACGAGAGAGAGAGAGAGAGAGAGAGAGAGAGAGAGAGGAATGCTGTCCGTGTCGCTGCTGCCTCTGCTGAAAAGGTCTGCTGCGGCTAGAACAGCGCCCGTAGCACATGTCTTCCGGCGTCCTCGTGGTTTGCCCTCCCCGCCCTCCAAGACAGCTATGACGCCGTTCAGTTCAGATGATGGGTACAACGCGATCGCGGCTCGAATAACGGTGGCGGGGTGAGCCAGTGAATAAAACAGAAGCCTCGGAGAAGCGAGCGAGCAAGCGAACGCAGCAGCGGGGACAGTGTGAGAGTGTGGCAATGCGGAGGTAATCATCGGACTGGCGTGGGGAGAGAGAGAGAGAGAGAGAGAAGATGGAGTAAAGAGAGAGAGAGCGGGGGAAACAGCGGTAGAAACAGCAGGAGAACAACAGTGAACGTAGGGACAAAGCGACGGTTGTGCTGGCACTGAAAGAGGTGTATACCGCCACCGCGTCGCGGCACCACGGTCACCGCCCCGCGACCGCCCGCATCGGGAGAACGAAGGTGAAGAAGTCGATGGAAGAAGAAGACGCCACCTCTGGCTGACAAAAGAGTGAGACGGTTGCGGCGCCGGCGGTTGCGGCGTTGGCGACCGTGCGCCTCGTGATACTGGCCGCCCGATGGCAGAGCTGATGGTTGTGATGGCGATAGGTGGCGTAATGTCGCGGGGGTCGCGGTTGCGGTGACGGTGGTAATAGCAGTACTCGTTTGCGAAGACGATCTCAGACGGAACTGGAGGACACCGACTCGCGGAACTGCGGAACGCTGGGGGGGGGGGGAGGGCGGTGTCGTGGAATGAGCACCCCCAAGTGGAGAGGATCCAAGGGGAGCACGGCGCAAGCGAAGTTGAACTCGAGCGCGGCGATCCCGAGAAAATTGATCTGGGAAGAGTACGGGCCAAGTGGGGAAGGCAGACGAGCAGATGGGAAACGAACAACAAGCTACCCCGGTCATCATCGTCGTCAGCATCAGCAGCAGCAGCTCCTCCGGTGGCAGGAAAGGCAATAAGCTAAAAAGTTTGAAAACAGCAGATAACAGAGCTGTTGTCCAGGACAGACAGCCAGCCATAGAGCGATATATATATATATATATATATATAGAGAGAGAGAGAGAGAGAGAGAGAAGAGTAGAACACAGGGGAATGGGGGTGACAGATGGGGGTGTAACTTCCACGGTTGAGAACCGTGAGCTTGGGCGGAGCGAGGTGGCAAAACAACGCTGAAAGAGATGACAGCCTGACAAGCATTGACACAAACAGCAGTGGGGGTCAGCTCAAGGGTGCTGGAAAAAAAGAGACAAGTCCCGCCTACGTGTGGATGGGCGCCTGGGACACAATTGCGCGGGGGGCTTGTTGAGAACGTTATCGTTCATTTCATCTCGTTGTTCGCGGCCACCGTTTTATTGTCTATCCCTTCGCTAAATTAAAGGCGTGCGTTAAATTCGTCAACAGGTTGTCTTGCTTGCTACTTAATTAGACGGGTCCGGCGACTGCAAATGAAGAATAAGTAACATCAACTACTGCTGGTACTACGAGTCGTATAATGCTAGCAACCTAGTATATTATATATTGTTAGTATGAGGAGAAAAACAATTTTTTAAAACGGCCTGAGATTGTGGATGAAAGGCTGAACTCAAGCAATCCATTACGAGTCTCACCTTGAGACACTAAGGGTCCAACACAATTGAGGTAGTTCGGACGGGCACGAAAACAGTACGAATTTGGAAGGATTCCGGACGCCAACGCCGATGGTAATTGTGGTATAGCATCCTAGGGGTGTTCGTTTATTTGTTTATTCATACATGCGTAACTAATTTTAATTTTAATTATCAGAACTAATTTTAATTATCAGAACTAATTTTAATTTTAATTATCAGAACTAATTTTAATTGCGATTTGGGAGCGACGTGCTTGAACACTCTCTCTGGAACTTGCATACTCGTTGGGAAATCTTCGTACGATTTCAGCATCGTGTGTCAACGATGTGTTTGTTGACAACGCGTTCTAGTAACGTGGCGCACCAGACAGTGTTCCTCAATGTCTACTCGAAGATTCTAACTTTTGAGCCCCGATAGTTGGCGCACAAATACAGCTTAAGATCAACTTGCCAAACGACCAATTCAAATATATATATGTCCCGTTGAACGTTGCGTAGCGAATCGCTAAGGAACTATTATTGAAGCATGCGGATGCGTTCCGACGTTAAAATGTTGTACGTTGACCCAGGCTGAATATACGTGCCTTGGGTCGAACCGATACCGATTTTGACCTTGGCAATCTCCCTCAAGCACCCATCATATAACACAATGTCTCCGAGTGTGCTTAGAGGGCACCATAAATGAGTCATTTCCCTAGCGCTCCGACTGGCCGACTATCTCACTTCCCTACTGTCTATCATAGAATATACATGTATGCATAGCTAGTTGAAGTGGATGACTCTAGTATTTTCCTCGATTGGCCCGAACTGTTTCTTTCTCCAACGTTGAATGTGCCATAAAGAAAAACAATAAGATGGGGGCGATCATTGTGCAAAGAAAAAAGGGAATCCAGCCAAAAACGCGACAGACAATGGAGCTGCAGATTCTGAAGGTCCCGCTGAAACAGAAAGAACAAAAAAAAGAGTCAACTTGGCAACATTTTTTCATTACGATACCCCCCACCCACCCCCGCCCGTGCGTGGCTCCAACCACCGACTGACGTTAATTATGTCTGGGTGAACTATATGAGCACGAGAGAGAGAGAGATGGAAAACACAGGGAGAGTATACTACCCCCTGAGTCACGAGCTTCTCGACCCGAATTCGTGGGCGGGCTTCAAGCGTCCCCGACCCCCGGGTCTACGATCCCGGCCAGTTCCTAGCTCGTAGATTCGCGCCAGCTCCACTCCACGAAGTCGGTGGCGAAGTCCGACGTTATTTGTCCTGACCTAGCCCTCTGCTAATAGTAGTTGAAAGAAGGCAAGCGTGTAGGAAAACCAGAATGGAACTAGGGGCGGCGGAGCGGCAAGCCCAAGGAGAGGATCCGCGATCCGAGGGAACAACGAGAAACGCCTGCGCAAGACACAGTCTAACAGGAGGAGAAGCCGAAGAGCAGAGGCGTGCGCGCACGAAACACCGCCACCGCTACCACCGCCAGCATCAGCAGCTGTTGGCCGCGGTGCTGCGGTAGCCGTTGTTGTAGCGCAGCGGAGGCGGGGAAGTAGGGTAACGAGAGCGCCTTGGCCGCCGTGCCATCCCCACGTCTTCGTGTTGCTGCACGGCCGAGATCGGGGACGGCGAATTCTGTTTCCAATTTCCTTTTTCCATCCGGAGAAATACTCGAATAAGCGAATAGAAAATACAAGAACTCGTCGCTGCGCTACGACGGCTGCGACTGTTGCTGCCGTCGCTCCTGATGATGTTTCTAGCTGTGGTGGCGGTGATGGAGGTGGTTGTAGTGTACGACGGCGGTGGTGGCGATAGTCCCGGGTTCGTAAGCGGCGTTTGGGGCCTGCGGGCGACGCTCGGCAGGGATCTGAGGTTGGTTGGGCAGCACTCGAGTTTGCCCGTTTATGAAGAGGCCGCGTCGGTAGAGGGCGCCCACCGTCTGGCGCAAGATTTTCGAGCGGACGGGAAATTCCGTCTAGTGAGCTCCGGCGGTTCACCGGCAGGAGAGGAAATTGAAGGAAACGTAACCACATCAGTTAAATAATAGAGAGAAAGAAGAGGGTACGAGCTGATGTAGTGGGTCGAGTCGTCGTCGGTGAGAACAGCACCGACAGAAGCGGCGACGGCGGCGGCGATAGCGACCACAACAGCAAATGTCGTTTCCAGACCAACGTTGGCGGACTCACTTAGAAAATCGTAGACACTCGAGCAGGGAGACGTATTTGTTACGGGAGCACATTTGACGCGCCAGTGATCACCGCTGATCTTACCGACGAACTAAAAACGGGCGGAGAAGGACGATCGTGAAGAGAACTCATCAAATAGTTCGTCCATACATATTGCGAAAATAGATTCATCAGCGGTGGTATTCATCGCTCACACTCTCAAGGATGGGGTACTTGTCGAAGATCGGGAGAGTTTAATGAACGTACTCTCTGCGGGGGGAGGGGCGGAGGGATGTATGTACAATATGATTTGGGCTACCTAGTTCACTCGTGCCCTACGAATGGCACAATGCACAATATATTCTTCAGTTTGGAGAGGACTTTTCGAGCACTAATGGGATAATGAATGCGTAATCAGTACACGCAAACAGAAGCAGGCGCCAAGGCGCATATACATATATATATGAATCATACATATGTATACAGCCATTAAAGTACAGTTGGTGCCCTTTAAGAGCGATCGCCATTTTCTGGCCAAACGCGGGAACGGTGGACTCGATGCAGGGAGTCGAGTCCGTGGGAGCAAGCGAAGCAAGGGAAGAAGAAGAACCCCGGATTCGTTCGTCGCTGAAGTTCCTCCTCTCAGCTCGTTTTCCACCGGCAGACATTTATCGGTACTTACCCGTCTGGCCACATTATTACAAGCTACTTCGGGAGGGGAATCCACACGTGTCTGACGACCTGGCAGGATTTTAACATACGATCGCGGTATTAACATCCCAGTACCGGTCCATTTACCCAAACTGTGTGCGTCCCAATAACTGTGTGATACGTACTAATTGTGGTGATGTCGCCTCAGCAACCACCAAGGGACTTCAAAGGAGTGGCATTTTAGAAGCAACTGAATACATGCTGCATCACTAACTATTTGTATAATTTAAGACGCACAATCATAATCAATATCTGACATAGAATATATATATATATATATATATATATATATATATGAATAATACAACAAAGAATATGAGTATATAACTAAATATTTCAGTGATGGGAACCTGTGATAGCTTGCACTTGTATGTGAAGCGGTACGATGCCGGGTCTGTGGGGGGCGGGGTCTATAGCGCTGATGAGTTTAGTCGTTAGGAGTAAAAGATTAATTTATTCATTGGCCTTATTCTACGAAGGCGTTCGCCCTTTCATACTCTTTGTCCGAAACAAGCGAGCTTGCTGTACGAATTCTATCGTTGATCGAGTGGCTAATCGCCGGCTGGCGATAGCCGGCTAAGGATAAAAGTCAAGGACTGGAAACTCTTCTTACTGCCTGACAAGCTCGGGTGGACTGCTAGCGACCACTCGAGTGTACGGAATAGGCGATAGGAACACACGACACGTTCCCCATGTAGAAGGTCCATGTTGGCAGCAGTTCGTGTATTCGCAGCCAGCCTGGCGTCAAATCCTTTAAGCCCAAACCAGAGGCATGTGACAACCCGAAGGCAAGTGGACACCTACCTGCTCAATGTTCTCGTAAAATTCGTTCCGTAGAAAGGGCAAAATGTGCTACCCGATGAATGTAACCAAATTTGAGGAAATGTCATACAGCAACTGAAGGCTATAACGGGATCATCAAATCAATCGTGGATGACAAGGGTTGAGGGGTTCATTTCGGTTTAAATTTCTAATTTTGCAGAAGTAGAGAATGATGATGGTGTTCCTGCCGATTTCGGGGAAACATTGCGATATTGATATCTAGCTTCTTGGACCGTAGTAGTAAGTTTGTCCACTTGTACAATGGAGTTGGGAGGAGTATCTTTACATATTTCGTCCGCAGTTATTCGTACAAGCTGCGACATGTAGCTGTATGAGAGAAACCGTATTACAAAAAGGCCTCACTTGTGCGACGAATTTGTCACGATGGAGATCACTGTTGACTTTATTTATAGGCGCGCTCATTAGGGCAGGCAGACAGACAGGCCGACCGGACTATTGTTATTAATATTGTGATTATAGACGGCAGTGGTGATGGCCCTGCTGGGACTCGTGGCCTGTGGACGCTGGCGTTAATGAGAGCAGCGGTTAGCCCGGAAATCGACATTTAATTGGCATCCATAGGAGTGGGTAATACGTGTACTCTTACAAGGCCATCTGCAGGATAGGGTGCACTTCCCCCACCGTATGGAACAAATGAGATGAGGTATTCGTCGATAATTAGATAGAAATATGTGTACGAGAGCAACGCATACGCACCACAATGCGTGCGCGATCAAACGTCTACGAGCGGGTCCAGCGAGATAGTCGAGTCTATGAGTCAAGTCCTATATTAGTCACTACTAGATACCAGCAGTAGGAAAATCGCCCGCCGAACGTTCAATTGATTCAGCAATTTTGTCCCATCTTGCAAAAAATCGCAGCCGATAGCTTCGACGAATACCGACAAGCAAGTCCAGACCCATACAACTATTTACATGTTCCTCGAACTGACAATCCAGATTAACGAACATAACGCTTTTCATTGCTCTATTGAAGGAGCTAGAGCTTTTGCAAGGCTTGAGTTCTCTTCACGTGGCGTCGCGGGACTCGGGGCCTGTGTGAGATCGAGGAGAGCGGTGCAGAGATTTAGCAGATGAGGATGGGTGATACAAGTGATTTGTAAGTGCATTCGATTAAATAATGGACGTATAAGCGCCACAGGGAGATGATAACGATGACAGATGAGGTCACCAAACGAAGACGCCTATGGAGATATGGTCTATGAAGATCTCTTTCAGGTGAGGCCAGAGTCGGGTCAGTGAAGTGTCAAGTTTGCCACGTGTTAGACGAATCTTGGCAAATTGAGATCAGTCAACAGGTGCCACAATGAATGGGCCGCCCGGCACTGATATACGTGGACACATTATTCGAGAAGTTTGAGAATTGCGTAAAACGTTGAAGTTTCGGTCAGAAAACTACAAAAGATTCGCTGATAACAACCAAAAAACAGGCAGTCTCGAGTCGAAGGTATGCTTATGCTTGCAACAAATGGAATAGCATACGCTGAAATGAACCGTTGCTCATTTATTTATCCGAATTAATATCATGTACAACAATAAGACTAGACTAGAACAACAATTACAACGATAAGACTAGATGATGTGTACTTCTCGCCGTCAGGGCACTACGGGTAAGCTTCTGTGCCGAACACCAACACTTGTCCATAAGGACGATTACTGCCGACGGCGACTTGGAAATTATCAACTGAAAAATCAGTCCTGCAGTTCGTCTACGGTAGCCCAAGATTATATAATATATATATATATATATAGGCCATTGGTGGTCTCAACCTACAGGCGCGACCTTCGGGTTCCACAACAGTATCTCTCAAATACGTATAACAGACGTAGTTTCTCGGGTCTCGCGACGTTTACACTGAATTGCATGTTCGTTTGCTATAAACGAGCTGAGACTATATGCCAGCTTATTTAAAATACACATAAAAGCACTCATGACCCAAGTTGCACCTGTCGGTACCTGTACCTGCGAGGAGGCTATCAAATTTCCCGAGAGCATTGGTGTGACGTGTGCGATGCGGATCGCCTTCAATAGCTAATTCTATAAAAATTATCTAGACATTCCTTCAATTATTGTGAAATTAAACGTCATATACACATATTTTGTTTGTACTGAAAATAGCTTACCTTGCCTAAAGAGAAGCACTGTTTAATACAATAGCAGCTCGTTCTAGATGTCACTGAAACATTTTGCCAAAGTTCCATGCCAAGGAATGCTTCGTCAATAAAAATAAAAAAAAAATTAAAATTCAAAAAAAAATTGATTCGTAAATGACTTGCTCATTTGGAGAGTCGCTCGCGCCTTGTGCGGCTGTTCCATGATATAGAGCAGCAGAAGAGCGCACTTGTTGCTGTGTGGTCGCTCGGATAGACTATACCGCTGAATAACGAGCGGTATTACTGTTATATATTGCCAAGGACAAGTAACAGACGGTAGATGGTATAGTCGATGTACATGAAATTTCTGGTTGCAAAATTGTATGAGAAACGAAGCCCCACTAAAGCATACTGCTAGGCTATTGATATTTGAAGGTCAAACGATACTTTTAAGTTGTTGAAAGTTGGATCGGTGTTCAACAACAGCGTGAGCGTGCTCTCTGGCTAGTAGTGTCAGTGTGAGACGGTCGACCATGTCCGACGCTGATAAAAGCAAAGTAAAAATTACCATCGTCTCTACGAAGGACACTACGCGAGTAACAGATCAGGTGCCCGACGACGAGGGTAGCGACCAGTCCCTCGATCAGGTACCGCAGCTGTGTTCTCATAGTCGCAACGTAAAGTGAATCACATGTTTGGTTCTCCTGTATACACTTGCCACGGCGAAGCCGGATCATCTGATGACATCGCAGCTCTGCACTGTGGATTGCCTTGCCCGCGCTTCTACTGTGAATGATAGCTTTCGGGATTGCCAGCCTTTGTGTAGACAGTTTGCTTTTCTATCTATAGCAGCTGGGGGGGGGGTTCACCTTCACGGCATGCGAGGGAAACCTACCATTGCATGAATAGGATAGGATGTTCGTACGACGGAAGGATTATTCCTTATCAGTGGCCTGCAGTTGGGTGTCTGAAAATACGACGCAGGTCAGTACACGTAATGAGGTATTTCTAGTAGACTGTAGAGATATCAGGATCCCAGGATCAAGTGACCGTGAAAAACATTGCTTAGAGCCTGATGAACCCTTGGCCGACTTACCATGACCCGGCAGGCCATCTCTCAGACGCCACCGCCTGCGCCCCGTGTTAACGCCTTGCTCGCTCAGACCGTCGGCACCCGAACCACAAATACTCGTCATCCATCGCATCACATCTCATCTCATTTCGTTGTATTGATTATTTACGTTTGACCAGACAGTATATGGTGCGGCATAGACAAATGATGGGAGATGTGTGGGCTAGATCGGCTAGCTAATGGAAAGAGCTCCCGAGTGGAGGGATATGGGTTAAGGAGGCTTACCCAGAGAATCCCGCTGGAGTACCCTCTCGACTTTGTAGGGATTGGTTCATCGGCTGGTGGGCTGCCGAGTAGATCAGGTCTGCTGGAACACTGAGAGCTTCCGGATAGGGCCTGTACACGAGGAGTGGTCGGACAGTCTCGCGTGGAGCTCGTTTACGAACATGGGTTAGATATTCACACTAGGGTACATACCCGGTGAGATCATAACCAACTTGTGATATACAAACCAAACCTAAACCTCGTGAACAGTCTCGTTAACTAATTTAGTCTTTATTATTTTAGGTTGATTCCGAAGAGTTAAAAGGGGGTTCTTCCAAGGAGAAGAAGAAAAAACTTAAGCCCAAACGGTCTAAGGCTTCCCGTAAGTCGAGGGACAGAAAGTAAGTCGTGCATCGAGATCGCGTTGGTTGAGTGGTCAAATTGATAATACCCCACCATCTCCCGGATACTTGGGACGCAGCGGGTCCTGGGTACCATGGTCATCTCTCGTGTCGAAGACTTGGTACTAGGAACTAGGGCCGTTAGATCAAGATGCAGCGCGTATGGGTAAATCCCGCG
Source organism: Stratiolaelaps scimitus (assembly GCA_019614645.1). Taxonomy (NCBI): domain Eukaryota; kingdom Metazoa; phylum Arthropoda; class Arachnida; order Mesostigmata; family Laelapidae; genus Stratiolaelaps; species Stratiolaelaps scimitus. Next base: position 1,002,730 of record JABWDB010000054.1, read on the forward strand.
ATTGTATCAAAGAAAAGCACATGAAAGAATGCCATATTACCGATTTGAAACCAAAGGAGAGAGTAGCTTCAGCTGTGTAGAAGGAAAGAAACACGGGGGGAATTGATGAAAATGCATATACGCTAATCGGAAACGCACGTGAGACTTCAAAAGACTCCGTCAGCGGTAGTGAAACGAGCATTTGGAGGAAGGCCGATGCGTGCTTCCGATGCCGTGGTCCTGCATGGATTAAGATTGACGGATGGATAAAAGCTAAAGAGTATGTGTGGCAGTGATTGTTAAGAGAACTCGGTCGGTTGGAGACTGAAGCTAACCGAACCTAACCAAATGGGATTTCTTTGGGTCTTTTCTTCTCTGTGTTTGTTTGTCTGTGTCTATTTCGCTCGATCCCGTCGCCGCTCCTCCCCGTCCCGCGTACGATTCGATTCCATGCTTCCCAAGGGAATACGACACATGTCGGTCGTTGCACATTTCATTGCACGTACACCTTGATCCTAGATGTCCCAATGATCCTTGATGGTTCTATGAGGAATTGTGAAGATCCCTTAGACTTAGGACCAGCTAGGCTCATAGGACCAAGTTTAGGAATCTTCACGGTTACATAGCGGAAGCGGATATTCAGGAATAGTGTCGTATGATACAGAGTCCATACATCTGCATCCTTTGTTTCCAGTAGGATTAATTTACGGGAGTAAGGCATTTGATCACATCCGTCCCGTAGGGAAATGATATTAAGCGTTTAGAGAGGCACTGCAGGAAATCTAAATCGAGCCCGTATCGTAGTACCGTAGTTGATTCTCCTTTCGATCGTCGGCGCCCGCTTGGTCTGGGACACGCCGACGAGCTTACCCCGGCCAGATCGCCTCGCCTCGCCTAGCTGCGGAGAAGGGAGGTGACTCCAAAACGGATTCAACCCAACACGGAAGTTTACTCTATCAACATCGCCTGCCGTCTACGTTCGGTGGCTTTTCGGTGGCGGTGGCTACCCTAGTGTAGCGCGCTCTGCGACTTTGAATTGATTTCATTAGACGCTTGCTTACGTGCCAAGTGCACGCGGAGTGTTCACTCACCCATTCGCTCGCTCGCTCCCGAGTTGTTCTGCCGTGCCTGCTAGACTCTGTGTGTTACTTACGCGCTGCCTCGGGTTCTGCATAGTGACTCCGGCGGCGTCCGACGGCGACCGTCGCGATTGCCACCGCCCGCCGCTGCCGCCGCAGTGGCGAAAAGGACGTCGCAAGGGTGAGGCCGAGAAATAGCAAAGGGGCAAACAAGTAATAGAGATAATAAAGTGATAGACGGAGACCGGGCGGGCAGAGAATGCTTTTACGTAGTGTAGCACACGTGGCAAGTGTGCCCTGGGCGGAACTGCTGCGTCGGGCAGTTTCGAGGCGAGCGAGCGAGCTCCTGATTGGAGATCTGCAGACATTCGGCCTCATTGGTTTCGCCCGGAGGTGCTGGTGAATTTTGGGTGACATCGAGTCAGGAGTTCGGACTGGATGGAGAAGGTCGATCAGCCACCGTGAAGGCCGGCTGATCGACCTCCTTTATCGATAATTAGCCTACTAAATATAGCAGACTTCACGCATCTGAGCCGCGACTATGACGCCGAGTTGAGAACGAACGATACCAGGGGAGTTCGCGTGACACGTAGATAGGTGCGTTCAACGCACCGAGCGGGTAGCAATCATTTGAAAACCACTGGGCTTGAACCTGTCTACTTTTTTGGACCTTTAGCGATTAGCGACTAAGGACGATGTAACATTAAAAATGGTAGGGCTGGACTTTTTTGGCTACTCGGAATTTCTTACTGCTTCCTTATGCGACCGAAAATGGAACACAATCGTATAATGATCGTGTGGATGTCTTAAGGTCGAAGAAAGACTGGATTCATAAGTTTCTGGTAAACGCGCGTCGCTAATCGCTATTGTTGCGTGAAGTACCTGCCGCACGAGAACGATTGTTAGGGTGTTGATCAGTTGGGTATCGCTTAGAATTTAGCATGTTGACATGCTAAGACAAAGGTATCCTAAAAATATATATAAATGAGTATTTTACGAAATCAATCTTTATTTTTACTCTTTACTACGGATACCAACCGATGTACGTATATAATAATAGGTAGTTATATAATTACAGTAGGAACGTACACAGTATCTTTATTTCTTCAAATTCGAGTTTTTCCCTCCGCTAGGTTAGGCTTGCCTTTAACAGACTTCCAAAGCGCCTACGCCTGTGACCCATAAATCAATCGATAAGCAGTTTGTCTGCTCCTTATGTATTCATCTGCGGTATATTTATCTTCATCCAAAAGCTGCTCCTATATTTTTTCCGCGAATCACCCAATCGGGGAACGAGTGTTCCCACAACAGCGGTGATTATATCTCGAAGGGAACTGGCGCCACGCTGTTGTATGGCAACTTAAAGCGAGCCTCCCGAGAGCATACATCCGCCAACTGATCGGATGCCGATGTCCAGCTCATTGAGCTCGGCCAGGATCTGGGGCTCGCTGCATAGCACACAGTGCGCCAAAGAACGTCCTCGCAGCAGAGCGAAGAGAGAGAGAGTGGGGTTTGGAGTCTGTATGTCTGTCTCTGTGTATATCCTGATCAGAGTCAGGTCCGCTCGACCACCCGGCTCTCTTATCGCAAGGCCCACGATGTCAGCGATAGGTCCCCTTCGCCCTTCGAATGCCCTTCGGGTGAGATCTCATTTGCAGCAGATACCGCCACCACCACTACTACTACTACGGCTACTATATATAGGAGATGGATATTGATGACCGGTCCGTTGTCGGGCCTCTTCATATCGACTCGTCAGCTATTGAGCTCCTCATTGCCTATGAACGCCCGCATTTCATTGCCCCCGCCATTGGCGAAGGTGACTTCCCATCGTGAAGTCGCAGTCGCTGTGCACGAGCTCGTGTCCGTGTATGTGCAGCTCGCTAAGTATGCCGATCTGCTTGCTATGCCGTTGCAGTGAGAAATGGGGCCTGCCGTACGCGAGGCCTGACGCGACCGTTGTTTACCGAGACCCCAAAGCACTGCTACCCGTAAGAGGCTCATAGGTGGGGAACAAGTTGTAATATGGATGTATGTGTGTGTATATATGTTTGTGTGTGGTTCTCTGTGGGATGTGTGCATATATAGTCCTCACTTATTTGCTACACTGCTTAATAAGTGTATCTTCGTAGATAGACCCTAATACATGTCCTTTCCTGTAAGGAACCCGCGGCTGGTTGACTGGTCTCAAGAGGGTACGCCCGGTTGCCGGCCGGATGACAACGCTGTTGCTAGTTGTCAAACTGGATCGGCCCTATCATCTCCTCGATGTTATGTACCCAATTGAGTAAATATCGATACAATCCTACACTATGCCGGTAGTATGTTATTCCGCCACTATGTCAGCAAATGTCAGTTGTACCCATAGATGTTCTGCTTGATAAGGTACGTATGAGATACGTATTTGTTGATTTTTCCCGAGCAGGTTGGCTCATTTGGTTCACGTGTCTACTGCAAATAGCCGCGTGTTAATAATTTCAGGTCTTCAGGATAGATGCGTTTCTCGTTAGAGACTCCGCTGAGTCTACTAATATTTGAATTTGAGCAACGTCTTCTTTTGGCATTGACTAAAAGTATATTTATTTCTAAAATTATCTCTTTTAATTCTGCTTAAAGCTAAACGACACTGTCGATGAAAATAATAGAAAATTGTCCTCGTAGCCTAACGGATGAGTATCAGAAAACCCAAAACTCCCCACTAGGATATTGAGCGTACGCTTTCGATTTTATATTATTGGACCAAGGGCAATCTAGTTCCTAAAAATATGCCCGAGTCGGGGCAGCCAGACAAATCCCGGGATGCAATGTTATGTGCGGGGATTATTGAATGAATACTATTTTATGCTGTATTTTATCGAGGGGAAGTGACTAAAAACCACTCTTTATCTAGTTTCGATCAAAACTAAACTATTATATAAAAGCCGTGTCCCGGCGACAATGTGGGTTCGCTAGCTAAAAACGGAATTTAAGGGACATCGTGGCATTGATGGCCTTACACGAACAAGAGATAATTGGCTTACTTCACGGCAATGAATAACGCACGTATAACCGAGCGTCTAAGCTGACCCGATTCTTGTACTATATCAAGCTGCCAATAAGAGACGGATAACGCTTGATAGCAATTTCAGCGCTCTAGTACAAGTCGCCTGCTGATTGGATAACGTAAGGGAGACTAAGCTTTACTTTAATGTATCACGCCAATGTGGCATGACGGAATGTACGTCTTATGGAATCAAGTTATGTGACAGTAAACATATGAAGTATATATTAGGCTGTCCCCTTCAAACTGTCGCCTCTTTAAATGCCAATAACTTTTGAACTAAATGAGTTAGAATAAAGATATTTTGGTATGAGTTAGAGGCGTATAAGTCTTCAAATTAGATGTCGAACACTCCACACGCATTTTCATCTGCTCAGCACTCAGTATATGGGGAACCCATTTTGCATTGATTTTCTTCATCTTCAGTACATTGGTGACAATTTTATGACATGTCACCCGAGGAATCCCAGTTTCAGCCGACAAAGACCTTATGGACCAAGCTCTAGTTTGCTCAAAAGCTGCCTTGATTCTGTCAATCCGTTCGTCCCTCGTTGCACCTGATTTGTGATCCCCGCCTCGGTGGTCATCGGTGTCCATATCTCCACTGTTAAATCGCTTGCACCAACTTTGCACCGTTCGCAGGCATAAGGCAGACCTGCCTTACGCGTTCACTAATTGTCGATGGATTTCAGCTGGAGGGTGTTTTTGGAGAAACAAAAACTTGATGTTTTCCCGTTGATTTTTGGGGGAATTTGAACTTTCTGCTGCAGTGTCCATCTTTCTGATCGTATCGAAACCACTTAGTGTTCGAAAGGAAGCCACGTTCCTGCCGCGTGCCCACTCCAAAAATTAACGCATTGTATCGCGTAGTTCGGATTGTGCGCCATTCGAAAGGCGCGACAGTTTGAAGGGGACAGCATAATATTATATATATATTGATATATGGCATTAATGACCGTTATACTGACACAGTCAATATTATCATTCGGATCATACGGCTATAGTGTAACCATTATAATGAGTTTGAAGTACGTCCAAGAGGCGTCGCTTTACTTGAAGCTAGAAGTAGTCGTTTCCCCTCTACTCTTTGAGGACAGTGGTTCGTCTATCGATCTCTACGTTTAGTAGTCAATAGGCGATATAATATATATATATATATATATATATATACACGCATATGCGCGACGCATTTGTCGTAAAAGCCTCTCCCAGTCGATGGCGTTTCTTTTTGTTGCCCCTACGCCGCCCTACCTGACGGTAGCCAAAGGCACTATAATGCATTTGGCCTAAAAAAACATTTCCATGCGCCTAAAGCCTAAAGAAACATTTCCTTGGACAACAACACCGACGACGACAACAACAACGACGACGGCACGGATCATCCGCTCCTGGCCGTTCCTATCCACATCGTTACAGGGCCATCCTCGGAGGCAGTTACAGCAAAGTTGTGCCGGTGATGGCAGCAGTACCAACATTATCCCACACCACCATCGATGCGCAAACATTGCCTTGCTCACTGAACCGCCGCCGCCGCCGCCGCCATCGGGTCGAACGGAGACGCAGTTACTTGGTCGGCAACATGTTGGTGGCGGCCAAGTCGCATATACGTCCTGGTGCGCATAGCCCGTCCAGATGGCGAGTGCTCTCTTGCTGTTGTTCCTGGACGGCTTCGATTGTTTTGTCAACGTTGTTACCATTGTTCGACCTTCTTCCGTTATTGCCACTGATGCCGTTGTTGGTGTTGTTGCCACCGCTTGCGGCTGCTGCTGCTTGCTGAGCTTGGAGGGTCACTATCGTCCCCGACGAAGCGATTCGTCCATGGGACCATCGCTTATCATTGCAACATTGGCAAACGTCTCGTCTCCGAGTGCGAGCATTCCATCAGCCATCAGGATGGCATCGATAGACGCGAGGGGGGGGGGGGGGTAGGGCAACGGAACGGTTATAGCGGTGGGGCGGCGCTGGCACTAATAACGATAATCGCCATAATAAGTGTGACAATTAGGTTGATCCGCCGATCCAAAGCCCAACCTGTTCGTGATGAATTATCGATCAATTTCGAATAAGGAGAAAGTACAGAATTGGAACACACGGGTTCGAGTGACGCGAACGAAGAAATGTCTCCTCGATGGGTGCCCATCGGATTTCCAAGCGAAGTAATCGGCCTTCTGCCTTCGATACCCACCGTTGGACATTTGCATTTAAAGGGGTTGTCCATATTATGAAGCAATGCCAAAAGTAGTTGTACCGTGGACATTGTTAAATGCTGGCTGTGGGCCAGCCCGGAGAATTTATTAGTAAAGAGTGTCACGAGTGTGGCTCGGAAGTCGCCCGTCAACGGCAACGTTTTAGCTCTGTACGGACCCGATTTACGTCTGAAGAATGAAAACCGCCTCTATCATATTTTGATTATCTAAAAATTATTTTTTCGGGCCGGGTTCTCAGCGAATAAACATTCATTAATTTCCACAGTAGAACTGCTTTCGGCATTGCTTCGTACAACGGACCCCTCGTACGTTGTTGCGCAACGGCGCGGATCGAACCCGTGCACTCCTCCGTACGTGTCTCCACCGACTGTAAGGCGCACATCTGAAATTGTTAAGCTACTCTGCTGGGGTACTTCTGTAACCGAGGATTATTCTAAATATGCTAACACAGGGTGTCGAATACAAATTCGAAAACTTAGAAAATATTATACAGGATGTATCGTAATGCCCTTAGATAAGAAAAACATGCCGAAAGCGTAAGTTACCACCAAGCTTAGGGCTTCAACACTGCTCCGATCCTATACTTTCAAAGGTGGCTTCAATGTTGTCTCTAATCCTCTGTCGCGACTTGATTCTAGGGATATTTTGACGTCCGATGCTAATATCGGTTCTGTTCCGAGTTCGACGAGAAATCATTCTCAACTGTGATCAACATTGGGATCGACTTTAGTTAGCACCGTACAAAGCCTCATGTCCGCGTCTCTGTCTCCGCTTCATCTTTCCGATAATTAAATTAATTACGCAACGGTCCTCTTCCCCAAAGCTATTCGCGCGTTCGTGTTGAAGAAGTCACCAAACATACTTATCTCTCCGCTTCTAGCTGCGTATATACATAATTGCAATGACACGAAACTATTATTCGACCTTTGTATGCATGTGTTCGGCGTCGATCAAAAAAAAAAACCTGTATTGACATTCGAAACATGACAAACTTTCATCAAGTTGTCTTTTGTAAACTCGAAAGCCCCTTTGTTCGATGATCCAACCCGGACAGTGCCGGCCTCGATCGAAATCTCCCTTTGACATCTTCAACGGATAGGAAGCTCAGCTTGAAGATGGCGATATCAAATTCGTGAAACGCCCTGCCACCGCCGGTGGTCCGCACGGTCGTGTCGACGTTCCGAAGCGCCTCCGCCGCCACCGCCGTCGCCAACGCCCACTCCTGTGAACTCTCTGGTCGTCCTGTATTTCCAAGGCCACCCGTATGTTTGCCGTCATCAGTGCGTTGTTTGCTTCTCTATATCTTCTATCTACCCACATCGGACTCCGACTTGCTGAAGTCCCGGACATATTAGCGATGACATGACTCATAGTTTCCCGCTGTCCGGGCGCGTTGTCCGTCAGGTGGATCTTTCATCGTAATAGTCGCAGCTTATGTGTGCAGTATATATTGTGCATACATAAATGCATACATAAATACATATATATATATATATATATATATATATATATATATATGTAGGAGTGATACGAAAGTGCGCCGGAGAATTCTCTGCTGTCCGGTCTTACCGGCCACCCCTGCCTCCGACCTGGTAAGGCCCTCGCGGAGTCCGCACATCCTTCCGCATGGCAAACTCCATTTCGATGTGCTCACCTCCCATCGCCCTCATCAGCATAAGCGTTAAGATGCGGCGACAGAGAGATGTTTACGAACACACGCTACGTTCGGATGAGACGCCGACGAGCAAAACGGCAGCACTGACGTGGGCAAAGGCCGCCGCCGCCGTCGACCTAGTTACTGTTGATGCACTCGCAGGTCACTATCTCACGGGCAATGAGAAATAGCGAGAGAGGGCGAGTACCTTCCCATGGCCATGTCGTGTCGTCTTCGTGCTGCAGGGATTCAGGACCCAGCCTCAACGATTCAGTAAGGACTGCTCATGAGGGAAGCCTGATATTTGGAACGCGTCCAGGAAAAGAGAGCCGAGTCGTATGAGACAGCACTGCTGACGGCCAGCGTACCCTGGGTGCCTGCCGTGATTTTCTTCAAGGACTTAGAGAGAGAGAGAGAGATAAGTCTTGTTCGAGAGGGAGGCAAAGAGAGATGGCTCCTTCTCGAAAAAGACAGAGAGAGCGAGAGAGTAAGCCGAAGCACAAATCAGCTAGCGATCAGAACACTGCAATAGCAGTACAAGGACTCTGCATGGATCCAATAGCTACAACACATGATGACTCTTGTACGATCGTTGGCAGTTACTGCGAATCTTTGACTATCCCTGAACTAAACTGTGTTTTCCCTTCTCAAATGCAATAATGACTTCGCAAATCATTGGCGTTCTTCCAGACAGCACTTTCGTTCCGTGTGCGCATCATTGGAAAGCGTTTTAACTATGTCAACTCCCATCGTGTAATAGGAAGTAACAGACAATGTAGAAAACAACGAAGACGTCTAGGTCCCGTCATGTGTTGGGCCATATGCACAGTGTGCGTAAAGTGAGCTTGAGTCCTGTCGAAACTACATGGATTTTTGTGAGGTTCTGAGACCTTCATGCAGGTGGCATAAGTGATCTGCGAAATAGCTTATTACAGCGACTAATGACATTCATCTTTATAAGGACCCTCCCCCACCCCGTCTCTATCTGGAGTTGACATGGTTCCATTAGTGTGTCTTTGGTGTTTCTTCCGTGAAGAGTACTCAGTTTTCGTAACTGTACGTTCCTGAAAAGGTCAATCTGGTGTTAGTGAGTCACAAATATATTCCGGGTCGAACACCTGTGAAAAAGAGCATTGAATACAAATCAAGTAGTATGTTTGGACTTTCTGTGAAATCCCTGTATTAAAAACAGCCTTCTTGACGTTGTATCCAGCTCTATTCAGCACCGTGGTGCTGGTGCTGAACGCGATAGTCACCTGATATAATTACAGTGGCCTTCTCGCTCGAGCCATATGCTCTAAAAGTGGTAATGAGCTTAAATCAGTATTTAGATAATAAAAATGGCCGACCCTCTTAGCGGACGATATTATGCGGTGGTTCCGAGGGTCATTATCAAGATGACTCAAACCTTGTATTTGTTATTTTCTCTATCAATTGGCGCCGACATGAACAGAATTCAAACACTATAGTTTTTAACCCTTCTATCGCCCTTCTCCTTGACGGAGACTTTAACCGAATATACGTATATTATGTACTCAGATAGGTTCGCGCTCTACCTGGATAATTGTATAGTACTGAGTTGATACTTGAAAATATTTGAGTGTGTTCCTTTAAGCTTGCACTACTGCACTTTGAGACTGACTTATATATATATATATATATATATATATATATATATAAGTCAGTCTCAAAGTGCAGTAGTGCAAGCTTAAAGGAACACACTCAAATATTTTCAAGTATCAACTCAGTACTATACAATAACCAAGTAGAGCGTGAACCTATTTGAATACACCACATATATATATATATATATATATACTTGGTTGAAATCTGGTGGGACAGGCTAGACGGCGTTCTTTTTTTGTAGTTGCCATCGTCGGGTTAAAAATGCCTATCGGTCTGGCTGTCTTGTGTTGCCCTCTCTCCCGCTCTCCATACCTGATACAGTCTCGCTGGACGTCCCCATTGGGCACTCTAACCGTGACTTGTCGAGACGTCGGACAGGACGGGGTGTCAGATTGCGGCCAGGAAGTGGTTGACAGAGCGTGCAAAATAAGCTCCACCAGTATGATGCTAGCACTGCTGGTGCCATCGGGGCTGCCGTTTGCAGATTGAGGAACAAATGGATATAGAGGATGGAGTGTTCCATCACCGAGAACAAAAATCCGCTTCATTGCCACAGCCACGAGCAATGGATCAATTCGAACGCTTTATAAAGTGGCACCTTCATATCTCGTGTAGCAGCTGAATATGCGGGTACTGCTCACCAATATAGAACACCTAAATAACCTTGATTGAAAAGAAAACTACGGCTCTACAACCTACTACTGAACAGGGCTAAGATGAACGGTTCTGATGTTGCGGCATTGATCATTCTAGATGGAGTCGTTAGAATACGTGTCATCTTATCTTGAATCTAGCAGCATTGAACGAGCCAAGTACTTCGAGACAGTTGGATCTGTGTGGAATTATAGCATTTGACATCGTCAGCTGTAGGCAAGAGGATGCCGACGTATTTTTAGGAAATATATGGAACTATTTGAATTTTCAACGGTACATATATTTTGGATAAATAATTTTATATGAAAAACGGAATTCTGTACAGAGCACACAGAGCCTGGACGATGTTTAAGATGAATCTTTCGGCTATATAAGTTAATGGTTCATTGGTTTATTAAAGGAACTGCAATTTTTACAGTGCTTAGGGCTGCCAGGCTATCACATATACAACAATACGATAAGGAGCCAGTTTAAATGTTCTGTTTAATTATGATAATTGGTTAGCTGATATGAATTAAGTTTTTGGGCTCTCACGTGAAAGCCGAACGACCTGATACCAATAAGTCCCTATAAATGTCATTGCAACAGTGGAAAGGCTATGCTTCACACATTGATATCTACTTTTGGCTTCCTCAATCATCAAACATCACTAGTTTGTACATTCTGTTCGAGCTCCGTATTATCCGTAGTACAGGTATGATAATCAGGGATATTTTTAGCAATGTTATCTAAATATGCCTATGTTTGGTCAGCTTTTCGTTTGATTTCAAAACTGGGCAGTGAGCCTCCTCCTTGCGTTCGCTGAGCGGGATCTTCTTCCAAGTGTGAACGCTCTGACCTCCGAGCTCTAACCCCTTTTTGGTGCGAAGCATATACCGCTTGTCTGTGACCGTTGGTCACATACTGGGATTACAATCACAACTACGGCCTTAACAGCACATACTATGTAAGCGAGCGCATTACTAGCATTTGTATCAGTAGCCGCCAACACGAACGGACAGCAAAAGAGATTTGTCACTGCCACGTATCATTGTCTTACAATACATGAATGTAGCTCTATATGCATCGTCATATTGGCATATTGACTGATTATATTGGTGATTATATGGTACAAGTTGAAGGCCGTTCGTCAGACGGCACCGCCCGCATCGAGTGAAAGTGGCCGAAAAAGGTTAATGGACCTCTCTACTAGCGACTTCTTACACTTCAATAAGGAGTCGTTTTGTATCTCCACCAGCTGAAACGCCTATCGCTGACCGAACAGATCCAACATCATTGTGGCTCACCAGCAACTCCGGCGTAACACGCATCGCCACCGAGCGTGAAAAACAATTCGCAAACGTCGACCCGGACGATTCCATAACCGAGACGTCAACTCACGTTGACTGAGTGAAAGGGTGCGTACAGAGCGAATCTACATAAAGTGCTTCGATATTCGGCCCATTATTTCAACTGAAAAGTCTGTATAAACGAAATAGTTCACGAGTCTTGAGATCAAGATATACGTGTTGTATAAAGACATATATCTTGATATGTGTTTGCAACTGTTACTGAGCGAGACGGATATAATTGTAGACCTGTCGCCCTGTCGCAGCTAGCAAATACACTATGACATTGCCCGCAATCATGGCTATTATAATGTACAGTACCTGTATTTACTAGATTAATTTTCTACTGTTTGTACTGTTGCGATCCGAGAGAAAAATACCACGAACATTTTCAGCATACACGGGTTATTTAGGCGCTATTTTACGTCAATATTTTGGCACCTTTCGCATTCCGTGGCGATTTTTGCGAACCCTTCAATATTTTAGTAACAGGCTCTCCGACCAACACTCCGTACACGAGACAGTGGTGTCATGTGTTATATTATATGCAGTGTCTTGTCACGTTCGGTCTGAAGAGACCCGCTGTTACGTGGTCTGTGTCCAGGCAACTCGTTTGTGTTCATCTTCTGAGCGCAGCTTACACACCCAATACAGGACAGCAAGTACACGACATCTCAATGATGTTCCCCTTTTCAAGCCGAAACTTTGAGGTGCCATTTCGTCCACCTGCTCCATTCGTCCATCCGTTCGGATGCAGTCTCGAAAGATCAGCGGCGATGAGTTTTGAATTGAAAACGATGATAGCGTGTTGCGTTGCCACCGCCCACGCCAATCCCCAATCTCGTTCAGTATCCGTTCGGCCGCTGGCACAATTTTCCTCAGGTGTATTTCTTCAATCCGCCGTGTTTTTCTCAGGGGGTGCGGGCGTGCCTGCGATACAAGTCTTTCATTTGCATATTTCAAGGGAGAGGACACAACGAAACTTATTCACATGGTCCTGTATGACAAAGCAAACTCTTTGGTGCGGTCGGTACCTGTTGGCAGGCATGTATCTAATGCTCTAGTGTCCGGAAATGCATGTCAGTATAGTATCAGCGCGCTGGGGACCTGAGTCCGCAGAGGGTTTCAGTGGGGAGCGGATTCTGAATGGGAAGAAATAGCACCGCCTAGATCACCCCCATGACACAGGCGGATACAGGCGAGTGTGTCTACTTCGAGGTCTTCACTTTGAGCTCGGAGATGGTCTAACGACTTGGACCGGCTACAAATGAAGAACCAATATTTGTGAAGGGAACAAACCTTGGGTGCATGTATCGAATTTCGAATCCGTTTACTATATGCGTACACCATTAGGAGGGGTAGTGTTTTAGTCGGAGAAGTCGGTTATTCTACACATCGAACTATTGACTTCTGTGTGGAGGTTTGCAGCATTCTCGAGCCTGTGGAGTTGGCGTGTCCACTTCGACGCGTTAAGAAATGATTTCGTTTTCAATGGCCATGTTAACTATAATGGACGTATTAGGGTGTCCGGTTCAAACTGTCCGCTCGATAAATGCCAATAAGTTTTGAACTAAATTAGTTCAAAAGGCGACTGGTTTGTTGCGTATAAGTCTTCAAATTAGATGTCGAACACTCCACACGCATATTCATCGGCTCAGCACTCAGTATATAGGGAACCCATTTTGCATTGATTTTCTTCATCTTCAGTATATTGGTGACAATTTCATGACATGTCACCCGAGGAATCACAGTTTCAGCCGACAAAGACCTCATGGACCAAGCTCTAGTTAGCTCACAAGCTGCCTTGATTCTGTCAATCCGTTCGTCCCTCGTTGCACCTTATTTGTGGTCCCCGCCTGATGGTCATCAGTGTCCAAATTTCCACTGTTAAATCGCTTGCACCAACTTCGCACCGTTCGCAGGCATAAGGCAGACCTGCTGTACGCGTTCACTAATTTCCGATGGATTTCAGCTGGAGGGTGTTTTTGGAGAAACAAAAACTTGATGTTTTCCCGTTGATTTTTGGGGGAATTTGTTTTTTTGCTGCAGTGTCCATCTTTCTGATCGTATCAAAAGCACTCAGTGTTCGAAAGGAAGCCACATTCCTGCCGCGTGCCCACTCCAAAAATGAACGCATGGTATCGCGTAGTTCGGATTGTGCGCCATTCGAATGGCGGGACAGTTTGATCCGGACACCCTAATATTAATAAATAGTGAACTATTACAATACTGAGATATAGTCGGCTGAGAAGACCGTCAAGAATATGAAGTTTAAATGCCTTTATTTAATGGGGTGAAAAATGACTGATCTGCGCCGCGATGTCTCGGTCTGACGAGGTTGGAACTGTTCATAGATGCCGATTCCACGAAGGGAATCATTGTTCAGAGCCCTTTATACGCAAATACAGAACGTGAGTCAATTAACTTCATTCTTGTGTGCGCGCTTAATTCCACGATTTACCTACCCAAATATGAATGATGATCATTGCTAGTCTTATTAACTAATCAACTATTAATAGTTATGAACAGCTAGAGTAACTATTCCCTTGCCCTGCTTCGTTGGCCTCAACATACTACGCCACGTAAATTCACCGTTCTTCTGATGCATATGGAAAACGTACCAGGGCCGGAAAAAACGTTCAGTCCTGATGAAAAAAATTCAATCCCTTCGGCTGTGTGGGTGCCCCATCCCCATGAATTTCAAGCGGAAGCCGGAAATACAACGAACGCTTAAAGCGAAAACGCTGGCCGGAAACGCAACGGGAAACCAAGGGCACCGATAATTTTATTTGTTTCCTGATTAATGTCCGCGTTGTGCGTGCGCCACCGACGAAACCGTGCATACATCTCGTGTTGTCGAAGCATAGAGTTGAAGGCAAGGATAGTGACCGTGTCCTTCGTTCTTGCCTGATTCGTACACAGCATTTCGAAACTATATGCCAAGTGATATTGTCACAGCCTTAAGTAAAGCGCTACCTTAGCTATTGTATCACTGTACGCAACAACAGAACAGAGTTTCGTGGATTCAATACAACGCCAACGGCAGTCAAATGTTTAGCTCATTAATCTGTTGTTGCTGTTGTTGTGGGTGTTGATACTCTCTGTACACAGTGAATTCTACATTTCGGTTCTTAAAAGAATTCCATAATGAAAATGTCCTTCAAGTATAATATAAGCAACTGCCCTCTACTAAAGTTCTGCTAAATGACGGTACACTACTGTCACTGAAGGATTCTATCACTCTGGAACGCCTCTGGGTTCGGCCTCACAACAGGCCACATTTCGTTTTGTTAAAGAATCGTCTGTTCAGCGATGTTTATTTAACGATATATACAAATCAACCAGCCGCACGTCTTCGACCATCTATCGGCATCTGTAGGCCCGCTCCTACACAGGCTCTGATGAAACAGCGCGCAGTACTGGTAGTCGATCGAATTCAATTAATATTTCCTGCAGGCTCCACTCAGCTAACGATAGGTAGGCTGATCCATGTGAGATAACGGCAAAACACTGCAATTCGATGACACGCAGTCTAACAAAGAATTCCAATTGACATTTAACGCGATCTATTTGAAATTGCATGAAGAGGATCATGCTTATTTTGAAAACTCATCATGTGTGCAACACCACTAGCCTATACGGCCTATCTAACTAGAGTACCAATATGATAACCCAGATCTAGCCTGCGGTGGCGTTGTCATAAACGTTTTCAATAATTACTTGTATAGCTATCAACGAGTCCTCCAGTGGCTAAGACCGACCATTGTGAAAATGATACCCCTCTAGCTCTCTCTCTCTCACTCTTCCTCGGCATTCTATTTTACGTCAATAGACTGTATAATTTCAGTTCCTAATGCGTTTGCCGCAGGAAGAAGCAAATCCAAACTACATATCTAACAGTGGCCACAACTAACGATTCAGTTTGTCACATAATTAACGCAGAGATTCGTGTTTGGCCATTTTTCTCCACGTCATTTCTACCCGTGCCAACCATCGTCGTAGACTAATCGCTTGTCGCTGGCTGCGGTCAACATCGAATTTCTTCGTGGACGATCTTCTTCGCCGTATTGTCGCTGTCTATTCAAAAAGAGGCAATTTAAGCGGACAAGAGAACGCGAATGTAGAGCGAACAAGGCTACAGGCGAAATGTTGAACTGGTGCACAACACAATATTGTAGTAACGGCCGTCAGAATGTACGCCCCCGCCACACGGCCCATTTTGGAACTCGAGCCCCACGAAACAACTCCAATCTAGAGGTCGGCCCATAAACCCTTAGCGAACTAAGTGTACTAGGTACAGTCCGCGTTACCAGATGCCTCAACCTGTTGGAAACAGCACTCGAGAAGGGCTAAAAGAAGCCAGAAAGTGTAGTATGAGAATGGTAGAGAAATGGCAAGTAAGGGACAGAGGCGAGGCTCGAGATGGGAATAGGATACAGGAGGACAAAGCACAGTTGGAGCCGTTCACGGAGCGGAGTTTAACGCTTATGTTCGTGTTATGGCCTAAGTGGCACTTCTCAGGAGAATTAAAGTTTCAGAAGGGGGTACGGTGACGCGGGTCGAAGGAGACTGTATATTTCGAAACTTTGAACGGGCGAGTTCGCCGCCAAGACTGGGCATGCCGCCAGCAGGTGTAGCCTAGAATCCACAGAGGGTGTCTAGGGGGAGCAGGCCTTGCATAGATCGATAGGGTAAGACAGAGATTTCAATAGGCAAATAGTGTCCCGGTGTCTCGCAGCGATCTGGCAGCGAGCCTTGTAACATATCGCTCGGATTGGTCTTTCATGATACGCACACACATATACATACCATCGTTCCAATTGAAGTGAATCAATGATGGTGGAGTGTACACGTTTTGATGACGGTCTTTAATTAGCAAGCACTCAGCACATCATTGATGTGATTATTCGGCCAAAGAAATATACTTGTTTTACGAGGGCGCCCGAACTGACCAGGACCTGTTATGTTGCTGGAGGGTAACGGCGGCTGACGAATACCATAGACGTATGCGGGAGTTTTATTCAATGTTGATGCTCGAGGTCCTGTGCCCGTCGGTTGGAAAGAGCACGCGAAAAGCATTTGAACGTAACTACTGTGAGCGTCCGCATTGACAACATTGTTGCTAATCAGGGTCGGGAGAGCCGTTCGATACATTCGAGATCTCTCTCTCTCACCTCGGCCAGCAGCAAGAACAACAGTGGTATAAGTCATATCACAGCGCGCCATTGATGAACGCACCCGTCATACGGCGGATACACACCAACAGTACGGTCACTAGTCAAGCAATAGTAGCACAGTACAAGTAGCCGCATCTGCATCCTCTATCAGCGGCTGTTGTTCCAATCTCTAAGGCACGAAGATGACGTCGCCAAGCGACAAGGCGGCAATATGACACCCGCCACTGGTTGAACGCTTAGGAGAGATTTATGGCGCGCGAGGTGCAGGGTCATCGCGGGAGTCCATCCCTTGCGGCCGTCCAATGTTAGTGACAAGTGGACGGGGTTAGGCGAAAAAGATTCTACCGGCACGAAAGAGCTCCCGCCAAGCGTCCGTCAAGACATTGCGAACATCGTTAATTAAAGTATATATCCATATATATATATATATATATATATATGATGCCAGCACATGTCCACCGTTCGTCCTACTAAGGACGTTCTGTATTCGTTCGAGAATCACCTTGCTGTATCTTGTACGAGACATTATCGTCGTAGCTAGCAGGTCTTGCTGCCGCTGTTGCTGGCGGTGGCCGGGCATGTCGAGCAGGCCGCTAACGTCCGCAGAACGTATACCAGACGGGCCATTGGCCATGGTTACATCTGGTGTTTCTCGCATAGCCTATGCACTGGTTCTGGTAGCGGCGATAGCGGTCGTGGCAGTGGCATGCGCGCTGGAATATCGACGAGGGGACACAAGGAAGAAAACCGCCGTATTTGCCATATACTTCGACCTTCTTTCCGAGGTGGTAGCGAACCATTTAGCTCTGGTCAGCTGCGCTACCAATCGGCCAATAGATATCCGCGCCGCTGTATCCACCTGGTATTCACACTGTGGAAGGAGTTTCATCTGCGCGTCGACTCCACCGGCCGACTCTACTCCGGTATCACGGACAGCGACATCGAGCCGAGCGAATCGAGCTGACCATTTTACTAAAACTCGAACGGTGGCAACCTCGTGATCGGCTAACCCGCCTCATTTGGCATCGTAGCAGCAACTATTTGATTGCCCTAAGCCTTCCTTACCAACCCTGTACAGCTTGCGGGGACGATAGACCGCCGCTTCCGATCGACTGTCCGTGGACGAGCCGAGCGATATCGACGACGAGTCCAGCACCCCCGGAACGAAAGTGATCTGTATTTTTTGTTCAGTTTCTTTGCTTTGGCAGCCGCCACCCCATCATGTGAGCTATTACACAGATAGATCCATTATCCACCTGCACTATCTGGCCTTATTGCCGTTCTACCCGCCGGCGTTCACCCTCTGGGAGGGGACCCCGAGCCGTAGAGTAGCTCCGCGACAGAAGCACCAGCTGACGAGATTGAAGCCTGGCGCCGGCCAGCTTTCTGTTGGACATGATGAACTGGTTCGATAATCGTGCTCGCGTGTCGGCCATGCCAGGGGTTTCCGCCCTCTTGACTTCCGTGGGGAGCAGTAACTCGAGGAGGTCCCTGTATGCATGGCGTTTGTGGCCACTGCGGCCGTCCTCGAGGCCGCCATGGACTCCGGCGACATCTATATGCTGGAGTTCGCCCCAGCCGGCGACACCGCGAGGATCGTCAACGCCAACCGGCACAACGACAGCGGGGACGGCTGCTGAGGAAAGGGCAGGAGACACTGCCGCCGCCGGCGGCAGTAGCGACGAGTGCACTGATGTCGCGATCGACGGAGCCGCTTGCTCCGCGCCGAAGGATCGTTCACCAGGCGAGCGCCAACCACGCAGCCAACAAGAGGGCCTACACGACTCCGGTAGCGGTGATCACCCAGCAGTGGGCTTTGCCGACTACACGCATCGACGAGGTTGTAGCATAGTAGACTCGAGGCCGGATTACCGAACAGAACAGTCTTCAGAGAGTGGCTTTCACCGACAGCAACTAGAGCAACAACAACAACAACAACAACAACAACGGCAGCACCAGCAGCAGCGGCGGCGGCAGCCACAACAACAACTACAAAAACAACAACAACAACAAGTGAACACGAAAGTCCTCAACGGATTGACACAACAGACTCCGATCGGTCCGTCCAGACCCAACAACTTGGGTCGAACTCGGATTCACTGTGGCCAAGAAGACTTTGCGCCGTCGCCAGTGTCACAAGCGGATCAAGACGCCATGGAACGCATTGAACGTCTCCGGCAGTCGCTGTTTCTTCGGTCGGATGTTATGTTAACCGGAAATTGCCTTTCGGCATTGTGCTTCATCCTTGGCATGGTGATGTTGGGTGTACACTCGTTCATCGAAGAGAGAGCTGGTGAGACTTAATAGCGTTTTTTTTTTTCGTCTGTGTTGCAGACTGCTTTGTTTGCGAAATTCACACCAAGCTGGTGTTGGCTGCAGTTGCTATCGTATGTGTTCGCCGTTGTCTAGACAATCTAGCTGTGTCCCTGGCCGTATCTTGCTGTAGTTGGCATTTTACGAAATGTACGCTACGTATATGGATTACAGAAAGCAGAGGGCAGGACAATGGCAAACGAGCTGAAGCAGTTCGGGTGGCCGTTGCTCGCTGACATCGTCAAGCCAACTGACGAGCACCATTAACGTTTGCGGGTCTTGTTAAATGTGGCAAGCCAAGCGCGCACTGATGCGATCAAATGAAGCTTTTCTTTCAATGCCTTGCTATATCTTACAGAGTCGAGGGGCTGTTTACTTTCGAAGTCAACATGATATATTAAACACCAGTTGGACTAAATTGACGAAATGTTCGTCGGTGCGGTGAAAGGTTCAACTCGCCGTTTGGTGTCCAATAGCATGCGATAGGGAGGATCGCCGCGGGAGATGATGACACTGTACTGCCCTTCACCTGGGTGACCTTGTAGGTTTGGAGAGGTGACCCCGAGTTTTTTTTAGCAGTCCACCACTCATTCTTGTGCTCGAACTATTTATACGAATGGCTAACGAGGGGGACATTTGACGGCGCCTGGGACCACTATGACTTCCTACTGTATGGGTGGTTGACACTTTGTAGTAATTACTCGGGGGGTCAAGCGCGGTGCTGTGGAAACATTCGTGGGCGCCTTGCCAACGGAGGTGCAACATGCAAGTCGAGGGGGTCGGGTCCCACCGTTGCACATTTGCACTTACGGGTCCGTGTTACGAAGCAATGCAATAAGCAATTTTATCAACGTTAAATGTTTAAGGCTGAAGGTCAACCCGAAGAAAAAGTAACACTAGCAGGATGAAGAGATTGGCTAGTAGGATTTTAAGCTTTCTCTTTTCTTCTATATGCAAACGAAGAACGCCGAAATGGTGTACTGTTCCAAAGTTCACGAAGGGCGATAACACAAAGTAATACATATACATATATATATATATATATATATATATACACTTGCGAGCAGGCGTGATTTTATGGGCGCTGCCTTTGTGTACACTCAGCTTGAAATTTCGATGTAAAGTCTTCGGAGTGGAATCGCAGCTTCAACGGTGGACATTAAACTAATTTCAATTATAGTCACGATCTATAGGAGAAACGCACGGCTCCGTTCTCCAACGTCGTTCCGCGATTCATTTGTCCGGCAGAGTTGCCATCTGTGGTATGCCTGCTGGGGGCCGATAGACGCCTCGGGTTCTGAACAGACCATACACCGCTGCGCTGGCGCCGAATAATGGACGGAGGACGCCATTTTTGGATTTTGCTCCTGGATGGTATCGGGCTTGTGCTGCTCCCGTTACTTCCACTCGGCTATCACTGAAATATTACACGCGTCTAAGCACCAGCTTTGTCGGTTTGAACGCCCCTACAAACAACAGCTTTGGATCCTCTACATTGTTCAGACATTGCTGTAGGTGGTGCATTACACTGACCACACGCTAATTAGGAGTGATAATTGTCGAGAACATTTGCGGGGTTCCTGACGACGGTGTCGCTAAAAACATCAGCCTAAGCTATTCATGACGAATGGGTGAGCTTCTATTTCGTCTGCTACTTGCCAGGCGCCCCTGGGGTAAAACTCAACCTGCGTTTCAGTTCAACGATGTCGCTCCCATGATTCAAATGTGAATAGTGCCTCCGTTTCTGTGCTCATTTTGCAGTTTTGCGTATGTAGCTGAACTGCACAGTTCTGGGGAGGGGGGGGGGCTAAGCTCTGTTTCGACTTGACATTTGCCGTTGGTACGACCGGCTCCGCTGTGGGTCGCCGGATGACAATGCTGCGTGCATTAGTTTGCTTCGACACGACAGAAGCGTATCCATCGTCCGGGCCGCCGCTATCCACCAAACGGTGCTGCTAATGCAATCGGGAGCGGCCGCGTCATAATGGTTGCGAGCCCGAACCACTGACAAAGCGTTAGTGGCTGTATGGAGGAAGGGTGGCACTTGGATACAAAGAGTTTTATTATTAAGGCCAAAGACTTTCTCCTGCGTTTATTTCTTGTCTTATCGGAAGCCTCTGCCGAAACGTCGGCGGGTGCTTGGATCGCCGATCGCCTCGTCCCGTTGCTATCGCTGCGCCGTAAGACGTACGCAATGTACTCTGGAGGGCAAGACTCCATTTGATAGCTGTTCGAAACAACACGATTCAACAATGCTTTAGTTTTTGTCGAAGGGTACAAAGTCTACAAGGCTAAGCACATATAGACGAACGAAACTGAACATAAGTACAACAATTAGAACAATACAGGCTTATAACACACATACAGATATACGGCATTAACATCTTCTTTTTTAAAAAGATTAAAGGTAAATCCGCGCAAAATAAAAATGGCATAAACATCTAACAGAGTATAACGTCATAACCGTTCTCGAGTTCTCGTTTAATAGAGCATTGACGGCACACCACCCTTCATGTATCAACCTGGCCATACTTCGGACAAAGGTCCCTGATCGACTTCCAGCTGATCCATCACGGATTTTTTTGTTTTGCAATCTTTTCATTGACTTCTCAACGCCCGATTGCCCCTTGATTAGAACGCTTAGAACAACGCGGGCATCGTCCCACCGTCTGGCGCTGTAACGTATTCACACTGGCCCTCACTGCGTCACGAGCTCAAGGCTGCCCTCCATTTATTCGCATCCGTTGCTCACCGAAGACTCGAATCGAGGTGGCGTGCAGCGAAGCGATGGGAGCTACTAACGAAAAATGGACTTTTTCATCTTCACTCAAGGGGCCCACCCCCGCACCCTTTCACGCTGTCTGGGCTCGTTTTCACCTCAGGGAATGGCTGGGCCGGCGTGTTGGGACCTTGGACATGGCCGGTCGGCTAGCCAGCCGTGTTGCCACAAGCATGCTGCCAGCAACGATCGAGCTGTACGCCCTGTTGAGGAGGCGGGAACGTCTGGTGTCCTCGTCGTCTGCTGTTGACGGCGGTCATGCTCATGGCAAGGGAGGTGACAATGATGCTGGTGCTTGTGCTGCTGCTGCTGCTGCTGATGGTGAACGAAAATCGATGTTTCTCCCGGCCCGGCTTCTCCAGCTCGGGAACATTCATTTCTCTCTTATCCGCTCTCTCCTTTAGCCCAGCCTTCTGTCGCTCATCGTCGTCGTCGTCGTCACAGACGGTCCGCGCCCTTCCCTTCCTGCACCCCCCCCTCCGCCCGATTTCTCACTTGCTGTCCAAGCGGCGGCAAGACGGAGCGCGACCACATCCCGATCAGAGTACTCGTTAAGCCGCTTACGCGGCTAGCGCTTTGTCGTTTGAGAGCGAAAGACGCGAACCGAATCGAACGTTCGACTGAAAGCGAAATTCCGCTACGCACTGCATCCGAAAACTTTAACTGCTAACGCCATTTGACTACGCCGACGGTGACTACGACGTCGGGGAGCCCGCGAGGCCGACGTACGCCGTTTGATCTTTCCACGAGCGTATCCGTAGCGACGACTGCGCGATGCCATCGGAAAGAGACTAGTGAACGAGTTGGAGAGGTCGATAGAGATAGCAAGGCGGGAAAAAACTGGAAGAAGTATAAGTAGAATTTTTAGTGCGGTGGCGGCGGACGACAACAGATTGCTAAGGGACACCAAGCGGGCGCCTCACTGCAAATGGATGTGCCCGATTCTTTAGGCGTGGTATTTTTATATTGCATATAAAACTTTCGCACAATTTCTCGACGCTTTGCCAGTTCTGTTGAGGCGGTGAGTCTCGTTATGGCTGGGCACAGCAACGACGCCCACGGCGTGAGTTTAGGCACAGGCTGTATCCTAAATATTTCGAAATATCACTCCGTGTATCTGCAGCCATTTGCTTCGTCCAGCATCTGTAGTATCTAATGATAACGCGGTAGAATAGTTTACTCATTGTTTGTATATATATATATATACACATATATATATACAAATACGCACATATATATATATATATATATTATGTGTATTTGAAAATACTATATAAATACATGAGTCGATTTTAGCGTCGAGGTGTTCGTGCTCTAGACAGAATACCCGATGGATAGAGAGTAGCTGGTTTTCACATAGGATGAGTTTCGGCTCTGCTCTTATTTTCCACGGAAAAATATCTCCTCATAGGAGGCCATCTTCCCGTAAAGCCAATTTCAAACCTCTGCCTTTGTCTTGAAACGTCTCCCCCGCAGGCCCTGCCCCATGGATCACAATCGGTGATAATCGGTGATGTAGTATTGTCTGTACGATACACTGAGTGCGGTAGAATTTCCCAGCCAGGTTTGGTTACAGTGCGGGTAATCAAAACAAGGCGGGCCATGTCTTGCAACATCCCTCTACACAGTCTTTACGGGATCATTGTAGAATATCAATTTTTCATCCCCAGTAACAATTTTTTGTATAAAAAAAACTCTTCGTTGTTTGCCGAGCAAGCAACCTATTAGATGAGCGCCATGATATCTTCGTTGATTGCATGTGGCACCCACTATCATCTCGTTTACACCTTTCCTAGCCGATATGGGCGCCGCACTACGTCTGATTGGATCACCACCAGTTGAGCAGAGACGGCTTTCAAATTGACTGAGCCGCATTTTCATTCAACAAGTCCAGCAATTCATCGTAGTCGTTGTCTGTATCTCGTCGGAACGTTCCTTGCACTTAAACCTTTTGGCGACAGCCTCTTGCGCATACTGGACCGTCGCCGTTATGCATGCGATTCTCATGGTTTGAACGGCACTATACATATATATATATATATATATATATATGTACATCGCACCAATGTAAATATCGTGTTCCATCTTATTATAAATGCATCGCTGTCGAGCTAGGCGTTCGTAGAACATGATACCGTTATCGTATACGTAAGCCTCCTGCTGAGCCAGGGGCTCGTATACACCGTCCTGTGTCCACATCTACGCGTGTCCCCCTCCTCCGAGGACAAAGGCCTGTGGGCAAAACACCCTCCAGCCCCCACGTATATATCCACACGCACACACCTTTGCGTCGTTCTAGCATTCGATCTCAGCGGCGAGACAAGCAGATGCATGCACAGTGGAATCGGACACAACGCCGATGTTGTGTTTCATTCGCGTAGACTAGTGTCATCTACCACAGTGATAATTGCGCACACTCTCACGTTCGTGCGTCTTCGAAAGCGACCTTCGGGAAATGAATGGGGCTTGACACCGACACAAATGATAAAGATAACGTTGTTGACGATTTTCGACTATCGTTATCACGTACACCGCCGCTGGCAATCTTATATGTCGATAACCATTCGATTGACCACCTCTGCTGGGAGCTACCGGAGCGTAGCTCTTCATGCCAATTTGATTTTCATTGGATTTGGCGTTTTTCAACAACGAGAAAAATCGTTCCACTTTCAACAATCCAAGTGCAACCTTCGCTGTTTGCTGCGCACGTTGCGAAAAAGCGCTCACCGCTTGATCAGTCCATAGTTGTTGCGTTAGCATATATCAGCAATATCAACATCGTGTACCGACGTTCGTCAGGCGTTCTGTTTCGTCAGCGTTTCAGTCGCGTACATTGTAGCATACGGGTCACTAGCTGGCTTGGCTAGTGCTGATCCGTTGTGAAACGTTGTGAAAAAGTACTCCAGCGAGCGACGCTCAGACCCGAGTCAAATCGATCGGGTACGTCGGCCCGGCTGATCGGGTTCACGTCCATACATAATTCCGCCCTGGTGCCAAGTACGTGCGTTTCCATTCACTAAAGAAGACAACAATTCCACGGGCGATTTTCCTGCCCGGAGGGGACCAACTTGGCTATTATAACTATACAACTCGAGTCGCCAGTGAGTTTCACCGTTGCCTTTTTTCTTTCTCTCTTCGTGGTGAACGCCGCTCCGTCGCCTACCGCCTGTGGCCGCAACTCGGCCAACGACTCGACACGGATAGCTGTGATGGTGGCAGCGTGTCCTCTTGCAGAGGTTTTATTTTTTGTAGTCGATCGCTAACGGACTGACTGGCCGACTGACTCATCGTTGCTTTTTCGACGAGATAAGAGATAACACCGTCGTTTCTCCGCTCGTATGCCGTTGTTGATCCATTATGGTTAGCAAACTCCCATGGTTTGCCCATCCACGAAACCACACGTGGGTCATAGAGCTATCTAAACGGGCAAAACGGCTAATAGAATATTTCTATGGAATTTCGACTGCTGTTAGCACCACCAATTAATTATGTGCAGGGGTTTAGGTTTTTGGTTGAGTCGACCCTTCTGAGTAGATCTACGTTCAGTAGACCCTGTGGAATTTGTAGAGAAAGACCGAGCATAATTAATTTGTCATGTCGACAAATCGAAAGCATGCAAAGTGTACGGAGTGCAGCACACATTGACGAGATTATTGTGGCTATTTTTGATCATGTCTCGAGGTTGATGTTAAATCACTATGGGAAATGGGACTTCATAGTGTTTTCTTCTCATGGACTAGCATGATATAATACTGGCAATGCAGTCATCGATGTATTGGTAAAGATCGGACAAAAACCCAAGTTCGAGAAGTTTTTATAATTGTTGTCCGAATAACTTAGTTATGCGGCTAGCGGGGGTCCGGTAATGTTTCACAGTTGTCGGTGACAATACCGAACGCCACATTCTGTGCCCTTAATTATATCACCTTAACATGACGTTGTATATAAAAACATAAAATGTCGAATCTTCATTACGGTCATGTTGCTCCTGGGGTGAGCGCTATCTCTTATAGAACCATTGATCAAATCAATAATGGTAAAATATCTAGTCCAGCCCACGGGACGTTTTTAGACCAAGTCAACTATCGAACTACAATAAATCACAAAGGGGTGCCCATTTTTAACAGTGGGCCAGGTACATGCCGTCACGTTAGAAACATTAGTCGACTTCCCAATCCTATCATATAGCGCGTTCCAACAATTAATCAGTAGTCGATATTATTGTCCGTTGTCTATGCTGCCTAATGAAATAGCACGCCGGCATTTTTCCCCACCGTCGGTACAACGATGTTCCATCGCTAGATGATTCCGGGGGTCATCTGTTTGTGCAAGGGCCTATCCGGTAGATAGGCGCGTTTGCCCGAAAACAACAGCGGCCAAAGCTGTTCGAATCAAAGCGCAAGATGAAATGCGGTCACAAAAGTGTCGCCCATAGAATTGCTGCACTTTATACAGTACGAAGTGAATTGAAGCCGTCACCCAGCTCGTTAGGCCTACGTCGTGGTACCGTCGTCTGCATGGACTGTTCCAACTAAAAGCATTTTCTGTATTCTCACATGAACTCTTGCATCACTAAGAGGAATGCGTGCATTATGGTGTCGAGACGCTCTTTAATAAACAATCAGGGTCGTTAATTGCAAGATAGCAACTGAGTTTGCCTGAGACAAACGTATCGGACACTCTCATTACTATTGTTATTGTGCACAGGGAATTTCTCTCGACGGAAATTGCAATACAGGTATTCCATGACTTGATTGTAATTGTCAAATAATCATTATTGACCTTACACAGCCAACATCTAGGGTGGAGCTTTGATATCGTGAGCGAGTGTTTACGGATCGTCATCCGGATTAATTCCGGTGTGTACGGAAGGGCTTTTTTTACGCCTGTCGAGAATATCGCCAGACCCGCCTAAAGCTTTAAAGTTCACTTCTCAGGTTTAGCCATTAAACCAGTCATTTTATGCTATAATGAATGGTTACCATTACGTTGTAGAGTTAATTTTATGAATTATTCTTATAAGTTCTTAACTAATTATTATTATTAATAGTAGTAGTAATATATCTTACTGTAAAATGTTGGCTGAGAGTCAGCCCGAAAACCCTGGATCCCCGCCGGTAGCCGTATATCTTACAGTGATCACCAATCGAGTTGAAGTAGTAAATATGAGTAACTTTGATTTTCGATTAGTTAAACAAAATGTAAATATACGATAGTGATGGAGGCAGTTGGAGACAGTGTATCGGGCCGATGCCGATGATGACTTTTTATCTCAGTTTTCAATGCTGGCCAAACCCCTTAGCCTGCAGCCGCATACTTTCACTATATCTGCTGTATACCTTCTGTAAAAAAACAGCTCACGTTATGCGTGTGCGTATATATATATATTATATATATATATATATATGATATAATACCATATTCTTATCATGTGTTCTTATGGGGGTGTGCTTGCACGCAGACTTCATGTCCGTCGTGGAGCTCCACAACGTACCAACAACGCAGATATCCTGTATACTCATCCTACTGTCAACGATTGTGCCCGCTGGCGAGCGTCTCCAACGTCTCTACATAGCCCGACTTGAGAAGCAGCTAGATAACGCCGTCGATGTCCAATGAGTCTATGCCGCCTACTCTAACATCATCAATACAGCAAGCATATGGCGTCGCACCGCGAGACCATCACCTTACGCTGCCTCCGGCTGGCTCCAGCAAACCTGGACAGCCAGCATCCCCTTGTTGGAGTACGGTTCGGAGGCAAACAACGGATACGCCTCACCCCTCTGCCGCATCTAACCACAGTACAACATCAACGACTGTACGTGTTCATCTACTGCATCTAGCTGTTGCTGGCGGTGCCTGGTCAAAATCACGATTTTGATTGAGGCCGGGGCGTGCACCTGAGCGACACTTGGAAGAGAAACACCAACATGGCTGGCTCTATTCCTATATTTACTGGGGATACCTACAACATTCATAACATTCACTTACAGGCTACATTCGGAACTGTCAAACCGTTTTGAGCCACACATGCAAGCAACAATATATAGCTGTCGTCTGCTAGCCGGCCCGATTGGCGGTAAATTCAAATGACCGACAGAAATGATGCACTGATCATGCAGGGGGTGTGGAACTAATTAAGTAGTGTAATTTCGAGAGGTCTTTCTGAAACTTGACGTATGCATTGCTCGCGGGTGCTGCGGAGATAAACGCGACGGCAACGCACTGGTCAATTATAACAATATGCTGCCAGACAATGATCGATGACTGCTTTTGATTTATTGAAGAGGCTCCAACGTATCTGTTAGTTAGCGTATACGATGCTAGGCGTTCTTATTCGATTGAGTATGGAAACTGCATATATATATATATATATATATATGCCGACGATAGGATAAGGAAAAATTCGCCGTACGCTAAATATGATTTAGCTGAGATAGTGGCTCACTTAATGTTGGCGATTTCAATAATACTTGCTCGATGTACACAGCATCGTGTCGTAGAATCATAGCCGGACCCCTTTGCAAAAATACAGTTACTCGCTTTTTCAAATATATTATCCATCCAAGTGGCTTTTTTTACAATGTCTATGATTCCAACTAGGGCCGAATGGGATCTAGTGAATGTACCAAGCGATGAATAGCAAGCAATAAACCAAAATGCAAAATATGCCAGCCTCACCACGAAGAGCGGCTAAGCTAATTGAGGACCCAGATCATATGGGCAGACTCCGAAAATCGATATGGTCAACGTGAAACCTGAATACGTCGCCGGTATCGCCACAAGCTAGTCGCCTCTCGTGAGCACACAGCCGTGTGTCGCTGTGTTCGACCGTTGAACAACGGGGTTGTAAGTGGTAACTTTCATATATTCGGCGATAGCCGGGGGCACACAGCAGGCAAACGCTGGAAGACTACTTTTTATGCTGTTTCTTGGTGTGTTCTTCTTTCTTTTTCATTAATGGTGGTTGATAACTATAAAGCTATACGTATTTATCAGATTTAAGGCGATGGCAATGAAGACGAAACTGAATGTACAGTTTGGCTAAATGAAGAAAACTGTAGGAAGGAAAATATTAAATTAATAAAATATCACACTTGTATTCGAGAAGTGTATTCTAGAGAAGTGATTTATTAAGATATTCAGTTGTAGCTCATTATTATTAGGGCATACGGTTCGAACTCGCCGCTCTTTAAATCCCAATAACTTTTGAACTAAATCAGGTAGAATAAAGATTTTTTGGTATGAGTTAGAGGTACTCCCCAGCTTTACTGACACACCGATTCCAGCGCTATGGGAGTTTTGAGATAGCCAAATATTTACCATTCGCATTTCCATTTATAATTTCGTTATCTATTGCTTTTGTGAGTAAGTCGACGGTTGCATATGGAACCCCACCTATTGCCCTCTTTAATGCATGGAAACAACCATAATCACATGGGCTTAAATCAGGAGAATATGGGGGTTGATGCCATCGCTCAATATTGTTCCCCTCCATCCAGGCCGTAATTTCAGCAGTGCGGTGAGGTCTTGCATTGTCGTCGAGTAAGCACACTCGGTGCTGTCGATCCTCACGTAATTTGTTCATCAATCCTTTCAAGGAACCGAGATATCGGGAAGCATTGAGTTTTTCGTTTGTTGCTAATATTTCGTAATAGCAAACACCCTTGATATTCAGAGCGGGTATCATCAATACCTTTCGTCCGAATCTATCTGGCACTGCCACAGACGTTGCCGCTTCACCTTGTCGGAACCACTGTTTTGCTTGGTCCTTCTCAGGGGGTCTATCCAGGCAACCCACGTCTCGTCTATCAACACGGTGTGCTCTAAGCGACTGGTTTGTTGCGTATAAGTCTTCAAATTAAATGTCGAGCACTCCACACGCATTTTCATCTGCTCAGCAGTCAGTATATGGGGAACCCATTTTGCATTGATTTTCTTCATCTTCAGTATCTTGGTGATAATACAATGACACGTTGATTGAGGAATCCCAGTTTCAGCCGACAAAGACCTCATGGATCAAGCTCTGGTTTGCTCAAAAGCTGCCTTGATTCTGTCAATCCGTTCGTCCCTTGTCGAACCTGATTTCTGGTCCCCACCTCGGTGGTCATCGGTATCCATATCTGCACTGTTAAATCGCTTGCACTAACTTCGCACCGTTTGCAGGCACAAGGCAGACCTGCCGTACGCGTTCACTAATTGCCGATGGATTTCAGCTGGAGGGTGTTTTTGGAGAAACAAAAACTTGATGATTTCCCGTTGATTTTTGGGGGAATTTGAACTTTTTGCTGCAGTGTCCATCTCTCTGATCGTATCGAAACCACTCAGTGTTCGAAAGGAAGCCACGTTCCTGCCGCGTGCCCACGCGTAGTTCGGATTGTGCGCCATTCGAAAGAGCGGCAAGTTCGAACCGTATGCCCTAATATTATTACATATCCATTCATCAACCGACTTACAGTCTTGTGAGGTACAAACACGCAAGGGGCTGAGTAGTTTGGTTTATAGAAGCGAAATATAAAGGCGCCTTTAGTTCAAAGGGATACCTTGTGTTACGGGGACCCCCACCAGCGTTTGGGTAATCGCTTGTCTGTGTCGCTCTCGCTCTCCCGTCCAAACATAGGTGTGCCACTATATTCAATCAATCACGTACATCCACGTATCTCTCCTGCGTCACGCTTGTCACGCCGAGAGAGCGTTGTATGTGTGTGTGTGTACTCAAGTGGGCAACAGCATTAAGGTAAAAAATTAAAATATTCCACACGTTTGCTCTATCTAGCTCAACCATAGCTGGGCCACGGTATCAGAAGGCAGGCGCAACGTGGCCATGTCCCATATTGTCACTCGTGTCTCTAAGCCATTTACAGGGCTCATCGTCAGCGGTTAGCTTATCTGGGCACGTATTTAAGGTCCAACTAGTTAAGAAATTGCCACTCACATTGGAGGAATAAGGCGAGAGAGAGAGAGGCGAATTAAGTAAGTACAAGCATATATATATATATATATGTATATGCGTATATATTCTATTTTCAAGTTCCAGCTAACTGTCCCTCAGAACCCGCGCCCCAACACAGAACAGTTCCCGTTCGCCTCGAGAGCCGAGCGTCTCACCTGCCACTTCCATGGCCCTGTTCGTTTCTCGATGACCGCCATCGCGCTACAGCACGCGAGTGTGCCGTTCCCCCGATGGAGGCGGCAATTGATCATTTAGGAGACCGGCGAACGAAGGGCAGGCGTTCGTTGATCTACCATAGCAATTGCTGTTGTGGCTATTGCCATCATACTGCGTTGGAGCTTAGCAGCTTTGACCTCTCCGACGGTCGTGAGTCCAGTCTGTCACGGGTCTGTCTCGCGTGACGGACGCTTGCTTCCACCTCGCGTTGGCGTCTCGTTACCAAACTGACGTACCTCATCTCATTGTTCTCATGCGAGGCCGCTAATCAACTGTGCTCCGCTGTGCAGCCAACCTCTCTCACACACTCTCGCTCTCTCACACACTCTCACTCTCTCAATCTCTCTCTACTGCGGCAGGGAGCACAGCCAGCGGGGCAGATGACTGACTCTAAATTGGTGCTTAGGGCTAGATTGCGATTCGGACTGCGACAGAGTCAGAGAGATATGGAGCGATGAAAAATAAAGCTTTACCTCAGCCATCGCATCGCATAGCGATTGGCGGTCGCAAACGGGGACAGGACCAGTAGCCAAGCAACATCAGCCAGCCACACATCCATACGACTGTCGCCTAATCGGAAATAGGCGACAGTCGCTGTTGCTGTAGATATTGTCACTTTGATCTGAGGCTTAGCTGACACGAGAGGAGACGAGACCAGAGTATCACGGTGGGTGCGATAGTACGCTGAACGCTTTTGTGGTCAGACAAAACAACCATCGATCGATTATCAAATAGTACTGCTATTTAACGGCCAACGCATTTCTTATGTAGTATGAATTTAGGCAGCGCAATCTCTGCTGTACAGATTCAACAGAGGCATTGATAATATTGGCATGATGGGTGCATTATGATACAGCGGTACAGGTTATGATCTTGAAGCAATAACATTACCCTATTCACGTGCAACGGAACTGAGGTTAATTACGCCATCCATACATGGATATGTAAAACGAAATGCATCATAATTAATTAGACACTGTTTCGTTCCTCGGATCAACTCACACAATCGTATCCATATCTCCAGCTACTTTGGATCGCTGAGAAGAATGAATGGCCAGTTAGTCGATGTGAAATATCCTCGAGATGGACAAACCATGCGTCCGTCTTTACCAATTCCGCGGTAACAAATCTAAGGAACGCCATTCGAAAGAGTAGATGAATGAACACATTATAAGTAGTCGTACCTGACAATGGCAGTAGCGACATACTGTGCATAATAATACGCATTTCACATCAATCATAATTCAATATTACACACACACATTTCTTTATTCATTATTAATAGACACACACACACATTTCTGTGTCGAGGGCCAGGAGGCGGTTTCGAGGACCAAGCGGCTGATTCCGGGGGTCAACTTCATAAAGCTGTATTCCTTATTTGTGCGATGGAGGGAGGACTTGATAGACGCACCGTCCCCCATGCGACATCCGTTCACTCGCGAGCTGCTGACGCTGGCCGAGCTTGATTGGTTGCTCCGTCGGAACAGCGTTGATCATAGCGGCAGTGATAATTTCATATAACAATAATAAATAGTATAATAGACAAAACAACTGCTGCTTGTAGTGCACCCGATTGATGTTCGCTCTGTTCGCTTGGCATAACCATAAGACCCTGTCCATCTTCGGTGCTCCGTAGCAATGTAACAACCGCGATCGTTTGGTGTAGTCTGGTGAGTTCGTCGCTTACTAGATCCTATCTAGCTGTTTGTGATTGTCATTATTATTGTTATTAGATGAGATGGATTCGAAATCGTCCTTCCTGCTGACATCCTTGGTCGAAGAGACTCCTTATTTGGTCGTTCGGAGCTATTTTATGCATTGAAAAACACTCCTTCGAGCCAAGCGTCATTGCCAGGTGAAATCTAGCCTGTTATAAGTGAATTGTTTCGTTTGCGTCTAGCTCATCGCTGGCTCAGTTTTGTAGAACAGACTATACATCTAGAAGCTGGAACATAGTTTGGTATTGCGAAATCAACGTTCCGTAGACAAATTTTGGTCAAGCAAGCCCGAATGATGTTCCTCGAAAATAGATGAATATATTACACATGGAGGCCTTCAGCCGGCAACTGTTGAAGACCACCGGGAATGACGTCACTTCAAGGACTCCTCACGAGTGAACGAGTTGCGACAACTGCCGCAGCCTTTGAGCTAATTAGGCACTGGACCATAACTTTCTTTGTCATTGTATCCTATTCTAGAATTACGCTCACCACATATGTTACCAAGTGTATAAGGAAAACAATGAAATTGACCAAGAATTTCACAAAATGGGTCGTCCACAATTGACTCTATCGCAGATGGAAACGACTGTGGTATTCAGCTGAAATTCAGCTGCCCACAGATTCGGTCCCATAGTGATGACTGTGCTTGCTATGGACATCAACGGCATTTGTTATGTTAGGGTCACTCCGTTAAACCGTAGACATCAGTGCAATCCGATATCTCGACTGCTTCATCATCGAGTTCTTGAGTCACGCACTAATGGCACGAGAGTAGAAAACATCCACCCGTATGACTTTTCAATGACTCTGCAAAATCTCACCGTACGACTGCGATAACGACCCCAATGGGGAGACTACCAATATCCATCGATGAGTTCCACCAGCATATTCCGCAGATTTCAGCCCTTATCATTACGGTTTTAAAGCGGCTAATTGGTGGTTGTACATTATGCAAATATCGATCTGCTTTCGAAGCTATCGACAATGAATATTAGATATAGTGACGCAAATGAAAAAAAGCAACTGCGTTCAGACACTTCCAGAGCGCTGGCTAGCTCGAGATGGATGAATAATTAACCTCTAATGCATACGACAATATCGTAATGCTTGTTGTTTTTGTCCAAAAGTTACCAACGTTCGCCCGATGTACGAAACGCTCCGAAGGACCTATGGAGAATTCTCTGGAATAGACAAATTCGATTCGGAGAACGAACTTCAGTACGCCATTCCGAATTGAAGGGCTCACGTTAAGAATTCGCTCGACCACGCACAAAGTGAAACGGGCAACGACATCGCCTACGCGACTACGCTACGAATCGTGTAGTCGATTGGGTAGGACGCCCACTGGTGTCTCAGCGCCTAACTTATTTGGATCTGTCTTCCAGCCGAACATCAAACACTTGTTTGGAAAGGGAACTCGACCTAGTTCCACTCGTCGCAAGAAGAAATATAGAAGGAAAAAAATAGAAAAACACGAAGACGACGTTGGCGTTGGCTGTTTGAGTGCCAGACTTGACGTGAATCCACGACTCCACCTGTCCTGCGGATATGGCCCACTCATGTTTAACTTATAGTGCGTTGGAGAAGGACAGAAATCACAATATTGGACAACAATCATAATATCAATGCCATATGATTATATCAAACTCGGTAGTGTTTGATATAACCATACGCCGTTATAGGCTGTGTTATCTAACTGATTGAAAGTTGTCGATCGGGTTATATACTTACTTCGATCTCTTTCGAGCTAAGTTATGGCGCATTTTCAATGCTCAACCTTTAAATTAGCATGGCATCATTGACCTTTGTTGCGATATGTCTTTAAAGAGATAGCTATTCTGTGTATCCCATGTGCATTTTCCGTAACAGATTTAACGTTTGACAATAGACGTGAACCGTAATTGACGGCACTTGTTAGCAATATTTGTGAATTCAGTCAAGTCTACCAACACCCTGACTTACTTGTTAAGAATGACATAAAATACTATCATTTGAATTCCGAGAACAGTAGAACAACTGCAATGATAATTGGCATTTCGTGAATTGATAGCTGATAGAAGTAACGAATAATCGAGACACATGTCAATATATATATATATATATATATATATATATAAATATATATATAAATTTTTTTTTTTGGTTTATGGGTGCGGGAACTGCTTGATGTAGACATATGTAGATATACATTGGAGATACCGTCCCAGTTAGGCTGTTGATTAGGGTATAGGGCCACGAATTGAATGACGTTGGAAAGAAAGCGTGAAACTCGATTAGTGGAACTGGAACTTCCGTGCGATTGCTCGAAATAACGATCATGCTGATAGGGCAAAATTTGTCATGTATTTTGTATTTGGACATTTTCCCATTGGAGAACAAAAGACAGATAAGCAAAGGCGAATAGGAGACGGCACTTTATATGAACAGTCTACACTCTAGGGTTGATCATTAATCTTGCCTGGAATGATCAGAAACGCCAACACTAGCTCGAGAATAGCGGACCCCAAAAGGAGAGACCTTTAGAGGTTCAAGTGGCCGCCAAAGACTGACTGCCTGCAGGCTTTGATGGGAAATGAGACTTGAGAGCAGCCACGGTAGCAGGTAGTCCGATAAATGACTTCTTTGTACAGCGCCGGAGGAGTCGGCACTGAGGTAGAGTTCGATTGGGTTACGTCGATGTACAAGTGGATCGCCTTACCTTAATGGAGACCTGGAAAAGGCTTTCCTAATGGTTACTCCTGAACACAAATTCCTAATGGTCGTCACAGTTCTGGAAACAGGTTTCTGTCTCATTGGCATGACTCGCTTGGAGTCAAGAGGTGACCTTCGAGAGGACTAGTTCTAAGTTTTGAAAGGGTAGTTTTGAGCGGATTAAAATCCAAAGGTTAGATAACTATATATATATGTATATATATATATGAGCTACCTTGACGCATTGACGTGGCGACTCAAACCATAGTTGGAGATAGTGATCGCTCTGTTTGGTTGATACACATAATTTTATCGTAAAATGCGTACAATTATAAAAGTGGGCGACTTCCCGTATTATTAGTTATTAATGGCCTTCTTCACTGAGTGCCCAAACACCTTGCTTGAGGTGAGCGACCGAATCTCCTTTGGTAATGAGTCCTAGAGTGCCGATGGACGAAAAGCAAGCGTATGGCGACTATATTCCTTGATTACAAACGCCATTTCAAACACAGTTTTCCGTCGGGTCGCTTCCTTGTGGACAGCGGTGATCGAGAATGATATGTCCGCCGGTATCATTCCTCGCGACATTTTCAAGGCGAGGGGAGCAATAGAAATTGTGTAAGACTTGCTAACTGGAAGAAGCTGTTGTCTGTCGAAAATATCTCGCTATCGAGTCTTTACGGCGTCTGCCCGAGCTCTCGAAGTTTCCTAATAGACGCGATTGCCGTGTAACATGTGGGCGAAACGATCCTCAGGTTCGTCTACCATTTCAGAGTCTCGTGAATTATCAAACCCAAACATTTGGCGAAATGGAAGAAAGAAACCACGCTTCGACCGAGCTGCACCTGGTCAGCTAATGTTACCCCATTTCGAGGATCGGAATAATGTAAGAAGGGTCTTTCTTTCGTTGACAACAAGACCAACCTTGTCGAAGATTCCGCTCGCCCATTCCACGTCAGTAAGCGCACCTTGGACATCAGATTCGAAAGTGGGTCGGCAAATGCGGAACAGCAATGAGGTGTCATCCGCGTACGCAACAGTCTTGTAACGATCAACGGCTGAGATCTTAAGGAGAATAAAGTTAGCCAGGATTCAAAAAATATCTAGGGCCCCATAACGGATCCGTGTGGAGCTCCGATGTTTATTACCCTCCACGTTGACGCAGCCGATACGCTGTAACATTTGAAGGAACAAAGAGTATCGCGCGCAATCAAATGCGGCCGCCACGTCAAGAAAAAAAACCCTAGATAGATCTGTTTTATTTCTATACTGTGTCCATAATCTCCTGCCATAACTGCGCTAGCTCGGTAGCGCGTGCTCTGCGAAAATCAAATTGGCTAAAAGGGCAGAAATCTGAAAGCTTGAGGTAGTGTGCTAACCTCCTTATCACAATATTTTCAAAGATATTGGATAAGTAGTCTACCAGTGAAATCGGCCGATCATTAGATAGTAAGTGAAAAGTGGTACAGTTACTACCTCCTTGAGCCGGCTTGGAAATTATCCAGTATTCATAGACAAGTTGACCACGTGAGCTAGACGCCTGGCCAGTGCTGAGGATGAGGGTTTTGTTAGCTTGTCGGGGACATCGGTAACCCCAACACCTCAACTGGCTTTAGTGGTGTCAAGCGCATTTTGCATTTCATAATTGCTGACCTGAGTGAATACAAAGGGTGAACGCGAGCAGCCCAAATCGATTCTAGGTCAGACCGGATATCATCCTGGACACAAAGGAGGGACACTGTCCGCGAAGCCAGTTCGGCAAAGCGCCTATCTAACTCATCTACAATTGACTGAGCCCGATCTGTTTTGAAAGATACGTGGGAGTTCTGCCTTCCGATTCCTTCTTCCACAAGATTGATTCATGAATCACCACAGCTGAGAAGAATTTCCCTGGAGGTATCTGAAACGATTTTCGTAAAACGATATCCTAGCAAGATGCAGTGTCCGTTCATATCTGAGTAAACTGCTATGGCAAACAGTCATACACTCCGTCGAAGTAATTTTTAATTGCCTGCTAGATAGTTTCCTAATATTTCTCATCAAGCGCCTTATCCCGCCCGAGAATTGAAATTTCTCCTGGTGAGAGGTTAACCTTCTCTCTATAGTTGTGAAACATCTATCGCACTCTCTATCAAGAAGGTTGCAAAAGCTGTAGAAAGCAGAATCCGTATACTCGGCATCATACAATCTCTGGTGCCAAAACTCACCATACTGCCCCTGTCATGTCGCCTAACTAAGACTTGGCTCCCACACTCAGTCTTAACCATAAGTGGGGATCTGGCAGCAATGGCTAGGTAATTTTAATTGCATTATTCTTTGTTTTGCTTACGATTAGAGCACAAATGCTTGTTGTTCTGGTGACTAGAACTGTTAACGCACACAAAACGCTCTGAAGAGTGCCTACATTGAAAGTGTAAAGTGTATTAAATTGAAGACAAGTGTATTATTGTCGATCTCGCAGGCTATTTCAAATCTAATCAGTTACCTTCAAGCTCGATTGCCTCTTACGAATTACGTTTTAATCATTGTTTTTGTCAATTTACAAAGTGTAAGAATTTAGTCCACTTATTTTCGATTAGCTAAACAAAACGTAGATATACCATAATTATCGAAGCAGTTGGGGACAGGGTGTCAGGCCAAAGGCCGCTATGGTCACTCCCGAGGAAGTCGATGGCATTGCCTCTCTGCCTTGCAGAGAAGGAAAGCCGCTGCAGAAGGAAGAATCCTGCTCGCTTGTCCCCGGTGGCTCGGATAAGCCTGTGGTAGATTCCTTCGAGGAAGTTCGCAGTGAGTGGGCCGAGGCAGCCCAGGGTTTCGAAGGCACGAGGGGAAAACAGGTGAGTTACTTAAAGGGTGGCGTGCTTCCGTAGCTTGAAGCGGGCCCGCTCTGCGCGGGATAGCGCTTAACCGGGGGAGGTTGTACAGTGGTTGACACAAGAGTGCGCTAGAGTGTCAGCCAAAGTGCCGTCCCAAACGAGGTGCTGGCCTCAGTGGGTAGGGGATGAGGGTGAGGCCGCCAAGGCGGCGCCCGCCCAAACACACATATATTCAATGAAAGACGCACTTGATATTAAGAACGTACGTCGACAGAACAACACGATCAACGGTATATATATATATATATATATAGTAGATGGTTTCAAGTGTAGCAACTCGTTCCACTCGATTCAAACGATTTATCTGCTTCTGGCGCCCTTTTGGTGGTAGCGCCCATTTCCGGCAAGAATCGCCAGATAGTCATATTTCCATACACCACAACACCAATGTTCGTGGCTGGTGGAACGCACCCCTTGGGGCGACGACAATGGTGGTTCAGGACCGTAACAGTCTCCATGAGGGAGACGATAGGCAAGCTTGACCATCGTTGCTATAAGCAATGCAGATGACGGCTGGCGGGAAATGCAAGGGGCTGAGGGTGCTCTAGGGAAGGCCGGATGGCTGCGAGCACACTGGCTCTTCGTGGTTAGGCAGATGGCGGCTGGAGTCAGCGAGCCGGAGTCGGCAACCCACTCTCAAGCCTCGTCTGGGTAACCCGTACAAACCGACAGGGGGTCGACCCGGAGCGCAAAACTCCAGCCAGCTCCAGTGGTTCGCCCATCTGGACATGAGGCTTCATTCCCACGACAGTGCCCCCAGCGCGACCTTATTTCATGCGACCTTCAAGCTCAGCGACGCGGTGCCATTCTCTACGGGCCATTCCAACGAGTCGCCGTTGCAGCCTTACGTCTGCACGTCTAGCCAACTTTGCTTGGCACCACTCTTCACGAGAACACCCCTCTTCCCCCCCACCTCTATGCCCTCAATCGTGTGACCCATTCCAACGTTGGCTTTTTGCAGGCCACGCTAGACGACAGGAACAAGGCTCGGAAAGGCCCCCAGGAAGCATAGACAAGTTCTGCTGCTCTGTTTTCGCTTTCAAACTACAAACCACAGCCGCACCTCAAAAGCTCAGTAGCCTTCAAGAAGCGGTTGGGGGGGGTAGCCGTTGAAATGGTTTCAAAAGAAATGCCCGCCCGGTCGTTTAGTCGCAGCGCACCACAAGGTTTTCCTTTTAGGTTAGGGTCACATTCAGTAGTGGACGCTCGGCCATCCTGTTACGTATGTCTTATATTTTATTTCTTTCAAGAACACCTTTATTGAGAAAGGGAAGGTGTACTTTTGGTTTAGAAACATTTATTAGTGTATAGTATAAGCATTCGTGGGGCGTATAGTTTATGAGTTATAGACTGCGGTGAAGTGTTTTTATGTCTAAGATGTAAATACAAAATACATCATATCAACCAGCTGAGTGGCGGAGTATTTCCTCCTTTTGTGAAATCATGTTGCGTTTCATCAAGTAACCCCTGAGTTGTTAAAAAACTAAAGACATGATCTACAAGCAATCTCTCAAATATAATACAAGTTGCAGAGGATTGGGCCGCTGGCCGATAGTTATCAACATCGGATTTAGATCCCTTCTTGTGGACAAGGGTGACCACAGATGTTTTAAAATACTCTGGTACAATGCCGTCCTCATAGAATCTGCAGTAAATAAGGTATAGGGGTTGGGATGTGATACTCCCAATTATTTTGTAAAAAAAAACAGAAAGAATTGGATTCAGTATAAAACTACATTTCATGGGTAAAGATTGGATCTTACTAAATATCTTTTCTGTCTGTTATTAAAGGAGGCGTAGATTAATTTTTGCATGACAGGTAAGATCCGTAGGTGAAAATCGGTACCGAGAAAATAACTTAAGGGTCCTTAAAGTCAAGATTCGATTCCTCAAGGCCTGATGCTTGCTATTCGTAACCTCCATCTCGGCAAATCTGCCCCGTGTTATCATGGTGGTGGATTACACTGCTTGTTTTGCTAGGTAGCCTAACTTGTAGAGGTCTAATAGAATTTGGGTTTGGTATCGACGGTAAGACAGCAAGCGCGCACACCCTTGATCTATGTGATGGTGGAAGGTTTTCCGTTTTACAGAACTCATTTATAGTATTGTTATAAATTTAACTTTATTGGCGAATCGGTCAACCCCAAGTGAAGCTCTTTGACTTTCAGAGGTTTCCGTTATTTCTACATAGACGCTACGAATTAATCCTCCCATTCGCGTTTCATTGTGTTCCCATTTGCTGAATAATGACGTGTAGAATCGCATTCGTTTTACGACGACTGAACAATTGTGAAATTAGCTGTAGATCGTCTACGTTTCTATTTAACATCGGCCACCCTACGGAGTATTCTAGCTAACAATGGACTTAGTGTAGAAAAATCGATCCTAATGCAAATATAAAGGACGTTGTCTTGTTGCGGTCAAAAATAAGAGCCTGAGAGAATCTGTCGATTTAGTACAATATGAATCTCATGCACTGTGCCGATTAACTCAGAATCGAATTAACAAAAGCGACTTTTTGGATGAGTTCCGAAGAGCCAGACACACCCTGTTAAATGCGATTCCATCAGTTGCAAACAAAATTTGGTGTAACTTTTTTAAACAAATATGTTTTATGATCGAATGAATATGGTCAGAGGTTCGTACGAACGCTTATAAATTAACTATTGCTTACAACATCTTCCAACTAAAACATGTCGAAAGGAAACAGTAGTTACAATGTTGAAGCAAAATCCTTGACATTCATTAATACACGCACAAGAGGACATGGCACCAGATGTGCATTGCGACGGAACTAAATACTGAATCTATGTCACGTTAATAATTGACATATACGCCCATCTGCTTCTATCATATAAACTGCATTCGAAGCCGCTTTGAGATCGATCGAGAAGATACGCGCACAGGAGATGCTCCCCTTATCGAAGTCAAGGTGAACCTTTTTGATTCACATATGGTTTCATCTAAACAAGTATCCAGTGAGAAGCAATTTCTCCGTCCGAACTTTTCAAACAGCGCTAGCCGTCCTCCGACACAGGGCACTCGGGAAGGCGGGGCCAGGCGGGGGGCGTTCGATGCGTTGCTTCGATAGTGGAAAACCAAGAACACATTCAACGATGATTGCGTTCGCTGTTGGATGATTCCTGCTCATCCGCACCTGTGTATCGTGATCAGGATTTTGCATGATTTCGTGCTGCGGCCGAGGCAATACGGTTAGTGGCCATGTTCCCTCGCTGGTACACTACCCCATGCACTTTAGCGGACTCTGCACTTCGGGGCCGGCCACAGCAGAGCCGGCCTAGGTGAACCCCGATGTAACGCGGGGGAGGCATTGCCGAAGTGAATGGTGGGCGTGACCCGAAACGAAGTGCACCAATAGATGTACTCCGTATTGCTCTCCTTCGTTCTCTATCTGTCTCTCGATACCCGCACTCACGTTGCTGCGTTCGGGTTCGGCTGAGTTCGTCGTATCAAACGTAACGCGTGCCGACAGCGACGGATTAGACTGGCCGACACGGCATGGGGCTGTAAAGTTTTCTTTTTGCAGAAGAAGAAGAAAGAGACAAACAAACACGAGTTCTGTCGAAGGCCATCGGAGGAAAATGCAGCACAGAAACCACAGGACAGGTCCATCCCTTTATGCGCATCAGTCAGTCCCAACGCATGTGAATAATATACCCACAGAACGACAGGGACAGGGAGAGATATCTTAGGATCACCTGACCGCGACGTTTTATTGCTTCGCCTGCTTCCACCTGTATTATACGATTTTCGACCAGAAAATGAACGAGATCACCAGAAACGATCAGCAGGCGGGTTTGTCTATACCAAGACACGTTCAGATAAAGCTGAACGCTTATGAGATGATGTTCTGCAGAAACAAGTTGTTGTTATGTTAACTCCTTGACGAAGTCTCATAGCTGCTGCCTGCCTATACCCCATATGTTATAGTATATAAATAAGGCACTGGCTGTCGCTTATTATCGGCGCTAGGTCGTAGGCTATGCTAAACACGCACATATAAAACATACCCGAAGTAAGTACTCGACTCGGGTGATTTGTGTGTGCTTCCGGCAGCGGTGCAACTTATAATTTTTATAGCCCACACAGACGAATGTCTTGGATCGCTGCCGGCAGTGCCGGTAGAAGTGAGCAGCGATCGGTATCGTCAGGGAGGGGTGGGGGTCGCTTTCTAGTCCCCCTGCACAAGTTGAAGCCGAATTTTTTTTTGCATAGCACACTTCGTCATGGCTATTTCCTTTGTGGCGTTGCGGCGTTATTTATCTGGAATGTTATAAGCCACCGTTTCCCCATTCGGTCTGTTCACATTTTAGCACAAGCGACCTGCTATCTATGGCGGAGGGAGGTGTGTGAGATAGCAATTCGCCGTTAGCCTGTATATAGCTGGCGTTCCGCAATGAGAGAGTTGAGCATTATACTGTTGAGCATTCAACTTACAGTAGAATCGTTGGCAACCAGTGAACGAAGCATGCTCACCACATTCACAATAAATATTAGCAAATAAATACTGGTTTGCTGTGTTTGACATGTCGTAAATGCTCTATCGGATCTCCCTTCGTGGTCCGTTGTGCAATAGCTCCCTGCTTCCAGATAACGAGATTTCGACTCATCTTACAGCTTCCACGATGGAAATTGTATACTGTTGAATCTCAAGTAAATGTATTATATTTAACCTTCAC
Source organism: Stratiolaelaps scimitus (assembly GCA_019614645.1). Classification (NCBI taxonomy): domain Eukaryota; kingdom Metazoa; phylum Arthropoda; class Arachnida; order Mesostigmata; family Laelapidae; genus Stratiolaelaps; species Stratiolaelaps scimitus. The sequence goes on from JABWDB010000054.1 coordinate 1,045,726, forward strand.
TGTTCGCAATATAGCCAAAACTACACATGTGGACAGCGACCTCCGCGCATCGTTCGATAGCGTGACAATGTATCTTGTGTGATCGAAAATGCCTTGTGACCGTGACTTCAAAGATACCATCTCAAAGTATGCTATTCTTACATCGATGAAATGAATCATATAACCAATAATAATGCATATTATTATTACCTGGTATTTTATAGGCGCAACGGTCTATCCCAGCTACTATTCCATTACCTCGACCCACCATGGTAGAGAATATGATATATCTGCTGTAGCAGAGATCAGTATATCGATCTACTGGACGCAACTGGTCCACCTCTCCAACGTGATAACGGAGTCCCAGCTGGTTGACTGGCAGCGTGGAGCCGGCAGCGCTGAAGTCCAGCAACCCAACCACCATAAAACCATTGCCCTCCCTAAGGTAGCCACACATATCCTAGTGGCAGCGGGATGCTACTACATCCTTCAAGTCACTTCCTCTTACTCATTCACTTTCCCCTAGAAGCAAAAAATATCCAAGGTCCTGTGACAGGATCTCGAGAGGCCAGTTGGCTTATTCGTCCGAGACACGGTGCTGGAACGACGAAGAGAAGCCGGTACGCTAGATAGTGCCGACCGACGGCGTGGGAGGATTTCGCCTTCGGGGGAGACCTCATCCAAGATCTGTCCGTTCCACGGCTAGCCATGACGCGTAGGCTAGCACTGCTGGTTGGCGTAGCTAAAAATGTTAGAATGTTAGCTCTGGCCTTATGACGCGATCATCTGTCTCTTTCGAGGTGGTGGTGGTGCCCGTGTCGAAAAAGTCAGCCCACTCAATGCAAATAGCGAGTCCTGACCCTGTTCCGCGGCACAGTATCCCTATCCTGCTAGCCGTTTCTTTGCTGTTATCCTTGGTCATCGAGCGAGGCACGTTTGCACCCCCCCCCCGATCTATCTCTCCTTCTCCTAGTACTCTTTACTGCACTCCTTCCAATAGCTTAGCGTCCACTTCTGCAATGTACAAGTCGTTTGCGACACACCCGCCCATCGAGTATGTGCGCCGCGCTGGTTATTTTTGTCGCCTGCATTTTTCAGCAGCGATGAACGTTGAAAACTGTTTCGCAACATGGGGCAGCGAGGTCCATTAAGACGATCAGAAGGGCTAGGAAAATCGGGGAGAAGAAAAAAATGGAAACGAGACTTACTTTATGATGAAGGACAATGGCTCTTCTTGGCGCCGGCATTTGTGATGGACACTCGATGCTTCTGTTGTTCTATTACAGAGCAGGGACAAGGCGAGGACGCACAGTGACACCACTGGGGTGGCCCCAGCGACGTGGTGAAGCAAAGTATCACCCGCTGCGCTTACGTAGTGCCTATCTCCTTCAGCACGTTGTTGTATATGTCATACTATACTCGTCTGCATGTCCTGTCTGGGCAGGCGGTCAAAAAAGGTAGCACCACATGTGACCTATACCGTCACAGTTGCCCAGAAGACACAGGAGTGTACACTCGCTCGAAGGGCAAAGTAGCTAGAAAATAGGTGCCCATGTACCGTTCGGCGCGTTAGAACTCTCCATCCTCTTTGACTTGCCAATGCAATGGATACGGCAGCGCATGCATACGTACAATGTGCCAGTGCTAGAGTTCGCATGCCCCCTCGTTCGCCATATGATCCTCGGGAACGGATGATCGGGGAGTGCTTGGGAAGGCTCACATCAGCATCGAATGACTTCGTTCATGAGACCATGACCCAAAAGAAAAGACCGCCTTCCCTATTGGCGGAAGAAGCTAGACCTCTCGTAGAACGATAAATTCGCTTAGAGACTCGACAGGCAATGGGTATGGGGGCGGGGGGGTAACCTGGAAAGAGGAGGCGTGGACCTAATATCCTTCTGTTTCGCCTCGAGTACACCACCATGAAAGAGTCCCTATGTGCTACAGTCACGACGAGATCTGGAAGACACTACCGGGACAAAGAGGGCGGTTTAAGTAGTCCCAACACCCTTTGCCATATGGTGCTTGACAAAAGGGACACTCGTGGTCTCGCGTCGACAAAGGTGGCCACTCACATATAGCCGAATACGCTAAAGAGACACATTAAATACATTTTGTGGTAAGCATGTCCATAAAACTGCAGAACAGCAGGATTATTAAAGCCTAGGTCAGTCGTTACGTAGAACGTTTCGAAGAAAAGTACGCAAATGCAAGCAAGCACAGCTGGGCCATACATTATTCGATATAAAAGGCCTTGAGGTCGTTTATATTTATGTTTGTGCCGTCGACCTCGAAAACGGCTCCAATGGTTTTGATGACTTTCGATGTGTAGACTTGGCTTGACCGGAATAAATTATAACGATATACTTGGTAAAAATCAGGGTCACATATAAACGTTTAAAAATTTTTCCATCGAATGTGGCAAATAGAGTAAAACATGACGTTTTGAGTTCAGCAACGGTTGTGAGTTTGTAAAGCATTTAAGTCCACCCGGTTCGTAGTTTTTTGAGCTCAACTACAAGAGCCCTACTAAAAATAGTATAGATATTTCGCTTTTCTACCAAAAAATCGAATATATTTTCGAAGAATTTTCCGATGAATATCAACGCGCAAGTCACGTGATATTTCCAACACTAGCGTAGCGACGGAAGAATTGCAGTGCAATAATTGCCAAGGGACAACAATGATAACTGCTAATAGGACTACGGAATTAAGCAAGGGGGTAATTATAAAATTGTAAGGGGTTTTAACTTACAAGGTCCGAGGCCAGTTTGAGGTTAAATTGAGCATTAATGTTCACAGTCGATAAAAGTATACCAATGTGGGTCCCTACACCGTTGATAAAAAAAACGCGGTTTTTTCCTAACACAATGACTTTTTTTTTCAACTATTCCAGGTAATTCTTGAAACAGGAAACTATTGGGACGATTCCACGGAATAAACTTGAGCCACAACTATGTTCACGAACTATGCACCCATATTCTGTTTATCGGATGAAACGTATGGGTAAGAATTTGTTATGAAATTTTGCTGGCCCACTTCAGAGCTCATTTCCGAATGGTTGGCCACATGTTGTATACATGAAAGTATGGGTAGGTATCCAAAGCGCACAAGGTTGGCATCTGCAAAGAGGCCCTTTCGTTGGTTGCGGCTTTTTCTGCCCCCAAAGGCTACAGTACGAAACAGACCCAGCTGAGAGCAGGATGAGCGCAATCTGAGTATTGTGCTCCTACATTGGACCGTTGCCAAGTCCTTCTGTCTGTTCCCGGTTCCGATGTGGCGGCCCGAAGTCGGATGCCTTGGATTTTCAATCACCGCGAGGTGATTCCAGAGACCTCTGCTTCAACGGGCTAGACCGTTGAATTAGGGGACCTACGTTAACTGTATGTCGTCCACTTTTCCAGGAGTTTCCATGACCTCTGTGGCTCCACCTGGCCTCACGAGAGTTCTCCACACTTTGCACTTGCAATTTCCTCATGGGGCTTTGTTCTGGTCACCAGCATGGAATTCAATAGCGTAAGAGCGTACGAGCGCATTTCCTGCCAAGTGACCCTGCTTATTGGGTACAACTTTAAGTCAAATATTGCTGTGATGTGCTCCTACGATGTGGCCAAACATTCGGTTTCCGCTATCGTCGCCACATAGCCAACCAATCGCCGTAGACAAAGGGAGAGGGCAGGAAAAACAAGATAAACCACAATTGCCCCGCATGGTCTTTGTCCCTACCATGTTTTGTGGTGAACAGCGTGACATCTCCCTATAACTCGTCCACAAGCAGAGCTAGCGAAGGTCAGAAGAGAACTCGAGAAGTCATTGAGATCACTTGTCGATGGTCCCGGATTAGTTAGTCCCGGATTATTAGGATTTATTGGTCATCGGTGTTGGTTAAAGATGTAGTTATGTGTAACTCAGATTGGTTTGAGTTAAAGGTTCCGAAATAGAGCCCTGAAGAGCGCAGTGGCGATTCAAAGGGAGCCGAACAGATAGCGGTCCAATAGTTAAACTGTCCGCTGTTAAACTCATGGAGTATTTACACGTATTTAACCTTCGTTAAGCGATATTATACGATATTATTATACGTTTTAAGCGACATAATGTACGGTACAGCACTCCCGAACACTGCACTTTTTAACAATTGCAGAGAGGTGGTATCAGTTGATCACAGCTTCTAGACCCTAACGATGCTTCTGTTCAAAAGGACACAAGAGTCTTGTGCAAGTTTTGGATATATTGAATTACCGTACACCAGGGAAGATTTAATCAGAATGACAATATTTTCTCACCACTTATACATATAAATGTCCCGTACGATCTGCTTCAATGAGAGACTCACACCAGATCAGCTGCAAGTCGTTATCGCGTACAATCTTTGATGGTTCTCGCTCTTTCATTGCGGAGTGTTTTCTTAACTATCCGAACCAGTATTGCTATTAAACGCAGAGAAAATATACCCTATCAGAATGCGTAGCATCTAGAGACCAATTTCCTGTGATGAGCCTTTTGGCCCCTCCCACGGGGAAGAGATCTGTTTTACGATACATAAGTAAGGCGCGACTAACTTTCAGCGGGACTATTCGCTGCCAGTTGCCGGCGACAAGCGACGCGTACTGTTTCGGAGAAGTAAAATCATCTCAAGTTATGGAGGACCTTTAGGAGCTCATTTATGATTTACCTAACGAGGTTATGGGGACACACACACACACACACATTCGTGCTTGGGCCTACATCCAGCTAGCGAAAGGCCTGCCGCACGAGGATTACTCGTCTATAGGGCGTTGCCTTGTCGTCACAACGCCGGCAGAAAGTTTGAATCGACCTTGAGGGGACACGCTGACGTCCTCAAGTCATCGCCTGCCTAGCCTACAATTCATTATGCATTGGTACAGCCAAGGTTAGTCATTAGTCGGTTCAGTCATTACTTTATAATAGCATATGCCTGAAAAGCTTCTGTGGAGCGTACTGCAATACATGACAAGGGAGTCTGGTATCCGACTGCGAGGAGCGGGACCTCGTTAGCTGAATACTGGTTGGTACTAATTGCCAGTAATCACTAGAACACTACTCAGTTTAAAATTAAGATAAGAACAAAATTTTAAACTATACCTATAGTATACGACATACTTCGTCGAATAGCCGATAATCTGCTGATTCAAATTCGTGATTGTTAAATATTTCATCTACCGAATGTGTAGATGAAAGCTTTTGTCGCAGCTGGGCCAGTGACCTATTTTTGCAAGAAAAGTATATCCGTCATGGGGTGGAATACTATAGAGTTACAGTCGTTTCGTACTAATTAGCTAGAAGCACTTTCCAATCATTCTGATTAGAACTCGGAGATAGATTGTGTCTTACTGACATGACTTAACGTAGCCATCGGAGACCGAACACAAAATTGGTTGTAACATGGTATGAAATATTAAAACCTGATTACAATCTGCACGTGCCTTTAAGTAGAATTGAACCTGTGTGGACTTGTCACTTCAACTTGCAAAAATGAAGCAATCTACAATGCATTTGAATGAATTCGCCATACACGCTCCATAGGTATCGTATAATTCCACCTCACCCGTATTACAACTGGTCCGATGATTCACTGATAAGTGCGCCTACATAACTATAACAATCTGATCACACATAATATATCATATATGTATATGCCGATTGACTGACTATTTGCACAGTCAGTCGGCCAAACGAAGGAGCACTTTCGTTTAGGGCATAATTCGTTGAGACTAGTTACTGAATTATGATTTCTTTATTTAACACAATTCTCGTTGCGAAATTAGCGTTACTACGCTCACCTTATTCACAATCGGATATCCTGACACCTCATAAGCTTTCAAGCTGTCGAAAACATTTCCGAATGGAAATATATAATATTACTCGAGAAAGTAGAAGATACGAGCCCGAAATAATCTCCTGCGGGATGTTCCTTGGCGGACATTGTATTCTGAATTGCTAGTCAAATAATTCACTCAAAAAAGCAAGACTAGTAAATCAGCCAAAGCATGTATTCTAAGAGTAATTTTCCCTAATCTGAATACAAAATAAATTTCTTTGGAAATTATAATATATCATGTCATCATTACCAGCGCAACAGGCAATGGGTGAGATTAACGGAGCTGGCCGTCTTGATCAGACCTGATCCGAACTGCTGGATCCCTGTGGAAGTCGTTATGCAGGCCACACCTGCGCACCTACACTACAGCCCATTTTATCACTGCACCTAAGCTGGATTCGCATGCTAATGTCGAGGCGTTCCGCTTTGAAGTTCACGGTTCAATTGCTATCGCGGCATTAATATCCATTCCCCGAACGCCCCGAGGCAGCAGACGAGAGCTATCACAGAATGAGGCTCTGCGTATCCAGTGAACTTTCAACGGCGCAGTCTCGTAGACGTGCTATTTTCCGCCGTCAGCTAGACACACACTGACACACACAGAGACCCAGTGGACGAGGGTAAATCAAATCTATAGAGCGGATGCAGACGCCAGCAGTCACCCTCCTCTATCGATAATGCGTTTCCGTCACTCTGCGGGTGTCCAGCCCGTCCCCTTCCATGCATCATGATGAGCCCTGCCTCGGAGGCCCTTCGATATGACAACTATCACGAACGTTCGCAGTGCTGTAATGTTTTTCTCATGGTACGTACCCAAATATATGGATATACAGGTTCGAATTCCGTTGCGTGACATATAAGAGAACTTAAGCATTCTATGCAGTTCCTTTAATAAATCAATAAAGCCTTACCTTACCTTACATGTGATATAATCAGTGAACTGTTGTGTTTCTCTTTCGTATGACAGTTGCTCTCACGAAATGCCGGCCGAATCTGCTTTAATCGAAGAAGCCACATTGATTAACGAAAAAAAAACATGCTGAGATTTTTTTCTTGTTTTGAGAGATTGATGGCATGATGTATTCTGTGCACCAGGCTTCACTTCTAAGATATTCTACATGGTTGTCACGCGGATCGCTTTGCAAAGTGAAAGCCAAGCTATATATTGTCTCGTTTAACTTGCAGGTTCTCCCAACGATTTCTGTGGTTCCGAGCTCTGTTCTGCGAAAGGGTTGTTCTCTGTCGTCAGCATGGTATCGAGGTACGCGCGGTTCCTAATCTGCATCACAATAGTCCTATCTCATTCACGCACGACGCAGTCGCTGCTGCTGTTGTTATCGCTGTTCAGGGTGCCACAATGCTGCGTTGCTAGTTGGCACATAAGAAAGGGCAACCTGTACACAAGTAACGGCGTCCCCCGACGAAACGCCTTGAGCGCTGGCGGGGCGACAACCCTCGTAGGCCGTTAAGACCTTGACGCCCTGTTGCAGCGTAGCTTGACGTGGTGCAGCACGTAAAGCAGCTTCACATGCACTACTGATCTCGGAAGTAGCAACTTATTATGAAGACCTTTATAGACCTTTTATTTAACGGTGACCTTATCTCCTGTCTCCCTACAATATAGCGACTGCAGCCCGTCCCGTATAGCAGCATAACGCGTTCAATGAAGCTGGCGCACACCACAACTTACACCGACGCTATGGTCACATCCAAGCATGAACATAGAGACTTTTAACGGTTTGTCTCCGGATTAACATAGTCTCGCATTGTCGTTATTATCGTTTCTACTCTGCAAGACCAGACCCCTCCATGGGGTAGTCGCCATCTCGTGGGTGGGTATTTGTAGACAGCAGGTGGTTCCGCGGACTTCGCTTTCATTCCGTAACGGAGCCGGCCACCAACCTTGAGCTGAATGCATTAGCAGATAGACGAAGCGAAAGACTTCCGTGTGTGCGACGACGAACGACGAGCGCTCGTACACGAACGCGAAGTACACTGGATAAATAGACAATCACATTGATGTGGCGGATCGCTGCTTGTAGCGGTGGTAACCGACCGAACATGATGAGGCGGGTCGGGGTTGGGCGCAAGGGCAGTCTTCGCGTGTCTGAATGAACTGAACCGGAGCTGGCAGATGACTACTACTGCTGCTGTCTCATGGCCTTCGATTCGACTCGAGGCAGCTTAAAGGAGCCGTCTAGGGATACAGGCAGCCTTAGGACGTGGCTAGGCCGGCACACGATGGTGGGCCGATGCCGAACGACGCCGGTGGTGGCACAGGGGGCGGCAGAGCCTGGTCATGCTAGCGGGCCAAAGCGGACCGGGGCAGCTACGTCGCTTCGACAAACCCAATTAGGCCTGCAATACACACAACACAAAGCGAGGAATACATCCAACGGGACATGCAGGAAGACCACACTATGAGAAGAAACACAAAGAGAGAGAGAGAGGGAAACAGGGAGAGAGATTGAATGTTATTATACCTACGTTGTAGTTTTTGGTCTATCCTGTCTACGCTCACAACATCTGTACCCGTATGCTTGCCGTCGTAGGCCATTACACAGGAAGTCGATCCCGGCATGGAGCTATGAAGCTACATGGCCGCAATAGACAAGTGTATGTGTTATATATATCCAGGTAGGCTGACGTCGTCTATGGTGTTTCCCGCCCAATGAGTCTGGGGTTAATTTGCTGAAAATTGTTGACTTGTTGTCGACAACTATTTAACAACACTCAAAACACTTCGTACGGTGCCGACCCGCGCATTCAAACATGGAGCAAAATATTGTTCATATTCACTATCGAGATATCCCTTCTACTCAATCGATTTTAGATAAATATACTCTACGATCTAATAAATAGAGTTCATTTTTGAATTACGTAGCAACGATCGTCTCCATTAACAGCCAAATGACGGACGGTGTCCGCTCGTTCTCATCATTCACATGAAGTATCAGGAGATTCTCCCAATCTACAGTAGTTGACATTTCTGCACCGACGACGACAAGTTGCGAAGATAGATGTGTATTGGCTTATCAAAGGAACTTCAATAATTACATTGCTTAAGTTCGCTTATGTGTCATGCAGCGGGACTCGAACCAACGGCCTCCGGCTTTTTATAGCCAAAGACTTTCGCCACCGTGCAAGCCACGGCGCTGACCGAGATCGTCTTCATTTCCCCAGCAGACCCGGCACATAAGTCATAAGTAGGGAATACTCGCTCCGAAATCGTTCGTCGAATGGCGTCGCGCACTCACCTGCAGCTAACATGTCCTATGCTTGTGGACAGACACTACGAGTCGAGCGGGCACACAAATGAGGTTCACACACATAGGCACAAAGCACGAGATGCATAAAATGTGCTGTTAACCACATGTTGATCCAGATGACGATGAAGAGGAGTATATGCTTGCTTGCCGACCGTGGCCTTCTGGCCGGTCCGTGGCTACCTGTAACATGTAGGCTTAGCTGGGGGCCGGTCTTGTGGACGAAACAAGACGATGTCGACTGCAATTCTGGGCTGAGCCAGGCGTGGCGCTATAGCCGAACTTTACTCGATTCATATGTGCCGCAACACTTCCACTATATATGTATATATATATATATATATAAGGCAATCGGCCAACGGGTGTGCATTCGATCGGAGCAAATTGCTGGCGAGTATTGCAGGTTGAAAGGGACGTTAATCACGAACTTCGGGTAACAATCTATTGCCATAATATAATTAGGTGTTATCGTTTATCGAGAACTGGATAGGGTAGGGTCGTTGTTTCCTAATCACTCTCAGACCTATTATAGGCTATCACGATATCTAACTTCGTTCGAGAGATGGCTGTATTTGGGATAGAGTTCGCTGCCGTTCAAAATCGAATTGGGAAAATGCCACAGAGGACACCAAAACGGCTCTTCCAATTATTTCATCTTTTAAGATGCACAATCATAGTCAATATTTGATATAGAATCAGCAGTAATGATATGTGATAAATAGCAGCAATATGCAATAGACATTAAAAGATCAGACACAGAGATAATTTCGGAATCTCAGGCTATTCTGAGGGGGGCGATTTCGATATTTACGCGGCAAGGCTGATAGATCCTATGGTGGACGTCGGAGAGTGGCGGATGCTAATTTGAAATACGGAAACGCATTGAGTCCCTTATATACGAGATCACTGGAAGCAGAGGGTGGAGCACATGAATGAAGGCAGCTCCGGAGGAAGTGACATTGATACGCCCTTTCTACGCTACGCAAAAATGAGATAGATTACCCCTCTGGGGCAAAGTAACCTAGATGGCCCCAATAATGTGTCTCTTGTATAATTGCTCTAATTTGGAGTTCGTTTGAAGTCATCGACGCTTAGATAAGTCAAACATGGGGCTAGCCAAACACTTACGTACGCCAAAACTTCGTCAACGTATGATGCATACGAACGGTCAACAACGGGCACGCGCCGCCCAGCTTCTCACCGAGATCTGAGTAATGTGTGACGATTTCTTAAAATCAATTCTCGATTTTGTTTCCCTTATACAGCGACATCGACTAATGATACGTCTAGTGGTATATACGCCGGGACAAGGCATGCGTCGTTCGATATTCATACGAACCCAACAGAAGAAAGCGTAGTTCAATCGCCCATGCTTACTCCACCCGCTGTCCTATAGCCAACATCCTCCGAACATCTTCGTTCGAAGCCCGCGGCACTGTGGTCTCAACTCGACATATCCCTCGGGGCAACTGAGCTAAATTCTACGGCGCGCTCTGCATAGCGCGCCTCGAGTTCGGCAAACGTGCTGCCAGGTTGTTCGTTTTCTTCAGGCTCGAGTGCGGGATCTGGCGGATGTGCTTGTGTCGACAGAATTCGATCGAACACGCAAGGGCGAGGTTGGGGCAGCACCGTCGGGCGTGTCCGGGTGTGCGGGCGTCTCAAAATCGGAAAATTGAATTTTCCCTTTAGTTTGACTACTTGTCGACTTAGTAGGCATCGGCGGCTTAGTGTACAATGTGATGAAGAGTTGACGAACAGCGGGCGAAACGCCTCGCCTCGCCTCCAGAACCCGAGGCCAAAGCCCGACGAGGGGAGGTCCGACACAGGCTGCCGGTAGCGTGAATCGACTTTTCAGGAAGGCGGAAACATAGATCTAGTGTGCCGAACAGATTGGGGGGGTAGCCTTCTCACTCTGAGGAGATAATTGGGTGGGAAATTATGTTGAGTCTGTAGGCAAACGAACGTCGATCCCCGGTCTCGTTTCCTTGATGTTTTTCGACGGCAAAGCAGAAAAATAACAAAGGCCGACTCTCTCGCAGGGATGAATTGACGAACGAACTGTAGGGATAGCGCGATCGGATTTAGCTTGAACACCACCAACGACAACAACACCCGTGAGGGAAAATTGGTGGCCGTTGTGTTTATGCCTGATGGAAGTGCGCTTGCTTTGTTCCTTTATACGATTTATAATCTTTTTCATTTTCGTTTATGCACTCTGTGCATATGCCACGATCACGACAGGGACCCTGCCACGAATGCCGCAGTCCCCTTTGAACTTCTAACGAGATTCTCTGTTAAATGGACTCCGTTGCATAGTTTTCATTTGTCACCGATCTAATACGCTTCACACATGGAAAGGCTGCAGAAAGTGTGGGGCGAGATTTCAACGAGAGCGATATGGGGGAACGTGATATTTTCATGGGACCTTAGTCGGCGGAGAGAAACCATGAACCGAAGCACAGGTAAATAGAGTACTGAGAAATCGACAAGTATTTGGTAATGGATATTGCGAGCGAAGGTAATATCTCTAATAAGGAACGAAACAGACATACGAAAGAGAGAGAACATAATGATTGGGACAATGTAGTGAACAAAGGCACTGTAATACGCCTCGAAATAGGTTATTATTAGCAATGAGACAACTGTGGAACATGTATATGTTTGTGTCAATGGAAACAGAACACGCTAACGCAATTGTCACTGCGGGGGACTTCAATGCAAAAGCTGTCCTGCAGTTGATGTCCTGTAAATTAGATGAGACAGGACGATAATGACCAGTGGGCATGACAAGCAATACAAGGTAGACACACGTCCTGGATTCGAGTGCCGATGGTGCAAAAGAGTAAATATAGTCCACACGTTAATTTAGGAAGCCGGGTACGTCTATAATGTACAAACGTCAAGTCTATAGTATAAGCAAGTTGCAGTGATATGTTTAAACGACAAATAAATGAAGCTACAGAGAGGAAATTTAGAAGAAACCGGCAAGGAAGGGCTCTCTGATGCTGTTTGACAATGAGAGCAAAATGAAGTACGCTCAAGGTTTCAGTGTAAGACAGATTATATTGTTAGTCAGTTCTTATATTAGACAGCGTCTGGGACAAATCCAACCATGACACATACCTATTAAACACAAGTGATTAAATAGGGAAAGCAGAATTATTTTCACAACGAAAACCACCAACCGGAAACCAACGTATGAAGGCGTCCTTGAGAAGGCACCCACCCAGCGGATGCCTAATCACGGCGTCAGTGACCACAACTGTCAGCTTCACTGTGATTGTGTGCAGGCGGGCGTTCCACCAACACGCAAGCAACCCTTCAGAGAGGAGAATCAAGGTCGAGTATCGTCGTGTCTCTCCCGGGATTGGATCGCTGATGAGACAGGCCCCGCTGGAACCATTTTGGCAAATGTTTCGCAGAGCCTACAATTCGTTTGTGAACACAACTATGCCTGCCTCGAGTGTCTGTATGCGACCAAATCGCTACTGCGCCTCGAGCGCACTTGTGCATATTCCGGATGGTAAGGGGGAGGGAGAGGGGGGAGGTCTGGACAAATGATTAATTCGAAAACGGGCCAACTCGAACCCAACTGAATTTCCTCTGACAAGGCAGCGTGATATACGTTGGTGCGGCATCTCACTGAATCATTTGCTGGTATTAGCGTGAGTCGTCGAATTATTTCTACATCGTATCATACGGTAGAATTTACTGGTTGATATTTTCTGTTGTCAGCAACGTGTTACGGTGAAAGATCACCAACCACTATCCTGCACAGTGAACTGATACATTACCACGTCTCTTGATAGTCGATAATCATCATCCTTGAACAAGGATTAAATAGAGGTGACAAGGTTCGCATAAACTTAAAAGCTTATATGTATATATATATATAGGGTGGCCTAGATCTGCCTGCCGGTCCCTGCAAGCTGCTGTCATAAGTATTCTTCCTGCAGAGTTCCTGACAGTGGCCCAAGTTAGCAATCGGTTCGGGGTTTTAGTCGGTGCGAGTCCGACATTACCTAGGCGGATACCTCAATTGCGAGGCCAGGTGTGCATAACGAATTTTGCCCCCAGCCTTATTAAAGAAAGAGAAAGATATATATATATATATATTGTTGTGAAAAACTTGTATATCTACTGTAGTGATATATATGATTACATGTGGCTTTTTTTTTTTAAATATGTAAGTAATTTGCAGACGCAATAGCGAAGCTCTGTAAAATAATCCCTATCATACCAGATAGGCGACCTAACTTGACTGGCAATATTTCGCATAGATCTGCGTTTCTGAGAACGTCCCATTTCATTGGCTGTCCACCCTGTCAGGTTTATTTCGAGTTCTTCTGGGATCAGGCCTATCTGTGGCGCATTTTGAAATCAACAGTAATCCTGTTGCATCACCGACTGAACGACGTACAGCCCAGCTTTTAAGTGTTGCATTAGATCGCACAAGCATTTATCATCCTTGCTCATCTGACTCGAGAGAGAGAGAGAGAGAGAGAGAGAGAGAGAGAGAGAGATGGGCACTGGGGGTTGGTTTTATGCCAGCCGTTCATGCTGCAGGGGCCACTATGTCCATCTAAGTGGAATCACTTGAAGTAACAGATATCCCTCGGCGTTAGTGGACCCGACATCTGTGACAGAGTTGAGTATGTCCTTCGTAAGCTTCGGCATTTGATATTTTATAATCGTATGGTTTGTTTACGGAAGTGCAGAACAATTACAATATGGGTGATTGAAATATATATTTGTTGTTGGAAAAACACTGAAAATATCACAGTGTATGATAAACATTGGTACATATCATTGTATCCACAAACATTGCTAACAGCTAAGAAGCTCGGCACATTACATTCCGGTTACAAAGGCAGCATTACAATCATAACTCTTGAGAGAAAGACACCAGTTGAGAATAGAAATACAATTCGCATCATGGTATGCATACATGTTTTACGAATTCCTCCTTAAATTCTCTCATTCTCGTAAATGAACGGGTCTTCAGAGGGAGCGAGCTCTAGAGTGTTGGTAGTCTGTAGGCTACGCCATGTGTACGAGATTCACTGGTGACGAAGGGGATCCCTAAGCGTTGTAGGGTGGTGATTGGAGAGCTGGACGTGGCAGTTTTCGGAAAGGCAATCTCACGCGGGGTAAAACATCTCACAGTCGTAAATGCAGAGAGGCCGCCGCAGTAGGCTATTAATTTTATCAATGGAGAGCAATCCATTGGAACAGACGTTCCACCTATACTGCACGGTTTCTACCAAATACGGCTTTTAGCGCATCATTTTGGATTATCCCAACTCTGCGTGCTATTCCCAGGAAACCACCACCCTAAACGGGCAGTACATAGCGTAACACCAGTATCAATAGCGGCTTGTACTCCACAAGAAGACCATGACTTGGAACGACGATCTCCCTAAGTCACCTCAGTGAAGCAACAATTTGCAGGAGGGCAATAGTGGGGGGGGGGGGCAAGGGCTAATAAGTGAGCCTTCCACCTTAGGGTTTCATAAAGATACAGTCCCAAGCACTTAACGGTTTGCAACAGCTAAATCTGCGACCCCTCAGGCGAAACATGTTGCACCTCAAGAGCTCTCTGAGGCGTACGGAATAGCATGAACCGAGTCTAATTGGTATTGACTAGGAGGGCGAAAGTTCTGAATGTCTAAATGCCATCCATGACGTGGACCAAGGCACCGCGTGTGTCATCGATGAGATTAACGGGCTCGATGGGGAAGAGCATAGAGGTGTCATCCGCGTAAGCAATCGCCTTGAAGATCTAACTCGCCGAGATCTTAAGCAGAATGAAGTTCACCAAAATAATGAACATGTACGACCCGAGTACTTTGTCATCACACTAGTCGTCTCGGAATCGTATATTACATCCTCATAATCTCTAATTTCATCCTATTGTATTGATGTTCCTTTTCAATATCTACACCAAGTTTGCAACAAGCCATGTGAAGGCAGTGTAGTAATCCCTCTCTTCAAATCTCAGGAGATCTGACGACAGGCTACGGTCCAACACAGTCTGACTCCAATATATCTTGGCCTTAGAATTGGCTGACCTTTTCAAATACCTTTCGAGGGTCACCGAGATCGAAAGGAATTGAGAAATTGTCCCTGTCGTTTTCTCTTTCTATTTTCCTTGAGCTATTGTTTTTCACAAACAGATATGACAGATACCTCTCTCGGATATGCCCCCGTTCTTATCTACCGTTAGTCTTTGTCGTGTCAACCCGTACAGTGGCCTCCCTCCCGCCACCTCCCCTTCGAAAAGTCATGGAAATTCTGACTCCCATGTACTAAATGGCATAGACCGGCACAACGCCAGCAAGGCACAGGAACGGAGTAGTCTATTTCGTTATGGACCTACTGGGAAGCGCAGAGGGAACGATTGACGAATAGAGTTACCACGTCACCAAATGACCAAAATCAGAGGCTACGCCCCATCCGGGAGTTGGCTCTATAGCCCCAGCCCGAGTTGTCGGAGGCGGACATCGAGGGAACAAAGTCGTCGCCGCCGTTGTGCCCCGTAGCAAAAACATGACCGTACAGACGAACCAATCAGCGAAAGATTCGAAACTGCCAGAAGATGGTGGACGAGATGTGAGGTCGCTCGAATCGGGACAGGGAACGCCCTGGAGGGGAAGAGGAACTATTAAAACGGAAGAGAAAAATGACACGATTCTCCAGCGGCGCGGAAAAACGAACGGAACGTAAAAGTGAAGCTATAGAGGGCAAGAGAAAGAAAGAAAGAAAGGGAGATCCACGGAGAAAAACAACGACAAAATGCGAGCAACGCAGAAGCAGGCAGAGAGCGCGGCAGGAGAGACGACCTGAGCATGGAGGAGAAGGCTCGCCTTGCGCATGCTTCTTCACGAGGACCGAGCCCTCATGCTCGATGCCCCTTGAGGTCACACCGTACAATACTACCCAGAAACACAGCTAGCGGGCGAGCGTTCCGTTTCGCGCCGTTTGTGCGACACCCGCATACCGGACTGGAGGGGTTCAACGAGTCAAGGGATCCGGACGAATCACCGAGTGTGGGATATGGCACGGTGAGGGATCACAGTCCACGTGGGGAGGGCAATACGAAGTGGACGTGGAAATTAGGGGACTTCCACAAAAAATACCTCAATGGGGAAAAAGGCTGAAGACGTACAATAAACGAGGAACAAACGAAAAGGGTCAGAGAATTCCAGACACACGAACGAAGCAACGCACGGGAAGTGGACAGGATTGAAGGGAGGGGTCCCCTTGGAAGGGTCGCTTCCCAACAGAACGGGTGGGCGGAACGACAGACATAATGATGAGAGAGAACGAACGCACAAGGTTGGAAGATGAGAGGCGCGACCGGCGGTACAAGCAACGATGAAAGCAGCTGCAGCAGCAGCGGCGGCGGCGGCGACGACGATGTGAACGAGAGCGACTGCTATGGATGCAGAAATGCGGTGCTGCTTGCTACAGTTATATAATGTAGACAACCGGGAATGATGGAGATGTAACGAGAAGAGAAGATTGACAAAGTGTCACCTCTACGTAACATGACACAGCGAGCAGAACACGGTAGATATACATACATATATACATGGATCGCTTACCGTTGGCGCTCCGTTATTCGGCGGCGTGATGAATGAGGGGTGCTCGAATAACAATATCATATTGTATTAAAGATGCTAGGCCCTGTTAGTCGGCTGGCTACCGTGGCCTACCTATCCGGCAATAATTACAACACTCTGGTGTCTCACTTGTGCAAACTCTGCACGACTGCACATATCGGCTACTTTTATTCAAGGACGCTCAGTCCCAGGGTCCTTCCGCTCGGTGACGGTCTTCTCACAGGGTGGGGTGGGTTCCCAACTCATAGGCACCATAGATAGGAACATACACGTATTTTCAGACGTTGTATATATACATATATATATATATATATATATATAGGGTAGTTCGTACGCTGACATTGAGTTAGTGCAAAAGCAAAGGCTGGCCAACGAGTTATTGTTATAATATTTAGTAATTAGCAATTTTGCATGAGTGCACTAAGCTCATTGCTAACGATGTGAGTGAAAGGAACACCTAGACAATTGAGTTTGCCTGTCGGTATGAAAAATAATCTTCTTCGTGAAGCTATAATATTTTCGTAAAGGATATCGAAAAGTTCCAATACAGCAGCACAGACTCGGGCTGTGCAGTCCACACGCATGGTATTGCCGGAAGCCAAATAACCCCATGAAAAAAAGTTGTGCGACCTGCCATAAAGATACTGTGGAAAGCGTCCGAAAACAACTATAGCAGCACAGGGTTGGGTAACTTTTGGAAGCCCCGATGAGGGGTCGATGTATCGAGTTCGACATGAAACACAACCTTTCTTTATTGGATTGCGTTACTTAGTAGAAGCTTTCTAAAAAGCAGCGTTTCTTTTTGGAGGTGTTTCTATGGCGGGTTGCGCAACTTGCTTGAGCGGCATATGGTCAAGCGACTTTCTGAGCACCCTGTACGACCGTGCCTATTTATTCGAGCGCATTAATAGAGTAGTGTGTAGCTTAGCTATGAAATCTATGAATAACTATGGAAAAATCAATCTGCTAAGTGGGTACGATGCTGCAAATTCTAAGGCAATGACTTCTGTAATGTCTCGTCGCATAGATTGACAATGGAATTCTCTGAAATGTTCATCCTGACATGCATTTCGCTACTGCAGACCGCAATATCCATTTTTCAGGCAGAGTTCGACTGATACGAATACATTTTCGCGTGTAGTCCGTTCGAACGGATCGTCTCCCAATATCGTCTGTGGGAGGCCGTAGTTATTACAGATAGCGAGGCCGGCACGAGCCTCCCTGCGAAAGCATTGCTACGACTGCTGCTCCTATATGCAGATATTACGTATGCGCATTTAAATGAGTTTCACGTAAACTGGACCCGAATCGCCTGGCGAGGTTGTGCGCTATACCTGATTTAATAAATAAAGCGACGAATGAAGGGGGGATGCTGCCACTCTTTTTGTTCGCCAGTGACATCTGCCGCGAGACCCTGCACCGCTGCAGACGTAGTGAACTTAGTCTTCGAAGTCAGCTGACGAAGCGTACGGAACGGGCTTGCCATTGCCACAGGCCATAGAGAAACGCTGGGAGACAACGAGGGTTTTAGTTGTCTTGGGCCCCGACAATCTCTGGTTTCGAATGAAGAGGGTGGGACAGCCGCTGATGATGAAACGCCATATGCCGTAACATTCTGAATTCAATCACTGTGGCGTTCAACGACTCTCTGGGTATTGCGAGACAAATGGATCTAAGCACTACCTAGTTGAAAAGGCACACGTAAAATAAATGAGTTTTTATTTTAAAGGTACACTCGGCTTGAAACAATAGGCTCAAGCATTGCAAGGGTAGGCGGACCGGTCGTGCAACGACTAGCGAACGTCAACAAGCTTCTTGGTTGAGTCCGAATCCTTAGAAGGTTGGCAGCCTCTTTCTCTTCGCGGAATTAATCCTGAAAATAGTTCCCTTTTTTATGACGCATGCAGCGAAGAGAAGCAATAGTTTTCACGTTCCACCAGTCATTTCAGTTTTTATCAAACTGCACGTTTAGAAGCTGTGCTTAACAATTTCGTTTACTTAAGCCATCAGATGGGCTGTTACCATTTAGAAGGGACGAGGCCTTTAGAATGTCGTGCTATCAAATGCAGATCTGGGCTGTGCGGAGACTGACATTCACGTAGCGTGTGCGAGTTTGTGGATGGGTCCAGGGCAGGAGTCCCAAAAGTACCCGGGCAAATGCCAAATAGAGAAGCATGAGCCTTCCATTTTTTTCACCCCCAATGGGGAACAAGAATGCGTCGATACCTTTCGTTGACGATAGTCTTGAAGCCGCTTATAATAGTTAGTAAGTCGCTATGTCGCAGGTGACGATAAGGTAATGGCGTCACACGTGTCACCACGTAGGCGTCTGACACCCAGCTCATCATGCTTCTGAACTAATCAGAGGGATCATCCGTCCGTCTGACGAAGCAATGCTAAAAGCAGTACCGTGGATGTCAAATGTTGGCTGAGAGTCAGCCCGAAAACCCCAGGGTAACGATATGGTAAGCTTGATAATTGCAAGTAAATATTCTGCCCCGTCAGAGTGCTCGATTTTGTATAGATGCATCGTAGATGAAGATCACTATTCGCGCTAGTGGCCGTATTATCGGGGGAAGACGTGTAACATATATAATCAAATGATGGGAAGATATGTGATCAATATAAGGTCAACTTCCGGTGGTGGTAAACCCGAGGTAACCCTGAGTGTCGATATGAGCCCTAATCCTCGATTCGAGGCCTCGAGATCTTTGCTTGTTCATTCGTAGCAATGGCGTTTAAAATCAGTTGAACTCGAGAGAAAAATAGTTTTTATTTTTGAAGGCTATAACGCGTGAAATATGTCAATGTATTTGTACTTGCGCAATATATATATATATATATATACCACGGGAAGTGCGAGCATGTCGGTGCGAGATAACTGTTTTTTTTGCTGTACGATTCAGAAAAGTACTTGTAAAAAGACTTATAAATATATGAGTTGTACCGAGCATAGTAGAGCCCACAGCGAAATTATATCGAGGCACCTTATATATTTCGTAGTCTGCTTGTAACGATATCGTGATAGATCACATTTATGAAACAGGAGCTTACCTTAACCAAAAACGTGTTGGTTCCGACCAAGTTATATAATTTCAGACATAACGAAGAACGCATAGAACGAAAGGATTCGTGTCCTCGCTTCTATAACCCGTGTAATACAAACGTGTCCAAACTGAGACCATGAAACAGTTTAGAGACCGTTTATATTTAGCGGTACGGAGCGGACACGTTATCATCTCGTATAATCATCTCTTTGCCGGTCATTAAGCGTCACGGTTTACGAAGAAGTATCCTCGTACCATGTCTATGTGCAACGTTTCTGAAATAAAGACCCTCAAGGAATAGTCATCTGCACAATTATCTTAGATGCTCACAAGTGTTTTATACGAATCTCTTTTCTCTTTATTTCAGGTAAGCTGCTCTGGCGCTAAGCAGGTTTAGTGGGTTCGAGAGTCGCACACGAGCGTTGGCCGCTCCCGTAATATCACTCGTCAAGGTGAGCTTCTGGCTCTACAACATATAATCGCTCGTAAGAACAACTCGCATGCCCCGAATGTCCAGAACGAACGCGAGAAATATGTAGTCGAATTCGGCAATCTGATTCAGCGGCATCAAGGCGGAAGTATTTGGCTCTGTTTTGGCAGAATGAAAACAAATTTCCGTAAAAACTATTTACGATGCTGGACTTCCCCTCACGGTTGAACGGTTTCAGGCCTGCTCCCATCAGAAGATATTTCTCAGCAGTTATCCGTACGGTCGCATCGGAGAGATGCCGAGGGGGAAAATCCTCATCTGACCCCCGCCACACCGCGCAGTGAAGCCACGGCCGGATGTTTTTACCTTGATTTCGGGATGTTGATTTGTGTTTATACACAATCGTTTGATGTCATAAGGACCGGGAAATGCTTCTTTAGAGGCACTCAAACAAGATCACTGTGCATACATTGAAAATGTCACCACCCGAGAAACGAAACATTGCTGAGATCGCTAGCTCGAAGCAGTTAGAGAAGGTTGCAAAGCAAGGCCTTCCATAATAGGACCTGCCGTAAGAGATGCTTGCTAAGCGAATTTTCAACTCATTTGAACGTATTAGCACAACATCGAACCACACATGGAAGTGGTTCGGAAGCTGCGCCGAAAACTCTGAAATCAACAGTAGACATCTCTGATGCGTTCTACGTTAAAGTAACTCCTGAATTTACATTTCATTTAGATTTCTGCTACATATTATATATAGACCAAAGTGTCAGAAGTAATCACAGAATGTTCATATTATCCTATATTTAGCGATCGTTTACTATTTTTTGTAGTGGGTGGGTTTTGCTAATATACGTTACGTAAGGATTTCGGAAGTCGAAAATTGTGCGAAATTTAGCGAGACAAGATTAGAGGTACGGCGAGCCTTAGTCTGTTTCATTTTAACTGGTGGGTGTTGATATTTGGGATTACCCTTAATGCGTTCTCGATTAAGACATTGAGGAGTTTTAGAGATTAACAATCAGGGCTCTTTTTGACACTCGAATAATGACTGTTGTCTTTTGAATGGATGGCAACGCGTACTGTTCATTTGGATCTTTCGTTGATAACAGCGACCCATCTCTCGGCACTGGTGGACTGCTTCATGATATGGTAAATCTGCTCAATATCATAAAATCTAAGCTACGCGGCTTCCGTCGCTTGCCGACGTTCTCGTCCGGCCTTGCCTTTAGAATGAACGACTTCAAGGTGTCCCCAGCCCATAGTCGAGTGGAAATAGTAGGTTCCTTTGTCGGGGGGGGGGGGGGGGTGGAGTTGAACGGAGAGACCCCCGACACGGGCGGGTCTCCTCGAAGCTTTCTCCACCGTTGGGGGCCACTGTTCGCAGCCTTGCGCGCAGCCAACTATGGCTTTCTCGAGCGACTCGCGATGCCAGTAGAGCCAGAAAGGCCGTCGGACGCCGGGGAGCGGGTCAGGTCGTTTTTCTTCTGTCTACCTCTAGGGCAAACATATCTACCTTTCTAAAACCTGCACACGGCGATGCGCAGAGTCGCGCAGAGCCCCGCATGTAGAGACAAGCAGCACAAGGTTGCTTTCACAGCCGACACCGACCGAGGGGGACCCCCCCGCCCCCCCGCGCCGACGAGGACCCCGCCTGTTCTCCTACTGAAACGGTGCTGGCGGCGCACATCGCCGTGAGGTCGAAAAGAGCTCTGAAAAGTTGTAGTAGTCGAGCGAAGCTGTGCCAGCCAGCGGACGAAGGGTCGAAGCGCAGTAGTGAGGGGTCGCCGCAGTCTCTCGACTGCAGGTGGCAGTGTGCAACGGCAAACGCCTAAGGGACAACAACAACTGGCTCGACGATCATCTACGTCATATGCCGCCGCTGGTTCGCTGTTTAGCGCGGGAAGAAAAGCGGAATTGAATCGCTCACTGTAACATAAATACTTTGTCCCACCCGAATGCCGCGGGACCGTGAAAGATTGTGGATGTGATCGGGTGCGTCGGCGTGAAGGAGTGTCTGTATGTGTGTGCCATGGGTAGGTGGTCATGGGTAACTGATGGTCGTCGGTGAGGCTGTGGACGATTGACCATTTCAGTTCGACGCGCGGAATCGCGGACAGATGCTTACGTTAGGACTTTGTTGGTCATTCAGAGAACTGCGATACGAACAGTGAGCTGCTGGAAGTGGTCAAGGAAGTGGGTCAACACGAAACAGTCAGCAACCAGCCGTGGGTAGAAGGCAGTGCAAAGAATAGGATAATAAGTCCATACAGAGGAGCCCATGATCGAACGAGCTATTTCAGCAAGTATTGTAAGCTTCTCCAACGGTTCATGGCTCCATTCCTAGCCGAGTCAGCTTGGCGAACCTCGGTTGTGCGTTTCCAACCGGAGGGCGGGGACGGGAAGGGTCCAGGGGACGCGGACGTGTTAGGTTACTTTGTATCGCGTTGTGGCGATTTTACGTTTCGGAGGGACACTCACCAGTAAAAGCCGTCGGACCGACTAAGCGAAAAGGGTCCGTGTGATGTAATTGAGGTTAGGAGAATGAAGGAGGGGAGCAAGGGATCGTCTAAGTTAGACGACGACACAACTACGCTGAACGACACAGGGAGACCTAGTTGAAACATCTCGTTTGACTCTTCTGATTGAATTCGTTGGGATCTCGTACTTCGGCGTATATCGAGCCTCTAATACACTTTATGAGCCATTCTCGAAGGCAAATTATTCGATAATCTATATATATATAGAATGCATAGATATATAACGCAAGGGCGGGCTCACCTAGTCGTCACGTTGGAATAAGCCGCTTCGCCAAAACTAAAATCACATTAGGCACTTTCCGTTATTCCGGCACCGTGAATCGCAGTCATTCTCTGGTCTCCTGTTAAGCATCCTAGGCTGCATCGTAAACACATTCGGCATCATGAACATATGCAGATCGACCGAAGCTGCAGACCGAGATCAAGATGGAAGGAACGAGAGTATACGCCCGAAGTGTTTGACGACGACTGTGCGAGAATTATCTAGGCCGGCAGGCAAATGTGCAGCTGCAACGAGGATGGCCATGGCCTGGCCTCATGGCCGACCTTCATGCTACGATGCGCCTCTCATTTCCAATGTCTTCCTTTCATAGTCCTATTCCTCTGTCCTTGTTCTGGCCTCGTAGCTACGCGCGCTGTCTACCTACTTAGTGTGATACGAACTCCGACTTGTTGCGTCGCCGTCAGTCAGCGCGCACTGCAGGCGGTGATATCGGGGGTGGGGGCAAGACGGCCGGGAGTGGCCGGTTGTGGACCCGCTCTCCATAAGTCGGCCGCCGGTTCCACTCTAGTGGCTTGAGCAGATTATACGAAGACGGGCGAATCCCGTGCAGCAGCGGCGGCGTTGGCGGTGTTGGCGGCGTTAGCCTTGCGAATGCCGGATGACGGAGCAACTCCTCTGTCTCCGGACCGCCTGGTAGCGCTGGTTGCGTTGCAGCATGCAGTCGTCGACGTTGTCGACGCAGTCCGAACTTTAGACACCCCAACATGCAGGGATGTGAAGAGGTGGGGAGAAACAGCTATGTGGTAGCCATAGGGAACGAGCTGATGATGGGACGAAGGTCAACGAGCGAGAGGCCCCTGCGAGAGTCCCGGCAGCGGTGTAGGCAGCGAGTACGTACAGCCAGCGAGAAGGGAGGAGGGCTCAGGAAAACTCCCGAGTGTCTGAGCGACCAAGTCGGACACTCGGTTGGTCGAGCGCGTGCGGCAGAAGCGATCGGGCAAAGCGCTCCATTGGCAACAGGCCACCCTGGCGTGCAAGTATTTCGGCTGATGCTGGTGCTGCTGTCGACGCCACCATCACCGCCGCGGTCGAAACAGATGCAGAGCGAGTTTATGGAGGGGATGGTGGGGACCCAACGGAAGCTGGCAACATCGCCACGAGAAGGAGGTACTTGCTCGCCTAGCGACGTCGGCCAAAGTACGCAAGCAGTAACGGCCGGACCGCCGGGCAGGCTGGCATCCGCGCACGCAGGTTCGGAGTCCCGTCGCCGTCGAAGTGGTGAGGAATGCGCCAGGCCGAAACAACTGCTGGCGCGGCAGCAACAACGCTATGGCAGACGTCGGGCCTGACGGCCTCGGAAAAGTCGACGAGGCTGGAGACGTCCCAAGGCCGAAGCAGCAAGGAAAACTGTCCACCTCTCCTGGAAGTGAAGGGGAATGCCGGAGCGGGGACGCCAAGCCAAGCGATTCTTCCTCAACCACCACTTGGTCCGCTGTACGAGAACATCGAGCGGTTGGTTGTACCCCGTCGCAGCGAGTCGAGACGGGACGGAAGACAAATGCGACTAGACAATCGAGGTAGTAAGCGGCAGTCGCGCCTTCGACGACCATAGGGGTGAGCAGGCGAGTGAGCGAGCACGTGGATCGCACGCATGACTGCTTTTTGTTAGCTGAAACATTATGTATTGTACTGTAATAGATGGTTGATGTTAGTGGTCCCCCCCCTCCCCCTTTTGCATGATCTTGCGCGCACTCTTATTGTCTAGCGTATGCCGAGCATCGGGTCTTACCCAGCCGCCAGCGATCGCGATGCGTGCGATGCAGACAGGGAAAAGAGGCCAATGTTCTAATGTAGATTGATTAAGTAGTAAACATTGGCTTGCGGAAAGAAACATGCGGTATCATTACACTGACGGAACCGAACAGCATGTGTCATGCTGTTTGTTGCTATTTAAGGCAAAAATGGTTTCAGAAATCGACGATGTGTCTAATGGTGGATTCTGCTGTGTGCAGTCCATGGGACGACTGTGTCTATGACGGTTGTAAACGGCATCCGAGATAACCGAGGCGACATCAGTGACCCGTGTCGTCAAAACAATCGTAATTGACAATGTAATTCTGAGTTCGAATTCGTATTGGGGCAATACGTTTCAAGATATGGGCGATCAATTTACAGGCTATTCGATTTTAGCGTGTGAATCACTGACGGAATTCGATGCCTTATTGGATCTAGGCTCGGCATTGTGGTGAGCTTAGGTAACAATATCGACTATACACGTATACAGGGTGCGTATATCAAAGTGATACGCATCTCAAATCACAGCCCACTCACAAGCTGAGAGGTCTTAAATTTCAATCCGAGAGGTGCTAAATCTAGGGCAGTCTTTGGCAGCTCTATCGTTAGATGAAATCGTTGAGGGCTGTATGCAGGTCGGTCAGTAGGTTCACGATGGAAGCTGAGATGCATGCCATTGTAGCTTTCCATTTGGCTGGTAAGCAGACAGACGTATGAGGAAGTCAAATACCTGAAACATCTCGGAGTGAATAGGTTGTTCATGTATCGAAGATATAGGTGATCAATTTACAGGCTGTTCGATTTTAGCGTGTGAATCACTGACGGAATTCGATGCCTTATTGGATCTAGGCTCGGAATCGAACGTGAAAACAGTGAGATACAGGGTAATGCGATATAAGCCTCCGCGGAGTGGTAGAAAATTGGAAACAGACATGAACAGCTCAGTGGGCAGTGTTCGAGTGAAACTAGCGTGTCATTAGTCGATATCGTATTCGTCCCGTAAGATAGAAAACTTAATGGCACCCTTTATCGTCAACTCGTTTTTCGGGGGATGGACTAACGCTCTGGGCACATACCCTAGTCTCGGACTGATTGGATAACGGACGAGCTTTATTTGAATGTGATAAGCTCACATGATGACGAACGTACAAATCGTGGAACAAACTGAGAAGGAAAAATATTGTGTTGTTAAGCTTAAAATATAATTACGGCCATATTTCTAGCCGAGAGGGATCATTATGAAATGTCTGATCAGAGTACGTACTCACTGTTATACAGAATCTATGTAAAACTATAAGTTATAGATACTGAGCGTATCGTGTCAGTATCGAGTCATTTCTCCATAACCCAGACGTATTGCAAATGAAGTATTGTCGCAATACGTTATATTTATCATGCTTTTTTTGCCTGGAAGACATTGACCTGAACCCCTGCTCGCTCTAGGCCTCTTAGAGAGGCGCGTAGTGGCACCCTGCAATTTTCGTTGTCCTATGCCGACGCAGCAGTTCGCCGGGTCGTAGGTTTTACGACACAGCCGCAGTTTAAAAGTTGAAAATATTATGTATGCGTTTGCAGTAAAAAAAAAGGGGGCTGAGAGGGTAGGCTAACAATCATGGCTCGACAAACAATGTCCTTCACGTAAGCGCCGCGAAGCAGCGGGCTGACAAAAAGCACAAATAGCGTTTAATCATTGTAGTCACGACATCGACATTAGCTGTACAGAGGGCGCCATCTGACGTGGCCACACGTTGCTTCGAAATTTTACACCGTGGTCAATACGCTTTTACGGCTGGGCCTCTGTGTATAGGACCGGCTGGCTAACCTTATATAAAAGAGGCGACTCGGAGGGAGAACATACATCAGCGGGAAAGAGAAGCGTTGAACGCTGGCGGGGACTGTTGAGATAAGCAAAATAGACCTAGCAGCTCAACATCTGTTGAGCGAGCTTACTTGTTGTACTTGCGGGGAAACGCTGCTGTGCTCTGGCCGGCTACGCAGTACGCCGCCATGTTCCACTCACTTAAACGTTAATATATATATATATATATATATATGTGTGTATATACACGTCAGCGTTACAGTCAACAGCGCCGTCTATGTTAATGGTGGTGACCAGGTGTGATGTGGGCGGAAGATGGTGGCAATAACTCCCAAAAAGGAAAAAGAAGGTCCGTAACCGCTCTGCTGTTCTACGGCAGTATACCTGACATTAAGTTGCCAAGGTCACTGGATGAGCGTCTCCGGTGCAGCGTAGGGTAGTATCAGGTGAATGAATATTTGACGTTTATGTGACGTATAATGTGCGACGTACGTTATACCGCCAACCTATCTACCGCTGTAACCAGTGCGAGGCTGGACTCGTCAAATGGTAGTATGCCAATGAAAATATCACTTTTTCTATGGACGTATACATGTACCCGCGATACGAGGAGACTTCTTCAGCTTCCATTTGCTTCGGGTGGTAGTTCATCGTGTCTTCGCCCGGTGATATGCTATATATCAAACTCTAGCAAACAGAGAATGATCCATTGCCGGCAAGCCTTCCTGCCAAGGGTGATTTGCACACTTGGCGTAACTTCGATTACAAATATGGCGTTATACCATAGTATTACTCGTTCACTAAATATCATCATTCATGTTGTGAGCCCATTCGACTTTATCTAACCGAGACCGAAATACAGCAGCAAAATTAGACGGTATACATCGCCGGCGTGGAAAGGCTAAGCCTCGGGACGAAAAGAGCTGGAGGCGGCTGGTTTCGCCACGATACACTCTTACCTACTCAATTATAAGCAAGAAAACACACAAAAGGAAAAAAAGCAGCATTCGGTGCCGGCCATCGATTGGTGTTCCATCAGCTCCAATTGGGTGGTGTACACAGTTCATATTGAATCCGCTGCATTCGCATCCGCTGCTCACTATGCTGGCTGTAGATGCCTGTGTTCGCTCGTATTTCTGCATATACCAGAACCAGACCTCTTCATCCATGGCGCTATTGTACCGTAAAGAAGCATACAGATGCCCGTCTACCGGAAGGAACGTCCTGTTCAACACGAAAGTGCGTACATCACATGTGGCTGCGGCGGTGCCATTGTCTTGTCACTGCAACAGACGGCTATGGGAGCGTATATTTATTTATGCACAGATAACGAGAGTGGGTTCAGCTGGACGATATTATCTCGAAGAACAAATGGCGCCTTTATTGAAACTCGTATACACACTCACACATACATATAATCGACTAGAAGGCGGATATCTAAATGACAACTGATCGCGATGGCCATTTGGTCGTATTTGGCTAACAATCTGGACTTGATTGAACACTTGAATGAATAATAACACACATCATATCTTAACAGCATCGACCAACGGTAAACGTTGTGGTCCAGCCTATATTGCATATTCCGGGAGTATCCAGAAGAAGAAGAAGATATATTAGAATTTCGCTGGACATCGCTGCATCGCGTGTTAACGTCAAATCAAGCAATTTGCCAATACCAACTCAAATAATTCGCTTCACTTTCAAACAGCGATAGAATAAATATATTCAGGATATTAAGCTAAATCAGATACCTATTATATTGCTCTGAGAATTTACCGCAGCACGAGGCTTATTATCGAACACAACGACGCTGATCGAGATCCTGTCTAAAGACATAATATCTGAAGAGGACCTGAACGAAGATATACTGTATAACACTTGGGAACTGCCGGTGGAGGCTGCGTCTTTGCGAGACACTCAGCGTTTGCTCAACGTTGGGCCGAGGCGGTCCAGACCTCTTATTCTATTATGCGTGCAGACAGGCTAACCATATCTCTCAACATAACATCGTTAATTCGTTATTGTGTATTATTCCGCTCAAGTTGCGCTAAAATAGCTCTGCTACGCGAGCCGCCTCGTCGTCCGAACAATCCTAGAGTAGAACTTACAACGGAGCCAGAATAAGTGGTGCTGGTAGTGACGATAATGGTGGCCTGCCGCTGCTGCTACAGCTGCACTCAAACAACGCTGTCTTCGTCTACGTTAAGGGAGGAACACTAAGGAAAGTGGCGACCGTCTGTGGGCTCGGGGGTTCTTAACCCCCCGCTAGCTGCACCCTGAGAACCTCCGCGATGGGAACCCTTAACATATAACTGGGCCAATTCCCTCTGCAAGCTCTACCTCGAGCTTGGACCTGCCGCTGTCAGACACATGGAGCGATTTGTCCATCAGCTTACGGTAGTGTGTGTGTGAAAACTCTTCGTATCTTCTTCCCTTCGCAGTTGGAACTCACTACTACCACTATGACGCTGTATGACGTCTCCTCTAGGTCGATACGAGCCACTGGCATAAAGGGTTACATAAGATTGTGGAGACAGAGCAGTTTATCTAGTGGCTCTCGATTTCTCACTACATCTCTCTATTTCTCTGCTTCAACCGCTCACAATATGTCCTGCCAGGTGGCGTAGGTGGATCAGCGTTCCTGGCAGCCACAATAGTGTGCCTGCCTTGGCACAAAGTGGGTCGTTGTCAAGGGACCTCGGTGGGTTTGATGGTTTGAACAGCCTAAGCACAGAGAGCCTGAATTAGGAAAGTTGCGCGGTGACGATGCCGACAACAACGACAACGACGACGAGGGTAACGACGTAGGCGTCGACACCGCCTTCGGATTCGCGACAATGCTCGGCGTCGGCGGTGGTGGCCGTGCCTACCGTCTTTCTCCCGGCCACGCTGCTTAATTGCTGAGTTGCCAGCTTGTGAGGCCTGGCACGGCACTCATACATCCGCTCCTACCAGTGTTCCCGGGCACCCACCATCCTTCCCCCACGTAACACTCATCTTGCACTTCATCTTCTTGTAAGCCTAAGGGGACGCCTGCCCGCCCGTTTTAAGACGCTACGCTGCCTGGTGGTTGGATGTGACACACAGGAGACCCACGGCGTGTGCCGGATCTAGCGACGCAGCCCTCTAACAAACCATAGGATGTCTGACCGCTTGAGGAGAAACCGGAAGCTATGCGTGCATATATGAGGATGCACATCGACGTGCGCCGACCCATGTCTGCATTATGGCTATATCCCAAGGGGGCGGTGTGACAGGTACCACTTGGTATCTCTCGCTTAATGTTAGACTGGCTCACTTTGAGAGTAGCTCTTCATATATATATATACATATATAAATCAATGAACTTTGTATGCTTCACATTTGTACGATGAATAGCACAGGGCACAACGCATCTCTATCCTGTTTGACATCAACGAAACGAGTGATACTCGTGTAGAAGTCTAGTCTGATAGACCGGTTTAGCGTTAAGGTCTGGATATCACGCGGTGCTAATTTGGTCAGGTCGACGGTCTCTAATGCAACACATGAAGCTACAACTACCACTGGCTGGCCGACAATGCACAAGCGAGGTGAAGCAATTTGTTGCCAAAAGACGCCAAGAACGATGGGATGTGAACGAACAAGAAGAAGGAGCCAAGAAAGAAATAGGATCTTGGACATGCTGTTGCGATACGCGGGAAGGCGAAGGCCGCACGCGCTAATTGAACCAAGTGGCTCAATCGAAAAGTGCAGGATCTGCTATGGCCTGGCTGATCGAATGGTATTACCCTACAAAACGAAGGTTTGGCCAGCGACGGCCTCTCCGTCAACTACGACGCGGACGGCCCAGCTGCGAATTTGTGCCGCCAGCCCTGCCTGTAATTGACTCAGAACGTACTGCGGTATTTTCTACCAGATACGATCGATGTACTTATATTATGAAAATTTAGCAGGTACAATAGCTTGTTGAATGACACTCTTCTATCTATACACGTTGACGTGCAAGCCGGTAGTAAGTGCTGTGTACATTGTCAGCCTGCAGCTGAATTTGTGCGCCTCTGACATATACCAAGCGTAGTAAGTCCGTAGCTTGTGGCATTGCTAGCTTAGCATTTAGGTCGTTCCCACAGATTTAACGTGCGACGACCGTGAAGATCAGTCCAGCGAGAGATCCACCAACTCTTGCCTATGTCACGCTAATTGTCTTACTGTGACAAGCATGAATTACAGAAGAATTGTTGTTCACTATTCGTGCATACACCTTTGTCCATGTCTCTATTCAGGGCGGAGACAAAAGCTCACTGCGAAGACGTTCTGATAGCCCTACATGATAACGCCTTCTGGCCTTCCGTGGTGATCGCCGGCCCACGAACGCAGGCATAGTCACACCCCTGAATCACTGGCAGCAGGCCGTAAACGATTGACTCCCGATGGCAAGGACCCTTGTCCTTCGGGCAGAGCACCCGATAGTACAGGTTCTCTCAAGAGCTGATTTATAATGGAGACAATGTGTTGAATCAGCTATGACAGTGAAGGCTAACGAAGGGGACAGCGGAAACGATAGCGGGATAACAAGTAACACACTAACCAGTGCAATAGCGGACGGAACAGATTGGTTAAATAATGTCGCACTCTGAGAAGGAGGGACAGACAACTGGGAGGACTAGAGGAAAGCGTCAGAGGCGGGGAACTTCGAGGGTACCACAACGAGTGGCAGCTTCGAGCTGTTGCTACTTTGGGGGGTGCTTGTTACGATGTGCGGATGCGTAACGGTGCGTAACTACGCGTGTATGCATGACATAGTGAGTGCAACTAGTGTTTCAAGAGAAATATGCTATGTTGCTGTTTTAATGAATGATTGTATAGGGGATGCTTTGGTGCCGGGTGCAGGATGCGCGCCCAATGTGTGGTGCTCGCTCCAGGAAACAGGTGTTTGCACTGGTGCAAATCTGTATTTTAGAGCAAACCTGCCGTTGAAACAGTTTCTCCATCATCGTGTGAGCGTTTTGATATTGGTGCTTTGGCGAGCACTGTTAACTGTTTTTTCGAGCTGACCCTCAGCTGTTCCCCTATCTGACAGGCCTCCGAGAGTCCGTGGCGCAATGGCCAGCACTGTTAGTACGGTGATACTGCAACCATTGTTAACTTAATAAAATCCGCGCGGTGGCTTGGACGGCTAAGTCTCTGGCTGTCGGAAGCCAGAGGCCGCAGGTTCGAGCCCCGCTGTGTGACATATAAGAGAGCTTAAGCATTGTAAAATTGCAGCTCCTTTAATAAACCAATAAACATTTACCATTTACCATCCTGGTTGATTTGAATAAAAGTTGAAACCATGCATTTCGCCTTCAAACGTTTACATGACTGCATGATTTTAAGATCACTAGAAGTTTGACACGACAAACGCATCTGTTTCACACCAATGGTCATGTGACCTCACTGCAGTGACGCTCGTATCTCTCATAACGATGATGACGAGCTTCGCATGGGGGCAGAGCAATCCCAAAGGCTCATATGCTGGACAGCGCAATACGGTTGCAAACAATGAAATGTAAACACAATGCTGCTTAAACGAGCTCGTCTCTAAAAAAAATAACTAGCGTCTTTATCAATATAATCATATGCATAATCGAATTATTAGGCTGTTCCACCCACCGTTTGCTACATGTTGTTCAAAGTATTGAGACAGTTCGTAACGCGGCCATTACGTAGGTCTTTGGTCACATGTGGCTATACGCAACGATGGCGCTGGAGTTTGTTCAGCTAACAGAGCCATTTCTCTTTCTTTCTTGTTGTAGTGCACTCAAGGGCAGTCGGCAGTCCATGAAAAAGGTTCGCCGCATGGCGAAAGTCACAAGGCGAATACTCCGCCTAATGGAACAGTCACTCCGAATCGTAATATTCCTTGACAGCTGGTCTTGATGGCTTTGAACAAAGCAACGTACTCTCCACGTACGCGACGACGACGTCAGGGCCGCTTATTCAGCTCATTTATGATGTTGCGTTTCGGCTCGGTGAGCCCTTCGTAAGCCCGTAAACGCGACGCGGTGCAGTTTACTGTTGGGGAGAGACGTTGTCTAAGCGCTGCAACACAAGTACAATTCTCCCTGCTTCAATCTGCAGATGCTCGAATAGCCTCGGAATTAATTTAAACAGTGATTACTGTTGAAGTTTGTTTCCGTAAACTTCCGTATTCTTTTGGACTCGGATCACCGCTCGAATTGGAAGCCGATTTTTTCGCATCGATTATATTTCGCTCATTGACGCCGTTCTGCTGCATTGTTCGTGGGCTCTTTTCTAGTGCGACTAAGCTGCTATGACCCGTTCATCTGGGGAAGGTTAGATACACATCTGCTAAACCCCTGTCCCAACGAAAATTAAGACAGCTGTCGGGAGCGAGAAACCAACGAGCAATTAATTATACGATATTATACGAGTTCCCATCTCCTTAATGCCGTTGATAGCGATAGCGTCCCTACCATAGCGCTCGTTCTACCTCGCTTATCCGAGTAGGTAGTACGCAGTATTCCCCTGGGGGAAATCTACTCCCCAGTTCGACTGTGTTCATCAGTAGACAGAAGTAGAAATATAGCTAGAGTCCGGCGTAGAGCCAGACCAAGAGAAAAAAAAGGGCTCGGCGAGGCAGATACGCAGAAAGGCCATAGAAAGAAAACCAAGCGTAAAAATTGTCTCTTTCTTGTAGGCCCCTCTTCTACGTCCAGACCTACAAACGGAGTTGAACCGGCAAATGGAGAACGAACCTTTTCTTTTCTCTCGTTTGGTTGCCGCTCGTAGAAGAACGGCATCACGGGGAGATCGCCTTTGTGTTCTCTACAACGTCTCTGCTCGCTGTACTCTCACTTCTTGGCGCCTGTGTGATGTGCTGATGTTGGCCGACTTCGGAGAAAGTGGATTCCAACGGAGCGTCCGGGATATGTAGACGCGCCCGGTAGGCCGCGTACAGCTCAGAGGAAAGGGGAGAGAGATCTACGGAATGAACCAGCTCTGTGGCCGTCTTTTCCGACAGCCATTGGCGGTCCACGTCTGTTCTCACCACAAAGACGCCCAAAACAGCTACCGGCCAACGGTCCGCTGGCGAAAGGCCTTCGCGGACTCGCGGGAGATGGTGTGCAGGGGAAACGGCGAGCGAGGCGTCCTCTGTCCATGACGCGAAAAGACCGTTGGGTCATGGGAGCGGGTTGGCCGACGATCGGTGGTCGGCGGTAGGCGGGCGCCAGTGAAGCTGGCTATTACAGGGAAGAAATGATGAAGTACTCTGGACGTATCGGAGCGAGCAAGCGCCGATATCTCGCGCCGACGCTCGGAGAGATCGCAGATGGCGAAGGCCGCCTAGAGACTGGCCGTTGACACCGACTCGGGGTAGAAGTTCAACAAACAAGACGTGACGAGGTGATGCGATCCAAATTCAACTGAGATAGGCTTGTCATCCTGACATATATAAGAATAATTATTAGCGACCAGTAGAAAAAGGTGTGCACACATATTTGAGGTAGCTTATTTGGAAATATTCCTATCAATTCGAGAGAAATGCACATGCATTTACACGTGGTGGAACAGTACTGGAACGCGAAAATTGTGGAGAATTAGAACAGAAGAATATTTGTGGAATTGTCGCGTGCGTTGTAACGATAGAAGCGCCTAGAACCACGAATACCGACCTCTGTTTCGATATCCGACGACCCAGAACGCTATCGTGATAAGGACTATGGAGTCGCCGTACTGACCATTTGGAATAAAGTTAAATTCTGCAACACCCCTCGTTAAGCCTGAGCTGAAAAACAAGCACCGAGGGCTTGAGATAGAGCAAGAACAGTTGAGGGTAACCACGACAGGAGTGGAACTCGTGCAACACACGGTTCCACAAGTCATATTGAGCCTTGATAACTATCTGAGGACAGGGAACCTATTGAAATGCAATTAGAAATAGGGCACGAACGACGTAAGGGTAAAACTCCTTTTACAAACAGATGCTGCGATAGAGTTCAACTGTAATTCTTGTCAATCTCTTATATCGATATCATAAGAAATGTTATGGTGCTACTGCCATAACTTTCAATAATTTCTAGTGCGTTCTGAACTAGAGCAGTTCAAAGTAATGCCATAGTCAAGTCTGCTATATCTGTTATACTACTACAGGTGCACCAATATGTCAGGCCGTTGGCGCAACGTCTTTCACGAAGCAAACACCTCAACGAAGGCTAAAGCTCGCTGGTAGACTTCGGTGAGCCTGCGCCGTTATCCTTATGCTCTGTCTGTCACACATGTCGATATCAATATAGGCATACTCGCTTGGGCAAGCAACTCAAACTCAAAAAAGTTCCACCAGACCGATCACTTTTCTACACTTTTAGGCGCCGCCACCCATTTCGTCAATTGCATTTCAAACCAACCAGCCGATAGGTGTCTCTAGAGTGAGTAGCTGAATATCAAATATCACGTACGCGCGCTGTACATGCATACGGGCAATACATACGTACATAGGCAACCATCGATATCCAACCAACTACGACAGTATTGGATAGATAATGACACGGTTGTCCCAACTGCGAACACGCTGTCCGAGGGTGACAAGCTCAATATGTGATTGCATGAGTGTTGTAAGCAGCTGCGAGCTAATCTGTTGAGCAAAAACAGCACAAAGCATATATATATATATATATTTAAAAAAAATGGCGACATAGAATCAGAAGACTCGCTGAGAAGGAGACACGATGTTTGTCAAAAAAAAAATTTAAAAAAGGAACGCGTCAAAACTGTCGCGTCATATGCTTTTCTCCACGAGCCATCAGCTTGACCATCAACTATTACCCGGCATAATCGTCGTTCGTATCAACAGGCTCCCATCGTCATGTACACTGATCGGTGCGAGCCGAACAATGCGGGGCCCGCCGCCATGACGCGACAACAACAGTTGCCTGCAATGAATTCAGATCGATGCATGGTTATGCGGCAGTGGGCGACAGCGCAATAGCGTTTAGTGGCGCGCTCATCACTGATGTCTTTTGCTGCTGTTTCTGGCCGGCCCTGTCTACGCTGGCTCGTACACGGTGTCTTTGATGATGTCTCTACACAAACGAATATATTCATATCAGGCCCATGTCTCTATGTTATCCATTTTCCATCTCTCTCTCTGTCTCTCGCTGGCTCTCTCGACCTCTCGCGGTTCGCTCGCGGTGTTCCTTGGTTCCTCATCGAGTCGTGCATTTGATCGAGCACGAATTCCCCTCCGCGGCGATACAGCGACTGTGATACAGATGGAATATCGTTGTTCGCCGCTAGCTGCTCGCCTTCAACAAATGACACAAAATGAACTGTGGAAGTGGCTGTGCCGAAGGCGAATGGAGAGGTTCGGCGCTGTCATCGACGTTGTCATTCCTGCTGCCTGCCGCCGTCTCGTCCCGGTGTCGTCGAGGCCCTGACGACGGCCTATAAACGAGCCGCAGACAACAACACAATGGCCTGTAGAGCAACAGAACAGTGCGATCTGACAGCCGCTAGGCTCCGACCCACATGGTGTCCCACGCCCCGCCGCGGCGCACAAACATCGGCCCGGTGCAAGAACCGGAGGACTGTCGCAGTCATAATAATACTCCACTCGTCTAGAGCAGCCATGGTCACAGCCATTGCCGGCTAAGCGGTACTCACTCGAAGCGGAGACAACATAAAGCCTCGATGTTCACTATGCGAAAGTAGAACGATCCCCACTCTGTGCGTGCACTATTTATATACACTATTGTGGATGTGTACGTTTTTTCGCTGCATGTATATGTGGCATTCGCAACGGCAGTAGCCAATTGTACACAGACACGCACTAGCATTAAGACTAAGTGTCTCGACATGTCGACCAGTGTCGGGTCCGGTGACCACACGTACGCCAAGTATTGGGCAACAATGATAATCATAATAATGATAATGACAATGATGTGGTAGTCAACTGCTGAGGACAGATGCCCTTCCCTCACTTCGTCGAGCCATAAAGATACGCAGATGCAACTGGCCGTAGAAAGGAGGCATATCACTGACAAGATCCGACAGTCGAATTCAACACGTGAGGCGTATCATAGAAAATGTCGCGTATAGTTCTCAACTGGATGGAGTAACATCTAACGGTCATACGCCGATGTGCTTGCGCTTATGCGTGTGGATGTGAATGACACGTTACATTAGCGCGTAAAAAAATTGCAGAAATCAAAAGGCAGCCGAAAATCGTATATCCCGCGAATGTCTCCCGGAAGCGTAGGATGCGCATGCGTGTACGGTAAAGCTTTTATTGTACCTTGACGGCAATGCAGTTTTTACAACGCTTACGTTCACTATGTGATCGTCATCATCAGGTTGCGGAACTCGACCCTCCGGCTGGTGGTGGCTTTTCACAGCTGGAAGCTTCGTCGTATTTAATCGATTGACCCAAAAAGTGATGATAAGTGGGCAATGCTCAGTGGGGTTAGTGACTATCTGCGACGGCTTCGACGTCCGTTCCCGCCTGTTCCCATTGCTGTTCGATGGATAATCAAATGGTCGCCATTAATATCCAGCTATTATATGTATAGGCCCAGATTGCTCGCGACGATCGAGTATTGCCCCACGGGAAATGAGAGTCAGGCCGGAATCACGGCCATTGTATACACTAGGCGGCCAAAGAATACTATTGTATAATTCTGGCAGACCCGACCACTGTTGTCGAATACTGGGTCCTTCATTTCGGTGTGTCGCCCTCCTTCGGTCGACGACGAGCGGATCCTTCAGACGCGTGTCGGCGGCGCAGGGCGTCGCTGCCGATGACGACAAGATCGAGTGCTGTCTGTCATTTCTCCTCCAGGACCTGCATTCGTCGAAGCTGCCAGCTGGGCCCCCGCCTCGTCATAACGACAAGCACGGCTTGCTGGATCACTGCAGTCCACGCTGCCTCACCACCACAGCCCGCCATCCCGAAATATCTATATCTGTGTAGGGGTTTTACGTTCGCATAACCGAGGGGCATTCCATCTCAATCCAAATAGGAGAATGACGCGTGCAGTCGACATGCGACGCTGCCGAAGGGCGTGAGTCGGTGGGTGGGCGTGAGTCGGTGAACGAGAGACGTCCACCGAACTGTTTTGCTTGGATGCCGGGCCAGCAGGGAAAGCCACCCAGCTGGAGCTGGTGACGCTCGGCAAAACGAGAGAGAAATTGATGGAAAGAGAGTGAGAGAGAGAGAAAGGGGGGCGAGGACGAGACGAGTTAGGCAGCAAAAAGCCCTCCATAAGATGGAGGCAAAGACGAACGAAGTGAAGGATGAAGCGAATTGAATGGATGGACAGTGAACTGACACAAACAGCCGTGAATATATGTTAAATAGGGCAAACATGTGCATTCTGTGTGGTTGTGTGGTCAACGTGCGATCAATCTCCAGATGATTTCTTCCCAATCGATCTGCTCTTCGGTGGTCCCGATAAGGGAACGGTCTTATCGGGTACCGAGGCGGGTGTCACTTTGGCTGCACGTGAATGAAATGGGCCGCAGAGTGAAGCCAGATTGTACGAAGCTACTTCTACCAATCTCCAATGAACTCTGTTGGTGCTTAAAGTAGGGGTCTTAAAACTATTATTGCTGT
Source organism: Stratiolaelaps scimitus (assembly GCA_019614645.1). Classification (NCBI taxonomy): domain Eukaryota; kingdom Metazoa; phylum Arthropoda; class Arachnida; order Mesostigmata; family Laelapidae; genus Stratiolaelaps; species Stratiolaelaps scimitus. Next base: position 1,083,887 of record JABWDB010000054.1, read on the forward strand.
AATTATTATTATTATTATCATTAATATTATTAATATAATTAAAATGAAATGCTTCTCAATTCGAGGCGCACGGGCGTGTGTCGACAGTGCGCCATAAAGTTTGAACTATTTATATATATATATATAAACGTACAAAGTGTAACAGCTTTTAGGGATGCTTTCGCGGGGGCGGAGGACATTCTAGGTACATGTTATATATGCGCCAGCATCTCACAACATGTGGCCTCTGTTGGACAACTCCGAAAGTCTACAATTCTTGTTTAGTCACGGAGCGTCTCATGGAAACTGCTCGCTGCTGCTTCGCATTACAAACAAATGTGGCACGGATATTGTATATCAAAAGAAGACTTCGCTTGCTCAGAAGAAGAAGAAATTTATTCATTCTTTGGAAATAGCCTCGTCGATAAGAATACAGCGATCAAGCGGAGCGCAACCCGCCGAGTTCCCGCCACTCGTTGAGCGAAGCCAACAGAGGGCTCCTTTATGGACTCAACTTGCCGAAGTCACGTGACTTCGGCCTGACGTGTTTTTCACTTGCCGTATTCTCCTCAGCACGAAACTCTTATTTAGGACCCTGTCTCTCGAGGTCCTCCTCCGCTATTCGAAAATTGCGGCGTCTGACGAAGCAATTGCGTGACCCAGCACCTTTATATCGAGCCTACCAAGTTTAGCTACGGGTGGTCCGTCAAAGGAGATCGATTCGAGAAGGATCGGCTAGTTACTTACCATGGACGTTGTATTGCTGAGGTGACTGCTTGACAAATACGCAAATCGTTTGATGGATATCTGTGGTTTTGCACATTTTTGTGCCACTGAAATTAGTAGACCTTAGTGATCACACATAACACGTATAGATGTATGTAGATATTCCTAGCGTATATTAGCAAGAACGTTACGTTCTCTAGTCATCCTCTATTGATGAAAGTGATCAGTGTTGACTGGTGTCTATCTGATATAAACCTGTAGATATACCGGTACATCGTAATTTTACAATTATGTCCTGCTATATGTAAACAATTCAGTGTATTCGTTTGATCGAGGGGTGTTTAAATATAGGCTGATATTTCATCTGCAATAGACCCTCGTATACCCTTCAGTTGCGTCGAATACTGGTGAATGCATCCGTTAGCGCGGTGGCTTGGACGGGTAAGTCTCTGACTGTCGGAAGCCAGAGGCCGCAGGTTCGAGCCCCGCTGTGTGACATATAAGAGAGCTTCAGCATTGTAAAATTGCAGCTCCTTTAATAAACCAATAAACATTTACCATTTACCATTCTCTTGAGTTGAATGTTGCTTGTACCTGACCTTTTGCATCTGCGTGCCATCTAATACTAAATTTTCCGGGCTGACTCGCAGCCAACTTTGAATGTCCATCTGCTTCCCATATAGAGCAAACTATCTACCCTTGTCATTTAGAGATCATATAGTCGGCGTTCCCGCCAATTGCTTAGTGAAGCTTATCATTGTGAGGGTCACGTGCAGGGTTCATACTTGGAGAGGCATTTGATTACTTCGTTGACTCCGTTTCCTTGTTAACCAATGCACTTGCCTCCTCTCAACTCGTTCGCAGCCCTCTCCCAAAAGGTTCCTAAGCAGCTTATAGTGTACAAGTGCTAGGAGCACCACTACTACTACTGATGGTCATCTGCGCTATATAGGCCTGACGTTTGGCTGACCTTCCAATTCCTGACGGTCCACTTTGTGCCGTTCATCGACAGACGTAAGGAGTGAAGCTTTCTCTGTCACTCGGCTGCTCGAGCAGTTACCGACTCCTGATAGGCCTGCTTCAATGTTTGGACTGGACCGCAATTGGCCAGACTGCTGCTGGCACCGGTGCTGCAATCATATGCTATGTGACTCCAAGCAGCTGCAGCGTACAGCTGGACTCGAACGCGGGCTGAGAAGTCAAACGAGCGCGTAGACCGTAACGTCGCCTACGTCGTCGGTTCCTCGAATCTCTGATTGGCTTCAGCTGTTCCCCGCGTTTCCCTAAGGACGATCGGCTCCCACCACCGCGTCTCCGTGGAGGCTCAATTACCGAACAACAACAAGCAACGCCCTCAACCCCAGCAGCAGCAATTTCGGCCGTACGTACAAACATTCCGCTGCCGCTACCGACGCCGCCGCCGCCGTCCGGCCCCAGGTGTAGAGGCCGACGAGCAGAGATCGGACTTGTTTTTTGGTGTTTCCCACAATGCGTCGGGTCACTGGAGCGGAACTGCATGCATTGCCAACGTATTCAGGTTGCGCTCCCTCCCTTCCATCGATTCGGACGATTGCTATACGAAACTTGGTCTGCACAGTCTGCCTCAGTGATCTTCATATCTCGGCTGATACACGACCGACGAAGACCCCCACCGATGTCTTTGCCATCTTCTGCTCTCGGCCTTCCGAAGCGCAATCAATTGGAGCAATCCGTTTCTGGAGCTGGTGTTGCGGACTCGCTTCGCGAGGCTGATAGCTAGTCTAGGTAGCTATTCAATTTGTCCAGGGGCCTTCTTCGACAGTCGGCCCCCCCCGTTTGTTCGGATTTGATATTTAAGTGAGAGCCATTTCATTTACTCGACAGACCTCTCTCTCTCTCTCTCCAAGCCGCGACTTCCTCACGGCATACAATGCCAGCACAAAGGCGGATTGGCGAAGGGGGCGAGGTGCGGACCGAGGGGTTCCTTGATTGAAATGAGCTTTCCTATTTCGGCTCGGCGGATCGGTATGGTCAGTGGCCTTTTGCGAAGTGCTACGGTTAGCCCAAGAGACTGTGAGTCCGCTACGTCTGCTCTTGTTGATGAAACCGGTTGTCGAGAACGGGCACACAATTTGCCAAGAGGCTTGACTCAATGACGATCACGCTCGTGAGCACTTGGACAAATCGATACACTCGGGCCGTGCTCCTTGCTAGCTGGTTGTTCGGTAGTCGACGGGTGGGGAAAAAGCCATTGTAGATCCGCTCGTTGAGTGCTCCCTTGATATGTAGCGCGACCGGCTACTGAGATGTGAAATGACAGGTAAGGGATAATATGTTGATTAATTAATGCGCTCTGTCAAATGCGTACGCGTATTGATATGTGCATACGTCAAATAAGGACGACTATTTTCAGCGACAATGATGATATACAACGTCTGCTATATTGAAATGAAAGCAATTGATCAACTACCTGTCTGCAGCAATGATTCATGAATAGTTAGAATTCAATTGCATCGTTGGCAAACCTGCTCGGCTCTGTGAGCAGGGAATCCTCCAGTGGACAAAACCCTAACATCTACCAAAGTAGCACGTGGCTGATCCAGCGAAAAAGTTGATGATGGTGGACTCCAACAGTGGGTGAGTAGACGTGGTGGCAGGTAAGTTTAGTCAAGGAACGAGAAGTCTAGTCGAGACATACGTTACGTGTACATGTGAACCCTCAGGTGTTGCTTCGATATTAACTGGCGGTATACCTAACAGTGAACATTGTGTTACTCTGCTTGGAGTGCTCTACTTGAGATCTCCTGACAGGAAGGGTATGGGTTTTGGCAAGGACGTCACTACGGCTTCTCCCTGAGGTATAGTGATGTGGCCTCTCAGTCCATATCACCTGCTGTTTGGTATTCCTGTCCATGGCGCAGGGGATTCGCTTCTTTGAAAGAGAGACATTGTTCGCTTCTAGAAAGCTGACTTGAGTATAAAGGATGACATAGTGTTCAGTGAAGAATATACAAGAAACAGACACAATTGACAGATCGCTGTGATAAAGCCATTCCGGACCTTCGCTCCTCAAATGCGTTCAGATGCAGCTAATATATTACATGCTGCACGCGCACTGAGGAACTCACAAACACCTGCGAATATACTGCGAGGAGAATTAGCAGCTGACGCGACGCGAATGCGATGAAGATAAGTATTATAGAAAATCTCGGCCTCTCTCTCTCTCTATCCTTCAATAATTCAGCGAACGAGCTTTGTGATTAATGACGTCCCACAGGGCTAATCAGCGTAAATGAACTGCTTTTAATGTTTAAAAATAAACGAAGCCATAATTATATTGGCTGGGATCAGAATCGCTCGATCTTTTGTGTGACGAACAAGCTGAGCACACAAACTGATGAAAGATGTATATACTCAATATAAATAAAGGCAATCGGTAAACGAGGCACGAGTTATCTGGTAATTGTCGGTGGTCGTTACGCTCGCGGAATGCTTCCCTCATTAACAGTAATTAGTATTAACACTGTCGTCCATGCGGAAAAAAAGAGCTAAGAGCTCCGTTAAGATACGTTATTACTATTACGGGGTGACGTTCTAGAATAAGGTTTACGTTTTCCAGAACGTAACTGCGGACACTCTTAGCCTTCGCACCATCTTTCTTCCGTCCTTGGCGGGACTCCGCTAGACGGTACGGAACAGAAATCGGGTCATGGTATAGGTGACGAGAGATAATAACTCGCAGAGTCATCGTCTTACCTTATATATATATATATATATGTATAAGTTGTTCAGGAGGTTATTCTACATAGTGGGAGACCACCCGAAGTTTGGCTGTGCTCGAAAGTAACCTTCCGTGCAATTGTTTTTCTCTCTTGCTGCATAGGCAGATATTTAGGTAATACATGCACCTTAGAAGTGTACAAATGGTAAAGAAAAGATCCAAAACGAAACACCTTGGAGGGCGGAAAACTTGGCTAAAAATCTCCCCGGCACTTCGAATTGACTACCAAGATACGGCATCCCCTGAGATAACCTTCGGCGGATTATTTTGGTATTTTTTTTATATTTTAACACGCATACTGCTATCTAAATATCCACTGGCATAATAAACGATATCATACAAAAAGTTCGCCTTGGGAACCGTCAAACGTCGGTTCGTCTCGTATAGCGAGATATGACGATCATTTATTGACGCTTGGTTCTGGCAGGCTCGTCTCTTATTGGGTTGAGTAACTTTCCGAACACCCTGTATATACGTATGTATGTACAAACATTCCTTGCAAGAAAAGGGTTTGGCATTCACATTTACAATTGTACACATACCTAAAGTCAACGGTCCTGATCACATGTTTATGACCCATATGCTTTCTCCTGATCTCCTGCCTCCCGCGTGTGAACCAGCCCTGTACTATCATCTCGCTTCGAGGTGCCTTCTACGACGTTCACAACGGCTTTTTATGCGAAGGAATTCAGGTCTAGACCCGAGCTTCCATCGGCTGTACACGTGGATATCGTACACAAATCTCAATTTCCCCTTCGTCCGATAATACCCGGGAAAATCCGATGATATTGGCGGCAAGGTCGTTACAGGCACAAAAAAGAATCCCGAGACATAGAGATTGCCATAAACTTTTAGTTGTTGGTGGCCGGCTTCTTGTTACAAACCGAATTAGGCCAGCCGAGCGGCCCAGCCGATGTCAGCTACCCGGGCCCGCGAAGGGCCCTCGGAAGCTCAGCATGACTTCTGCAGCCTCGTTTCGCAGCCGGGACAGGGGCTGAACAGCTTCGCGGTATCCTCCAGATAGAGACACACACACACACACACATCTACACACCCGGGTAGTTCTCCTCCTACATGAGCAGCATTACAAATTTCGTCGCCTACCAACTCGCCTTCGGCTCCACTACCCTGACACCCCGTCTGTCGCTTCTTGATAGCACAGACGTACGTCTCTATTACGGTGCGGTCCAGTGCAGAGGCCGTAAGCGAAGCAAAGGAGCTCAACTGTGTCAAATCGACTATTTCCTACGTCATAATATAATGGCAGGGTATCGAAAGCAGAAAAAAAACATACTCTTTGCGGGAGAGTGCAGTGAATATAAAGAAGAAACATATGTACCGACAATTAGACCGAATCGATTATTTGATTAAGAACCTTGCCCAGTTTTCTGTCAGTGTTTGCTTTCTACTGTTGCTTGCCTGTCCACATGGTTATTTTCCCTCCAGTGACAAGGTTCCGATACCAGCATAGTGCATGATCATTTATAAAAAAGAAAATTTATCATTTGTTCACACGGCATTGTATTATATAGACCTAGGTGAGTAGTAAAATGGCACAACAGTATAAAGCGTAAAAAAGGTTTAAAACTGTAAAACGTGTAGAGTCAGTCACCTCCTGTAAGAGGTGGATAGATACATACATATGTAAGAATAAATATGTTCATGATTGTTGGCCGACCAGATGGGCTCTGAGTGAGATTGACCGACGCCTCAGATCTTAAAATAAATATGGGAGTGTCGCAACTGAGGTAGACCAGTCTATTCTTCGCCGAACCGTGTAACCACATAACGCGTTTCAGAAATACAGGCTTCATTCGGTCCAGCTGCTCGAGTTGTGCGGATGAAAGATGTTCGCAAGTAACTTCGAGCCCGTAGGAAGCAGCGGGCGCAATCTTGATATCAAACAACGTCAGCGCAGTCTGTAAAGAACCCTTTGATAGCGATTGTATATTGACGCTCGCGACCAGCGCCCGTGGCATTCTGTCCCTGATGTGTTCCGTGAAGGAAGGACCGTTTGTTGGCATAATCTTGAAGCTGGTGACGAACTTCAGGGTTCTGTCTAAAATTTTCTGGGCTGACCGACATCCAACATTTAACGTCCACGGTACTGCTTTCGGCATTGCTTGACTAGACGAACCCTTTTACATGCAAGTGTGCAACGGTGGGAATCGAATTCGTGTACCCACCTACGTGTCTCCCCCGATTGCAAGGCACACAAGAACGTAGCACACCACCGGGCTCGACGGGGCTCCGTCTATGTGTAGCGGATCGGACATGGCGATGCGCCTTCCCCGACGAAACTTCATGGCTTCTGTGTTGTCCATATTGATCGGCAGTCCGACCCCTTTCACGTATCCAGACAGCCTAACAGGTGCTTGGTCAACATGAAAGCGAATCTTACCAAAGATGACAAGGTCGTCTGCGTATAGCAGCGTCTTCACATGGTCAATCGTGTCCCTTACTCCGGTCGGAAGATCGCTTAACAGCTGCGAGAATAACAGTGGACTCAAGTTGTCGTCTTGTGCCGCATCAGCAGTAGTTTGAACGAAGGCGGATTGAAGGGACGCCTCGTCGTCGATCTTCACTGAATTCTTCTGTAAAATGTCCATAATAAGCTGCAGCATGTTTAACGGGACTCCACACATTGCAGGCTTGTGAAGAACTTTGTACCACGGGGCACAATCGAATGCAGACTTGAAATCCACGTCTGCTCCGTAGAGAGCCTACACCTTTTGTCGAATGACACGATGTATTTCTTCGAGTAGAATGTTGCACGCCGTGGTGGTGGAGTGCCCGAGCGAAATCCGTGCAGCTATGCCTCTACACAAGAACACGCCTCCAGAAATCTACTAAGCGGACGGGCGATGAGAAGTGTCAAGTGTTTGTAGCAGTAGCTCTTGTTGGTAATCGTCCTCCATGAAAACGGCACGAGAGGGTCGTCTCTACCCTTTCGAACAATTAGCAAGGTTATTCCAGATAAGTTGCGAACGAGGTCCGGACCGGCTGCAATGTTAGATTGAATGTGTTCCATGAAAACAACACCTCCACGGGGATTCCTGCCCTAGTAAACTCGCGCGCTGACTGCGTTTGTTCGTCGCCTGCGGCAGCGAGGGACACGCTTGGTAAGTGGGATGGTATCCTGCGCTCCGTACATACTCCTGAAGTGCTCAATTAGAGAGGTCGACGGGATTTCGACAGGCAGGTGGACGTCCTGTATCTATGAAGCCACCTGTAAGGCAACTTAGTCGCCTGCCAAACCAGCTTCTCTTCTTCACGTTCAAGGTACTCTCGGCAGGCTGTCTGGAGCGTCCGACGGTACCAACCCTTTAAAAGACTACAGAGACACTTCATACACGGATTCAGCTCAGCCAGTATGACCACGCCACACCCACCACCTGGTAGCTCTCATTAAACCGGAGTTTCTGCCGTAAAGTTTTCTGCGTCGCCTCTTGACAATGTTATCACGTTAGTCAGTGTGTCCGCATGTAGATCGACGTTCAGATTTTGCGGGCGCTGGGAAAAAAAGGTAAAAGTTTAGGAATGAACTTCCGCTGATTCAGCCTCTTTGGAAGGCCAGCGATCTTTTAACGCGGGGTGTCTTTGTGCAACAAGGACAGTTCAGCCCCGACCGGTACGTGCCATTTGATATTTCCTCCATTGCTCAACGGTCAGATTCTCCCAGTGAAACATACCCTTTCAGCAGGAACATTAGACACGAATATGTCGATCACCGATCTGCCCATGAAACCTTCAAACATTGGAGTACTCGTGCCAGTCAGTTCGAAAGGCAGAGCGCGGGTACGAAGCTCGTCGGGCATGCCGATCCTTGCGCTAAAATCTTCGGTCACCGGCAGTGGGTCAGCGGAAGGATGAAGTGCGTGCATACCCCGGGTTACCTTGTCAACGAGAACGGCCGTTCTCTCAGCGCCCGCCTGCCGAACCTATGCTGTCACCATGCTGCATCGGTTCCCCTCCACCAATGACCTCACCTAATTTTTGATTATCTAAAACTGATACACCGCCGCGGGTGGAACCGACCACGGCTCAGCGGTGCCCAGACTGTCGAGGAAAAGAAAACCTGAGAAAAGTCACATTTCCCCGCTACGCAAGTGTCTGCTTTGTTGCACTTTGTGAGCTTATGAGCTTCACTATGATAGCGTTAAACTCTTGTTACACGTTGTGCGCTGAAGATAGCCGCACTCGATGATTTCCACGGAGCTCACACCTTTGCGACTAGAGACACTCTATAAGTAATCCTTTATGGAGCATCGAAGGTTTGACGACGACATAATACACAAAGTGTCCATAAGATTTATACTCGGACTGTCGTGAGTGCACCTTTCCACAGACGAATCTAGATATCTGTCTTCTGAACTCTGAGCGCTCGCGCAACATCGACGCTCACAACCCTCCGAAAGTGCTCAACGGCATTTTCCAAAGCATCCATAAATTGTCCACAAATCCGTTAGCATAGATTGGCTGGTGTCCAGTCGTATTCACTGTCCGCTCATCGGTCCCCTCGAGTTTGCGCCATGTACGCGTACGCATCGAGATGACATGTATAATGTATACAAATACACACATATATTCAATATTACTTATTCATATCCGGAGATGTATGCCGGAGTGCCAGCTTCGCCGACTGCGCACCGGCTGTTAGACTCTACTCGAAGCACTTGTATACAATATATATATATATATATACACAATACATTCGGACCGTTCGGGTTGCGTTCGAGCGGTCAGACCCGCCTTCCCGTGGGTCCAACCGGCAGACCGATCGATAGGCGGTCCCATCATATGTACGGGAGCATGCGTCTGTCTATCTGTGTAACTTCGCTTCGCTGCCTACCGACGTCTCGGCAAATGCTCACTCATGTTGTTGTGCTGTCCTTGGGGACGCAGGAGGAGCCTGCGCAGCTGGATCCTACGAATCTACAGGCCTACGAGCCTGCGAAGTCCTGCTCACGGGAGGAAACAAGGCAGCGCTATCCTTCGTCATCCAGCCAAGGACACACCGTCGATAATTCCCAGCATGACGGCGAGCATAGAGAGCAACGTAGAGCGCTACGAGTTTGTAGAAGCTATCTACGTGGCGCGTTGCCTGGCCGTCTCCTCGGCCTCGGTCGCCCCCATGCGATTACATATACACCTCAATTGGCGTCCTGGCAATGGAACTACGCGATGCCATCCAGTAGCAATTGTGAGTTGACCAACACACGAGGCACGGACTGGCGCCGATTGTAGGCGGGAGAGACAGCGTTCCTTCCTCGATTCTGCTGCTCGGAAAGGGTCGCGACGGCTGTCGCTTTCTTCGTATATCTATTAACATGCGGCCCCGACACGTTAATAATACCGAGACGTCCAGAAGGTGTAGGGGGATCGAAGACGCTGGGTGGCCATATGAACGATCCCTAAGGGTTCAGTCCACGGTCTAGTGTATAACACTCCGAGAGGGGTTCATCCACGCACTTGTGGGAACATTAGGGGAGAGCATGAGAGCTCGTAGACGAGAGACTGCTAGAGATGGTCGATACGAGATGCAATAGACGATTCGCGGCCTAGGTCGACCCACCGACCAACCAACTAACTGCCAGTCATAATGACGTGAAGGGCATCTGTGAAGGGCATTCAAATGTATGACATCACACTCGCGTCGATGATGATCGACCTCACTGTCTGACTAGTGGCTGACGAATGTATGCGTTGATCGTGTACGTCGAGCATTAGGAATAATAGCAGCCGGGGTTCATGATTTTGACAAGTGAACAAGCGCAGTGCACATGTCAGTAGTGTCGAGGTCAATGCGAGATCACCATTCGTCGCAGTTAATTTGCGTGTCCGGCCACTACCCCTGGGGGACATTGCGTCTGTGCTGGGTTCGGCAAGATTTTGGTGTTGTTGCTTTTGACATTAAATTAAATTCGCTTTTCTATTAGAACACAATATAAAGCAGCCAAACCGCGAGCAAGAAGCGTGAAAAAGTAACGATCTATGACCACCTGATTAAAATGTCCGGTGGGAGATTAAGAGGGGGTGTATACATATAATAGAAAAAGGGAGAGAGAGAGAGAGAGTGAGAGGCCACTACAACGATATTGGTATCTCCTTCAATGCATCGGTCCTATGAAATACAGTAGTTCTATTTGCAGGATACCCATTAGGTCGTAGTATCTCATCTGCACGAAGGAGAAATGATGACAGCCGTATACGTGGCTTCTGTTCATTGGCCGTCGTTCTATTCTCAGTCGAAATTATCACCTCATCAATTCGTGAGGCAAAGATTAAACAGCAGAAAATAGCATTTAACGATCTACTTATTTTCATTTGTGTGTGTGTATATATGCCTGTCTGTCTGAAAAGCAACGGCTATACGCATTCGGGTGCAGTCAAATTGTCATTGACGTCGTTATAATTAGCTTAGCAGCGTTACACTGAATCGGCAACGAAGCAATAAGTCAGCATTGTTTAGATCCTTTTTGTATTACCTGAGATGACAACCTACGGCATATTGCTTCGGTAGTGAATGATGATGACAATGGTGCTGTTGGTAGCCGGCCAACTAAGGCCCACTGATTGTATCTGTTGTTATTATCTGCAGTATAAAATGTATGTGCACGAAGGTAGAATGGTGAACGAGTGCGATCCCCACCGTTTCATATTTGCATTTAAAGAAGTGATAAAGAAGAAATTTACTTTAGGTAGAATGGTTGTAAGGGGGGGGTGATTAAGATCATAACAATGATAAAGAACTCACACAACACGTTTTGTTGTGCCCAGCTCTATATCTTTGCAGTACTCGCTGAAGACAACGGCTCGAGAAAGTTTGCTCGAGGCGTTGGCTTGCGAAGGCTTGTATATATATATATATATATATATTATAACAACCAGAACGTAAGGAAATATAATGGAAGCAAGTGGCGGGGCAAAGTTTTCGGCGGACTGAATGAATGCACCAATGTAATGCTGTTTTGCTCTTCAAGAAGCAAACGTTTCCACGGCAACGGGAGCCGGAACCTCAAGCGGCCACGAACTCAATAGGGAGAATCGAACAGTCCGTGGATGGAAAGCTACGAACAATAAGCGGCAATTACCTCCGGCTTTTGAGACCCTCCGCAACTGGTTGTACATACGCGATAGCAAATACACCGGGTGATTACGGCACGATAAGGCTCTCAAAGAACATAGGAGGTACTGACGGCAAAATGGACACCTTCCTTTCATATCGTTTCGCATATCGCAGGCCAAAAAATGACAGTGAGCCTGAATAAGGCGATCATCATCAAAATCACTCGAAACAAGGCCTGCTGCTGTTTAGCGTCCTGTTAATAGCATTTGGGAAGTGCTGGAATTCGCTTGAGAAGATCGAATGTAAAACACGCTTATCTTCAATAGGGTGCACGTTAGCAATAGAAACACAGGCATGGCCTTTTGGCCATTAGCCTATCGCGTCCTAACAATTCAGTAAATAGAAACATTGCTTTGCATAGACCTCGTTTGGGGCTCGGTGTCTAATCTCGTGTTTCTAAGAGCAAAAAAAGGCCATCGCAAACTAGCGAAATGTACTCGCCGACAAAACGCCTCACGAACGAAATGTATGATTGATTCGTTTTTCGAGCCTAGATCAGATTTGATCATTGTGAATTCCAGCGGAATTGGTGCTAAACACAGTTACAGCTATTAGGTGCTATTACTTCAGCTGCGTTCAGCTTCTCTCTGCCGCAGCTAATGCGGTCTAAGTCAGCTTCTCGAGGGGGCTGGCAAGATAAAGACCTGTTTCCTGGAACGCTGTTACCATGCGCTCGCCACCGCAGAGCATCCTGCTTCCATTCGATGCATTCTGTAGTTCGGAATGGTTAATTTCGCTACATACATTTAAAATCGTTTCGCTGAGACGGCAAATAGTGCGTGTTGTTTAGAAAAGAAATGTGCTTGAAATCGAAAACTCTGTCCCCATGTTCAATTTGCTCTAGGGTCGACCAGGCTCAGAGGGAGACGTACACACGGGGGGTTGAGCAAAAAAAAGCGCTCAATGTACTTGATTCTTGTGCTCTCAGAGTTTGATGGATAGCGCAGTGCAATTCTTGAGCTGTTGACATATTTAGCTGCGATGTGCTAACGGCAAGCGAGTAATGGGGCGTGAAATTCAGATAAAAAGTGATCACAGATGGGCAAACACCTCAATATTTCCCCTAGAGAGAAATTCATTTTTACAGGAGATTATTTCCGATGTATATATATATATATAGGGTTGTTTTTTGCTGCCTTTTCACCTTTATGCGATTAATGACATAACGGATTTATATATGTTTACACCATCCACGTTATTAAGATTATTTGAGAAATTATCAATTTTCGTCAACATGCTCAAACAGACCTGCTCGAGAGATATATATAAATATATATATCCGAACGATACGAGTACTTATGCAATTAAGCTGGAAGTGCTGCTTATTAGCCACGTAAGCCTGCTACTTGTATTAGCGCTGGTCGATAAATGTGTTAGCCGAGTTCCTGGTCTCGGCCTATCGAAGGATTTTCATGCAGGGTGCCGGACCGGCGCCACAGGGAGGCTAGATTGGATCGCCAAAATAAGTACCTAGTGGTGTGTTATCGCTAGTCAGAGCTCTTTGAACAGTAGCGACCTAGACGGAACTTCCGGGATAGGGTGAGAGATCGGAAACGGCCATGTCTGCCTGGCGTCCCCCGCCAGCCCCATGTCTTGCTGGGTATGCGCTTGCGTATACGGGTGGCTGGGGTTAGCAGCTGAATAGCGGCAACGATCTGACATCGGAAAAGCGAAGCTGGCGAGCGCCTCGAGGAGGCCGACTCGGCCTCAACAGCCAGTGCCGTCAGGTCGTGCTCAACGTTGCGAGGGCCAGATTTGGCCCAGGGTACGCGGCTGGCATCGCGCGAAACTTGACATGAGAGAGAGAGAGAGAGAGATGAACACCCGTGTCATAACCATAATGCTGCTCCTACGGCTGGCCCTATGATCCCAGAGCCAGCTCCGTCGCCGGCACTCTCCGGAAGAATCCCTTCTCCTCGCTTCGAACGATGAGGGATGAGGCGACCTGCTCAGTACGTAAACGATTTTGCTTCGTATGGTATCAGACGAGCAGTAGGGCCGACATCCTATAAGCATTTCGCCGTCCTCGGTGAGTAACGGTCCCACCGTTACTAAAATATTGATCCATTAAAGAACACAGGATAGCGTTCCATCGAACTGCATAGAGTGACAGCAAATAGAACAGCTATCGTGTGTACCGTTAAAGACGAAAACACTAGAGGCTTAGTTCGTTCATTCGCCAGGACTCGCCAGTGACCTCGGCAGGAGCGAGGATTAAGCCGCCCTGTCTATCACTGAAACGGATTGTTCTACATAGTCCCATGTGGCTGCAAGAGATCGTCGGTTGGGTTCTGTTTTCTATTTCCACAGGCTGATAATAATTATATGGTTTAGCCGCGCGAGTGCACCACGCGCAAATTGCTTCTACTCGTTGCTGCGGAGAATTCTCTCTACTGATACTATGTATGGTGGTGCAGTCGCACTTATGCTAAGTAAACGACTAGCTAATCATTTTTTTACGCACCTTCTGATATCTGGTAACATAGTTGACTTTCTATTTTGTATGTGTGTATATATATATATATCGGAAGAATCGTTATATAATATATATATATATATATTGTTTTTTAAGCGGGTGGGTTCCAGGCATTTCCCATATATATATATATATATATATATCTATATATATTATACAAACTTAACTGTGTTATCAAGCATCAGAAGAAGCGTTATATAATATATATATATATTGTTTTTTAAGCGGGTGGGTTCCAGGCATTTCCCATATATATATATATATATATATATATATATATATATTATACAAACTTAACTGTGTTATCAAGCATCAGAAGAAGCGTTATATATATATATATATATATATATATATCTTGTTTGTAGCACTGTGTGCATATTCGCACAGCGGTGTACCCAACCGAACACGAAGGACCAGCGAAACAGGAGACTGAGAAAACAAACAACTACGAAGAGGCTATAGTAATGAGTCTGAGCCGCTACTCAGCCTCTATCGGTCCTTATCAGCATCGGCTGCCTCCTCTTCTGCCTCGTTTCAGGCGGCGATCTCCTGATATTTGGGATATAATCCGCGACCTCCTTCCTTCCTCTTGATTGTCTCGCCATCTAACTCGTCTCGTGACTCGGCGGCTCGGTGGCTTGCGGCGCTGGCTCGGGTCCTCAATCATAATGCTGTGGCCGCGACGGACGGAAACGAATCCACTCCGCTTGATGAGGCCGCGCTATCCCGCCTGCCTGCGGCGGCTGGGTCAGCGGGACTGCCGCCGGCCTCGGGTCCGTTCTTTAGCAGGCCAAAGCCAAGCTCCTCCAGGTCAGCTGAGCTTGTCCTAGCTTGCTTTGCCCTGGCTGCGCTGTCTTGCCTTGGCTCTGCTCTATGGCGTCGACCTCAGTCGACTCATCGCACTTCTTCAGCCACTTAGAGGCGTTTGTGCGATGACCGCGTCCGAGAGATAGCCGAAACTCGAGGCGTTCTGCCCCCCGCCCGCCATCCATTCGGGAGAGTACGGGAGAGCCTACACAAGCACCATCGCTAGCTACATCCTCTCGCCGGACTGTCGCTCGCTTCCATCACATTAGTATTCCATGGGGGGCATTTTCATAGTCCCGTAGAATTTCGTGCAGCGGCAACGACGCCAACGGCCCCTTTCCAACTAAACAGCTTCGGGTAAGCGGCTTAACTTAGCTCCTGGCGGTTAGAACCTCAATGGTGTTTCTCCATCTTCCACACGCTCACTCAATCATACTCACCTTCACTCTGTTTGCGTCCTTTTGCCGGTGGCCACCAGCACGGGTTCGACATGGGCAACAAGGAGGAACAGTAAACGTCTGATTGATGTCAATGCCTGCATGGACGTGTTGACGTGAGCGTCGGTTCGTATGCGATATTCGATTATTTCACTCCTCTATATCAAGCCCTCGTCCGGTCTTCGCATGGATCGTATGGATATGTTTCTCCGAACGCAGGATGATGAAGTATCATTTTGACTACCGAAGGTTTTGACTTATAAATGGAACACTCACGGGGTGCAGTATCGAAGGAATGGCACTTTTTCTGGTTGAGCTTCCTTGCCACGACTTCGTTGTGCTTTCCCAGTTCGAGCACACGCGGCGTAATCCCCTACTGTCGCCACGATACGTACGTAGATAGTACGCGTAGATAAAATCATGATAAAGGTTGCGATAAAGTGTGAAGGAACTCTGGGCTTCGTGGTTATAAAAGCAGAAAGAAAAGAAGGTGGTACATTAGGCCGGGAACGGGAGGGGCGATGCCCATGGGGAGATAACCAGGGCAGGATCTATCGTCCTTCTCTTTTTTCGAGCCTCGGTCGCCGTCGCAGCAGCAGTCGACGACGACGACGCCGACGTTCGCTAAAAGATCCCTTCCGCGGCCGTGCTGGCGTTGCTGTACCTGCACATCTTCTCCTGCTACATCTTATATCGGTCGGCGGGAACGGGGAAAAATGGAGATGCTTGGGTAGAGCCAACCCAAGTCTCCTCGGCCCTCCAGCCCTTCAAAGCCGATCACTTGGCAGCCGATCGCGGTAATTCACTCAGCTTCAGGCGAGCGGTGCCGGAGTTCCCGTCGGGCGGTGGCGGTGCTCCGACTAGTCAGTTATCTTGCTGGCGAGGTGGCTAGCTGGACTCGCGAGTGTCAGAGCTGACACTCCGAACTAGATGTTACAGAGGCTCTATCGTACGACGGCGCGGGGGGTGGGTGGGTGGGTGCTGAGGAACGTTCGCTACGAGAGCTCCTCCGCCCATCTGCCCGAAGGTGAAGAAACGCTAGGCGACAGGAGGCCTCTCGTCCGAAGACCGCCGCTAACGAGCTTACGCTTCGAGGGAAGTGGCCTAGCCCATTCCCGTGGACATACGAATCCTAAGGTGGTATATACGCAACTAGGCTCTAGTGCGCGAGCAGCGGAACCAATGACAGCTGGTCCAATTGCTGGGACTGACCGGCGCACCGGTTCTGACGGACGACCGTTCTTAAAACCTGACAGACAGAGAGATGGAGAACGCGAAGGAGGGGCAGAGAGAGTGGTGGAGGTTCTATGGTCGTGTGAACCCCTTTCACGGCGGTCTTCGTATCCGTTAGAGAAGGTCTGCGACGACGCTAACAGAGCTTAGTCATTGGTCCTGGCCCACCCCGCTGCCTATGCGAGTGGCGCTATCGTGATAAAACTGAAGGCAGCTCAGGTGGTGCCAGAGGCCGGAAAGCACATACAGCGAACTGTGGACGAAGCCAAGGGGTAGATTATGCTTACCAGCTGGTTGAGCTGAGTGGAGTTGATTAAATTGAGCTAAATGGGCACACATCTGCAGATGAAGATGGCCAGATGTCTGCGAGCGTACGACCTATTGTGGGTGCACAACGCACGTGTCTTGTTATGTGACTTGAATACAAGCGAAGATCGCACGAGGACACTCGAGAAACTGTCGCAACTCTTGATGTTGACAGAGGATGAACACAAATAGAGGCTCCTCTATTAACTACGACGGCCGGGAAATCGCTAGATTACTCGGGCACGCTGTACGGCTGTCTCAAAATGCCATATGAGTGCATATCGAAGATAGAGTTCGTGTTTTGTCCATCTCTGCTTGCGAGAAGAGGGCGAATATGGAAGAGCTTTGCCAACGAGGTGGGCGTTGAAAGAACGAACGCAGACGACTGTGCTTTGAGTAGGCGAACGTTAGGGCTGAATCCTTTAATGACAGTGGTCGGCCACTGATTTTCTTCAATGACGTCAAGTTAACTGGACTCCACACGAATCGGTGAATAGAGCATTAATTATCTATTAGCGAATCACCCTTTCTCAGGAATGCACTTCGCTTGTGGTAGTGGTAGTCAGTGATCGTTCATTAGCTACATATGTGCTAAATTATGTGGGTGAGTTAATCTCAGGTAACCTTCGTACAGTTTCGTTGTAAGACCCGGCGCAAAGACGAGCGATACTGAACGAGGAAGGAACATTCATAGATCTGCATTATGATAGATTCATCGGGACTAGCCAATGCCGACGTCAGCTAAAGGTACTTACTTTTCTCAGCCATCGTGACTGTTAACTGACTCGGTGTTCCAAACCGCCCAAATCAACCGTCAAGCTCGGACGAGCGTCGACCTTGAAAAACCAAGCCAGGTATCATTGCAGGACACAATCTCCCTGTGACACCGTCGGTAGCGATCCACCGTCGTTCACGCCAGCCGAGTGCGTAAAACTGGCTATCGCTTTCCAAGGTCCAGTTGTGTGCCTTAGTGTTGCGAAGAGAAAGAGCTTTCCGGTTTACTCGTTGGCTGTGCCTTGTTGCAGACGTATTCGTTGCTGCTGCTGTTGTTGTTGTTGCTGTCGCCGCCGCCGCCGCCGCTCTTGTCCATGCTGTTGACGTCGCTGTCGACTTTGTGTCGTCCAAGCCCCCGAAAGCGGAATGCAAGTCAGGCATGATGTGACAGTTGGTCGGCAAGATGTGTGCGCGAGTGTGTTGGGATGCGTCTCTAACGGCTTTCCTCTGCACCTCTTCACAAGCAAGCGCTGCATGGTGGAATGGCACCCGCTCACAGCGAGTGCTAGGCCGCGCTGCGTCTCGCAAGGACGAAGGACAGGAATAGCGGGCTGACACGACGGGACACCGGAACTGTTCCGTTCACTTCGCTCTGCGTTGGGCTGCTTGCCCTGAACGCAACTGCTGCTGCTGTCGCCGGAGCCGGAGCTGCAGCAGCTCCTCCTGCCGGCCATGGTCTTGTTCTGTGTCCTACGGTTCGTCCCGTAGATCTCGTTCAGGGCTTCTCTCCAGCCGTCTCTCATTGCGATTCTGTCAACGTCTCCTCGTGAACGCCGCCTACTGCTACATGCCTCCGCTTCGTCTGCCGCCAACTGCAGCATCACTAGCGGCAGCAGCGAAGAGAACCACTTCGGCAGCTGCCTGCCTCCGATGAACGTAACACCCAAGCAACCCGTCTCCGTAGCCGGGCGCCGGAAAACGCAAAGGCTGCTTGCGCTAGCGATAGCGTACAGTAGCACGAAGCACGAACAGGTCCGAAGCGTGCAGAAGCATCAGCGGCGGCGGCGGCAGTGGCGAATCGCACATCACCGACGAAGCGTCGAGGAGGAAGGGGCGTGCCGAGAAAGAGTTGCTTCTGCAACCACTCAGGCAGGGAAGTAGTCCGGGTCCGGTGGCTGGCTGGATTGTGCATCATCGTCGGCTGTCGCCCGAAAACACGGGCTGCGGATAGCGGAGATAGCGAAGGATACGACGTTGGGCAAAATGCGATGATTACACAGGGGGTTGTGGCCCGGGGGGGTGGAGGTGGGAGAGGGGGGGTTCGCGCCGTTGGCAGCGGCAACCAGCGACTGCTGCTTGGACGACCAGGCCCGAAGTGTCGGGTAGAGAGCGCTCGTTTATTTAATTTAAATTTGCCCCCCTGAACTTTCTTCGGAGCGTTCCGAAAACGAGGATGAGATGGGGTTGAGGATCCTAACGCCTTGTGAAGCTGCAGCCTCCCGAAAATCACTGATGAATGGCGTCGAATGGAACAGAGCAAAGCGGTGGCGACAACATTTCATACTCACTCTTACTCTCGCCAAACAACATCAGTGTGTGCCAAAATTCAAATACCGATTCGATCAGTGCAGATAACAATGAATCCGCTGATTGGCCAAGATAATGGAAATGTAGTACGCAGAAGTGTAATTATTCAAATACGTATCGGCGTTACCTGGTGGTGGAACAATCCTGTCATGCGATAGGCATTGCCTTGTTCGAAGCTTCAACAAGTTGTCCTTGTCGAAACACCGAGCTTCAACAATGCGAGCTTTTCAGCGTATTACCCAAATCGAAAAGTTTGTGTAAGCCCTCGCCTGAGATTTATTTCTATCCAAGGTTTTGATAGGCACGCTCAGCCATGAATTCATGTATACTACGCACCTGACAAACCGCCATAACTGAAACGCTGTAACGCAGGCGCTGGGTTTGTATTCTAGGATTTCTATCTGCGCACATTGATCGAGGACAGTCTCCGTGGGGTACACTATAGCCTCCGTCCGAAAGTAGAGACGCAATGCGGTTTGGGGTTTGAAGCCAGCTAAATGTGGCCAGTATTTGTGGGCTCGTGTTTAGAATTGAGCCCCATTCCGGATGCGCCATTCCTCAATGGCGCATCCGCAATGGAACATTATAACATCGGCGTCTGTTAGACAAAGTGCGAAACTGCCTGAAGGTGTTCGAAGGTGAATCGCCTAGGCCCCAGCGGGTAAATTGTCGAGGAAGGCAGGTGAGCTAAGCAGATGCCAAAGAAAGGCTCACTTCCGCAGCACTAGCAAATAGTGTTGTAATTTAAATGTTTTTTCCGAACCAAGCGATAGAGTGAAACGCCCCGACTCTACGACGACGAACGAATATCGAACGATCAGCGATCTGGAAGGAACCCATGATTGGATTTGCTTTATCCAGTGATTCTGCTATATAAATGCTCACATCAACGATAAACTGTGATATAAAACACTCGTTGTCCCATGGAGCAAAGCGGGGTGCGGCCGCTCTATGCGTGTATACCAGCACTTGTTGTATACCAACACGTCGGTTGTGCAAACGTAACACGGGCACCGTTTTCCCAAACAAGTCTAAATCTCTCCAGAAAGGGATGTTTGTAGATGTACTGAAAGAGCAGTCATGTACCGCGGTCCGCCCGAAGGCCGCGATGCGCAAGGGAATTCACAGCACGTTCCGGTATGTTCCTTTAACGCGCTAAAACTGCGAACGCCTATGACGTTATCGCTAACAACCACATGTCAAGCGTTGGCCATCCCCAGCGAAGTCCGCACAATGGAACGCGTGGTGGCCTTCCTCTGGATTTAGCAGATGCATCAACGCTATCACATTGAACGGAAGCAATAGCAGCACTTCAGGGCTGAACCTCACCAAATACGCGCGCCGCTCCGTGACGCTTCGATATGTTACCGCATTGCTAGACGATTCACCGAGTATTAACGAGCATTACACATTGATTCAACTACGATTTACTTTGCTTCTAAGGTTCTACAAATTCATCATCACATGCCGCTGTGGCGAAACACATGAACGAGAATGAGGGGCGGCAGAGTAGAGAACTCGATTTCAAGTAAAATAATTTGTCATGGTGTGATGACAATACTCGTACACTCCCTAATCGTCCGTCGCTCTTGATTGTCGATCTGTACAAGGAGGTGTAACCCAATCATGTACGCTCAACTCCCCGTTTCATCTCAATCAGCTCGTAGGCCTGCAATTTCAAGATCTCTTCGGACTGATTAATTATTCGCTCATCATTAGTTGCGACAGATACTAGTTCGTTCTCCGCTCCGGTGGGAGCTCGTCAATACAACTACACATAGCGGCACGACAATTTAACTCGATGCAGTGTTCGGGAATATGGGGGATCGTTGGGTGAGATGGAGAGGGAGGATCTAAGAGGGAGAGTGGGAGAATTCAAATATATGGTTTCCGCGAGCCCTGCTCAATCGCTCGAATGAGCTTTGCGCACGTATTGCCAACTGATGCGACGCTTGGAACAACCTGCCCTGCAACGACTCACGTAAACAGCAACAACAGTGAGATAAGCGATAACACAGAATACAGCGTTTACAGCCGATATATGCATGGCGCAATTTACGTATGCAGAACGAGCTGAATATCTATTATAATTTTACCATTCCCGTGATCACCTCCGCCTCGCTATCGAACAGAAGAACCTCGAGGTGATAAGACCGACATTGCACTGAGCGAGTTTGTTCACTTGGTCCGCCTGGTAACTATTGTACGTGGTCCCCTCACGTAGCTACTCATCTCGCTCAGGGCGGACCCTCTCCTTTGCCCTTCCCTCCGATCGGCCCTTCCCCGAAGCCCTTGGCCCTTGCACCCGATCTCGGCGGGGAGCCTCTCCCAAGGCTGCATCGTTGTTCTCCCACCATGTCCAATCAGTGCGCGACGTCGCTGCCGTCGCCTTTCCCTCTCGATCTTCCGACCACGAACGGGACTGCAGACCGCAACGCAGGGCGGACAGACGCTAACTAGACTAAAGGAGTCAGATCAGGGACTCACGGACGAGTTTTTGCTGTCAGACCTACGTCGTCCTTTACGAGAACCATTAAATATAGTGAATGCATTGATTTTTCTCGCTGGCTCTGCTATTCTCCTCCTATTCGGCTTACGTCTTCTATGTGCACGGATAGTTCCTCAGTGACTGAGGCTATCGGAAGCGAAGGAGGACGCAGAGGCGTTGGGGAGACAATGCAGGGCGCTCATTGTCACTAATTGGCTTAGTGTAGAGGTACGATTTCACCATAACATTCGAGGCATACGAATGTCTACAGGCGCAAAGAAACGAAACCCAGAAGCTACCCAAGGGCAAAGGCAGGCTCTGTAGGCGTGCAATAAAGAAAATGTCAATCAGTCAGATGAACAGGTTCTTGCTGAGCGAAACACGGACACGCTGCGGCTCAAAACTGTCTATAACGTCGCAATTCCTCGTGGGTTATGTTCACATCAGGGAATGGTTGCTCTAGGACACTCTTAGACGAAAAGTGAACAAATTTGAGGAAAACTTCACATTATTGTTACAAATATACGATACACAGAGTCATAACGAAGCAATGTTTGTGTTGCAATTTCCGAGGCGAAGCAAAGAGCACGTCACGCGAAGACGTTATTCAAGCAAGACCTTGCTGTCGGTTGTACATATATTCCATTCGCGTTTAGTGACAGTGGAAAGCGTGGTGCAGAACACGTCGGCCAGGTGAGGTCTTTTCCGCAGCCTGCTTAGCATATTCAAGTCATTTTTACATAGCAATTCTAGGGTGGCCGTTATAAACAGCTTCATTACGATCAAATTTACATCTGAAAGCAACACGTCGACACAAATTTCTTTAGTACACGCTGCAAGAGTTTTCCTTTTTCTCTCTTTCCCTCTGGCTAACACTGCGTTTCGCACTGAGGACACGTACGTAGGAATCGGTATCATGTGGCAATCAAATGATCTTAGTTAAAGGTTGCGCTTGTTCGTCAAGTATGAGGGTGGGACCCAGTTGGTCCTAGTTCCTGATGTCCTAGTTACGACAAGGGAATGCATGGTTACCGTATTCGAGATTGATCTGATGTTGTATCACCGAGGTAGGCTCATAGGGTTAACTCGTGTTAATTCAAGATTGTTCACCGGATCATTTCTCCTCGGGTTGCTTCGTTCGAAGTGCAGAGCCGCACATTTATTAACTCACAGTTTTAGATGAAATTTTACTGTCTGTTTACCGAGTCTGGCTTCGCAATTTTTCGAGTATGGCGCAAGTTGCGGTCGAGTTTCGTGGAATTTATTGGAGTTAGCACACGGAATGTGAAGTTCTCGAAGCAATCGTGTGTCTCCCAGAAGCTTTGAGTACATGTCGTCCACGGTTTGGCAGTAAGTGATTATGTGATTATACTAAATGTGGTTTTCTGCGGATGCTAAATGTGATTACGTTATGGTCGGTAGATTTATGGGTGGAGGCAGAACCTTGATAGAGTCATCGTTGCATAGTGTAATATCTAGGATATTTTCGCAGGCCGAGTTCTTACCATAAACTCGTGTAGGATCTGACAGGAACTGGACAAAGCCACCAGTGCTGCAGAAATTAAGAGTTTTTTTCTCGTTTTCACTTTCATAGTCAGTGTCTATTCTTTCGTTTCGAGACAGATGCTTTACTTCGAGTATACTCCTGGTAGATTTATATCACCTAGTTTAGTATTTGTGTGTTTAGCGTGCGTGTTCAGCGTGACACACACTGTCGAATTCACTAAGCAGTTGCCTTGTATATTCATTGAGTACATTCGTGCTCCCAGTAGTAGAGATATAGGAGCAAGCCATCCGTACCGGATTATCAGACAAGGATAAGTATATAGCAACCAGCTTGGATTTGCTGTCTATAACTATTATACGTTCATTATTCACCTGCGTACATCACTTGGTTACATGGACTTTCTTTCCTGAACCGAACTAAGATGTTACCAGCCTTCCGTCACGGGAATCAACGTGGAATTTCCCGCCAAGGGAAAACCCTGCCGAGTTAAATTTTTTTATATTCTGATAGCCAGGATTTCGCCACGCAAGCTATGTCAATGTTTTTATTGTAGATATATTCTATAAGTGCATCCATTGTATTTGAGTTAGCTAATGAAGAGCTTTCAGAAGCACACATTTTCGACTGGTGTTTAACGTCACACGTGGCATTTATCATGCCATAGGTCAATCCGGTCGCTATTTCGATCAGACTGTTTAAGTTGACGTGAAGGTCATTGTAGAAGATAGTCTTCCTTGACTTGGTTCTTCGGTGACTTCCGACGAACAACTCGCGCACAATCGTTTCGCTGTGACGTATTTCTTCGTCGAAAAGGTTGTCAAAGTTCACATCAATCACCTCAGTATAAAACATCCACATACTGAGAGGATTGTCTCGACCTTAAAATCTTCACTGTTGCCCGGTCGATTTGTCCATTCGTGTTGAGATTCGGCTTGTCCATCTCCTCCGCACTAACGGTCTCGGCCACCCGCCACCCATCCACAAGCAGCTGCATGTTTATTCTCTTTGTTTCTGCTGGGAGAAGTGCACATTTTCCCAGTTCGCTTCTTCATGTCCAGCAATGATTTCATTCTCTGTGTTCATAGCGTTGCCTATCTCTGCAATACGAATTATTCGAAGCTGATGCGCTTCCCTATATTTACTCACGAGATTGGACACCCTCCCACTGGACTGAGGCTGGTTACAAAACCGTAAACGGCTGGTGGATGTGTTCGTCCGGTGTTTTCTCGTTTTGTCTCCAGCCAAACAGGTTTGGAGTCACTCGTTTTCTGCGGAGCGTTGCCCCGTCTGAGAGAGCTGATGTGGTCGACTCAGTTTGCCTTGTAACGCGAGCGAACCTCAATTTCATTCAGCGTTATATTTTCTCCCGTCAGCAGATCCACGGAGAGCTTCATTTCGCTTATTATTAGTTCTTCGGGAATACATCATGCCAATCTATTGCAATTGCATTGATCCGCTGCTCGAGCCTCCATTGTGCAGGTGGATCGATGTTAATAGAATGGCAAATAGATCACTCAAGACCTGTTGATCACGATGTCGTCATTTGTATCTGCTGAGGTGTGGTCGACAGCAGCTAAGGTGTAGCCATTTCGAGCATAGGGAGCTGTTTACAGAAGTGTCTCCTAGTGGCAATTTCAACACATGCGACAGATGCTTCTTGATCGGGCGTTTACGGATAGCTTTGCTCATTACACTATTAGATGACATGATCTGCGGCAGGCGAGGATTAAATAGTACGCGAATAGTGAAGAAAGTCAGCCAATTCAATAGCAAATCGCCGCAGCCTACATACGTTCCGTAACAAGCGATGTGCGCGTAATGTATGCCTAGGGGCGACACCTCTCCTTGTAACTGCCCTTCGTGAAAACGTCGAAAACAACACGTTACCGCGACGCAAGTGCATGTGAGCTTCATTTTCCTGCCCCGAGAAGGGGAAAGAGAGAGACAGAGTGAGAGAAGGAGAGTATCTAGAGAGCGTCTGGCATCGGACAACGAGAAGAATTGCCCTCTCAAGAGTCAGCGTGACGTGTTCGCGCGATGCTTTTTTTGAAGTCGGGAAGAGACGATGTACATAAAGCCACCCAACCATCGAGGTCCGACTCAACTCAACGATGCTAGACACGAGATTTTTCCTTCTGTTGAAGATCTTCAAAGCGTCGCCCAAAGTATCATATATATATATCATATCATGTAGAATAGACGCTAAAGAGAGCCGAACAGACCTATTGGCTGTACAAGTGATCTTCGCAATGCACAATGTTGCTCTGTCGTGCAAACAACAAAGGAAAAATTGGTTTTTGGCGAAGCCCTACGAAACCAGATAATACCGGGGCCGGTGCTGCTGTTGGCGTTACTATTGTCGGCTAACGGATACGAGGGCACGCAGGCAGAAGAGAGGGATGACGACAACGACGCTTCAGTAAACATTATGTTTGGAATTTCGAAAACGGGACCAACCAAAGACCTTCCAAGCTATTGAGCAAAGCCGAAGGAAAATCTGAAGGCTATGCGGAACAGCGAAACACAATTGTGTCGAACCGGAACGATTCAAGGCCTTTCTTTATCTGGCTCTACTTAGTTTCGATAGCCTTAACGCAGCCAGATGCCCCAAGCAGGCGTGCCCAGCACAGTATAATACATTAACGGCAATCTGTAACTTTGTCTAGTGATTCGTTCAGCTTCGTACAATATAGTACAGGACGTAAGCCGAAGACTTGTGAATGTCTATTTGCAAATAGGCCGCAAACGCAATAATCATCGCAGTCGAGGGGTTCATTTCAGTGCCGCGATTTGGGGGCAGGAGTAGACATATATGCGAGAATGTTTTTTTTTCTTGAATATATTGTGTCCATCGCGCCAGCAAACGCTAACGGCGAGTGTCCATTGTGAGATGCAAGAAGCTGCTTGCTAATCTAATCCTTCCAAGCTTTTTCTCGGCTTTCCGAGGCGATTTTCGGCATGAGCTTGTGCTCAGACATGGCCGCATATTCACAGGCTGTAATGACCTAATTCGGAAAGGCTCAGATTCTTTCGTGAGTGCCCCACCAGTTATTGGGTGCGAACGTGGAAACTCTAGTAAGACCTAGTCGAATAACCGCTAGCATAAAGTCAAAGGTTTTCTCTCGGAGCTGATAGAATAAAGGATGTTCGTTCTATTTGATCTCGTTTCCAGGCTTCCCTGGGTATGGACACCCTTTAAGTCGATAGGATTTCGATAGTACATCATATATGGATCTCCAAAGGGAATCATTCATGGGGGCCCTCTCTTTCTTTCATTCGCCTGTCGACTTGACGATTTTATTTCGGGGAAAAAAAAATTCTTTTTATGTCGGCGATCCGATATTCTATCTGAATCTCGAAACGGCATAGAGATGTTCGCATAGGAACGGGAACCTGGAAGTACTTGCGGCGGAGGAATAAGCTGTTATCTGATTTTCCACACGTATGTCGTGCGTTAAAATGGGGAACGTTGGCGAAGTACCCAATAATAACTACTTCCATGTTTGTCTACATACGTATTGTATCATAACGACTGAGAGAATGCATCAACGGCAAAACTACCTTGTGCTTCCCCCAAGACTTTTAAGAGTAAGAGAGAGAGAGGACATAATGTGGAGTGTACGAGATCGCCTCGGGTGTCGCGCCGATTTGAACAAAACAATGCAAAATGCGTGTCTCTAGGTGAATTGGAAGTAACGCGCGAATTGGAAATATCATCGAATCGAAGGCGAACGTCGTTCACATTCGAATTATGCTTTCGGCAAAGCAAATGGCAATGTTTTGTCTCTCCATCAAGGCGCTCTTTTCGCTCTTGAGTAAAAGCCCTCAAGGTCCCCCGTATAGCACCAGTGGACTCTAGTGTCTCTATGTACTCTTCAGAGCGAACGCTGTCGCGTGATTTACTCATTCCTCTCAGCTAGAGAGTGCCTTGTAGTTTTTCTTCCCGCTCCGATCGACTATCTCCCATTCTTTTGGGGTACGCCCCGTTCCGGATCTAGACAAAACCGGGCCTGCCTGCTTGCCTGCTCGAATTGTCCCTGAGAAACTCCCCAGAGAGCTAGGATTCGCTCACATGGAACAACCGAGACTGTCAAATTTCGCTTCTCTTGCCGCCGCTGTGCCCGTCTAGCGTATCTCACAGAGAGTCCTCGCTGCACCTCCACACCGTTTCTGGCGCTGTCTCGCGGGTATTGCACGTGCCCTTGAGACGCACCCTCCCACCGGTTCCTTGCCCCATCTAGTTGTCGGTGCATCGCCGTAAGCAGCGAAGCGGCTCTTTTCTCCGGCGTCTTTTCGGTGCCGGAACGCTCCGCTGGCTGTTCAGGCGGCGACGTCGCCGTCGCAAGAAAGGAACTCCCTCTGCTTAAGGATCTTCCAGTCTCCTTGCTGCCCCTCGGTTCCCCTCGTTCTGGCCACCCCTGAGAGACGGAGCCGAGGCTCCGTCTTTGCTAAGCATACAGGGGATGGGGGGGGGGGTCTTTCTAAGGACACTGACGCGAGACACAGGGACGCAACGGTGGCATCTGTAAAGAGAGAGTCCTTTAGATGTTGCAGTACCTTGGATGGGCGCACGTTGGCTCTACCGCCGAGACGGAGACGAGCGGTCGATGGGCGAATGAATAGAGTTGGTGGCGACTGCAAACGAATCCGTTTCAAAAGTATTTCGTTAATGCAGCATGGAAGAGATTTGTGTTTAGAAAACTCGTCATGCTAGATCAAGTACCAAGAAGGAAACGGCCAAGAACTCGCTCAAACACTGAGGATGATCTCAAGGCGGACGAGTTTATGAAAGAGTGACACGCATCAGTGCATTCTTTGATGCGTGTTTGGTTTTGACGTGGCAGATATTGCGACAATCTGTGTCGTCATATTAGGACTCATAGCGGCTTTGTCGAAGGCTGTCGGCAGATATCTGTATGACGAGGCCATTATGATTGTGCCATATTTGCCGAAAACGTCGCCGCTTATCGACAGAATATCTTTATGTGTTTTGAACGATTAGGTCCTGGAACATTGAGGACTATCTCTCGGCGTTCCACCACAACAGCACAAGCAGCGAGCCGATACGGCGATTGTACTAGCGAACAAATCGCCAACTCCGGAAGCTACTCCGACCGACATTCTTCTGGACTAAAAGCTAATAACAAATTGCTTTTTCATCATCGTAAATCAACTTTCTTACATCGGTGTTATGTCTGTCCCACGTAGAAAAGTAAATAAATGATAAAAATGTCAATGTCAACAAGTGACAGAGAAACAACGCAGCTTAGTGTGAAGATGCACGCAATGTGACTACACCTGAAGCTGATATCAGTATGGGTGTTCGTAAGCACATACGCGCCTTCGAACCATGGCCCTGTACCAACATCTCGAAGATTAAAGAACAAACATAAACAGTAGGCACAACCAAGGTATACGTAGTGCAAGAGAGTTGCATTTTTCAATTACAAACTCTGTCAGTCTACATGAAAATTGCAGTGGGTGTTGTCTTTTCTGTGTTTTCTGCACTGGATGACTCGACGGGTATACGTCGCACTGCATTTAACTCTATGTACCATTCGTGTGTACGGTACAATCGTCTAAACCAGTAGGCGGGTTAAGGCCAGTGAGCCGACACAGAGACTCCGAAGAAACAAGGGATTACGGGTGAGAAAAAAGTTTCAGGCTGTGCTAAAGTAGCACACGTGGTACTCTCGGTAAAATCAGAGGGCTTCTTGGCCAGCCGAAGCTCGAGTGCGAGTTTGCGCTGGATGCAGCCCAGCAGATAGATACTTCGAGAGGCGGACATAGCACATGAGTCTTCAGGCGAGGCGCGCACCGGACGAGCCTAGGCGTTGGTGGCAGCAGCTGGTCAGCAGCCTTCACCCAACCAACTAACCAACCAAAGAACCTCAATTGAACACTCTCCCTTAGAGTTTCCCCGGACGACGCTGGGAATGAGAGAAGCAACGAAGTCATGGACTTGTGCTAAGGGGGACAGACGTCGCAGGGGGCGAGGCCACGAGAGCAGGTTTTTACTGATATGTCTTCCTCCATTGCCTGCAGAGTCCTGAGCGTTGTCGCTACCACGAGAGGTCGCTGGTGGTCAGTTTCTTCAATTTGCTGATATCCTGACCTGATACTGGCCGATGTCCTCGAAGGCGGCGAAAGAGCGTAGGGCTTCATTTAGTCAGCAGGGAGTAATGGCCAGCGTCAAGGTCGACAGAACCGCTATCATCTTTTAGTGTAGGCGCACCCCCACGCTGTAGTCAACTGTATTGGTGACAAGGAGCCAATATCGGTCCCATTCTGTAACAGGAAAACTTCATCGTGTTGTGATCCCGAAGTAATGCTATGCCACAAATCACAATTCAACAAGTAGCATAACCTATACATGCATACATGGCTGCGCGTATATGGCTATCAATCTATATAAGTCAGTATTTATTAATTTTGTTCGCTCAGATAAAATTCTCGTTAGGACATTGGGTGCATCACATATATTATATTGTTCGGTCAGAGATAAAAATATCGGTTGAGGGCAGAAGCCAATGAGTTCTTTATAATCAGTCGACTTGCCCTTTACATTGACGAGGTTCCACACAATTGTGTCTTTCAAAACCTATAATATCTCATTACTGAAGATGGAGAACTCATAGCCATGTTATCAAAATCGAACTTGCTGGCCGTAGATTCTAGTGGTGACAGCTAGGAGAACTTAAACATAGTAAAACTGGAATTCATTTTGTAAACCAATAGCACCTTTAACGTTTGCTTGAAATGAACTCGCCAGATACCATGGGATATGCTTTCGTTAATCTAAGTGTTAAACATATAGTCAAAACACACTGTTGCATTCGGCAATTGCCGAAATGACATCGTGTTGTGTGGTGCACTACAGCTAGTATACTAGTCTCATAATCAATCGACTACTTATGCAGTCGAAAAGGCGGACTACTGCAAATTCAACAGTTTCATCTCGGTTCGCTGATTGCGGTTTGCTCTGCAAAACTAGCTTAATATTCCGTAACGGTATGATTATGCTGGCTGGGTCCGCTACGCCCTTCGCGGGGTCAACAGCTTGCTTGGGTCCAGGTCGGGATCTATTCTACGTCGAAACCACACGTGGTTGCCTTCAGTGTACGCGAAAGTCACTCCTGTTAAGGGTCGGCCTGCCGTCCATGGTAGCATCCGCATTCCCTTCGAAGATTTCCCCGATGCCCAACGAGTTAACATGCGTCTTCTTCCCTGGCCGATAAAGAGCAGGGTAATCGTAGTGGTGGCAGGAGCCCAGCGTGCCGCGGAAGTGAGATGAGACTATTGGACTTAGCCTCCGGGCAGCGTCGGCCGTAACGAGGGGCCCATCTTCCTTGGCTTGCCACGGCGCTAAGATACCCATTCATCTGCATTAGTTCGCCATTAGAGCCAGACAGGCTGGAGCCCCGGCAGCTAGCCCGGCGTCGGAAGCCCTACGCTCCCCGCTCCACCGGTTTTCTCGCAAATGTCCCACGTAACGCCTTCCAAACGAACGAGCATTTCTCAGAGACAAGCATTCTCCTAGTCCTTGAGCCACCCCTCGTGATCTCGAACCCGAGAAGTGCGTAGTCGCATAGATAGCGAGAGAGATAGAAAGAAAGAGAGAGAGGTAGAGAGAGAGGTAGAGATGCTCATTTACATCCGTTACTACCACGACTACTACCACTAGGCGCGGAGTATCGCTGCTTAGGAAGGACGACATATTGCCTCTAAGCAACGATCCATCCCTCCGGGGCCATAATGAGACGTTTCGTCCTATTATGACTGCGTCGGAGAAGGCCAGTCAGTTTCGTTGGCGAACAGTCCCACGCTAAAAGGAGAACAAAATTGTTCCCTCAAAAAGTAAACGATTGTTACACGCCCGCTAGTGCGTGTACAATCGACAACCGATAATAATAATAATAATAATAATAATACGTATATACCGTGGACGTTAAGTGTTGGCTGTGGGTCAGCCCGGAACATCTATTATATAATACGTATAAACGTATATGAGAGACGACGTAAGTGGGCGATGCCATTTGTGAGGGTTCCAATTAGCAAGGATAGTACGTGTCCAATGAATGTGTAACGAACGTACACTAAACATCCAAAGAGGTGTGCAAGTCTGGATTTAGCTTGCAGCAGTCAACAGTCCTCCAATGATTCTGCAATACGATCGGCGACAGGCGGGAGCGTCAGTACCAGGCCATGAAAAGGAAACTCTCTAATTAAAGCTATTATTATTATCGAAGGGTATAATGAACGTTTTCTTTCCACAGATCTGTATTTTCCATGGCTATTTCATGTTACAAGCTTATGCGTTCGTTCCAATATAATGATTTCAGAAAAAGAAACGGAACGTGTAGAGTTAATGCTTTTCCGAGTTAATGAGTTTTCTTTTAATTTAGATCTTACTTCAAATTGCTAACGCTTGACGTATATCTTCGTTCTCTTTCTATGACGCTGTTTCAGTCTGCCTTGGCGTAGCGACCGTCATCCACAGGGCGCGCTCAGAGGAAGCAAGGAAGAGGAATCACCCCTCGAATCACTGTCATCATCTTCATTGAGCTTGAGAGATAAAGTATTCGCTCATCACAGTCGCGTAGCCACTGAAGTCCTCCCTCACGCTGACGTCCGCCGTCTTCAGAACTATCGAAAACGATCTCTGAAGTCTCCTCGTTACTGGACGCCAGATCTTTAAAGCAACAACAGATAAGAAGAAGAACAACAACAAGAAAAAAAAATAGAAAAACCAGAGAAAAGAGGAAAAGAAAACAGACACCTTCATCCGGAGGAAACCAGGCGGAGGAAAAGAGACACCTTCACCCCCGGACAAGCTCCAAATGATCGACGTCTGTGCGCCGATGGCTTCAACGCGGCGTCGCGTTCCGTTGGCAACAATGACCGAAATCACCACCAACCGATTGGATAGGATCGGTCGCGGCCGCTGCCAGCAGCTACACAACAGTTGTAGGTCGTGCAAAACGAGGGCGTCTCTAGACACAGCTCCCACTAGCGGCAGTCAAGAAGAAACTCTGCCTGTGTCCTTACTGGAGCCGTTCGAGATGGCGCCCGCCCTGGCGCAAAGGCTCAACCCAGCCCTTATCGTGGAGACTGCGTGTGGAATGGACTCTGCAGCATCGCGACCGCACCTCGGCGAGTCGCACGGCCGACCTCGGCAGAGGCTGGCAACACGATTGTTACGATCGTCAGCAATTCATGCACCAATCGTTGGCGGCTTACCACCAACATCGCGGACAATCACCAGCAAGCAAACTGCCGGCCGCGTCAGAAGTGGAAACACTCTGGCCACTGGATCATCGGGCTTGTCGTCATCCCGAGCGTCGAACGATCCCATGCCGCTGCTGCTGTGGCCAGGTCGGAGCATATGGAGATCGGACTATGTGCCGAGGTCAGCTGAGTCACAACACGAGCAGAAGCAACAACACCAACAACCTGATCTATTAGAAAATTTTGCTGGCACTGAACACGAACCTCATCGTCACAAGTCATTTCGAAGCGGACGCCTTCGTCAACAGAAGACTTTACTGTTAACTACAACATGGTCGCTACTGCTAACCTGCCTACTACTAACCTGTCTACCTTCGCCGGGAAACGCCTTCGGTGAGTGCAACACATCTTTGAATAGTGTTCCCAAACGAGAGCAAAAAGCTTTTGTTTGTACGAAACATAGATGACTGGAAACCACTTGACATCTAGCTAAGTCCGTCTAATCTTGGATTTCTAGACCAGAGGGACGTGTGTGTTGGGTTCAAATCCTGTCAGACGCGGGGAATCTTTGGAGTTCCTTATCATCTTTCTTTTAAGGTTCTTGCCGGGTACGAGTAAGGAAGAGAATAAGCAAAGGTGGCCCCGACAGGTCCTCATAGTAATACCTAAAAGGTTAAGAGCTGAGGCCTGTCCGATAGGGAACAGCTGAGGGTCAGCTCGAAAAACAGTTTAAGTCCATCAAATCTGTTGGTTTGACACCGAGATGGCGTATGGGTATCGCGAGGGCTTATGTAGATCCATAGTATGCCCAGGCAGAATCCCACAGGGGCGCATATGTACGAATCGATGCGGCACCTATTTGAAGGCTTGCCAATGAACAGGCTAGGTCAACTCCAGACGGCTGATGAAATTCACCGTCGGCAAAAGAAGCCATTCGAAAAAATATTGAAGCTAAGCCTTCAGCAGTGTACCACATTGCATTTAACGTCCACTGTTAAATGTTGACTGAGAGTCAGCCCGACAAAGTTTAAGTTTAAGTGTACCACATTGCAAGATGATCAACTCAGTTTAGCGCGACGATGTCTCCGGGTGCGGGACTGCCATTTCCGTACAGATGATTACAGTGCTTTTGAATTCGTTCATATGTTTTTTGTTGTTTTACATAGGGGAAAACATACGTGCCATGTCCCAATCATCGAAAGTATGATTGCTATTATTTCTTTACTATGCTGAATCACGTACTCAGGCGAGACGATTTGCCAGAGCGACATTATTCATCGCAACCTAAATCGAGTGAATGCATTGCACTTCTCGAACGCAACTGCTGTCTCAACACCCGGGTTCGCTGTAGTGAAGTCGATTTTGCTCAAATCTCCAACCTAGGAAATAGTCCATTCCACGGCGAAATAAGTGTGACATAAAAAAGAGAGCTTAAGCATTGTAAAATTGCAGCTCCTTGAATAAACCAATAAACCTTTACCTTTACCTTTACGAACGAGGGTATTTCTAAGTATTTATTATCTTATATAAATATATATATATATCTTATAGCTCAAGGCGCAAACATCTCATATGATTGTGTTGCCGTGCTCATGTGTTTGCCAGATACATAATAATACCAACGCCGTCCCGCCATATGCAATCCTTCTCACCAACAACAGTGCTCCGTATGTATGCGGTGAATCGATGAAAAATAGTTGCCCACTCACGCAAGCAACGTAAAGTAGCTAGACAAGAAGGGAGCGAGAAAGAAGGATTCCCGATGAACGACATTCGAAGGAGCGGGATGCGCGGCCGGGAGCTATTCGACGAGGAGCTGCCTTCGCCGCCTATCGGCAACAAACCGAGTCGGATATTGGGATCGTTCACGGATGTTCGGACATATATCTTCTGCTTGTCGCTTTTTTTCTCTTGGATCTCTGTTCCGCACTCGCCTTTCTGAGTCCATCTTATCCGACGTAAGCTCTTTGCGCCCTAGGGGTAGGTAGTGGTTTGCCGAGTCGACTGCTGGCTCCCCCGACACGCTAACCCTTCCCAAGCGTTCGTGTGCTCCGTTTGCCGGCTGGCCAAGTCGATGGTACTCTAGAATCGCATCGCTTGTTGTAATCTCTTATTCGTTGAGTGAACTGAGGTGGTACATCAACAATCCGCGAGAGGGGGTGGTAGCTCCGTGTCTGGGGCGTGTTTGGGGTTTAGGTCATGGGGAATAAACAACAAGGACGAAGGCAAGAGAAGGCTCACAAGAAAGCAACAACATGGAGACCGTCGAAGGATCCACTCGATCCAATTCGTTCGTTTACGCCCATACGGTCACGCTATAGCACGAGGTAGATAATAGACGTATCTTGTTGTCGTCCTTATAAAGCTGCACTCCGAATTATGTGACTCGGCAAAAATGTGTCCAGCTGTTGCTGGATGACATTTTCTGGATCTTAGATTCGAGAAGTATTTGCGCAGTGCAGCAAGTATTGATTGAAAATTAATTAGCAAGTATTAACCATTGGAGGGTTGTTATTATTATCATAATATCAGTGGAGTTACAAAGAAAATGTTCTCCCAATTAGCATACTCAGTATTTGTAATATTACCATTACTATTTAGTACGCAACAAGAAGAAGTTTGACACGTTGTTGACAGGTCGACTAGCAGACATCAGGCATCCAGTTGAATGCCTGATTGATATTCCCAACCGATGTAGGTCACATAATGAACATGACTACGAGGAATTCCCATCGAGAGCCTTCTAAATCAGGAATAAAAACGCGTACATCCAGAACCCGCTTATCGTTCAAATTTCCTTTGGATCAATTTGAGCAAGCCTCCCATAAAAGCGTATCTGTTTTTTCTCTTGCATGTGATTATCAGATTGCACTCTATACATGCATGTAGGTTAGTTGGCCTTGTTAGTTGTTGGCCGGCTGTCCTTAGAAATCTCCAACTGAACCCTGTGGCGCCCTCGACGGTGTTCCGATAAGACTCCCGCCGTGGCGGGTCTTTCAAGCGTGCCTCGCCGGCGTGTACGCTCATCAAGGCGCCGGCGACACTCACGTCGGGTGGCGCCCTCTGGCCGGCCTCATAGAAGGTGGCGAAACACACAGGTGAGACGTCGGCGCGGGCATTCAGGCAAGCGTTCAAAGCGAGTCACTTGTGGAGTGCAACGCTACGAAGCCGGTGCGTTGGTCTTCTCTCTGATCTTCATCTCAGCGGCATCAGTTAAGCAGTGCATCCTTCAATCATCCGTGCCAGTTATTGTTGATGCCGCCGCCTGGCGAACTTACAGCACGTACTCTGTCTCAGCAGTTGCTTACATGTTGTCCGCATTAACGAGCGGTGCCAACGATTAGCTGAACGAGCGATGCACGGCTATTTGTCGCGCGCATAGTTACAGCAGTTTCAAGGTGTACAGCGTGATTAACAAAGCACCCGTTTGCGCGTAAACGAACGATGTGATAACTGATCTATGCTGATTAGTGGCTAGATCTTTAGCCGGATAACTCAGCCAGCAACAGCAGCGACGATAGCAGCAACCTTACGGCTCACGCAGGATCTATTCGAGTTCACGGCGCCAATGACAATTCAACCAGCTTACCACCAATTGCCAGCCTCTCATCCATGCATCAGCAAGCGTAGTACCGTCGTTTCGAGCCGTCACCGATCAGCGCCGATTTCTGAGGGACCCTCCTAGAGGTTAACGGTCGAGTGCGTCAATGTTCACGCTGAAGAGATTTCACCGCACTGTGAGTGAATTATTTCGGTACCCGTCAGCAGCTCTCTCCAGTAGGGAGCTGCTTTGCCGGCCTAACCGTTACATCGTTATACCACAACCATCAAACGGACGCAAATACTAATCATTGTGGGGGCAGATCGTGTGCAGCGTTGTTGCTGTAATTGTCCACGTCGAGCGGCTACGTTCCCGTTGCGTTCGCAACTATCTTGTGGGCTTCCGCAAGATAACTGATTCTCTATATCCCCCTTCCGCTCTCTCTCTCTCTCGATCGGATCGGATCGGGTCGGGCCGATCCCGTGGTCAGGGAAGCTCTGAGCCAACGGATCCCCAGATTACCCCTAGTGGTCTGCCGATAGCGAAAACATAAGCTAGCTCGCTGGGCGGCCCTGTGGCCGGTTCGCGCAGCGACATTCGTTCGACCAACGAATCGGCAAACGGTTGTTGATACGTCGCCAGCAGCAGCAGCGCTGCGAACCCGCTCGACGCGGGACGCGGGAGGCCGATGCCAATGATGCTCGGTGTGGCGGTAGGATTCGTTCTGCTGCTACTGATCGTGTTCCTGATCGTCATTGTGACGTTCACGAATGGAGACGCCGGTCAAAACTATCGAGACTTTAAGAGTGGACAACTCGGCGCCAACATCACGAACGTCACCCGGCCGCCCGACTAAGCTGGCTGCTACCTGAACGGTGTATGTATACTTATGATATGTACGTCTCGTAGGGATAACGTTTACAAAATCGCGGGATATAAAAAGAAAAATATATATAAATACATAATGATAGTATCATACTGGAGGAAGCGGATGCTGTGACATGAAGGAGTGGGGCGTGCTCGCCCTTGCAGGAGTTTGTAGCCTTTGAAGTATGAATTGGTCGTCGTCAATTGCTCTCTCTCGCGGTGAATTGGTGATGCTCCACGGATATGAAATGGATACGTAACGACGAATAACAACAACAGCAGTAGCAACAGCCACAGGAACAAATATAACAACGACAACAACAATAACAACACAGCCGACAGCAAGTTCTTCAAGGTTTCGAGAGGTCGGGTGTCCGGCATGATGATATATCTACGATGAGATTAGATGGAATCGCGAATCCTGCGTCGACAAGGAATGGATTAAAGCGTAGACTGTGTTTCTTAGACGAAATATCATTTTCGGATCAGATCGTAGCAGCAAGCCCGTTTTGCAAGGCTCGCCCAAGGAATGAGAATATACTACTAGCGAGGTACGTCGCAAGCGCTGTGCAGCGAGATATTGGCGAACTACCGAAACAAGAGAGCCGAGCAGCACACCGAGATGTAACAATGATAATAATAGTAATAATGAGGCTTTTCCCCGCATCTGAATATGGAAAGAATAGAGCACCTGTACGGGTCACAAATGCCCAGCGCGGCTTCTCGAGGCTAAGAGGCGGCAGCATTGATGAAGGCGAAGCAGCAACTGTCGCCGGCATTGCTATTGCTGTTTGCCGGCATCGTCAATGTAATGCAGCATCTTTTATATGAACGTCCCCAAACGAAACGGAGGGGACACACATACACGGGGTGAGTCTGGTCTATGGGATGCTATAGCAGCAAGGTAATGCCTACTGGCATCATTCAGTGTTCGGCACCAACCCTTAGCTACGAAATGGATCTGTGCTCAGGCAGGCAAGCAGTTGACAGAAGAATTCAGATATGGAGGGTTGTCCATATACAAAATAGCTCAACAACGACATCGTACTTGACATCGTAGCAAAATATCGATCGAAGGATGAAGAGAGAGAGAGAGAGAGAGAGAGAGAAAAAATGCATGGGCGATATTGAGAGATGAGAGGTTTGATCTCCAAGCACGGCGGGGGACCACGCACGGCTTCGACGCTGCGGGCTCATCTGCATATGGAAGGTGGCCGAGAAGCTGCGCACGAGGCGGCTGGGAGCAAGCTGTTGTCAAGTGGCTATCGCCGATAGCAATTCAAAATTAGGCCGCAGTCCGAATGGAGTGTATCGTGGTCGGGGTGGAAACAAGAAACGAAACGGCAGTTGTAGTACTGCCATGAGGCCTCCGCTCGTGTCCATTGCCCATCTACATATCGATCAAGTAGGAACGCTCGATTCCTGTGAAACGACGTCCGTTCTGATGCCAAATCTTCTTAGACTTCGTAAGACAAATAGGGGGTGGGGTGACCTTGTGGGTGTCAGCCACCCTCCAACTTCTTCATTGTTAGATGCGAATACGAATGTGTCTATGTACCTATACGTCAATGTGTTGCCGCACGCGTAGAGGCTATGCCGTAGATTCTCGCAAGTGAGACCCGTTTAGTGGTTCCTGACTCGCTTAACACCCCTACGACAACTTCAATCTCATCATTTGAATCCAGCCATTGTGACGCGACTTGCTGACTGCGGGGCTCGCCCTCGTGAAATCCGCGATACCCACTGCGTATGCACCAAATACGATGTGTTACGATGGCGAATTCATTCCGAGTCGCAAGATCAGCTCCTTATCGATTATCGCTACCGCGTTAACCGGGTCGTTGCCAACTCAGCAATTCGCCTCACCTAGAACAGCGTTATCTTGGCCTTCGCCAAGGCAGCAGACTGCAATCAACAGGAGGATGCCGGCGTTCACATGCACCAATCCCTAAACAACTTTCGATAGTTCTATACCGAAACAAGTTTCATATGAGCGGCTCGGCTGGCTGTTGAGTGCGTTCACTGAACGGCGGCACACCTGCTGCGTCTGCAATACACCGCGGGGTCATGGTGACGGCCTGAATCCACGGCGTCAACGTTGTACTCGATCAAGACGCTGGAGCTGGCGGGACAAGCAAACAAACTCTCGGCCGGGCCCTGAAACCTTTGAATGCAGGGAGTCCTCCGGGAACGACAGCACTAGCAGTAGTAGCGGAAACAACAAGTCCTAAATACACGTGCGACAGGATGCGTGCACGTTTGTGAGTGAGATCCACCATCCAACGGATCTATTTGTCAAAAGAGGCGAGCCGCCAGCAGCAGCGGCGGCGGCTGCGTCATCGATGGATGGCGCCACTAGAAGGAGGAAGTTGCGAAACCGGTGCATCATCCCCCACCTATTATATAAACTATGGCGGCCAGCACGTACGAGTTTGTGTGTGTGTGTGTGTATGTGCGAGAGTGAAGCTTCTATGGAGATGTGATCGCTTGACGCGGCAGCCAAAGGAAGTTCCGGGAGAAGACGATTTGCTTCCGGTGCGACTTTTCTTCCGATGAAGAAAAGTCACTAGCCGAACTTCGCAAGCCAAAACATGGAGAATAGAATGGCACATATAACGATGACGATAATAATATACATATATGTGCATATTTACAGAACGGTTCATTGATGCAATAATAATAATAATCATAGTGAAGGATCACGATAATGATAATATCATTGGCAATTGGAAGCCGCATCTAGTTGGAACTTGAAGGGTAATTCATTTCCTCTGTTTATAATAAGGGGAATCTGGAGAGCACAGTGTGGTTTTGATCGAGATCCGTTTCACGCATCGTCAAGTCATCATACGCCCCTAGACAATGCTGCTGATTTGATCTCCATAATTGGCCGTGGGGGGAGCGCAGCAAGGCCAGCACACACGGGTGTACTACGAACAAAGATACATACATCTATATAAGCTCACAATGGAAGCGCTTCTCTGTATGGCCAACCCAATGTTTCTCGTATTCAATAGTCGCCGTCGGCAAGAAACCGGAGCATTGCCTTTGTGCTTCTAGGTAAAACTCCTGTCTCCTGTGTCCTTATATCATCCCGAAGGCTCTCGGTTGCCTTAGCATAGGATAACGATCGGTTCGTTTTGAAATTAACACGTTGTGTTGGATCATGCGCCCGGCTCCGCTAGTTCAGTAGATCGTTTACTGATCTTCTCCTTCGACGGACAGAGCAACGGTAATAGCTCGAACATTGTTCAGGCCGTAAAAAAACCATACATTGGCGTAATTCTCCTAGGTATCGCGATATGTTCTATAAAACGTGAGCTCTCAGTGATAGTCCTATGCTCGTCCGCGATTCTCTACCCCCTCAACCCCATCTTCTAGCTAGCGGCTGATGGACAACGTCCGGGTCATTGCAGGAGGCCTCAAGGAAAGGCCTTGTTGAAACAACGTTCTTATATCTCTCAAAACGACTGGCTCCTGATCGTTTTGGCCGCCTCAGCTGTCCTTCCCGAGAAATCATTATTGAGTAATGAGCCCCGTATTTGTTATGCTATTAACGATATCGAGTTAAGCTCCATAGCTATAGCAGTTCGTTGGCTTGGCAATTCATTGTCGAGAGCTCACTGGCCATGTCATTGTGGACGGCTGACATCTGAAAGGGTATACCGTTGTCGTTTTTGCCGCTTACATCTAAGTGCTAACATCACGGATGGAGAACCTTGCCCGTGGGCGAAAGTTCAGGCGCATGAGTCTGGAAATTTCTTGCCTCATCTCTGGTACACTGTGAGCATCACGGACGATGGAAAATTACCTTCACTGTCCATATATATATATATATATATATATATACAGGGAAAACTTTGTATTGGATTTCGGTCGTGTATTCCCCGATAAGCGAAAGGAGGCGAAACGAAACGCACCACTACACATACCAAGCTATCATCTCCCGAACGACACAACGAGTGAGGAAGCCTTAGGGGTCAGAGAGTAATTTGGAACTAGGTCCCCTGGACAGCAAGGAACGCTCTCGTGAACATTTGGAATTCTGTTCAGCCACCTACCGCTTCTGGCGGTCTTCAACTCAGTGGATATTACAGGGAGATCAGAAAAGCCCGCGCTATTTTCTCGCCGGCAAAATTGGATCGGATCCATGTTTGTGCTATCTGACCACACAAGGATAAATAGATATGTGGATCGACGGAGATCGATGGACGGCGAGTGACAAAGGGTTGTCTCATTAAACGCCCCGTATTTTATTTCCACTTCCGCGGGCAATAAACAATCGCTGCTCCGCGTCTAACACACGGTGCAATGGATCGAATCACAGGGTGGCTCAATGACACAGCCTGCTTGTGGGAGGCACACTAAAACCGGTCGTTTGCTCCGCTGACGAGAACCGTCAAGTTTAATCAAGTTGAAGTTTGTCTCGTTGCATGCAGCTCTATGCCCCTATGAGATCTCCACGATATCTATGGTAGTTTTCCTGAAAGCATCGACGCCTCTCGATGCAACGCGATCACAGTGAATACCTGTAGCGTCCACACCAGCTAACGCCCGGGTAAATTAGGCAGGCCAAACGGAAAATCGGTAGTTAGGGATTAGTGGTTTGCTGGTGCAGCGATGTTACCGAACTTCATAATTTATTCACACAGTATTGTGTTAGTATACATACCCAGATACCTAGTAAAAAGGGGTGCAACAGTGAAAACGCTAAACACAGTCAAACGTGTGTGAGGGTGGGGTCAGTGAGCTTGTGTAAACACGGGACAGATACATAGAGATCTAAGAATAAACATGTTTATGTTTGTTGGCGGACCAGGGACTGGGTCAGTTGAGACTGATCGAATGCATCTTCTCCAACGTGATGATATCTGGCACAAACATTATCGCAACATATACATATACAGTTCTACGATGTTTTAATGGGTCATAGAGCACGAATCCTTTCGGCGGCCCACCTTCAATGAATGCTTTCCGAGGAGACGAGGAGCCCACCCAGGAGAGTTCTCCGACAGCTGACCAATACTGATCCCCGCTGTCTCCACGTGGCGCATTGGATTTTGAAGTTGGGTCATTATGGTCAGTATGAGGTCAACCGCCCATAATAAGGCATGCTTTTGAGCGGCGTCTATTGCCGACATCTGTAGTGGGTTTAGAAATTCGAAAGGTGAATCCCAAAGGTGGACTGAGAGAGAGAGAGGGAGACCGAGATACAGCTCTACAGCTATACGCATAGGCGTAGCTTCTATTGTTGGATCACACATGTCTTCGAGATGGGGGCGAGGTATTCGATGATTGCGCCTTCGAATGAAGCCTCAGGTTGACAAAGCATCCCTGATATTACTTGTTCCGTGTCAAATAGTTCCTACTTCGCGTCGGCAGCGACGTGGCGAATCGCAACTGTGTTATACACTCACCTAAACGAGATGTTGTATCATATTATTTAGTGGTAAATACGTAGGCAACCCCCCCCCCCCCCGTCATAGCAAGGATCGCCATATTAAGCAAAATAATAGAATAGTAATAATAATAGTAATAACAAATATATGTGTACCATACAATGTACAGAGAAGTTGCATCAAATGCAGGGGCGGATGCAGTATACATGATGTTATAATGGGAGTTATTAGATGATGATGATTTTAGTCAACAGGAAATTCACAAAGGTTAATAAGGAGAGCTTTTGAGCTTGAGATAATTGTCTGTCCGGCCATAGCAATGAGCCGATAACAACCCAATGGCGGTGTAACGAATTTACGCAGGAGTGCACAACGCGTGACTCTAGGTAGAGTTAACGCTACCCCTCCAGAGATTATTCAAATGAGGATTATTATTGGTTAGTGGCTTCTGGAGGCTGTCTTCAGGAGACACAGAACAAAACAGCGAACAAACAAAACACCATTGATAACGTTTGAAATCATCGAGACGAACTGTGAGCAATCTCTAGACTAGGGCCAGGCTTGCCGAAATTGGCTAAAATAACAATACAAAACACTACTTTGAAGGAAGTACGCCCTCCCTACCGAAAATGCTCGATGTGAGTCCGAACGGGTAAGAAACTCTCCAAATCAAACTCAGCTGATAGAGAAACGCGACCAGCTATGGATAGATACGGGACAGATGTTTCTCGAAAGAAGACACATGATTACCCACAGCATCTGGCTCACTTCTGGAAAAAGCGGACCACCACTCCACCATGTAGATGTACACTCATGTTCGCGTGGCACAGCGATATGCAAGACACAGCCACGACTCTTTGTTCGACAAAACACGAATCATACGAGAGAGGAATACGCGAAGAGAGAGAGAGAGAGAGATAGATAGAGAGATAGAGATCCCGGCTCAGTGAGTGGTACAGGCCAACAGCAGCAGGTGCCCATGTTGTGTGAGTTGCTCAACATACCCAGATAACACAGTGAACTCAGTAAATAGTGCAAAGCTGACACAGAAGACCCCCGGATGGGGAATCACGGCGACGATAGCAAACGAAACGAGAAGGGAGATTATGCCGACGGCAGTGAGAACCGACGCCAAAGAGAGACTAAACTGGATACATTGGAGATAGCGGTAGCGTGCGGATGGGCCTGGTGTGAGTAGGCCATCGGCCGCAGGCGCCGCGAGCAGAAGATGTGGAGATCGATAACGGGAGTGTATTGAAATTTTTGCTGATCCAGAACAATAGAAGTGGACGATTTCGAGCGACGTTGGCGAATATTGGCGAATTGATTATTCGACGAATTACCAGCCGTGTCATCTCTGCTAAATATCATCTGTTTCGTTCAGGGCTTCATTCAGTGTCATGTTATCGCGGTGGTGGCGATGATGATAACGATCATCATCATGATGATAATAACACTAATCACGGTAATTTATTTAGGTAGAATTTAATACGTGGCGAAACCGCTGTAAAGTGGTGGGAGGCCAACAGAGCGGGAGGGAAATAAAGGAGCGACGCGAGAAGAGAGCGGAGATGGTGGATGGGTGTAATATTGTGGAAGTGTAATATCAATTCTATACAAGGGAGGAACAGCGAGAGGATGGCAAAAATAAGAACATATAATCATAAATGAAGTAAATAATAATAATTAACATGAAGAAAATTGTGTATCACACACATACACACACACACGCACCCATTCAATTAACGGATAGTACCTAAGCGGTGTTAGAAGGATGACAAGTGTACAATGTACGAAAAGCCAACCAATAAATGAATAAAGATAATGAAAATCGTCATTATAAGTGAAGATATATCGACGTAGCATTAATTTACGTTCAAGATTGACAGCTAGGTAGTAGTGCTATGATATGATCTTGATAAGTTATACAGTTAGGCCCAATGCATTGGGCTGGTTATGTATTAACCACGATGTACGTATGTGTCACTAGGATTTACCCATCGGGAACTCTATGTAGGTTGTAAGTGGTGACAAAAAATATTTGTAAAGACGGTATATATATATATATATATATATATATATATACTGTGTT
This sequence comes from Stratiolaelaps scimitus, assembly GCA_019614645.1. Lineage (NCBI taxonomy): Eukaryota > Metazoa > Arthropoda > Arachnida > Mesostigmata > Laelapidae > Stratiolaelaps > Stratiolaelaps scimitus. The sequence continues at coordinate 1,128,163 of JABWDB010000054.1, forward strand.
GTCTATGCAATATTTATATTAAATAAGAGGTGCGCGTGATCAAAGTAGGGATATCATAGCAGTTGTACGCGCAACCCTGTGTAGACGTCAGGATAATTGTGAGTATTGAAAACAAACTCTAACGCCGCTAAGCATTTGCGCGGTGTTCCTTGAGCAGCCCACTGACAACTACTGCTGTTACAGTTTGCCTTCAAATAGACTTCCCGAGATGACTCGCAGCCAACATTTAACGCTCACGGCAGAACTTTTTTCGGCATAAGACCTTCATAAGACCGACTACCCATTTTTAAATGCAAATGTGCAACGGGCGTCGATCGAACCCGCGCACCAGCGTGTCTCCCCCAATTGCAAGGCGCACACGAACGCACCACCAGGCCACCGGGCTCGAGACACTGTCTGCCTGCTATGAATGGCTCTTGTGATTGAATAGGCCAACAAACATTTACCTTCACATATCGTCCACACGAGGAAGAAGAAAGCTTGAAAGCTGTAGGATCATTATTGTCCACACGAAGCTGAGCGTCGTAGCACGAGATTGCATTGGTTTAACTCAAATTTTGTGTGTGGTGTAAATTTATTGAACCGTACACCGGCACATTGAAAGCAATGAACAGCTTAAGCCCAGATGTTAGGTTTGCGTGCTCATTCGCGTAACGAATTTAGTCGCAGTCGGTGCTATTCGCAGGGCTTCTATTTTTACCATAAACGTAAAAAGGCTAATTGCCACAAGCGTAGCTTCGCGGACAGAGTTAGCCTCGACGCCATCTGCTAGGGATTGCGTATATGTTTAACATAATGGAGCTTCGCATCGTGGAAGCCCTCTCGAAGGGATTGATGGTAAACACATGCTCTAGCACCGATCGAAATATTATAGCAAGCTACAGATCAGTTTATTCGCGAAATGGTTTGACATACAAATATAGTTCTATATAACAGATACATATAGGCCTATCAATATATATATATATATATATATGTATATAATATATATATAGACATTGTACTTGTTTTGTTAGTCTATAATCTTCGCTACAAGCGATTCCTCGGTTTGTCCTTTTAGATCTTCCCTGTTCATTCCGACATTTCTCGTCCATTTATCTGAACACTCACGGAACAGGCGTCACTCGCGCAGTGATAGCTAAGATGATGGATGTAACATCTACTGCAGTCAGTCAGTGTCTTCAAGGGACAGTGACTGATGATGACATCTACTGATGCCCTCTTCGAGGAAGGACATTTCTATCAACTCAGCTAGCTCGTAAGTCTGTCGATAAATCAACACGGGATTTCTAGCAAGCTGTTTTGCCAAATCGATGACACCTTCCGCCAAACAGAAGCCGGAATGATGGTCCTAACTCGCGCTTTCTTGGAAATACCTCCTTAGCCACTGAACCGATAATCCGAACGAATCTCGGTGGTACACCCTCCACAGCAAAACGATTTCGACTCGGCTGCCGCGGCGGCCAACGGGTCCGAACAGCTCAACTTTTCCATCCACCATCTTCTTCTCCAGTGGGAGACAAAGGAAAAGAGAGAGAGAGTGAGAGAGAGGAAAGAATCCATCGTGAGTTCCAAATCAATATTTTACAAGGAAAACACTAGCAGACGTTGCACCCCTCACAAGTTACGAGGAAACAAAGAGAAAACATAACACACAGGCAGCTAAACGCAACGGGCAGCTGCGGCGAACTCGTGCCTATTTGCCACCCGCGCTTGTCTTATTCGGACGGCGCCACGATGGTAACGGCGAACGTGGTCAGATGATGCTTGTGGTGGAAACGGCTGCGGCCAGAGGAAACCTCGCAACCGGGTCTCTGCCGCCGAGGCGAGCCGGAGACCCTTCGACGCCGTCGTCAGCTTGCGGAGATGTGTTTGGTTCAAAGTGTGTAACCGCTTCTACGGTATTTGTTTAGACGGCGTCCGCAAAGAACGCGCATTGATAGTGACCGCTTGTTGTACTGCTTTCGAGCTGCGCTAAGGACCCGTTTTTGCTCCGAAGCTGGCGTGCCAATCTGTTTCTGTACCACCACGTCCTCTCCGAAACGCTCAGATACAACGCACACAGAGACCCTCGATAACACTTACCCACTCATTGGTGGTCCGATATTGGTGGTCAATAATGGTTTGGTTGAAAGCAGACAAAACACTTGGCAGTTCCCTCCACAATGTGTGCGGTTGAAAATTCGACGAGCTTTGAACAGCACCTATGGAAGAAGGGATGTGTTCTAGCCAGACGGAGAAATGATGTCAATGATTTTAGAACGGTGGGGACTGTATCAGTGGTTTCCTCGTGTACGATTCGACTGCAAAGGGTTGCGCTGAAATAGTATGGAGGTGATAGATATGATACATCACATGGTTATATATATATATATATATACAACCTTAGGCGGGCACGGCCCCCTCACTGCGAACTTCCTCGAAAGGGTCTACCATACGCTGACACGCGCTACTGGGGATAAGCGCGTAGGATTTTTCCTTCTGCAACGCCTGTCCCCCGCTATGCGGAGAGGCAATGCCATCGCCTTCCTCGGGACAATGACGGCCTCCAATTAATCCCACCCCCCACCCAAATAATTCCTAATTACTATATGTTTGAATAAATCTCGCAAAATATATCACCATTATATATATATATATATATATATTTGAACAAAACGATGTCGTTATTCAGTGCTGTTTTGCACTTCTCGAATTGCCAGTAATAAGCCAAGCTAAAAATAGCCATCAATTCTAACCAATTTTGCACCAATGTCGTTAAGATTCGTTGAACACCAAAGGTTTCATGTAACTAATAAGGTAGACAAGTGGGCTCTTCGCCAGTGTGTCAACAGCATCAGGATAGGGGCCCTGCTCAAGGTTTTTCTCGAGACAGAAGCCTGACTTGAACGTTTTGCAGGAAAAACAGCCGACAACGCGGTGGCTAAGTTTCCGGCTGTGAATAGTCGGAGATTGCAGGTTCGACTCCCGTGATGTGCTATTAAGCTTTTTAAAAGCTACAGTTCCGTTAATAAACCTAACCTATGACCAGATTGGCCAAACATTAGGAAACGTGGTGCAAAAATGGTACATTTGGTCGTTTCACACCAAAGTACTGCAATATTATAATTATAAAATAAATTATATACTACTACTACTAATTGTTATAATTAATTAGTTAAATAATAAGTTATCATTATAATTAAATGTAGTTGCGTTTATTTTTGCTGCGATTTGTGATTCCTTGTTTTTTTCGAATTAAAGTTCACCTTATTTATAGACAGTGTAGAAAAACGCTGCCCAAAAAAGCACGGCACTACTCCTTACGTAGTTAAAGGTATCAATATGTCGATCAAGTTTGCGTCACATCGCCCAGTGAGAAGTATACAAACATAGGCCTCGTGACTGTGTCATCCGCGTTGCTGACCAGTTGCTGATGCTGTCAATCGACTAGCATCATCTATACAGTTAACTACGCCGAGCAAGAAGGCAAGCCGAGTTCCCGCACAGCAAGGATACTTGTGCGACATTACTCCAGCCGTGCCTTCACGAAGTTTCCTTGGCCGCTTCGACCGAGGGAGGGTGTTCTCTCTCTCTCTCTCGCGAGCTGACGCAGAATCGTATACCTCCGTTCGTTCGTGCTTGTTACCTGTCAGTTTTGTTGGCTCAACGATCTCGTTTTCTTCGTCTCCTCTCAGCTCGGTCGGTTCTGCGAGAGCTGCTAGTCTGACGTTCGTCCCTGCGGCTAAGGGCGTGGAAGGCCCAGGGAGAGCTACGGCTGGTGGGCGCCGACGACGACGACCAAGTCTGCTGCCCTGCGGGAGTTTCCTCCTACCTTGCGTCAGCGATTCAGCTGACAGCACTATCTAGCTAGAAGCTGAATTGACCCTGTTCATGAATTTCTTATGACATGTCAGTAACTAGGTGTGGAATAGTGCGGCGAAGCGAACGCCAATCTCGAGGGTTGTCGTTAGGCTACCGCCACATCCGCTTGGTGTGGAGCTGTGTTTCGGTGGCATCACAATACGGAAATGGTCGTTTCCATATAACGTTTGGTGGCTATCGATCAAGTAGGACTTGATTTCACCAATTGTACAATGCATTATAGTCTTTGCTGTATTTTTTTTGGGGTTGACGTGGATGACAAAATGCCTCTGCCTGCTAAAACCATTATCCCCTGCTGAGAGTCTATCTCTTCCCTAGGGTCGGCACGCTTGGCATTAGTTCAGTCTCCAGGGAAGGTGTGTACTGCTCCGGCTAGTGTTCTATAGCCTGTTCTATAGTGTTCTAGGTGCCTTAGTCTTCTATAACTACTGTGGCTTCCGTGTCGGGGTCCTGCCCGGGACAGCGTTCCCTCTACGGGCCGGGGATTAGGTAACCGAGCGTTGCTGTATCTGACTATTGCGAAAGAGCATACCAGCAACAGTCGTCTATTGAGAACAAACACAATAAACATAAAACCACCTGATGGCCTGGTAGTGCCTTCGCGTGCGCCTTGCCATCGGAGGAGGCACATGGGTGCACGTGTTTAATCCCCATCGTTCCATGGTGCATAGATGTATGCTAGACAGGAACTCGACTTGAATATGAAAACGTAATGATATTTGGACTAGTCATAGATCGACCCAACATTTCTGATGCCTAACGTTCCTAATCTAATCGATTGAACACAATTTCACCGAACCGGCAGTGAAATCAGACCCATCATATGGGTTCGGCTGACGGGTGGCCCACGTAATGTTCGACCCTCCGCGAGATCAGACGATTTTTATTATATATAGCGTTGCCGAGAACTTCGAATCGGGAACTTCTGCAAGCAACGTTTGCTTTGAGTGCAGTGCGCCAAAGGTGAGGTACAAACTCATTCGCCTCTGGGGATTCGGCGGGCTCCGCGCGAAGAGGCCAGATCTGTCAAAATGGCCAAAGTTATGTTGATTGACTTGTCTTGCTGATTTAATCGGAGATGACCGGAAATCCAGTTACCAGCAGGAGGTCGTGTGCTCACGCCTCATCAAGGACAGTGGCTCGAAGGTACACAGGAGTTAAGCAAGCAGCGCGGACGACTACAACGAAGATCTTCGATGAGGGAAGGTGTAAAAAGTGGGCGATCGACATTGGGACATCCCTTGTCGTCAAAGTTGAGCATTATCTAATACGTCTGCTACACGACCTGTGGAGCAAGAGCACATCTCAGTTCGAAAAACGTATTAAATGATTGTATTAGTGAAGGGTGGTGTTGACTCCGTCAGTGAGACAAGAGCTGCCTAACAAAGTGAAGGCCCCGAGGAGGATAAACGCAATGTTTCATCTTTTTTTGTGAATTGATATACTCGTATACATTTTGACCTTTCCTGTTGGAAGATAGATTATGCATGCTTCCCAGCGGCTGGCGATACGATAATAAATAAATCATTATATGGGGAGTACAGGCAGCACGCCTTGTCCAACGTAAGATGCCTAATCATCTACAGATAACTCCCAATGCAACATTGAAATGACATTTTTGTGTTGCCCGTTGTTCGTATATATTTTATCAAAGGCATGATACACAAGTGACCACCCATATCACCTATTTTCCGAATTTCGACCTAGTAAATACAAGACCACTGCTCTAAGCGTTTTCGACCATGTTACTGGGCAGTAACATGGTCCTGGCTGTTTCGCAACTCGAACTCCGAATCAAGCGCCCTCTGAACAGAGGTGGCAATTCTTAATTTGTTTAGACGAATATTTGCGCGGCAACCAAAAACAGACCTTACGTCCGTTAAGTACACATCTTTCTAATAACCATAAAGGTGTACATGTAAAAGTTTATAAATAATTATTTTTGTGATTGAATCCTTTATGCCCAACTTGTATACACAAAATAAAATCGGCTGAAGGCAACTACCTTAAAGAGTTGTTGTTATTAGCTGACCTTCAGCTGTTCCCCTCTGTGATAGGCCTCGGAATTATTTCAGCATTTCTTCAAGAATCCACCGGGGGATAACTTCGCTATTGTTTAACTTTTGCAGCCTTTCCGGACTCCCGGCTCTAGCAAGAAAGTTGACTCCACGGGGATAGAAAGTTGATAAAGGAATCCAAAGGTTCTCCGCGTCTGGAAATATTATAACCTGCACATATATGTCCCTTTTGTCTAGCAGTCTCAAGATGCTCACCACTAGACCATCCAGGGGATAAGGCAACTAACTTGGAGGATGGACAAATGCCATACCTACTTAGGGCTATTATTGACTCGTACGCAAAATGAGCGCTAGAACAGGTAATCCAGGGACAACCGGGAGATAAGATCGTGCTCATCCGACGCATTTCCATTTCGGGACGATAGAGCCTTTGTTAGATGGGGTACTCGGCAAATTTTGTGATCATGACGATCCAAGTTGTTCCCCAGACAGCTTCTCTATGATCGTCCCGGCACAACGCAAACATAGCATGACGCCGATGATATAATCTCAGCGAAAGAATAATGGAAATCTCCGTTCTATATTGGAAATACTTGAAAGCCACTCGGATGACCAGAGATTGGGCTCGGCCAAGTGAGCTCCGCCACTCGAGCCGATGTCGTCTTTTATGGGAGCGAAGCTATTTCAACCAATAGCGATTTACACTGTCCATCTTGCGTGTGTCCTTGTGCGGGACAAAGACAAAGAAAAGAAGATAAGTCCATCTGAACAAATGGAGACTTACATCAGAGCTGCAGAAAGGACACACTTACTTTCCATTGGTTTAGACGGCGACGACCCTGAAGCATTTCGACCCGAACATTCGAGAAGAGTCAGGCCCTGAGACCCTATAGACATCTATATGTCTACGAGACGGATTCAGTAGTCTACTCGTCGGAAACAGAGAAACATTCGACAAATATTGCCTGGCTATACTTCTAGTTCATCCAGACAATGTAAGCACTCCGCCCACACAAACTACATTAATTTACTATAATAATCACAATTAAGCATTCTTAATATATGATAATAGCTATTTGAAGAACTATTTGGTTAGAGCCAGGTCAAGACGATAGTCATCATGATCGCTCAATCTGCAGAGGATTATGCTAGTAAGAGTGACACACAACGGGTTAAGTGTAGACATAGCTGATGGGAGCCGGAGACCTGTAGCAGTTTTGTACAAAACTTGATGGCGAAGTGTGACAAACCAACTTTCGACTGGAGGATGATCGGCCGAGGCTAAAAGATATAAATGAAATGCATTTCATGTTTGATATTAGTTCAAAGATCGGTTCGGCTAGCTACGTTGCAATCAAGATCGGACGTGACATCAGGTCAGCTCACACTGATGCAGCTCTTCAATTTTGTCTATTTATTAACCGTAATACATATCGGCAGCTTTAACCACAGCTCCACACTAGAGGGAATATTGAGCTTTGGAAGTTTGTTATATAAACAATACAGAAGTGAAAAAGCACAGTTAGTTACTTATATACCTATTCCTTGTGTTGCTAGTCGCCAACCTCGTTCCTTAGATACGGCTCACTGCCATTTTTAACCTCCATTTCTCCCATGGAGGTCCCTGAGGTATAAAGATGGAAGCAACCTGCAGGGGTCCAGAATCAGCCCTCTATTTTAGAACAGCGAGGCTTGTCAAGACAACGAACTCGTTTTTATTGTGTCTGTGCTGCGGTGTTGCTTTGAAAGCGTTCGTTCGTGTTGTTTTTCCTACGCACGTTGAATTTTTCTGCCAATCATAACCCGACACCCATTTATACTCAAATGCCGCCTTCGGATCTGTCGAATGATCCCTTGTCACTAGAAATCGCTACTTGCATCATAGAGGTATCGTGCTGTTTCTAGCATCACACCACAAAGCTATTCGCAACAACAGTAACTGTAGAATCCGAACTTAAGCAGCACCAAGCAGTACCGGGACGTTAAACGTTGGCTGAGAGTCAGCCCGAAAACCTTTAAAAACACACGAACTTTCTTTCTGTTTTCTCACAGGTTTTTTCCGGCAAATATATAATAGTTGGACGTCGTTTGCACAGGTTCAACTGACGTAGCCTCTAATGCATTGCTGAGGCAGGGTGGCCCTCTTCTGCAATATAATTGCTCACCCTTTGGATACTCGTCCGGGCCTTCTAATGTTATACCGCCACTTACACCATCCATCGGAAATGTTCGACCGGCCTGAACCCTTGAATGTAGGACCCTAGACTCTATCTCGAGTGGCGTCCACCTGAAAAGGCCAAGCTAGAGAACGAGCACAATAAATTCTAGGTTATCCCACTCAAAGTTGGCGTCACTGAAGTCAGCTTAGAGCCACCTTCATGTTCCTGCCTTTATTCAATACGGAGACTGCCTTGTTCTGACAGGACTACCAGTCTCTTCGTCTTCGCTAGGGTAGCCACGCAATATTCAAGCTAATTCGGAAACTGGTATCGACCTAAAAAGTGGAAAATCTATCAATATTAATTTCAGGAGACGCGCGCTGTCTTAGCGAGCTATATTTTCTACTAATATCAATACTTCAGGTGTTAGGAGATGGAGTCAGTAGGCGAGAGCTTATGTTTCATCGTTCTCTTATATGTGACACATAAGATAGCTTAAGCATTGTAAAATTGCAGCTCCTTTAATAAACCAATATACCCTTACCTTTACCCATTATTTCGAGCCAGGTCGTATGTCGAACTGTTTTGCGTTTTCACTTAATTGTAATTTACCTATGATCTACTACCATCGATGCGTCTGCGACTGTTAGCTAAGTGGCAACTGCGACTAAGCCTTATTCCTTACCTGACGACAGTTCGACATATTGTCAAATGCAATAATGCCTGTTCATTTTCATACAAAAATAGCTCCCGGTGATGCTGGAGGATCCTGTCTTGCAGGCAAAGCATTGATGCATTAGCCCGACACCCTCACCGAACGTACAACGAACGGTTTTTTCCTCCGTTGCCATGGGGGTCTCCTACCACTCATCGGTCTCATGACACCCAGAGCCCTGAAAAGTGGCACCTAAGTGCTGCTGCTCCTCCTGTCAATACGTTCTCCTATATCAGTACCATCTCCATGACAAAATGGCACCCACACAACGTAGGGATCGTATTGCGTGCCGATATCGAAATGCAGTGCATATATGCTCAGCATTCGAAGACAAAAATGAGGGCACACTCAGCTAACAGCTAGGCTGTTAAGCGAGTCGGAATAAAGCGGGAGACCCTGTCTGGATAAACGCTTCCTTTAAATGACTTTATCATTGCCGAGAGGCGGGGATCTACTCGCTTCGACAGTTCATGACAGTCGGCAAAATGTGATAAGCAGATGACGTGCGGAACCTAATGTAAAGCTCGTCTGTGTTGTCATGGCAGCCAATAAGGCGCTCAAGGGGAGGATCGACTATTATTCTTTTTGATCCTGAGCGTGCTGTTACTTAGGCCGGGCTTGGAACTACTTTCACATTGCTTTAAGCCTTATGTGTCCCGCGGGATTTGAACCGCGGAGGAGGGGGTCGGAGTTTGGTCTATTGTGGATGATAACCGAATTGCTGAGCTATCGGTTCAACGAAGTCGGAGGAATTATATAGGTTATTGTCGTGTGACCAATAGTGAAGGTTATCACTTGCCGTTTTCTATGTGTCCGATAGTGTATCGTGCGTGCGTCGCATCCGCATGTACCTCAGTCATTTGTCATACTTGTTAGAATCAATTAATCAATTATTTTTAACAGGGTATTCGGTCAGTTCAAATTTAATGGGAAAAAATCTTCTCAGCCGTGTATTTTTGCTTACATAACTTATGAGGTATTCTGGACTTTAGTTCGTACGACTCGGCTGTCAATGGCTGTCAGTTCTCATGGTCGGAGTTGCAGCTGATGAGTTGCGGTTAACCCGTAAAGAATTCGTGGATATTCGAACGTCGGGATAGTCATGTGCCTAGAATCTCATTTTAAATGAGGAGAGGTAATGAGTTTCAAACAAACGTGGACGTGACAGCATAGCTAAATCAGCCAAGGTTCTGCTGGCTGCTTAGATTGACCGAGAAGGGATGAGGATCGTTCCTCTTTCAAAGTCTGACACTCAGTGTTAGCTTAGAAGACCTCTAACCTAATTGAAGTTGTCTTAGTCCCATCGATCAGTTGTTCGTGAAACTTTCTTGAATACGACTATACAGCTCTTAATATACAATAACCTTTCCCTGCTTGTTATTATTACGCATATTATATATTCGCTGCATTCGTTCAAGTAAAATCAAGTGAAAATGTCAATTTCATCTGCTCATGAGGTCTATTTCCAGAAGGAATAGACACGATGCGAAATAAGTATTCGATTTGCTGCTCTTCTTTCTAAGCTCACCATGGCAGGCATCATCGCCCATCTCTCACACTGCAAGGAAAATCGAACGTGGACGTACATGGATTCCCTTTCGTCAATGGAGAACCATGCGCAGAATATAGAGCTGGCCGGATGCCCACCTCTTCAGTAGTGGTGGTAGAAATAGTAGCATTGCATCTAGGGCCTGTCACAAGAAGGGTAGCGAGGCTTGTCACAGAAGGACGACAGCTGAGGGTCAGCTAAGGAGATAGCTGAGTAGTTCTAGTTGTAGCAGTGACGAATACCTAAGCAGTGAAGCCCGGTGTTCACGACGGATTTTTGCCTTCAACTTCTCACCACCCGCCCGAGAAATTGTAGTATTGGTAGTATATAGTAAGCAAGTGATTTTTGTTCGTTCCCTTTGCGCTTTTGCGAATGTGTGTCCCCTTCCACTCGATGCGGCTTCACTCCCGCGGTGCAGGGCAGATCCGAAAGCGTGGCCGAGCCCTCAGCCTCAGACGGCCTGCATGGGCTGACTGGCACGGCGCGCCCGTAGAAAAAAAGGATTCCCTTTTTCTGACGTGCTTGCCAAATCCGGGACAACTATCCCTGTGGAGCTGCGATAAGGGAGAAGAAAGGTAGCCCTGGGATAGCAGCAGAGGAAAGCTACCTGGCAGAAGCCCGATCCTAACTCGCAAAGCAGGCATGCAGGCAGGCAGGTTAGGCTAGGGTAGGAACGCGGCACGAAGAGCCGGAGGGAGACGTCTATTTGCTTGCAGATTTGCTCGACGACGAGTCGCAGAGGTTGCGACCGCTGCTGCTGCTGCTGCCGCTGCCACTGCCGCCGCATTGTTGGAGCAAGCTCGAACGAAGAAACGACGCGAACTGAAAGAGGACGTGGAAGGCAGGTAGGGAGACCTTCCACAGCTTGGCCGAGGCCAATTGGAAACGCGTTGTTGGCGTTACCGGTTTATATAAATCTCCGCAAGCGTTTCCTTAGTACGAGACATCGAATAGCAACGACGTATAGCCAGTCGACTACGCAGCATGATAGCGAAACAAGAAGAAGAGAAGCACGACAAGATCCCTCCAGTTGTAACATTTGCGCCAGGCAGATACGGCAAGATACAATAATATAGGCTTTCGTACGGGGTAAAACCTTAACGCTGAGTTGGATTTTCTAGTGGTGCATCATCGACGATAACAGACTCAATCGATGGGAGCCAATGGTTGCCATCGGAGGTGTGCACCGATTGGTGTCCTTAATGCAAGCATGCAACGTGAAGAGCAAAATGTGTTAGGCCCGTAACAGAATCATGCTTAGCGTCGGTCATTCCGGGGGTGACGCCGAGGTCAGCCGTATTAATAGAACTCGAACAGAAATGGCTTCTCAGGACGATTCTTGTAGCGCAATGGCATGCAAACCATTATAGATTGTGGAAACTCTCCTGATCATCTGTATACGCAATATAATAATTATAGTATAAGTCGTCGGCGTTATAATCATAGACCTCGGCGTTAAAGTCCTGCAAGTCGTTACAGACCACCCCTCTCTTTCTCTCTCTCTCTCTCTCTCTCTCTCTCTGTCTCTCTGGTAGCATGTCATTCATCCAGAATTACTTGCGAAACGAATTAGCGTGCGGCAACAGACTTGGCAATCCACATATTGCACAATTTCTCTGCGATTGCTATGTTCGGAGTGGCCGCTGGCGCTTATCGTAAAGATCGTTGAGTTTGGGTCGGGATGGAATTGGCTCACATAAATTGGGCCGGTGCGAGACATACGGATTTCGTACTTCCTTTGCGTGGCTGTATTTCGCTAATTTGTTCGTCGTTGACCTTGACTGTGCTCAGAGGAGGATTTGCAAAAGTTCTAACAATCTGAATTCATGACGTCAGTTTTACTGCCGGTGGTGCTTGGCTACGAGGATAATGCGGATAGAAGGACACATCTTGTTCATACAGAGCAATTCATAACGCTGTAACTCGTCGAGTCAGATGTGCTCTGTGAAAGGTGCGCTAAGTGTCATTTGCACCTATTGACTATATCAACAGGGAAATAACGTACACCCGACGAACAAAGCCAAGGCATTATATCACGTAGTGTCACGCGATTCCCGACGAACACATGAAAGGCAGTTATAGATCAGACCAAACTCCAGAGTCATAGTTTGATTATTAGAAAAGCCCGTGTGTAGATATTGAATCCTTTGTCTTTTCAGACATTATGCAGCTTCGATGTCGAAACCCTCATTATATACAACGTGTCCACGGGACGCTTGATCCTGGTGACGGTCGACCGCAGGCAGACCTTTAAATGTTGGCTAAGCGTCATTCCTAGAAAATATACTAGACCTTTTGGATGCGGAAACCGACTCAAACAATGATTTTTTTAAACCCTAACAAAACGAACTTGTATACGCATATCTACAGGGGACAGCGGTGTGAAGCTATGGAAGTATCACTATAACGGAAAACAGATCAAAACAACTGTGCAGGCTAATGAAAATTCGAATGCGAAAGTATAGCATTTGTTTATGAGATTAGCATAAGAAGTCGCATGTGTAAGGTGACGAAAAGTTTATATATATATATATATATATATAGTGATGTCGCGGAATTGCAGTTAGCGCTATTGCATAAGATCACTGATTAGGAATCTTTTTGAAATTGCAATAAATATCAATAACACATCATGGATACAATAGGAAAACAAAGATGAACGAATTTATTCTTGGCTCTTCGAAATAGCACTGTTCGTAACTGCAAGGCGACTCGCTTCAGTCGCATGACAGCTTATTACCACTATGCCCGTAACAATGTGTACTGAATATGTAAATCTCGGCCTTACCACCTTAGGAAGCGCTGGTAGGGTCGTTTACATAGACTATGCTTATAACTAGAATATTATTCATGGGGACGCGTGCGCACGTGCACATCATTAACTCTTTACCTGCCCCTGTTTTTCGAACAACTTTTCCGAGGTTTTCCATAGCTGACTTTGGGATTTTTCATCGAGGACAGGCTGTATTGCTATGCAGCAACTGCTTTAAACAGCAGCTTTCCGGCCTCCGTGCTGGACCAAGCACATTGTGACTCGTGATACTATTGTACAAATCGAAGCTAGATTCGTATAATATGAATTAGTGAATCAGGCTATGACGGTGGCTACGTACTCATCCGATACAGAGGCGGGAGAGTCTCGACGACCTGTCAGGGCATACTCCACTGCTCCCCAGTGATGGTATAATCGGCAAAATCGGTAGCACTTGGCGACGCAACTTAGATAAATAGTCCGGATATCGCAGGCTAAAATTCTGCCGTGTCTTGCCTCAGGAAGCTATGGATCTTCTCCCGGACATATCTCTTGGTAATCCCGCCACACGGCGCGGAAAAATCCCTTGTGGTCGAAGGACTAGCTGGGAGAACCTCAGCAGCCAACAAAAAAAAACACAAAGTCGTACTCCGATACCGCCCCTCAGATGACACCGGCTTCTACCAAAGCCCAATGATGACGTTGTGGATCGTGCTTCTACGGCTGTAGCGACGAAATGAATTCATTCTCAAAAGCTCGAAGCTGTGCTGCTTGCTCGGATTGCGAAACGAATTCAAGCGAGCTTATTATCTCGCCCTCTCGGCAGTTGCCGTGACTTCGTGCTTCCGATGTGCAACTGAACCCCGGAGGTCTGGCAAAATTCAGATTGTCTCTTGAGGGAAGCCAGAGCCGAGGTCCGATTTGAATATGGTATTTTGAAGGGGGCGCTTGGCCGAATCAACTGCTGGTGTAATAGGTGCTGCCCAAGCCGTTCGTGGAGCCCGCATACCGAGCGCCGTACGTCGGGAGCGCTCGGATGGTCCACGATTTGACTAGGCAGTTTACACACAGACAGTCAAGTCGTGTGAGTCTGTCGGGGACACGCGAGTACTTTTTGCAACTTTTCCAAAATGGCCTGCATCGCTGTGTCGAGGCAAAAGCGGCTATGATAAGGCAAAAGCGGTTCGATGGGCTTCGATGCGGTGCTCCGTGGAAAATAACTCCTCGAAAATTGTAGTCCAATGAAATGAGCATTTTGCTTCTTGCCATACGCACATCACTAACTAGAACAATGAACGTGTGCCGAGTGATTCTGGGAAACCCTTTTCCATATCCTTGACATGCATGCATTTACTCATAGACAATTGAGTGTATTCATACTTGAGGTGTTCATACTTCGCTAGCCGTTTACAATGGATATGAGCCTTTTACCTGGTTACGCTTAATGCGAGTCGGTTTGCGCAAAGATTGCCCGGTCGGGGCGTTTGCTAATCTGTGTAGCCTACAACTACAATGGCTGTTATATTAACCTTCACGAGCTTAGTTTCTGGCTATCCATTGGTTGACAAAAGGATTGTATTACAGCTAAATACATCACGTCGTCATCGACCGCCGCAACAACAGCACCCCCCCCAATCAGCAGCAACAACACCAGTGACTGTGACGGCCATAGGACAATGGGAACTCTCGACACTCGATACACCCGTCTTTTGCCCGCGGCCACCTCATCCGGCCCTCGACCAAAGTCATTGTACTGAATCTACTCACAGCAGATTTCCGCGACATCTTCGATGTGCTGCATCTGCTGGGACTTGGGCGGGAAGGTGTCTCTTTACTGGCAAATCTGTGGCTTTCCGTCCGTGTGTACGGGTGTCGGCCAACGTGTACATTACGCCATGCAACTGGGTGTCCTGTACCACAAGGCGACGAGATCGTTACGCGGCCGTGGCCGACAGCGTAACTGCTGTCACACTCGGCTTCTATTCAATAACGAATGAACCCGACCTAACTCGAGGCGAAGTCTGGCTCTGACGAAGGACCGACGGACACGTGAGACATGGTCATGAGTGACTGTGTGTACAGGAGGGAAGTTGAGTCCGAAACAACGAGAGAAGAACAGAAGGGTGGCCTGTTCTATCCTGCGGCTGACGCAATGCTGATGTTGCTGACGACGATGAATGTCGCTGGCGATGATGGCGCGTAAGGCCGAATATTCCCCGCTGCTTTTCTGCCATTTGACAATGAGAGGAACTAGAATGAGCGAACTGTTGGGAGGAGGTCCCAAGCCCGGTCCCGACCTCCGTGGTGTGCCTGGATAGTCGAAAGGCGGTGGTTGCATTGGGAACACCGCAGACGGCGGCGGCCGCGTCGTTCGTGTGGTCTGGCGAATGGTGCTCGAACCACGTAGGCACAGGAGGCATAGCCGAGCAAGACAGCTATCCCCATTCGCCACTACCACCAAGAGACGAAGAGTAACAGGAATAAGTAATTAGCAGGGTTGTAATTATCGAGGCGGTTACAATGAAGTGATGTCAACGCCAACAACGGCAGAGGCAGGAGCGACAATGACGGCAATGAACGGCGGCACAATGACTAACGAAAATTGTGGGGATATCGGAGAGGGAATGCCGCCGCTAGCTGCGTCTCACAATGGCGAAGCTACGTAGCTGAGCCGTACAACAATGGCCAATGCCACATACAAAGTGGGTAGTGCAAGTGATTGCGCTACTTGCATCGCCTTTCGTACGATGAAACTTCGCTGAATCGAGGGGGACACTGTGGAAGGGCGTGCGTTGAAAAATTGCGTATTGATCTTGTATATTACATAATATAATAATAATAAGTTCGTTCGAAGAAATCCCGCACATAACGATGTAATCATATTCACAAAGTACTACAAGGTAACAACTATATCTATCCTACAACTGTCAATGCGCAAACATTGCGACATGGTTGGCTGACTCGGGTATGCTCGGTTTTCATGATATGATAGCGATGGACGATCTGGGTAGACGACAATATTGACTGTTGAGCCACGTTTGTTGGCCCAAAGTATCTTAGAGTAGGGCAAAGGGAATAGGTGGATGCGAAGGTAACCGGACGAAGGCAGCAGGTGATCGTTGAAAATCAAAGGAAGTCGACTATGAAACGTCGAGCTGAATGATTATACCTCCTTACGCGAGCATCACCTCGAACCTGGCCAAATCCCCTTTGTGAATGGAGCTCCTCGCCCACGATCGCATCTCACCTCGCGAAGATGATTAATGGACTAAACCCCGAGCTAATCATCATTCCTTCCAGAGAAGGCTTACAAGCCACGGTCTTTTCGAAGCATCGGGGAGGCCGCGCATGGAGAGACGGTTATGTATTGAGTTCGAGGAGTGTCGCCTCGCGCCATGACTGCTTATCAATGGTGGCGGTTCGACAAGTCACGAGTCATATCTCATGTTCTTATTCTCTCCGGAAGGAGATCCTTAACAGTGGTATCACCCCCGCACCATACGCAATCTTCTTTAGGAGGAACCGCACAGGAAAATATTACTGACGCCATCCCCTGCACTTTCCGATACGCCGAATAATCTGCGCCTTCTTTAAAATACACCACCTCGGAATCGTGTAGCAAATATGGTGCAGGGGCGGTAGTCTCCTTGAATCTGTTGTTTTGAAGAACGTTTGCGTATGCCTTTGAGAGGAGTTGCGGCTCGCCCTCGATAACGCAGCACTCGCTATAGAGAACAGGCAAAAACAGTGTACTAGCAGTGGCCTCTCTTTGTAGTCCTGCCATAGACACAGAAAGAATTACAAGTAGTTAATTGGTGGAACTGTGCCAGCGGGGATAATGGAGTTTGATTTAGCAACTGCTACAGTTAATTCGCTGTTGACGCTTCCTAACAACGTGGTATCTTCGAGGACACCAGCCTTGCGTCGAGCGGCCGGAGCCTTTAGAGTGTTTAGCTGGAACGCTTCGAAAGTAACAATCGACTTCGCTGCGTGAATGGCTCGTCCGAGGGTCGTCCGGTTCAAGAGAGGGACCGGATACACACGCAATGCAGAAACGTTTGTGAACAAACTCAAACTGTTGTTCACCGTTCTCTCCGTCTCTCCCTCCGCCTCATCCATTGTTAATGCGAGACTGGTGAGACGGCTAGTTCCAAACAAAGTCTTTGTCCGAAACTGAGAAGAAGATAGAAAGGCTTCTGCGTGGGCACAGGTATCGGACTGTTTGCGAGCAGAGAGTTCCCACTAAACAGGATCGGAGAACAGGTATCGAGCATTTGTCGGCTCTGAAAGGCAAAGCAACTTGTGCGGGATTCGGTTGGAGGAAACTTTGCTTTTCGGGCCTGACCGGCGTTCTGTATCAGCCGGTGGCCATTCGACTGGACCAGCAGGAGCTCCTATATATAGCCTGTGTTTGCCTTCGACTCCTAAATACACGCGCATGTTATCCGCCAACTTCTTGAACAGTCCTTAAATATCCTAGTGAGGTAGTTTAGTTATCTCAGGTCATTTCGAATTCAAACGAAAGTCGCTGAGACTAAACGAAATATAGCTGGACTTGAGCATTGTCGGCCAGCCGGTTACTCCCAATGCGGGTCATAGTGAATTCTTTCATATATATATATATATGTATAATATGTATATATATTATCTATTTATATTTCCCAAATTTTCATACAGTTAATTTAGCTACGAGCTCACCTGCGATGGTAGACTGTATCCTTGAATTAGCACTATATTTTTGAATCATGCCAAGGAGTTTTAGTGTGAGTCAAATCATGGCTTCATTATATCGCCATATGTATGTTGTATACAACATTATGCAGTGATGATATATTCATTATGCAAGTTTCGGCACTCGTTCTCACTAGTCAGAGACAGAGCGAGAGAGAGAGAGAGTGTGTATGACAGCATGCGGCATTTATTCTACGATGGCTCAGATTATTAGCCAATTATTATAACGCGCCTTTATAGAAGCAAAATTAAACAGCCGCACCGACACGGCACTAGCACACACGTGGCCGGTCAGCCAATTAATGGGATTTGCAATGATACCTGCAAAACTTCATGCTGATATCGAAGCGAATTAAGGGTCGATAGGCACAAATTGTAGATAGGTAAAAATAACGTCTGGTTGTGAGGATTGTACAAGGTGTCAATGGAATGATTTTCTATTCTCTTGAGCTTCCGCGGAACTGTATCGCGTCCAATGCGGCCTAATGTAACATGTCCGTTATGTGATGGTTGGAGGTTAGAGTGTTCGACTCATATAAGGACATCGAAGTCAACTGTACCTGTGTTTCAAACTTCTCAAATAAGAAATCGCTACTTCAAAGACCCGCCATGGTGGGCGTGTTAACAGCGACCGGGCGGTTTTTGACTGGAATTAGTGAATTACAACATTCATCGCTTTCCTCTAAATTATTTCTTTTCTTTTTACCGGACTTACCTGATTTCTCTCCCGCAGACCTGTTCAGCTGTTCGTGGTTTCCATGGTAATCGTATTCCAAGAGACGCTCATTAGCCACTCGGACCACGAACCCCCACAAGACCGAGTGTAACCTTCTAAATCAAATTAGCCTAAACCTCATAGTGACCTTCAAGGAGGGACACACGAAACTCTTTCTTACAGGTCGGCTAGTGCGAGAGGATAGCAAAATGTGTAGCTATGTATAGTGAATCAATATCAGTTCAGCGCGACCTCTGTTCGCGTTCCGCCTGTTGGCCACCCGGGAATAGCAGTATTGTCATTGCTGTTGTTGATTCGACAACGGCAATAGCCGAGGGAATATAAGCATGATGAGATACACTACTGTGCGCTAGACTTCGACGAGGGCCTGCAACTCGGAATCCTTAATCCTCTACCTTGTCCTTGTTTAGTCGATCCTTTGTAGTTAGCCTGGTTGAGGTGAACAAGGTAATGTCGGAGACGGAGTGAGCCTGTTGTCAGGACAGGGTGGTTAAGGGAAACGAGTTCATATGTGATTCACCCGCTGCATTCGTCTCTATGTGACGTCACTCGTGGACAGCGCGGCCAATCCGACGTCAACGAAAGCGAAGCTATCCCAATGGATGAGCTTGGCCATGAGCAGAGATGTGACTGCCCTCCGTTCTGGCCAATGCAGTGGGGTCAGTGGAGAAAACATCACTCGTCGACAACAGTGACATCGACGATGTCGGCCAACAACGACAACGGGCATAGTAACAACGGCCGCACCTGCTGCAGGTGGAGTGGGTTGTACCGGGCGAGCTAGTGACGTTCATAGATGAAGCAGCAAGCTGGAAAGGAATCCAATTATCTTCCGGGACTGACTGGACCCTGGACGCGCGACGAAGCCGAGCCTAGCCAGCAAGGCCGGCAGGGCCTGCTAGGCCAAGCTACAAAACTCACGCGAAGGTGAACCAACTGCTTGGTAGGTTTTCTACCTACGAGTAGCTATGTACTTACGTTGCAAATGGGCCGCTGGTCGGCGGATGGTCAAGGAACATGGACCTCGCAATGAAAGAGCAAATCGGTCGACGTGAAGGGGTAGGGCTTGTAGAGAAGGAGGTCATTCTCGGCCAAGGCGACGTACTGAGCGACGTTCTTCGCGCCGTTGGTGCCAATGTTATTCGAGTATCCTGTACCTGTCAAATGCTATCAGCAGAAATCGATAGAGATCTAACTTAGGTTTTTGGTCGAGAGGTTTAGAGCTAATTACATTAGCTAATATTACCTACTCTGCCCGTTTCATCGCCTTCGTCAGACGCCTTCAATCATTATTATTATTATTATTATTATTACGATAGTTTGACAATAAAACTTTAGTTTTATCATCGATGTTCCTCAATCTACAGGTAGCCCATATATTCTGGACTTAAAGTATAATAAAACCTTACTACACCGCTCCCTATGTATTCGTTCCCTTGGTAAAAGCCTAAATATGTTGTTTTTCCGACATTTCGCAATCGTTCCTAGACTAACTTCAACACAACCATCGTAAAGTGCTCAGCCTTCAATTTCGTCTACTTCGGAGTGCCCTTGCACATTTAGCTTGTTGACTTTATCATTTACCCCTGTAATATAATCCAAGGCCGATTCAGCCGTCCCTACACTGGAAACTATTGTGGGCTATACCGGATAGAGCAATGTAACTTAAGTTAATCACACTCGCGAACCATCTGGTCGCTCATGAGAAAGGCTCGAATATCGAAAACAAGCTACGAAATAGGGGTCCCAGTTAAACTTGACTTTGACTGTATCATTTATGAGTCCATAGGCAAGGCCGGTTGCCCAGTGCTGTTGCCAAGAGTGCGTGTAAAATGAATGCTAATGTTGCCACGGTATCTTATTATAATCGAGTTAAATAGTGGATGAAACCAATAAAGAAGCGGCTCACAATGGAGAAGTGGCAGGAACGGATCGCGTGTTGTCAATTACCATTGCAAAGCAGGGTTGTATCTCGGACATCCTCCGGGACTTTTAAACCTTTGAGCCCCTTAATCAGCATTGTATCAATACGCGCCTAAAGTTTTTCCGAAGCCTAACCTATTAAATCGAATATACGTGCGATCTATATTGGCAGCCAATAGCACATAGGTTGTATTGATATGAGGCGACTCTATGAGCTCAGCTCCGTAATAATTGTTCTCTATGCTAAATGAAGGAGTGCACGATAGCTTGCGGCCCACGTACCAAATGAGCCGGAAAGCTCAAAGGAGGAGACTAATTCAGAGAATGACTATGGATTTTCTACGCCCGAACGCGATCGTGCTCTGGCTATTCAAAGTTTCGTTAAGCTCCGTGGATTTCAGCCCCTGCAAATAGGCCATTAGTTCGAATCGTGCTGATATCGCTGCTGTTAATGATATCAGTACGAATTGTACACTTCTCCGAAACGCAGATGGCTTATCGAATACTTGCAGGACAAGTGATGATTCCCCTTTGGCTAGCATAACGATGGTTGACTTCACATATTTGCTTGGCCACGTTTACGATTGAAGACTAAAATTGAACTCTGATTGACGGTGCACACGCAGATGACCTTGAAGAAGCATGGCTAGTATCACAGCGACTAGATAAACTAGTTCGACTGTGGCTTTATTTATATAAGCCCGGCCTATACTTCCGAGTGTATAAATATGAAATTATAGCTTTCCGAGCAATACGTGTCCGTGATTGCGCTCTGTAGCGAGGCTAGAAATTAATGAAATTCGGACGCTGCTCTTGAATTTCCTGCTGCCTTTTTTTTGTACGTATCTAATACGAATCTTAAATCAAAGGTCAAACGGTATACTCTGTGAGTTATCAGAGTGCTCATCTTCCAAGGACACGTTTCCGCAACGAAGCCTGGTGCTTCCGCCTCGGTAAATTCCTGCTAAATTTGTACATCAGGAGTACGTGCATGAATTCGCGCCAGTGAAATACTGCTTTGGCCACGGCGACGCTCGATTTCGACCAGTCCCCACATCTCTCGAAAATATCGACCACCCGTTGGGGTTCGAACACCGGGGAATGAGGCATTCGATTGTTCCCGCTATCCACAGAGGTACTAGCCGTGGCCAAGTTCTATTTTGCACTAGTTTCCTCAGTGGTAGCTCCTCGTACAATTTCGCCATACGATGCATAATCCACAGCATGTACGTATGTCGCTAACGCCTATTCCCTTTGTCAACCTCTTTTTCTCTGTATTTATAAAGCTGATTCCTTTGCTTTGATTCATGTTTGTGCAACTGATTGCTCTCTCGCATTGTGGCTACATTTGTTTCCCGTCACTTGCTCTTCTCTGGTACGATCCACCGGAGCCCCAACGAAGCTTTCCTTTTTGTCTTCTCAGAAGAACGTCTCCCTCGAGGCGGGAATCACATCCTGGAAATATCCGCCCGCTGACCCTAGCCTAGTCACGCGCCGTCAGTGGCACTGCCGCTCTACCTCTGTGCACGCACTTGCTACTTTCACATCCTCTCTCTCTCTCGCTTTCTACGGAGGTGCCACAGAGGGGTCGTTAGCTGGCACTTGGATGGTGCCCGTTCCGAAGCTCCGCTTCTTGGTCGTTCTCATCATTGTCGCCGGCCTCGACGACGGAGCCCTAATTGAGGTCGTGCACTGTTCCAGCAAGGCGTTGGCTCTGCAGACAGAGCCAATGCACAGCGCTCTATGTACCACCAAACTGCTAAATTCAAACTTCGAAAACGACCGAAACTTTGCATAGACCCTTTATAGATCATCACCCTAGACATCATCCACGCAAAACGATTCAGGTACGCTTTTGTTATCAGGCAAGCCAGACAGTTTGATCGTGTAACACCACTTGAAATGCTATAGCGGCAATTGGTTGGAACAATCTTACTAACAAAATAGCCACTCTACGGACAAATCTAGAATGACCGACGGCGCCACGTCAAAAGATCGGCCAGCCCATTCTATGGTGCTGTAAACGATGGTCGACATCTGTTGCCCCGTCCAGAGATGCTGGAGGTAAATCCCGCTGAAAATGCTCAAATATGAGAACGTTAATAGGTATTCAATGCATCGTGCGCAGGCTCAGCAACTGCATAAACGCAACAAGAGCGACGAGGTTACTTAGCAACGGGCCCGACAAACGCCCCGTGCCTAAGGGCGCGAACTGTGTTAATAACCCTATAAATTGTTATTGAAAAATGAGCATGGCTAACTGTTCATTCCGAGGCCTGAAGGAACATCCATAACGCGTGAACTATTCATCCAGTTTCAGCATAGGTACAGAGTACAGCCTCTCGTATTGGACGTTTGCTCTGGTGATTACGTTCGTTATTGTTGGATGCACATGTTAAATGATCGCTCATAGACTTCCCTTCTAAACTGGTCCAGGGACAAACGATCTGGTGGCCGAGGGGCCTTCGTCCCGCGGTCGGGCGGTGCCCCGAAGAATTTGCTGGGTTGCGTGCTGCGACCAATTTAGCATTCGATGGCAGAAGACGCGATTCGCGGTCATTCCTCCTCCTCCTTCGGGGTGGCCAGGATTGAGCACGCCACAACGTGTATACGACCACGAAGACATATAGCTCTGCACGAATGCAGGCCGGCGGGCGAATCGACACGCAGGCAACGAGAGCGTTCTGGTTGCAGATCCGGCGCAGGCAGCCACATCGACGCGCACTGCCTGTTCGAATCCGAACGACCCGGCTACCGATCGTGGACTGGCGACCTGACCCGTGTCCAACACGTTCGCAGATCTATTTGCCAACGACAGTTCTGGTTCAGTCGATCAAATACAACGAACAAGCCGATCTTTGCTCGAACCCACCATCGCTTCACTTCCATAACAAGAAACGTGTAGGAGTATAGGTATCAAGCTTAGTCCCTCACCCCACTCCAATCTGCACTGAGCGTACGGTTCCCAGAGTATAATGCGTGTTCTTTTGCCACCTAAAGTGCAAGTGCATCCGTATGGGCCCGGGAAAGGCTGCCACGCGCGTGCATATATGAAAAGCTAAAATGGTATTAATAGATAACGAGCTCAGTACCAATCGCGTTAGAGTATGGGGTAGTCAAAACAGGAAGGCCGTTTCAGCGCGATCCCTCCCTATTGGGCACACCTGTTCGGTCGTGTCATTCGCCGAGCAACAACAGGGACAGGCGATACGGTGCTGAGTAGGCGTCTCAACGAGAAGAACTTGTGCAAGAAATAGGGGGGGGCGCTGCCAGCGGTGATAACAGTTCAGGATGTTACTTCATAGCTTCGTGGTGTGCTCCTGAGTAGTAGTCCTCACAGAGTGGTGGATTCGTGTGCGCCTTCCGATCGGAGGAGACACGTAGGTGCACAGGTTCGACCCCCGCCGTTGCGCATTTGTACTGGGGGTCCGTCTTGCGAATCATTATGAGAGCGGTTCCATGTTAGACGTTGAATGTTCGCTGATAGTCAGCCTGATAATGCTTGCTTTAATCAACTACAATGTGTTTGAAAGGTCAGGCAAACCTTCGGCCTTCAATAAAGTTACGCAATTCACTATAAAGGTAGCATATCGCGTGTTGGAAATAAAACTCAATCATATACTCAAATATATATTGTGCCACACATGTCGAGACCTTTTCACAGAGCAATTTTGTTGCGTGTCCTTTCATAGGGTTAAAAGTTGCACATTAAGACGCTACGACGTAGACAAAGCAAATATTTGATAAATCTGTTAGTTATATAACACTTCCCGTTGTAAACTGCGATCTACGCTGATCTTAATTTAACACGGCAGATGTTCCATACGCTAATGAACAAAATGTCAAGGCAAATATTTGATTTCAGCGCCGGCGTTTTGAGCAGGAAACATCTTCTATCTACCTAACAGCGTCACGGCCAGAGTGTGATTAATCAAACGTGCCCACATCGTCATTGACAAATCGTTACAATGGTTTCTATCATTATACGATATTTTAATGGGACCGACGCCTGTCTGGACGCTCGTTTAATACACACAATAGACTGGGGAGGCTCACTACATATTGTAAATTTAAAGTTGTATTGACTTATATAATATAATAATAATAATAAATGAATTGTTACTCACTACATATTCTAGAATTGCAAGCAGATAATTTAACAGTACATCGCTACTAATCTACAAGTGTTTGTCGTTCTTGCACTCAGGTAAATCGGCCCAGCCAGCAAGAAAGAGGAATAGAATAATACAGCCAAATTTAATATTACTTAAAATCACGTAATATTAAAGACAGAATGCTTAAACTTATTCAGCGATGAGTGCACAATTGATCAAATCATCTACAAACGTATGTGTTAATTTATATATTTGCTCATTCGGATTGCTAATATCTTACGATTCCAGTTAGAGTATGCATTTGTCAGATATTGACTCGTAATCTTCACATTGTCTGTATCAACTGCAGAACTATCGGTCAGTCTTTCTGAACGTGTCACAATGTCCGCACGTGTCTTCAAAGCAAGGGCGTCGCTTAAACGGGAACATCATTCTTTGAGCTCACCAAAAGCACTATTGTACACGTAACTTGTGGCGTCGGCGAGCCGGACCAGAAGCAGAGCGGCGGGCCGAACGCCGACAGTCGGAGACGTTCGTTCGTCCTATTACTCTTGTAGATACGGCCTGAGGCCTGGTGCTGCAGTTACCGCTGCCGCAGTTGTTGCCGGCTGCCTGTCGAAATCAATGTACCCCGATCAGGAGGGGCTGTCGCACACAGAGTTGGGAGCAACAGGCGCAGCAGCGTAATGCGTATTTGCTCTGTCCTTAGCATCTGCCGATAAGACTAACTCACGAGGGGATCGTCAAGCCAACCTCCCCTGCCGGCGCCTCATGCGAACGCCAACCGGCAACGTGCGGGAGCGACGGTTAACGAAGGAATTCAATCAGAGGTCAGAGGAGGACGAGGTATCCCCAACTCCGATCATCTCTATTTCCCTGTTGCGCGTGTGTACATTGCAGGAGCACCCTCCCAGCCTGTTGTTGATCGGGTAGAGATCGAACAGGATCACTCGCGACGCGAGGCAGGCTGGCCCACTTGGGCAGACAGACACTTAGCATACAATTAAGATTGATTTAAATGAATCTCCTCCTCGGCGTAATTACGTCTATTCCCCGAATATATATATATATATATATATATATATACATGAAAGAACTGTATGGCTACTATGGATCTCAATGTTATGACCAAAGAATATTTTCAAGGTATTCCGATGAATACCTAGAGGAATGTCTTATCTTATATTGGGAATATATCGGCATTTTCATGTGATTTACAAGAATGCAAATTGCCTTTGCGCTACGTGAATCGCACACTCTCCTCTGATGGTTCGAGTCTTCGTGCCAGCGATCCCTAATATATATATATGTATACATCCTCTATGCTTCCGTATATACAATCCCATACAGAACACTTGAATAAGTTGGCTTAACTGTTCCGACACTGGGCCCGTAGAGGCAAGTGCTCTATAGTTGCGGATGGCAAGCGTTATGGTGCAGTTGTAGTTTTGAAAGGTGCATGCTTGAGAACTCACTGAACTTTCTTTTTCTTTTCCAGGTGAGCAAACGTTCTACAGTAACCCTCAAAGATTCGGTACATTCATCGCCGATCCGATAGAACAGATGGATAACGTAGCGAATAAAGATTTGCAGTGCCAATTATAGTGGACGGTCGTTGAAATGCCAATAGACAGTGAGCATACTGATTATCTACTTGGTAAGCACCCAATCAATTGGTTACGTTTAGCTCAAATGCAAGAGGTACGAAACTATTGCTCACGTTAGCGACAAATATTGTCTCGTTGACATTTCTGTTAGCATACGCAGCTGTTATTATTTTTTGTTAGTCATGGATCAATTGTAGTACACCATGAGATCTCCGCCGCGATTTCTGGGCGTTGAACTGAGCGTTCTTTGGGAATCTCCAAACTTCAGAAGTAGGCAATAAATACAGAGGTAAAGTCATTTTGGACGTTAGTTTCATTCCGCTCACCATCTGCCGGGCGACGCGTGAACCACGCCACTCGTGATATATGCCGCGATATATGTCATCTACGACATGGATTCACGCAGAGGCAATTTACTCCCATTGTCTCGAACTCAAACGACACAGGCCTACGGGAAATGATCTCCTGACATGAGGCACGTTGACAGACGGAAGAGCCTTACGAACCGGCAACGACCCAGCGTGCAACTCTCTTCATAGGGTTCCGTGTTTCGAACACAGGGTAATCCCGACGTGGTCTTAGTTGTTTCATGGCGTTCTCCATTCCTTTCGGGGATATTGCGCCCTCGCCTCACCCACGACTCTCGCACATACACACTCGCTCGCCTGTATCTTCTTGTCGAGCAGTTGTCAAGAGCCAGCTTGGCTAGTGGCACGTAGAATATCTCCTGCAGGGCGAAGATAAATAGGGAGCAATGTTAGACGACAAGGAAGAGGCCAAGGAACAGCCGCCAGGCAACCTGCTCCAGGCATCCCACTCTACGCAGCTCTTAGTCCTTCGTAGGTTGTCGTAGGCAGTGCTGCAGCAGCAGCAGCAGAGGGGCAGACTGACTAGAGGACTATGCTCGACGAGGCCTTGCCATCAGCAGGTACAAAGCGGAAATGAAGTGCTCCTCGCCCCCAGCCAGCACCATCCAGCATCACCTCAGCGCCGTTGTCAGCCCGAGATGTTTCACGCTGCTCTCTGCTCGTCTAGCTCACAGCCTTCAGTCGTAAATTGTTATTACCCCGCAACCCGGAGACCGAAGACGGCTGTCATAGGGGTTCCGCAATACACCGCACGAAAGGAACGGTGTGTTGCTGCTCTCGGTGCAGTGGAAATATCTAAGGGACTACAGCTGGGTTACTTGCCGGGAGAAAAAAAACGATTCTAAATGCTCCCTTTGTTCTATTGTACGTCCTAGCCCAAGCAAGATATTTTCGACAAGCATCCACGAAAGAGAGCGTTTAGGACAGATCGCACAAGGGCGCACATACTCGCACACAGACACACACACACACACATTCGGGAAAGCGTTGAATTATATACGGTAAGTAATTCACGACACGAAAAACTTGTCATGTAGCGTTATATCAGAAGGCGCATGGCTGGTAACTGTTCCGATTTAGCCTTGATTTGCCGCTGATTTTTTCTTGCTGATGCCGTTGCAATGCGGTGTACAGACACACCCACTCAAACAAATGCCGACGGTACAGAGTTATAGAAGAGACTATTTTTGATTAACTATCACCCGGTGGTTGTTACGTGAAGTCAAATCTTAAGCCGTGCAAAGTCGTTGCTTGAGATCAGAGCTGAGATATTTATTTGACTACTACGAAACTGATTATTGCACGAATGGCTGGATTTGCCTGCCTATGACTTTTATTCCCTTTGGTGATTTTGTGCTTTCGGCAGCAACAAATATTAATTCGTAACACCAGCAAACAGCTTCGTCATTCTCCACTATGGTCGTGCTCGATCCTTCATTGCTTAATTGTTTAATATCCTTTCTGTCCTATCTTATATTATCTACTATTGTATAGTAGACCTCATTAGTAGACCAATTCATTACAATCCAATTCATTATTATCCACTTTTACTTAGATGACTACTCCGAGAAAGAATCATCTCTGTTTGAGGTTTTTGACGTCAATGATGTCGACGACTCTGCTCGAAGCTCGGCCATCGTCGATGAATACCAGTGGTAAAGAATATCCGCACACAACCACACTGTGTGCCACCGATATAAAAAGCAGCTATAAGAAAGACTGCACTCCTTGCACGCTGCTCTTAGAAGTCTATGTCTAGCGGGGGCGAAGCGAGGAAGCTGAGAAGGAGGCGACCATCGCCGCCAATGTTACAACAACTACTACTACCAGCACTGGTAGAAAAGAGCTCGGAGGCTCAGATGAGGAGGGCCTGGTAAAAGCGTACTCACGAGCCGCACAGCCAGCCTGCAGACCGTCGCTGCTCTCCTATCAACGGGAGGGGAAGGAGGGCCGAGGCAGGTTGGCCCGTTACGCAGGCCACGCTGTCAGTAGGCACCCAGGCACCCGGGCCATGGTACTAACGAGCGCCCCACGCCTTCTTAAGGAAGCCTCTCCCCAGTCCGGTCGGACCCTTCCGGAATGGAGCTGAAGCTGACGGGGAGAGGCTGTTTGGGGTTCACTCTCGGCCTGGCACGACTGGACGGAAGCGAACGGACAAAGTGTGAGTATAGTATATGGGAAATTCGATGGCTCTCCTGTGCAGCCTCGGTCGGCAGGCAGGCAGGCAACCACCGGTTAGCAGCGCCCCACGCACCTGCTTTTTTCCGAGCTTCGTTCGTTCCAGCGATCCCGAACACCGTGCACTGGCGCCGCCGAACGAACCGACCGTACTGTAGCAGAACAGTGTGCTCACCGGGTCTCCTGCCGAGGCGGTCAGTGCAATGAAGGACCAACCGGTCACAGGGAAAACCAACGAGCACACTCAAGCCACCTCCCACTGACGGCCACAGACGACTCGGCGGCGGTTGGCTGTGAGACTGTGTACGACGCCTTGCTGAAAAGACGAGAAACAAATACGCGCTATGTTGTAGAGAGCGAACCACCTGCTCCACCGACTTCGTCGTCCGGAGGAAAAACGGTGAAGCAGAAGCCTGGGGTCCCTTCGTCGAAAGTTCTCTCGTCTAGAGACTCCTCCGTCAGCTCCAGTGTCGGTGGAGTTTCGACCGCAACTACGGGGAGAGACACTCATAAGCGAATCCCCTACGGTTGAAGAAAGGGAGGTGAGACCCAGACACAGAGAGAGAAAGATAGAGAGAGAGAGAGAGCACTAAGCGTGGAGGAAACAGAGGAACAGGCAATAAAAGCAAACAGGAAAGCGCGAGGAAAAAGCCGCGAGCCGACTCGGCCATAATTTTCCCTTGCGCTGTCTGTTGACGTACGCCTCCCTGCGTTTACCTCTGATGTATCCCTACGAAATTACTAACCCAGCTAGCTAGTTCTATAGAGATACGCTAGATAATTACGACAGCTATTTCCATGTTGTGCTCAACGATTTCCACGAGTCAGATGCGGATAGAAGCTACTAGATACTCTACAGATGGTTCTGGGTTTAGTCAGAAAAGTCTGACACTACCAGGCTAATACCTCAGTGTGAGGCCTGGTGTCCATGCAGGATCTACCTTTAACCTCTTTAAAAAAAAAGGAAAAGATACTCTACAGATAGAAACGCTCTTGCCAATGAGCCGGCTTGCGCAGACGTGCTGCAAGGTGGCGATGGCAATCGAATGGAAGGCAGGCTGAAATGACTAGGGCAAACGGCTTTGCTTCGGCGACATCGAAAAGATGAAGGGCGGTTTGTAAGAAATACCGTGTGCACATTGATAGGGTCAGCTGCGTAGAGTTCCCGGTAGAGAGTCGTCATAGTTAAAATACGAACTGGGAGACACCTTGTGGTATAGGGAGTTAGGGCAACATTCTCTATAGTGTTGATTCGTGCAGAAAACAACATGTGGTACATGGAGAGCAGGTGGATACCAGCTGCCACGCGGGCAACTTGTTGGGTCGTTGAGTTTAGCGTAACTGACACGCGAATAGTCAGTTGTGCAAAACGACCTGCCTTGTATACCCACACATACATCGTATAACAGCGTTGTATATTGTGCGTTATGCCAGCCGTTTGCATCGGTGAGCCCAACAACTAACTGGCTGTTGCCTCTTACCCATGATCAGGTCGTTTGGCGGCACAATATATCCAGGCGGCGTTAGCAAGCGTCCGTGGCATCACACCTTAGACATAATTATCCGCCCACATCAGCAGGCAGCAGCTGACGGCCATATTTGGCGACGAAAGGTCTAGCCGTCACAGACTCCGCTACTGCTTCCTCCGCCGCCGCCGCCCTTACGTAAAAACGAAACTAATATGTGAGAATAGAACACTACAGCAAATTGCCATTTAGATCCTAACGGTCCGCGATTACGTAGACAGCTCGATTGCTCGACCTGCAGTCTAGTACGGAACAAAGTAGCGCAAGTCGAAGATCCTCCGCATCACAAAACGTATAATCCTGTATCGTACGCGTAACCTACCTGTCACAGCGCGCATAAACGTTGTTATTAAAGCGAAAATGCGACCAGATATGTATTGTTGTATGTGAATGGCCAAATCTAGGATTGTCATTAACCATGTTTGTCGAAATATTAGAAATGCTTCATGTGGATCGGTGCCACGGTGGATGCGTCAAACTGTGTGGTTTTATCTAACTTGAGATCAAGACTTAGGCGGCGCTCTGCAATGGCAGATACGAACAGGCTGGTTACCAGATGTATAATAGTTATACCCCGAATAGGTATGATATCAGTAATTCGATTTGACTATAGCGCTTAATCCGCTTAAGAAGCCTGCTAGAGCTCAAAGCTCCCCTAGTGGAATAGAAGCCTAATCGGCTTTAGTCCCGCGAGAGGAGAATATAAAACAGATTCTGTCTTCAGACTCCTAAAAATCGATGGACATCATCAGCAACCATGTATATTTTATCCGACAGCCTACAATCGGTTAGAATATTGGATCCGTGCATCTCGCTAGGACAAACATTAGGACAAATCGTTCGTCTGTCTGTTCGACCCCCAGAAAATACCCCGAGGAGCGTTCAGAAGCTGCAAGGAGCGCCGCATGTGTGTGCATTTACGACAAACATGCTTATGGCTTTCTGTGCATTGCGTTTGAATATCCACAAATCGTCTATTCTTATAAAACCGGAATTATTCCCCGAATACGCTGTATCACAACCATATCTACGGTTACATCGATCCAGCTCCATCTATCTTGGTGGCATGCAATACGCCTAGTTCACTGGGATCTTCTCTTCAGACGAACGAGTTGTATATGACTTCGTTTTGCCGGCAGAACACGTGCAACGTAATAAAAACTCAAATAAATTTTCCAGGCTGACCCACAGCCAACATTTAACGTGCAGCGTTATATTACCGCTAGAATCTACTGAAAATATGAGCTATATCTTCTCCCCGAATTCGTCGTCGAATCGAGTTGAATCGACCCACCCTCGCTGATTTTACTGATTGATTTCAATTCTCGGTAGGATCCGTACGATTCAACATGTCGATGAACAGCAGGGTTGTTGTGGGGGATACGTTGATCGTCTGCCGTGGAACGGACTCATCCTGCTAAACTCACTCAGTCACACGAACAAACAAACAAACACAAAAAGACGAAGATCGGTACGAACAAAAATGGAAAATTTAAGTCCCTCAAAAGCGACAAGACAATTTCTTTGTGAATATCAGACAGGGCAAGTGCAGGAGATTATCTTTTTAGCCCAGTGACAGTGCTCGCTGGGCACTGTTCTTTCATTGCATCTAATCACGCGCTTCACTGACCGCAAAGAGGGACGCGGATGGGATTACAGAGGAGAGTACGAAATCTAAGCGAACAGCCGGAAAAGAGAAGCAAGATTCGATAGGCTAACGTCGAAATAGTAAATTGCGCCGGATGCCTCGCAAATCTGTATGCTGCCCCGAACGGAACATTCGAAGAAGTGCTACAAGCTTTCCAAGCCATCTGCGGGGGAGGGGTTTAGTGCGGTTTGTGGGTCCCACGCTAGTGTTGGAATAAACCGTCCAACATGTATATGTGAATCATGCATTGCGATGCTCGCCCATAAAAAATAGGTCGCTTCACAAATGTATCCTGCCCGTTTAGGTGACTAGCTGACGCTGCTGAGAATTCATTCGTAACCCTCAACGAGGTTATGAGATTCTCTCATGGGCACCATGTCAGACGGTGGCTATTTACATGGTGATTTTTAGCTAGATATGTCCAGCACTTAGCGGCAATAAGAATGAAATATTTTCAGAAACCACACTACAAACTATTCTGTCGACAACGGTAATAATGATGTTTGACGTTACCATCTCAATCGCGTATGAGCCTTGCCTTTATGACCTCTTAAAGTCCACTGTAGGCGTGTCCCTTCCAGGAACGGGATACCCTGAATAGTGATCACCCACGGCGAGTTGGACCCCTGCTACCCTAACCACAAGTGCGAGCTACAACATTTGGTTAAGCATATTTTTTCAAACGTCGAATCGTTTGTCACAACTAATTTTTTCATATTTCATATCTTCGGGAAATGTCGGGCAAAATGTCGGCCCCTGTGACGGATCTGTTCAGTAACGTCCGTACTTGGAGTGAATAGCTTGGATATTACAGGTGGAATTCTTGCCTCGGGCTCGGGGTTGCATGGATGCTCCCCTCATCTCCAATATCAAGTATAGCGGCTAATCAATCAGCTAACTAAGTATAGCGGCTTGGTGATCGTGTCTGTTTGTGGCCACTCTGGCGAGCCAATTGTCGTACAAAACAGCCAAAGGAAATGGCCTAAGGAAGAATCAAGGTAAATGAATCAATCCTCACACTACACAGACTGGTCAGATTCTTCAATAAAGGGTACTTTGAGATCCAGAAAATGTACCCAATTGATTATAAGAACGAAGTCATGCGAACTACCAGCTCTATCGCGTAACACGATACACCTCTCGATACGACTAACTTAATAGGCAGTCAAAAATATCCAATAAAACGGACAGGAGACGAAGCCACTTACCAGTATTGCTTCATAGAAACGACAGCCCCGTGGTCTGTCACCCTGGTAATTAAAGTCCACCAAACGTGATCGAAGAGGACCAAACCTTGTTCACCCCTTAAAAAGACCACGTCTCTTCAAACAAGCGAATCATCTGCAATACCCCGCTGAAGTCAGCTTCAGATTGGTGGGGGGCTTCGTAAGGCACACGTATGGAGAAACAGCCCCAACCCGACACGCTATCGAGTAGAAGATCGCCTTCAGATACTCCACCACTGATTTTCTGAGCTTTTCGTACGCACTTCAGATGTGCTTGTGCTCCTGTGTTGACGATTTGGTTGAATGGGAGGGAGGCCAGTTCTTTCTAACCACCTCTCCCCAGCATAACGATTCCTGCCCTTCTGCATCCCCTGTTTAATTTCACTGTCCAGTAATTGAATGACAACCTCGCCACGTTCCGTCAACAGACTCCTAAAGAACATATGACCTTGAGTAGTTATTTGTGCTGTGTCACTGTGTGTGTGTGTCGTTATTTCCGACTCTTCGAAAAACTGCCACCCGGTAGATTTGGGTTACGCTGCAATGTTCGACCTCTTCGATCGCTCGAGGCGTTTTGACAATCAACAGCGGTGCCTATCTTGAAAAGAAGTTCACAGGACGAGCAGAGTTTGGGC
The DNA here is from genome assembly GCA_019614645.1 of Stratiolaelaps scimitus. Lineage (NCBI taxonomy): Eukaryota > Metazoa > Arthropoda > Arachnida > Mesostigmata > Laelapidae > Stratiolaelaps > Stratiolaelaps scimitus. Next base: position 1,161,913 of record JABWDB010000054.1, read on the forward strand.
GTCACGAGACCTATACAGATGAACGAATACTTGAATGGACGGGCTATAAAAACCAAGCATAATATTACAGCTCAAGGAGCAAGTGGTATGAGAAACGAATTAACAAACTCTGCTGCCGGAACATACTGTATTGTCAAATCCTGTAGACTAACTGTTTCAGTGTATGATCGACATTGGCTGCCATGAAATATTTGAGCTCAGCTAACAGTCATAACATCAGCCATCCCCTAACATGAATGACATAATCTCTCGTTAACTCCAAGTTAACACTGTTTAGAGAGAGAGTCAACTCCTGGCAATGGAAAATGTAACGAGGTTCGTGTCGCAATTTGTACATGATGACAATTTACGATGAGCGTGCAGGCCGCTTCATTCCGCACCATTTGGATAACAAATTGTAGCAGCAGCAGCAGCAGCAGCATTGCCGTATGAGACGCTCTTGTGTTGCGTCGTCGGAATCGAACAGAAGCTAAGGCTCAAACGTGCGCCAAGTTACTAATCAAGACATTGTTACTTACCATAATCCTTGCACAGTTCATGCATGTTTCACAAACCTGTCCTGAAACTCTCACCAGCTCTGCCAAGATGCACCCGCTGAACTCGAATAGCACGGAAATGCTAAATTTGAATAAATCATATAGTCGGCAAACAGTCACATTAACATGAACCCACCGCGAATCCCCTGCAAGTTATCCAGCGGCAGCTTATATCATTGAAAACTGTTGTCCGGCTCGCCTACGCGTGCCCACGATGCAGGCCAGTGCGAATTCGCGCAAACTTTATCGACTGAACCGCCCTTAAACGGGTAGATCGATTAATCGCAGCACGATAAAGGCGGACAAAAACATAACTGGCTATGGCTGATATACAAAAGGTTCAACCGAACCAGACAATCGCCCCTGTTCACGAACGACCAGTCCACGAATAGACAGAAGATCACTTGAAACACGAAACATTAGATATACGCACGTATACACCGAAACCTAACAGGGGGTTCAACTAGTGCAAAGTGCGCTCAAGATTACAAAGCAAAGTGATGAAGACACTACACCATGTAAATGGTCAATTCGCCAAGATGTCCATTAATCGTCTAAGTCCCGCCGGGCTGTATTCCAGATCGAACCTTTACCCTTATATGTACTGTTGGTGTACCCCGGAATAGGTTCGAGCTGGAATTAGCCTACATTGTATATTAATATAATTTTTTTCCTTCTTAGTAAATAGCAACAACTACAGCTGGTCATTATTCTACGACAAAAATACAGTACTCCTTTATTTGATTCTTATCTATATATCTATCTCTCTCTCTCTCTCTGTCTCTCGTTGTCTCCATCGATGTGTATGACTTACGCAGGTTTGATGATCATAACTAACACTATTTACGTCTAGTAGAACAAACAACCTCAGTAACAGTACGCTCTAATGATAGAATCGTTACGGTATTAAAAAGAAGGAACAACAGTAAAATCTTGAAAGTACATAATTACGCCATAGCGTAGATTCAACAACACAAATAAAAAACTGTACCATAAATATGTTGTATTCGCGTTTGGAATTCTGACACTCGCAAGGTTATGCTTCCGCACACAAACATCCTTGATGCTATTTTTGCAACAAAAAGTTGTAATCCTAATAGAATAATAATAATAGTAATAGTAATAGCAGTATAACATATGTGTAGCATACGAAACTATGTTATCACTGAACTGGGGTAAATATGCGAGATCGTGATTACGTATATATATATATATATATATATATTGTGAAAATGTGCCACCCAGCCGTGTTTGCCATATAGAAGACAATGGTAAGGCGTATGATATGAATGATAAAGGAAGAGCTTGTGTGGTAACGAATGGGCCGACCGAAATCTGATAGTTATCCAGCAACGGCTACCTGGGCGCCTGCTGCTACGCTGTCACAATTCGCGTTTATATCATTTTCATCGGACCCGTCGATATCAGGAAATCTACAGAGTTGTTTATACAATGTTTATCCTCATCGTGACAACGAACGTCCATCGCTGCCATATCAATGTGTACACCTACTATGAGTGTCTTCATCCCACATTACAATATATATATATGTATATATATATATATATATTGGTTGGTTCCACCTATCTTTGTGTCCTAAGTCTTGGTTTAACAATAAACGCGAGTCCTCTTTACATACACGGAATTGCACATTATCGTGCAGGTATGATCTTCATCGGTCCGCCATCACTCCATGGCCGGTTTGAATGCCAACTGTGACGTTCCATTTCATGAAGATTCGATTACTCCGTTGCTGTGGGGGAAACGTTCATCGACCGCGCCCACCCTAAATACTAGATTACAACAAAACTCCGCTTTTGTAGGTCCATGTGGCATTAACGGATCTAGCTCCCTCCTCCCTGCATTGGAGACCAATGCAGCGCTGGGTTGAGCGTCTACTTTGAGATATAGGCAATAGCGGCCTTCCGCTTTTTGTAGAAGTCCACCATACTCCAGAGCGGGCGGAACCATCTCTGATCGGACTCCTGTGGCGATCTAAAAAGGGTCGAAAGCAAACGTGTATTTGACATTTAGAAAATAGCAGACTCATTGTCCGATTGTTTAGCACCATCAAGGTAGAGGACGACACCACACTGCGCCGCATCTGCGCTGCACAATGATTCGAGTGATTGATAACATGAGCAAGGGCGATATTTTCTCCCTGGAGAAATCTGACTCACAAATGAGAGGGTCCTGTCTTGACGACATAAGGATGTAATGTGAAATAAATAAAATAGAATTGCGGTTAAGAACAACAATACGGACTATATACAACGATACCTGAGCATACGTGGTAAGGCCATCATCCTTTCAATCCAAGGTCGGTAGTAGGAGATGTTCATATAGACGCCAGGAAGATTGGGCTCCGCGCAGCGAATACCGTGTGAGACAGTACCGGCCAACACCCACTGGCCGTTTGGCCTTTGAACTGACAGCGGACCACCTGCAAAACCAGGTCATGTAACAATCACAGGTAACTAGCCAGCAAACAGCGATTTGACGCGATTCTGGCAAATGACCATGTTGGGAAATAACAGTCTCGTTCGTCAAAAAAATCTTCTTATCGTTTGATTCATTCTTGGCTTTGAATATTGCGCATGTATATATTCTACAATAATATCTAGGGTCGGGCAGTAGAAAGCGCGATGCCTAGCCGGAATCTATACGTTTCTACGTTCGGCATACGACATACGCCTTCGAGGTTAACCAATTCCTCAGGTCATCATGCATCCTTGCCGCATCGCAGTGTCTCCCTTTGCCTCTGTGAATCCTCCATTAGCAATACACACACACACGGACGCACATCTGCACATATAGGTTGGAGTGACCTTGGGAGCCATCTCTGTATGGCCGACGGTGACGGGCTGCGGTGATCCGTGTAACAATGGTGCACCCTTCTCACGCATACATACAGTTGCTTACTACATCTGCTGCTTGTGTTATTATTGTATTCGTATCATCATTATTATTATTTGCAGCAGCAAGCCCGGTGTTTTCCCTGCACGTACACACGTACGTCTGAGTAACCCCCATGTATCTTCGTCCCCGGTGTTAGTTCACAGAAGGAAAAAGTTGCTCAGGGGACACCCACAAGACAATAGCAGAAACAGACTCGACCTTCGTCCCGAGGCTCAGTAAGACCAGAGATGTACAACGAGCGCCGTAACCACCGCCACCACTGCCACCTCCCAGTCCCGCTCCGTTACATTTTTCACTAGGTACACCTTGAAGACCACCTAGGCTTTGGGTCTGCTCTGTATTCCACTGCCCTTGGAACTTCGCTAGGAAGGACAGCTCGGAGAGGATGATTTTTTATTTCGCGCCGCCTGCATCGCTCTGCTCTGATATTCCTCTCCAGTGAGACGCTTCAGCCTCTCGTCGGAGCGTCTTGCGGTGGTGTTCTGTGAGGTCTGTTCCTCTTCTTCTTCTTCTCCTGTTGTTGTTTTTCGGGGAAAAAAATCGCACAAAGAGGCCCGACCACGAGAGCTGAAGGTCTAGAGCGAAGTAAAAGCAAAAAGTGGACGAGGCTTCATCGTCGTCGTCGTCTTCGTCATCGTTCCTTTAGAGGGATGCAAAATGTGCCTCAATTTGTATGGGTCCAACGAAGCGAACGGATTCCCTTGAAGGAGGACGACGAGGACGACGACAAAGAAATGGTCACAAGCATTCGGCTGTTGGACCAGTCAAATAGAGTGGAACAACGAGAACTGGGAATGGAGAGAGCTTGAAACGCTGGGAGGCCTTGGAGTACGGCAGAGTAGGAGACGGAACCTGGCACCGGGGCAACCCAAGGCGCGACTTTTAATTGCAGTGAAATGGTGCACACTGTGCAAGCCGGCAGTCAGGGCTGCATATTGAAGGTGAATGGTCCGTCAATATCTAACAATGGCTAGGAAGGCCACAGGAGCGAACCGTAAATAGAATGCTGGCTACAAGTGCGTGTGTTTCCGACTGACGCGATATAATACATAGCAAACATGTGAAAGACTCCTTCTCAGCGCAGTGTGGAACCGCACGAAGAACAGTTTTGCTTTTGCAGGATCGAGACGATTGTGCTCGGTTGTAATTGTCAATTTATCTGTTAGCGAGCTTATTCCACATCTCTTTTCCACTATACTCGCATATACCTCGCCTGTACTAGCATATGTGCTTAGACTCTTGTACTGTACATTCGACCGAGAAGATCATCGAGTCATGGGAACAGGCTCACCCGGTGGTATACAGACGAAGCATATTTTCGATGGTCGACTCCCAGCCAAGAACCCAGTAACAGCTACTGAATTATGCCGCAATAGAGTATAAGCGGAACCCACGTAAAGTTCACTTTCATCTGGCCAACACTCTAAGCCCTCTAACGGGAGCAGCTTCAATGCATATTATGCAAGTTGGCGTACACATACACAGGCACATGGTGGTGTGGATACAGCTCGGTGTCGGCGTCTGCATACGAAGGATTTCGCATCCACACAAATCGATCTCCTTGATCACCGAAACTGTAGATGCATATTCTTTCCGCGTTGCCATATCTCTCTAGCAGACGCAGCACGAGAAGCAACAATAACTAACCAATCTTATCCAACGACCCTCCCCCACGTACTTGTCATGATATCATCGCATCTCGCACATCACGTGACGAGCGTTGGCAAACATTGTGCATAGCGTCTTGACAATGCCACCAAGTGGCCACGGACAAATGTTTACGAAATAGTGTGCAACAATAGATGCTGCTGTCGCCGATCGGTGAGCACAGGAAGAGAGTATAAGGTGCATTATAACGCTAACCGACGATCGTTGCCAGCGCCTTCATTGAAGGTTCACTAGTTTGGTTTGCGACGTCCGGGAAGGCCGTCGAGACTGCCGAGGCTGCGTGCAACAATCAGCGTCTGCACGCTAACCCGTCAACGTCGGGTATTCGACCCGCCGAATATCTACTACATACATAGACGTCTACGCCGCCTACGACGCTAGACACGCGGTGGACTAGCGGCCCGGACACGATATCCGATACGGAAAAATCGACGACACGGGTGTGGGATCAAATGGCCACAGTCCGCTTTTCGGCCATTTTATTCATGGTCAGCACAGTATGCTGGAGCTCGGGGCAATCGCTGCGATTCGTCGTAACTCATTCATTCGGCTCGACGATAGGATTTTCGATCAAGCTGCGGTCTGCTTACCTATTCGAAGCTTACGAAGCCCAGCTGCCCAATGCCAATGGCCGTGATGGCCACCTCCACCGAACGCGAGGTCCTTTCCTTACACAGGCAACCTACACCGTTCTAGGTAATGGATGAACGCATTGACGTATGCGCATTGCTCTTGTCTATCAATAAATGTATTGTCCCCTGGATGGTCTAGTGGTGAGCGTCTTAGACTACTAGACCGGAGGGACACGTGTGTGTTGGGTTCAAATCCTGTCAGACGCGGAGAATCTTTGGAGTTCCTTATCATCTTTCTTTATCTGAAGATTCTTGTCAGGTACGAGTAAGGCAGAGAAAAAGCAAAGGTGGCCCCGACAGGTCCTCATAGTAATACCTTAAAAATTAAGAGCTGAGGCCTGTCAGATAGGGGAACAGCTAAGGGTCAGCTCGAAAAACAGAAAAAAAATCAATAAATGTATTGCAAATGTACTCTCTCATGGTTGCTTTTTATTGAGTTGGCCTGACGTGTTGGCGCCAAATTTTGAATGGACGCGAACATCAAAGATGACGCTTTTAGAATGAACGTATGCACATGACCACAATTTATATTGTGTAAATTGCTAGCATTGTGTAGCATTCGAAGAGTTGGCATTCAATATGACGCCGCTGTTTGAAGGTGACGCGCGGTAGATGCGTCTTCTATCATATATATACCTGTGTCCGTACACCTCACAGAGACACCTTTCCTGCAGGATACAAGATATGTCTATGGGACCGTGTTGATTGTTCGGTATCTCTAAAGCTAACGAACTGTGCACACGGTAACTATCTTAAAGATTTGGTTTAGTTCTAAATTTTGGACAAGTTTGTTGCTAAAGCAACAGTGAGAATGTAGAATAGTTGACTATAACGCTCGCTTTATGCTCTGGAACATGCCACCCAGAGCAGGTTCATTCCTCCGATTAGCTATCTTGTAAAGTATAAATATTACTTACGCTGGTCAAACTTTGTTTTCCAGCATCCTGTTAAATTATAAAAATACTAACATTGAAAGGCAATGCCGGCGACAGAGAACGTACCCATAGTATCGCACGGTATCCTATGACTGTAGGTTTGTTGACCGTATTTGGGCGTACAGCCCAGCTAAATGTTTTGGTAACACCATTGCGCGACGTATGCACTGATGTGTGTATCAACATGTATTTAGCTATCAGGGCTCCGCAATGATAAAAATGCATACAATATATCTCGTTGAGCGTCCCGGACAGAGTCTCCTCCCGGGAAACGAGGTTGTTACAGGGTTGCTAGGATGCTGTGTACTTATGTTGACAGCTCATCTTCACGCTGTTGTTATGCCTTGCCACTACCAAGGCAATGAAGAGGTCACCGCTGCCATCGTCCGTTGGCCGACAGATTTCCCCCGTCATTGGGTCTATTCCCCAGCACATCGAGTCATGCCTCCGACACACAATGTAAGATTTTGTCCTCACGTGCCCAAAATCGAAGAGCATTTCCTCTTGGTCGCATCTGCGTAACCAACAGGCCCATTCTTCGACATGGCTTCGTTCGTGCCCGACAGACCGGCCAGTGGCCAGTACAACCATCTCATTAGTGGATGCTGCTGGTGATGATAGACGGCGCCGGCGGAGCCGCGTCCCTTGACGTTGTCCCGTGTATTGCCTTCAACCGGGAACGGACAACAGACTCCCAAATCGTATCGGCCCTCTGTCCAAATGGAAATTTCACGGTAGGCGACACTTGAAATCTGGATTCGTGTTCGATCTCAGCTGAATTTTCCTTAGAAATCAAATTGTGAGGTCATATAAAACAACCTGGCCTTGAAGCACTGCAGGTTCTTTAATAAACGAACAAAGCCTTTACTTTGACAATATAGGACGGATCGTGTAAGCATATTATACGATGCTGGCTTAATTATTTCACAAGGTTTACCGTCCTCATCTTGTCGTGTTGTAAGCGCATGCAAGGGCGCGAGCCGACAAATTTTGTTTCTCTTACAAATTATTTGAAATTATGATTCGTTGCATACGAGAGGAGGGCCCTGGCATATTTATGTAAAGCAGAACCGATAATCCAATTTCTGTTCTGGCTTAGGCAATATTGGAAGGCGATATCACGCAGTAATATTTCAATTGAAGTCCACTCAATAATCGAAGTGGAGCGGAACTTAACGAAATACGTTGCATGCATGATTGAACAAAACCTTCTCCGGTCTCACCCAAGATCCCTGGGTGGTCAATGCGCGTCTCTTTTGCTAAGTTTACTATTCTTATTTACTATTTATTGTTTACTATTATTCTTTTTGTATTTAGGGAGGTCAAGGACTAAATGCCTGATCGCCGAGCAAGCCTCACATTTGCGGTATTCATTTAGAGCTGTGGGGCCACCACCTATCGAAAACTTCGGACTTCAGTAACCTCGGCCGCTACGGGGAACTACTCGCGTCCTGCTTTGGGCATTGTTAGGTGGGGTTACTATGAAAATCGTGAAAAGCACCACAATTTGTGATCGCCGGTTCCACCACTTGGGATCGGCCTTTGGCTCGCATACAGTTAACGTTGACGTGAGGCCACATTGGGCTGTAGGTGAAAACACCGATAGTCCGGCCTGACCGACTGTCCGGATAAGGCCAAAAGAGAAAAAAGGATATGAATAAGTCCTACTCCTGGCCAACACCACAGCTGCTATCTCGCACAAGCCCCCTCTCGTGGCCTTGAAGCAATGCTGCTACAAAGTAGCATCGGGGGCCTTCTATCGAACGAAGATCGCTGAAGGTCAGCTATGCAAAGATCTGCATCGCGATCTGGCTCCTATTACTTAACCTGTTCTGAGAGCTTCTGAGCCAAATTGAAGTGAAGTACCGTTCTAAGTGCAGCACGATTCAAACGCGGCTGAAAAAAACTAGTGGACACCCGATGTCATCATCGGTGTCCGACCCTGACCACCCGGAGCTCGGCTTTCCTCCATGGGTGACCCTCACCTGTGTCTCCACAGCAGACGGGAGTTTCCACGCAGCTGTCTTCTCAAGGCCTACGCTACAGGATACACTTGTAAATACAATTGGGTGTGTGCCGATTTATCACAACACCCTCCTTTGTAGGCTAGCTATACCCCTAAGTGTGCCCTCACAAATGTACTTAGAGTTGGCCTTGTGTTTTCCCCAGACGACTCATATGCAAACGAGTAGCCGATAGGTTGCATAGAAAAAAAAGCCGGGATAACGGTAATGTCAAAGTTCCTCGAACATGGCATTCTGCTGGGTGCTCATAGCCAGCAACCTTCACATTTTGCTAACAAGCAAGACTTCTATGGTCGAAATAAGACTACGATTTGCCCCTGCAATCAACGACTGCAGTAGAGTGTGTGTGTGCCCCCATGAGTCTTCGGAGCTGCAACTAATGAGCAGTCGCATCAATGGCTTCAGTGGCTGGTAATGTTCCACTGGCAATAATAACACGGGTAATAAGGTACCCTTATGTAAATTCTAATATCGCGTACTTATGCACATGGAGATGTATGTATTCAGTGAGGAAGTCCTAATTGGAAGGAATAACCTCTCAATTTATGAAGCTGATTCATCTACATCCAGACCCCTTAACTGCGTATGTATAATAATCTTATGCCATAATTATGCGCACCACATTTTAACAGAGACCAGCAAAACACTGACAGAGATCTTTCGAGAGTTATTATGGCGTTCACCACTTGTGATCCTTACTAATGATACAGGTACATGGTTAGACACACGAAAAAAAAGCCTTGATTACATTCGCCCCAAGTATTTTTGAAAGATCTCCTTCATTTTTATGATTATTATATTTATACTGGACGCATTGCTTCGAGTTCCAAGTCCCCGGCGCTACCCGCCACGACAGCCCGCCTGATATTTGAAAGCTCGAAAAAGGGATTAACTCCACCCATTTTTGAGCGATACACGAGCGCCCTCAACACAAGTGGCGGTTTATTGAAATATTTATTCTATATATAGAGGCATGCTCTCAATATATGCATATGCATGCAAAATGGCATAGGCCGTAAGCCGATTGCAGATTGTTTTGGAAGTTGTACAAAATTTGATTGATATAGCTACCCCTATTCACAGGCTTGGGGGGGGATCTATTTCCTTATATTTAAAGAAGCATGCTGGCGGAAATACAATGTTTGTTATAACTTAAGCAGATATTGCAAATAATTCAATACATATGTTATCAATGTTTTAAGTCGCTGCTTCGCTAGGACGCCCAACTTATTGAATTGTTGCAGATTACCCAAACAAAAATACATTTATTATTAATTAAAACCTTATGGATAAACACACTTAATCCCACTATCCGTGAACGTCCCCTTAACTACACACTCGATAAAAGCAGCCGTCACCGGCGCAGGGCCGTTTCTATCGATCATGGTCATAATTAATTAAAAATACAGGCCACTTACCAGAATCTCCTTCACACGCGTCTAGCTTGCCCTCGTCATATCCTGCGCAGAGGAAATACTCATGGATCTTTTTCACATGTCCACTTTTCATAAACATTTGCTGGCATTTTTCTCGTGAAATTATCGGTAGTTTTACGTTCTGTAAAGGCAAAACATACATTCAGCATGTTAATGTGTATCATAACTACTCAACACGTTCGATCAACATGTGATCTGAATGGGACAATTCGAGTTGGGGCCTTGGGTCCTACCTGTAAAACCTTGGGCAGGCCACCTTTGTGGGCCAGTTTTCCCCAACCAGTCACAAAGCCATTCTGGCCGACGAAATGTTCATCGCGATCTGAAATGCCAAATGTATTCATATTTAGTAGTAATCAAATCGACAAACTTGCCGTAACCGTTTGCTGCTGAAACAGCCGTACACATAAAAACGAAATACGTAAAATCGTTCATCATAGATAGCCCATAAAGGTTCTTCGTGGCAATTTGCAATGAGTTCATCTGTTAGCTCTCCCAGACTATTCCCATATAAACCCGGTGGCCTGGTGGTGGTGCATCCGCGTTCGCCTCGCAAGCGGAGGAGGCACGTAGGTGCACGGGTTCGATCCCCACCGTGGCACAATTTGCATTTAAAAGGGGGTCCGTCATATGAAGCAATGCCGAAAGCAGTCCTACGGTGGACTGAGGTAGATCTTGGCCGAGGGTCAGCCAGGACAACTTGCCACAAAAACAGAATAGATCGGGGATCAATTTCCCGGTAACAATAATCCAATGTGCTGGTTAAGGCGTTGATGGCAAATGTGGCCGAGCTAGGTAGGCGTATCAATTTCATGATGATTTCCGCATCTTATAAGTTAATGTCACATTCGATTTACATCTCAATATCTACCTCTGACTCAGAGTAAACTTCTATCGAGTGCCTGCAAGTACAAACCGGGTAAGCAGATGGGCACAATTCTATCGCTGAAGTCGACCGGAAATTTGAGTTCGAGGACGGCGAGGTCATTGTCGAAATCTGCTTCGTTGAAGTTTTTATGCACAATCATTCTCGTTACCGGTATCGTCTGAAGGTCCTGCTAAACGATTGAACTTGTAAGTGATTCTGAGCACGTGACCATTTTAATGCTATCGTTGTATCCATTGATACAATGGTGCTGCGAGCCTCTTTTGTTTCGTTCTGCTGTGTTCGGATGTGTATCCGCTTTGTCGCGACCCCAGCATTCCGTGGTGAGCCCCTGAGTCTGCTGTGTTGATATGCGGACACACATATTCACACGCGCACGTTTCACTCACTGATTTATTAATGAATCATTCATCGAAATCATAGCTGATGTATTTAGGAACTGTCTAACAACAAGGGCAGACTAGACAAGTACCTTTTCGTGTAGCCTGTGCTGTCCCAGTATGGCAACAAGCGTCGAGAGAAAGGCCCGAGGTTTGCAGTGCGCAGCCGTAAGGACATGTCTCTCCGAGATGAGAACACCGCCACATTTATAGTCGGCAATTGTCCCCAGATATTTCACCTCTTTCACAATTACCTGTAAATGATAATGGCGGAGAAATTCAAAGGTATCGATGTAGTGTCGATGTAATTGTTAATTATGAATATCCCCACGTGGAATGTTACCTATATTACAAAAGTCCTATTTATTTTTTATTTTTTTTATGTAAGAGGTTAAAGGTGAAACCTGCATGGACACAAGGCCATGCAGGATTCCTGCCGTACCTGCTCCGTGGCTCCACATGCTGCCAATGTGTGGAGAGGATACGAAAGTCCTATTTGTACAACACTGACATCATTTGCTTACAAAATGTAGAAATCCTAAGTGGGAAGTCCTAATCGGCCGCCTCCGCGTTCGCAGTCAAGGGCCTATTTCGAGTTACATTTTGTGACAAAGGAAGAGAAAGGTGTAGCCTAACTCATGCCGGTCCGCGATTTGTCCATACTTGAACACTGACTTACAGCTAACGGCGTACAACCTTAACTATTGCACGGTTCGTTCCGCAAATGCAATGACAATTTGAATGTCTTCGACGATTGCCTGAACGAACAGCTAAGGAGTTCTCTGCAAAAAAAACACCAGACACCGCAGGTTCGAGCCGCGTAAAATAACATACCCCTTTGAATACAGGGTGTATTTTCATTGCATTGTAGGTTCTACGTACAGAGCAGACAATATTAACGCCATCAACAATAAGGCACAATGCAAGACATAAGCCTCATCCCAATTTTCTCCTCTAGTCGAAGTAAATAACGCACAAGTATTCGTTATTACGACCGTTGTTGCTGTAGGGTACACAATATCATATAGATATACGAGATGTGCATGCAATGCTACAGCCTATGCCGGCCTGTATCGGCCTGTTATTTCATCGTTCGTTTATGTCTCGTTACTGGTTAATGTGTTCCTCAACGCGGCCACTGAATGCCACCTGATACTACTCCTGCGCACGCAGTGCTCACAGCAGTCGCCGAACCCGCCGTACGAACAGTCGTCGCGGAAAAGCGTCTCTTGTCCATTTGTCCTGATGGCGCCTACTTCTTGTGTAGGCCCGAACGACATGACGAACAAATGCGGCAGGACCACATGACGGCGTGTCGTTACCCAAACGCCAACAGACGTCTTGTTCCTTAGCGCAAAATGGTTGGCAAGCGTGGCAAGCTCCTCCCGCACACAGTGTGCTATCTGTCCTGTCCAACAGGAATAACTATCAGACTATTTGCCCACGACGGTGAGCACGACCGCGACTCATCTTGATTTCGCGTGTTGTTCATTGGTCCCGGCCAGCTCCCCCCGTCGCAACATCTGGCGTGCACACCGGCGAACGGCAGCATCAGGAGGTGATGCATCACTCACTGTATTATGACTGCTGCTGGTCGATCGCGTGGTAGCACCCGTTGCGGCCATAAATGATGGAGTTGCTGATGACGATGCGGCTGTTGTTGTTGTTGTTGTAAAAACTGTTGGCGCGATGTGTACCCCGAGATAGTGCGATGACATGGGCGAGATGAGAGATGGGTGCCGTTTGTAACAATAATGATGAGAGCTGCAAGCTAATCAATTCTACAATGACGTACGCTGGTTCACTCATTTGACGGTTCACTTAGAAATAAAGAGAGAGAGAGTTGGAGGGGGAGATTCAAAGATTAATAGAAAACGTAGCCCAACCTGTTCAGCGGCATACTCTTAATCATTGGCGATTGGGAACGTCGATTGCACAATAAAGATGCGCACACTGCAAACATTTATCTCGAACGAGAGAGGCCTTGCACGCACAGAAATATATATATATATATATATACGTAATATATTCACACGCGCACAAGGGATAGATGCATAGAACTGGGTTGCTCTTGCAGGTTCTGCCCAAGGTCGTCCCGTTGCTGTTATTGGGCAATAAGAACTGTGCAGAATAGCGGTACACGAGCAGAGAGTAATTTTTAGCGTATATATATATATATATATATATATACAACTATATATATATATATATACATATATACGGGAGATGCTAGGGCTGTCGTATCTGCGCTTTACGCAATGGGACGTTGTAAGGGTGAAGAACGAAGGAGTTCTCTCTCTTTTCTTTTGGTATCGGTAATTTTCCTCGTTGCTTTGTATTTTCCAATGACGGCCCCAGCTGAACGGACGATGGTAAGGGATGGAAACGATCTCGATTACGCATTCGCTGTAATGGTAGATCTATGCTGGGTGGACCAGTGTGCAGGAGGGTCAGAGAGCAAAGCCACTCGGAAAAAAAAAGCTACGTAGTGGCACACCGGATGCCAGGTCCGAAGCCGTCACCCAATGAGGGTTAAACACAGGAATCTCCCGGCTCTGGATACTCGCAAGGTATCCACTAGAAGTCAACAGTCGGTTTTAAGTTCGTTCTGTTTGCTGAGCACGTTGCCATAGGCTATATGTCCATATCAAGCGAACTGATAAAATGCCCATTGCTTATATATACGTGATCGACAATTTATAATTAACGAATAAAGTGCTTGTCGACCTAGTGGCTTGATGGCCGGAACTCGTCAGCTTGACTTACTCGATACACACATTGTTTGTGATTAAAATCCACAAATTTGATGATATTTACTAGCAAATAACACAATTGCTAATTGCGCACTAGCAATTTATTTTGATAAATCCGCCTCAAATTTTGTATTCCCCGTCGTACTAAAATTCGAAACAATATCAACTTTTGAAGCCCTGCCAGTCACCTCTACCGCTAATCACCAAGTAAAATCAATTTTCCGGATTGACTCACAGCCAACGTTTAACCAGCCGTTAACCATCGGTTAAACGATTAGTTGCCCGTTCGGTGTGCTTGCCATTACATAACGACGATACACTATTTGCTAACTATTATATGAAACTGTGTGGTGTTCCTTTTGAAGCGAGGTGTTTCCCAGCCAAAATTCGAATCCTGCATCGCCCTCTCCGACAAAAAATTACTGTTGTAAGTTCTACCCTTACGTTCGTTATTTCATTACAACTATGATTATTATCTTGGTGACAGGTGCAATGACCCCCCCCCCCCCCCGACCGCCCACCCGCGGTGAGAGTCTCATCTTCGGGTAATTGACCCTTCATTGCATTCTTATCCCTGCATACATACATATTCATAAGGATTTCAACAAAAAAAAAAAGAAAAACAACGAATCTCTTGTCCCGTGCTCCCCTGTGTCTCATCCGGTCACGAACAAATTGCTTCCGTTAAAGCAGGCGCTCGGCTGCCGCTAGATTGTAGCTAGACCACTGGGCCGCGGGTATTATTTTTCACAGTCGCTATCAACAAGAGCCAACAGCCGCAGCCGCAGTGCCGAACGTCAACAATAGCGCAGATCGGGTCGGAGCTATGCGGCAGCAGGGGTAGCAGTTGGGGAATTGAGACGAGGGTCGGCGGAATTGTGCACCTACAATATCTCTGGTTGTATTCACTCCGTCGAGACGTCCGCGGAGGTGTTTCCATCCAAGTGAGCGTGTCTAGCCCACTGCACCGCGCGGGTTAACGGCACGATAACGTCGACGGGGCAGAATTACGACGACTATGTCGGGCAAAAACCGCGTAACAACAACAACAACAGTAACGGCAACAACGACGACGACAACAATAAGAATAATAATAAAAATAATGATTATCAAGACACGACGAATATGATATTCCCGCACAAAAAAAACAAACCTCATCGCCAAACAAGAACATCAATAACAGCAACAACAACAACAACATCGTCGTCAACATCAACAATAACATTCTCAGACTGGAGCCGGCGGCAGGAAGGAGACGACGCCTGCGTCTATCCGCCAGCTCGGGTGCGGCGTGTATCACACAAAGCTGACTAACAAACAGAGCCGAGTGGGTGGCAGCCAAGAAATGTACAAGTACACACGAAATTCGGAAACTTCGGCCGATGAGGGCCAGACGGTGGAGCTGCGTTTCGCTATGAGACAAACAGACAGACATACAGACAGACACACAGACAGACAGACACATCACCGACTGCAACAAGGGAACATAGATGCCCGACGTGAATATGAAACCGGCCGGATGGCAGATGATGCGATAGTATTCGCAGTTGTGGTAATATTAGTATTTGACTGAGTTCGTCCATGATGTGGAGCAGTGGTCGAATGCGGGCTCGCTCTGCTCCGCCGGCTGTCTGCTGCGTCTGACGCGACGTCTGATGATCAGAGCCACCTGTAGCGGCGGTGGTGGTGGTGAATGATGATGACGATGGTGATAGGATTGCCGCGTTTTGCCGATCACAAGCGAGCGCCAGAGTGGGCTTTCTGGCTGACGGTTTAGCGTGGAGTGGATGCTAAATAGCTGGAAGATGGATGTCGTCCTGTGCTATGTTGTGTCGCTGTTATTCGTTGATGTAATGTAACGCTACGTATTGTACGAACATCAAATTATGAAGTATTTAGATGATTATATAATTATCGTTTTAAACTTCATGTTATTGGGCAACACTCTTTGAAAACAGGTATCCATTGAAACAGTCGTTCTTATCTGGAAGTCCTTCCATCCCCGCGGTATCGGCCGGCGTCCATAAGAGACGCACACTGTGAAAAATGCAACATGCTTGGTTTTCAGTGGTATCGCCCATGTGTTGCCTTTCACACCAAGTTCCATAAATCCTTTGAAAGCGGTTTTGGCTTCGTACGCGCGGCTATGTTGATTTTCATAGTCCTTCGGACGAATGCAACGCTGCTTGTCCGTGCTCGTGGCGACACAAATGAGTTTCGTTGGAGGGAAGTTGCCCCGCCTCGTATGGGAATATCGTCGATAACTTTTGCATCATCCATATATATATATGAATATATATATATTATATATATATATATGGGTCCATGCACGGGCTGATGCTTCATCCATCTATTTGGTTGACGGCAGACAACAACAACGGCGAAATGAAATGCCGCTAACTGCTGTGTCCCTCGATGACATCGCGGACTAATGCGAGAATCTGCTACGAGGTGCAGAACGCCGAATCAATGAGGGGAAAATCCACCCCGAAAAGGACTCATCTACAGAACGTCTCTCTTAGCTCACGACCTGTTTCAGAAAGTGAGAAAAACAATCACATTCGAGAATTTCTGTCTGACATCGCAAGCGTTTGCACCAGTGGCGTTGATCTTCTGACAACCAGAGACATTGGCAACAATGGCAACAGCAACAACGGCGACCCGGCAAACCACCAGAGTGTTCTGGTTGTTCAGGCAAGTGTTCCTGGTCGGAGTTTGCTCACAGATCATCGGGATTCACACACAGACGTACAGCATGATGCACCAGAAATGGCATCAGTGTGGTACCAGCTGTTGCAGTGGAACACATCGAGAAAACTGCCGTTCGAGAACATATTCGCTGCCAGTTTAGCTGTGTGGCGTCCGATTTCGCTGTAGAACTACATAGACCAGTAAGTATGTAAACTGACATAAAATCGGCTTTGTGAAACTCTTCGAAATCCGTTAAGGATGTGCAAACGTATGGCTTCAAGATGGGGATTCTTCAGTCACCAGGACGCTTCAAGTGCGCTGCAACGTCAGAGGTGTGTAAGTCCCCAACTGTTTCGACTAACGGCCCACCGTTCGTAGCGCTGTACTCGCGAGAATGAATCTGTCCAATATGATCCTACTCCAAGTGAAAGCACCTGAGCTCTGCATTTCCTGCGGACCGTACATATACACACACACATATATATATATATATATATATATATATATATATATTTACTACTACGCATGATGAACGCGAGATGAACGCGAACGCTCTCGCGAGATGAACGCGAACGCTGAAGACGACGACGCCGGGAATGACGATTTTCACTGCTGGTTACTACGCCGCCGCCGCCGTCGTGATCGCTACACCGGCGGTTGCGCGAGAAGCGGTGATAGTCGCCCTGAACAGCCCAGAAAGTCGAACACGCAGTGTAGTATCAGATGGCGTCGTGCATCGGATCAGCTGATGACGACACGGTGATGTTGAATCTGCCCCTCGCGCCACCCCACACAAATGAATCCCCCTCCGCAGTACGAAAAAAGGCACAGTGGGAAGGCCACGTGAATTCGGACAACACGCGAGACAACCCGTGACTAACGAGGGGTACGCTAGCGTTCTCGCTGCTCGAACAGGGCAACGACAATGAGCTGGCCTACGAACAAATAGGATTGCCGATGTACATATTTTTGTTTCGTCCTCTCCTCGTGGATATACGGAACTACGATTAAAATACCAGACCAGTATTGCTAGTACAGCTACAATACGAGGAACTGGCCTGTTCAGCACTGCAAGATAGCTAGGAGATCATCGTCAACATGAGCACACATGGAGACAGACCCGCACATCATACTGGTATCGGCCACACCACTTGTACATATATGGCAGATGGGGTACAATAATACAGATACATAGATCGATATAGTTTCCCGTGCTTCCGAGCTGTTATATACTGCAGGATATGTTCGGCTCGCCTTGCCGGAACTCGTTTCCCCGCAGTGTTTCTCTAGTTCCAGCTGTTAATTGCACGCACCTTCCTGTTCGAGTTGTCTTCTGCGTTCGTGTCGCGCCATTCGCTAGGGGGTCACCACCGTCCAGCCGGCTAGCGCCCGTCGTACGCCGGTGCGCGCGTAGCCAGCAATATATACTCGCTTATTACCGTGCACGATAGCGGAGCAATCGAGAAACAAATCACTTCAATTGAGTTTCCGTTCTCAATTTCACGGTTCGCCATTCGATTGTGAGACAGACGACGATAGAGCAGAGAGAGAGAGAGAAAATACGAGATACGGGACATAAGCGCGATGCCTCTAACGAATTTTTCGAGTAAGTGGTTCAACGTTGATGCCGCGCCGCCACCCCGATGTGCAATCGGTAACTCGCGCATTGCACTGGTGCGAATCACAGATCGCATATGGCGGCGCATAGCGCTTGCTTATCGACCCGGTGCGTGCGAGCCGGGTACACACAAACAGAGTCAGCCGTTTATCGCCGGTGAACTTTCACTGACCGTCTTCGGTTTCTGACGCTGCGCGTCTCGTCGCGCTCGCTCGGCGGTGGCTGCCTGGCGGCGGCGGCGGCGGCTGCTGCCGCCGGTGTTTTTGCCGCTGCGCTGCTGAATTTTCTGGTGGTGGCGGCGGCGACGGCGACGGCGACGAACAACCCGACACTGCCCGAAACACGCCTTGGCTATTCCACGCCAACAGCTCAGAAACAAGCCAGTCACAAGCACAGCTACACATGTATGTATGATGTATATATATATATATATATACATGCGGATATCGGCAGTGAGTGCTAGTGAAAGCGTCGCAATCGAGGGAGAGAGAGAGAGAGGAGAGGAGAGAGACCAAGCAGCCGCCTGACAGAACCGAACGAGCGAACGAAAGCTATTGCTCCAGCAAAAGCAGCTGGCAGCAGTAGGGCGGCAGTGGCGTTCGCTTCAGCAGCAGCAGCAGCGGTGCGTCGATAGACGACACACTTTTTTCCCGAAGGGCCATCATCAACCAGCAGCCAGCGAAAGACGAATAACATCGAACAGCCCGGTCAGCATCAGCTGCAGAACTAACCCAAAATATTGAATCGAACCGCATTACACACGGCCACACATACATATAATATATATATATATATATATATATGTACAGAGAGAAACACACGTGCTTGTGCGAATGGAGGCTGATGGAACTACTAGAGCAAATGTATGGAAAGGACTCAAATTGTTTGAAGACCGATTACGATCGAAGAGGAATTGGGTTTGCTGTTATAGTTGTGTGGAAACACAAGCTACACAATGTGTTTATTTAGAGATGGAGCTGAGATAATGGCTGATTGCACCTTACAACTGTATTGTCCTTCAATAAGGATTTATATACACGGGTAGTCTCTCACCTGGCGGGCCTCAGAGGGAACCTATTATTAACCGTCATGGATAGAGAAATATTTTTTTCGGTAAATTCTGCAAGCATCGACGACGGCGACGACGCCGGATACACATCGGCATTGCAGAAGAAATTCTGTGCTACCACTCTCTTATTCATAGCTTTCTGCCAGCCCGTAGGATGGCAGACGGCCACACCGCACCGTGTCAAACGTGCAGACGAGCAAGCGTCAACGGACGGTAGACAGTCGGAATTGACTACCTAAAACGATAATTAGCACACATAATATCATCACATCCATAATCGGTAATATCTGTGTCCGGCTTCGGGCGCTAACCTGCCAGGGCCACTCGCCCTCTGTCGCGGACGAGCCTCCCACGATGCGTTTGATGCGATTCCGAGTTTTCTGGTGGAGCGGCCGCCGGCCGCACTTCAATCCCGAGTTGAAGTCGTTCACGTTGAAGGCCATCGACTCGACGGTCGTCTTGAAGAATCTCGAAGACGTCGTCTGTGGAAGCTGTGTAACTGAAACGCCGGCATCGCGTTTGGTTACCTCGAGCACCGGGGCGTCATCTGCTTCAGACGTGGTAGCTACTGTTGATACACCGTCGTCCGGACGCAGAGTGCTTGGCGTTGAGGCAGATTCGATAGACGTTCTTGCGGCTACCTGAGTGTGGGACAAATGTTTCCCGCATAGCAAACAAAAAAAACAGCTACTGGTTATTGGCTAATTGCTAATGGCTGGCTCCGTCTGATCTGCTCTGATCACGGTTGTGAGCTAAGTAAGATGAGATAATAAGCTCAAGTATATTAATAACATTATCAATGTGTCACCGATCCATTGGACACCGTTCTATGTATCTGCCTATCTACCTATCTATGATCCGCATGGTGATAGTAATAGTCCATTTTTGCGATTCAGTTCCAATGTGCCGAAATACTCACATTCGGTCGAGCTGATTGCACTGTTGTGATATTGTCCTGTCCGCGTGCCTGCGAGGTCCTATTTTCCAACTTTAGTTCCTCGGTCGCAGACTCCACAAGGGAAATTGTTGTACTTTCGGCGAATACTCCGAACTGCGGCTCGGCCTTCGTGATCCTTGGAACTCTAACTTCTAGAGCAGATGCCGGAACGCACACGAAGAGCACAACAGGTAGCACCGCACAAAGCGATACCTGGTGTGGACGCATCTTTGACTGCGCTGCAGATCCGCGTAGCATGCAGGCGAAGGCCGAACACTAACGAGACTGAAAGTTCGTAAAGAATCATAATAATAATTTGATTATTTAAGATCTTGCTAAGAAACAAACACATTCCCAATCAAACGATGCCAATGGTGACCGACCGTCGACACATATCGTGTTTTCTCTACTTCTAGCTACCGCAGGCGAACGAAACAAAGTACACATTGTAGTTAGTACCCTAAGGTTTCAATATGTCATATCACCAACAGATTCGTCCAGCAAACGACTCAGCTATCTGGCGCTCGTCCACCGAGCTCTCAGTGCCACGCCGATAGTCCTCACTAGCTAAAGATCCCCGAGGCAGACCTCTTGCCATTCGTCGGAATCGCAGGCAATTTTGTGCAAATTTTCATTGAGCCTTTGGTGGCGTCCAACAAAACAGCACAGCATTTGACACAGTGTCAACTGCCGCTGGATTGCTAATTTCTCAACGAGCCGAGAACGCGCTGCTTCACTGCTGAACTCATTATTTCGTTCTTGACCTACTGATCCGTTCGATTGACAGCAAAACGCTGCTGCCTTAGCAGTTCGCAGCCACCAGCGGCCCGGCGGCTGGACAGGTAACAGAGTCGAACGGACAATTGGTGTATGTCAATTGAATTTAGTTCAACCGATCAGTGCTGCTTGCGTTCATATTGGGTCAAGATTCGATTCCGCTTGACTAATATGCCTCTAGCTGTATATTTATATATTAGCTCAATTTGTTTGATTTATGGAAGGGAATTCGCAACAGGGTCATACTGAAAGGAACGGCCTAGAAACACATGAAATTAGGGTAGGGAAAGTAAAGGAAAAGCAAAAGAAAGGTGTAACGTTTATGAATTTTTTTTATTGCAGAAGTTTAGCGAATGTTGGCGTAATCGATCGCCGGCTTCGTCGGATACCCTGTGGATGCTCCCGTCGGACACAAGTGAACTTTAGAGAGCATTTATTGCTTTCCTTAAATATTCTATTGAAGCGCCGGGGGTTAATCACCTCTTGCGAATAATTTGCTTCGCCGTGCAATTGCACACGGGGGACCCACTTGAGCCTGTGCCGATCCTCCAGAATCGCAAAAACCTAGCTATTACAGCCGAGCTGCACGGCAAAGCCTTAAACGAACCTGGTTAATTAGATCTTTGCAATAAGTGAAATCAATATTGAGATAGAGGACTATCTCAACCCTTAGGTACTACTGGAGCGACCTGCCGGACTGTGCTTCGAGGCGACTGGTTTTCCAAGAGTGACGTAAATTCTGATTGGGATTCTTCACCTAACGTAAACAACTGCAATTCGAAAGTAGAGCCGGTGAGGTGCACGTATATCGTAATCGTTCGCCTGTTACCTTGAAAGCACCATATAGATCGACCTGCTGTACAAAACTGGTAATATAGTTTTTTTTTCTCCCCTCAAATGAGTCTGGGAGAATTGGAACGTACAACACGGCGTGCAATATATACATTATTATTATTTTTATAATCGAATGAACCTCGGGGTTCCGCCCTGATCCGCCGGTTCTGCCGTTGGTTTCGACTGATGCTAAACGGGGCTAGATTGCTGCACCCAGTGTAAGGTGAATTACAAATCAAAATGACATAGTAAAGCTGGTGTTTAGTTGCTCGTATCGCGTCGTCGTGAGTTTACCGTTATCATGCCACAGCGGCACAGTGGGCTCGGCAATCCACTAGGGAGGGTAAATCCTCTAACAGAGTGGATTTAGGATGGGACCAGACAGCAGCAAGTCAAGTTGAGGCGACAAATCGACCAGGCATCAACCGACAATTGCTGAGTAGTACAGCAGTGCGCTGGTTCGCCAGTCGATGTCAAGCAGGAAAAAGAGAAGATTGTCAAAAATGTAGCGACATAATCAGCTTCCCTGAAGATCGTATGCACTCTCACCATTGAAATAGACTAAGCAACTCTCTCAGCAATAGTTACCTCAACATATTGACAATATGATGTTATATAGATGTCATATCTTATTCTATCACAAGGGCACGTGATAGCACTCGACGTCATTCGAGGGTTACAAATGTGGAGAGGAAGGGCGCATTTGTACATATAATATATATATATATATATATATATGTTGGATAAGGTACACGCCGATCATTGAGATCGAATCGGAAACACGGGTCGAAACAGTATTCTCAAGATTTTGTTATGTTGGTGGAACTTGTATGCTTTTGTGTTCTGATAGAGGATAGTGTTTCCCTATAGGATGTCGATTAAAGCCAACAGACCTCGATCCGCCCACTAAAGAACGGGGCTGAGGGGACTGCGTTGGGTGGGGACCTCGTTGAAAAGCAAATCTACAATCGATCGTTGAAAATCCAGCATTGAAGAGCCGCTAGAAGACACAAATAGCACAGATCGGGGGCGGGGGGGGGCGCCGAGAAAAAACGTCTACCTTTATCGAGTCTAGGTGTGGATCAGACAATCAAACAGTATTCGGATTTAAGGACGAAACCAATCGGTCAGTGTGAAACAATGAGGAGCTACGATGTTAGTCCTTATTCGGATGGCTCATGGACGATCGCCTAAAAAGTCGATGGCAACTGTGAATCAGCAGTGAACTTGACGGACAGCCTAACTTCGACAACTCGGCCCTGAGAAATCGATCGACGCTTCAATACCTCGCTCGCTGTGGCCCACCACTGCGAATACCGATATCAGTACCCAAGCGGTTGGCTGTCTTCAACGCTGCCGGCGTTGTGATTTTCGTCGGCGGACGACCGGTATCATGGGGTGAGTGGCCCATCCGAACAGACGGTGCGTATGCACATATAATTCAAGACAACCTCCGGTGATAAACAGAGATTTCAAGCCAAGGGGAGGCCATCACGGCTGCTACTAGGTCCATTCCTATCGCGAGTAGTTTGAACGGTCGTTCAGTTGCGAACGTTTACCCACAGACCTTGTGGAGCCTTTATCGGCAATCAGATAAGTCCAGTCTTAAAGATCGTCACTACCTGCGACATTGTTAGCCATTAGTGGCCAGAAATGAACCTGTTTTTGGTGCGTTCACAGCCACCAGATTTAATATCTGATTCATGGTAATAGCTTCCGAACAAGTTATAGTGCCCATTAGACGCGGTCATTAAACGCCGATTTGAAATGGAATTAGTCGTCAAGGTTACTATGCGTTTCTGTGGGCTCCACGGGGACGACCTCAATCTTGGCTGGTGGCTCGCGATAAATGACAAAACGATTTACAATTGACGCTATTCTCGTAATGTCACTAGCTGTATGAGTATGCACAATATATAATACCAGCTTGAGATATTGCGTTTTCATTTCACACAATTTTTTTCCACTAAATTCGCCGCTTGCCGGATGCTACTCGATTGCAGGCCGATTTTGCGCCCCAGTGTATAGAATGATCCAATTTGGCAAAGTACCGCCCTAGTGACTTACCGGCAACTGACACGGAGCTGTGTCAGAAATGTTTGTAATATAGAAATTCAATAAATCCAACTGAAATTCGGCGTATCTCTGCTAGATATTGGTTGATTGTACGAGGCGCATCTCAGAGCGGAATGAACGAGCTCTTTCTGCGTGATCCTATCACTGCCATTTTTAGCATATGCACGGAAAAAACGGGTTCAGCGCCTATTCACGTTACGGGGGTCGCGTCACAAAAGGGAATCAAGGTAGAGCAGAGCGTCTGAAATTGTCCAGTCGATGTTTTGTCTTGTTGGTTGTTGTTTTCAGCTTCGGTGACAAAGGGTTTGCAAATCGTATAGCGGAACTGTGGGTGACTGCTGTAGCCCGTAGTAGTAGCAGCATGAGCAGCTGTGCGTCATTTGCGGTCTCTCGGATGCTTTTGTGACAGCTCTCGCCATAATCTGGGTAGAGAGGATGCGTTTGACCGTTACGACAACGGACACGAAATCTGTGAATGCTCGCGTCATTATTGAACTTATGCTAAATCAGTCGTGGCTCCAGTGAGCTCATAGAGTTATGTCTGATCATTCTCCGTTTGATGGATGCTTAAATTTAAAACGAGATAGGTCATTAAAATGATTGAATCACTGAGCGAATATAGTGTCGTCAACTCCTATCAGCCCAAGGTATCTTCGTAATCGATCTCAGCCAGTAGAATACAGCTTTTATATATACAATTGTTAGTAGGCCTCCGTCTGACACCCTGTTCCCAATTGATTCTGTAATTATTACATGTTTCAAAACTCACTATCAATAATCAATATCCGACAACTAATCCCGCCTAAATAATTCCTAATTATTCTATATTTGAATAAATTGCCTTGGTATTCGACACAGAGTAAAACACTGAGCCATTATAACAACGTTATAGCAATTATCTCGATTCATTGTATTCCAAGCAATTCCTGCCACCGCCAGACTCGAGTCGGCCATCATTGGTTTTACAGCGTCAGACGAACTTATTTATGCACAGCCACTTCTCGCCACAAGATATAATGCCGATGTGTTGTACAGACAATGGCACAGCCGATTCCTAAGAGGGGGGGGGGGGAATATTCCGCTAGAAGAAATATAAAGCATAGAAATATACCCATCACCGTACCTCTTTGACTCGGATGCATTAGGATATTGGCTTAGCATCTTTGAGTTGCGATCACACCCGAAGACCCACCGCTTTCGGCGTAGAACATTTAGAATATTATGCACCGGTTCGGTTATTGGGTTCAGAGAGAGAGAGATCATTGCACGAGATCCCGTGACAATGTTAGGATTCGATCTATCAGCAAGAAAATGCCATTTTGTTCTGTGGAGATATTCACTAGTTATGCATCAATTGTTATCCCTCGACGATGCCACAGTGGCTGCATCTATATATATATATATATATACATATATATATATATGTATATATATATATATACGAAGAAAAATATTAACTGCAGTAGCGCTGATGGTAACGAACTTCCAAATTTTGATCGAGCCTGACGAGGATACGGCCACCGTTAATTGTTAGTAGAGCAGAGGTCAGAGGAACCCAAAGGGAGCAGCGCAACATGCAAGGGGTATCAAGGTGCATGCATCTTCAGAAACCAGCGTTGCACTTGTCGACGTATTTTATTCGACGAGCTCCAGTGAATCGCACCGCTGGTTGTATCAACCAATTGAGGGGGCAGGTGAATGTCTATTCTAAAATAAATCGGATATTATTCCGTTCGGCCTGAAGAAAATGAGGTGATCAACAATAAACGACAGGTGTGCTAAGTGTGAGTGGTGTGGCCCTGCCTTTCGAAGGACATCCACATTCTCGTTCGAAGTTGAACATTAATATAATCGTGTACGTTCGAGGGTTCGGGGAAAGGTCAATTCAATGTTGGAATAGTCCGGGAAAGCTTCGAACACCATATTGATAACATTATATTGGCACTTTTTCGTTTAACAATCGTTTAGTCGAGGGTAGGTCGCTTACGAGACCCCGAGGAGCATATGTCACGCATCTACTTGGACTGTTGGAGTGTTCTTGACCCATTCTTGTAAACCCATTCGAGTGATCTACCGAGCACAGATTTCCTCTGAATAGATCAATGTGATCAATTCTAAGGTGATTGTTTTTGATTGTCTCAAGGCCGTTTGTGGTTCGCCAGTGATCACGAAACGGGAACCACTAAACGGTCCTGGTAATCAACATCGCTTCACTTCGGGTTCTACATATGAGCATCCACAAACGGTCCACAATGTTACAAATCTCCGCTGATTCGCAAAACTGCCCAGAGTATTAATGTATCTGCTTTTAATGGACTACATATATATATATACATATATATATATATATATATATATATATATATATATAATATAATCATTTTTGCAAGGAGTACTCTTGGAATATATATATGTAACCGGTGAAATACTAGCGAGCAAAGTACTAGCTCAAATCAATTAGTCATCCAGGAGGGTTCATATTATAAAAATATTATTACACATGCAATTGTGCCGTCTTTATTCTTATTAATTAACATAATAATAATAATAATTATTATTATTATTATTAATACCATTATTCAGTGCTCAGATGACCAACAAAAATGCTAATGCATCCTTTGCACATTATTATAATACATGGTAATGGCAATAATGACGTTATCGGCAGACTGAGGTTCGCCACCGCCTGCCGCATCCGTGTCCGTGTTCGAGCACATCCATTGCAATGCGGTCATTCTTAGCTACAGAGAGAGAGAGAGCTGCGTGGCTTAATTTCATTCAACGCTTTCTGGACGGGCGACCGTCAAAGGACATTTCACCGGCTAACATGATGATGATCCGCTATTCGCGATTGCGGTGACGGTCGGGGTGGTGGCGGCGGCCACCGAGAGTCAGCGCAGAGATGAGTTTCGTTAGATGAGACAGCAATAACCCTGCCACCGGGATCGGTTGGTAAGTGGCAATTGCAGCCAAAGCAGTGTGCCCGACTTTAGGCACCGGCTGCCGCGCAAGTCAACCAGGAGATAGACGGCATCGAGATCGCGCGGATGGTTCAAGGTGTAACAGCAGCAGCAGCAGCAGTGGATGCTGCCGATTAATGTTACTTTTTCGACAGAGAGAGAGAGAGAGAGTGGGGTGGCGACGAACGCTGTGGACGTTAACGGCGAAAAGGGGCGTTTGGCTGCAGAGCTAACTGCTCACAAACGGAACCTGACGCCGAGCTTAAATACGGTTTCTGCCGCCGCTTGGGGTAGCCGAGCAGCGGCCACCCGATCGGCTCGCCATATCTATGACCATATCCGCGTATCCGCCGATTGAACTGTCTGGAAACTAATACCGGGCCAACTCGTCATTGTGGTGATGATGTTGGTGGTCGTTGTGCCGTCGAACCAAAACGTGAACCAATTTCACACCCCACATTCGGACGCCACGCGACGGAATAGAGATGACCAATCTGGATCCCGCGAATGAGCCATGATGAAGTATTGCAGAAATAAGTTGTCGGGAACGATCGGGCACCCGAAGCATTCGACTACAATGAACACGAGTCGTTGCCGACTCGTTGACACCTCGCAGTGCCGCGAGTTGCCTCTGGCACCGCCTTTTGTTCGACACGAAACCAGTTGTGTTTCCCGGAGCTCGATTGTCGGCTAACCACACGATAGGCCGTCATGATCGACTGGCTGGAGCGGTGTCGATTTACGCAAAATCATCCAGCGGATAATCTGGACGCTAGACGGAAGTACTGAGCCTGGCGATGATTTTTTTTTGAAACGTTTTCAACAGTAACCTCCTCAGTGATCGTCGGGTCAGTATCGGCAATCAACGAGTTCGCGCCGGGCCAGACTTCCGCTCGGAGGGCGTCATACTGCTGTCGTGAACTGGCCGATAACGTCGAAGTGCGCAAAGCTGAATGTTTGTTGTGTTAGAATTTATCCAGCTGCGCGGAGCAAAGTGCCAACTCTTTGTCCTTTTCACGGCATGGTTTCGGTCCGGGTAACTAGTGTAAGAATTCAGCTGACTATGTTTGTAGTCGTAGATTTTCCTATGATTATCATCATTATGAAACTGTCTCCATCGATACAATTATACAGTCTACACGGTATAGGACTCAAACGTGTTGTGAACCAGTCAGACATCGATTAAGAACACTCTATAATTAATTAATTAGGTGAGACCTCCCGCTCACTCAGAGAAGAGCCGTGGGCTCAAAGGCGGCGACAATGGTAGAGGTTTTATTTGTTTATTAAAGGAACAATTCAGTTCTGTAATGCATCGAAGTTCCCTTACATATCTTCACCAGGTCGCGAGACTCGAGCCTGCGACCATCGGCTTTTTACAGCCAAAGACCTAGCCACCGTCCAACACACCGCAATAACATGACCGAAAGAATCACTATGATTGGGCTGGCTGATGTCTAACTGGAAAAGTTCTGTTTCACAAACTCAGTGTGCACACACTGAGTTTGTTTATAACAGTATATCATAATTATAGCTTGGTTAGATGAATCGGGCGCATCGACGGTAACTGCATCAGGTACACAATAAGGTTCGGTCCGTGCTTTGAGACCGTTGCTAAACAAAAAAAAATCATTTCTACGCAATTCTCTAATGAACTTCTCCATGAACAACAATTCCACTATTCGAAACTGTCCCCCCCTCCAACGCTGGTGCCTGCTGAGAGTTGCACACGGGAAGCAATAGGTAATATGCATTATAAGTACGAGATCACAAAATACTGATGCCTTCGAGACGAGATGAGATCATTCCTGGCAAGAGACCTATTGAGAATCTCAAATGAATTCATCTAACTCTAATCTGTGTCATGAACTGCACACGTATAGCGCTTTCTGCCAAACGACTATATGAGTGCGTGGTCACTTTTCGGTTCACGGTATACCGAAATATTGAGCGTACCACCGCGTCCGTGCGTGCAGCACTGGACACTACCACACTGCACTGAGGGTGGATGTTCACTAGCGCCAAGCATACAAGCACTAACAGCTAACTCGACGGTGCCGTTGTATTGTACTGAAGTGACGCTGGCCAATGGGAAGGTGGGCGCGAATTTTGTCAACGCACCCGATGAAATAAATATTAGGGCTCATACAACAGACGGCGGAGGCGAGCGCGGCAATCAAACCAATGGCATGACAACGCCGGCTGCGCTAACTACGTTAGCTGTTCGACTTGGTGGCCGTTAGAAAAACACAGCACATAGTAGTAGTAGTGTCAATTCTGTAAAATTGCTCAACTTCGTATCGATTGCTTAAACTTACATGAGAGACTTAGCCAGCCATTCCGGAATTCGGCAGTGGTCGATTGATCCCGAAGAGAGATGTTTCTTTTTTTTTCGGCAGTGTTTTGTGTTGTATCCGCCGTTCGTATCGACGAAGAAAAGAAAAACGATTTCCGTGATTGATGAAGACAGCACCCCTGACACGAAATTCAGACAGGAGTGAATCCCTTCAGATGAAGATCGTCAGGGGGACGGGGGTGGTGATGGCTGATGAAAGCGATGAGATTGACGCCTCTCTTTTTCAAGTCACTCAAGATGCCACCTGCTGACGATGACTACGAACCCGATACTATCTTATCGGCGGAAGACGATTCCATGAATGGTGAAACCCCTTTGAGCAGGTTCCGCACGGGTTAGATTATTGTAGTGTTCGTACCGCTGGAGTGGACCTCTGTGGTCCGATTCACAGAGGTGATCTCTGTTTTCACTTGGTGCAAAGCTCGTGTCGAGCTTCTACTCAGCCAGTACGTAGCGGCATGTCCGGCGCACTTCGCCGTTAACTGTATCCGAAATGAACGAACGAATGAATGGAATCTCTGATATCTGACGACTTATCACTTCACAAACCTCGGACGTTTCCGATCTTCATAATCACTCGCTTCACATCATCTGTCCATGACGACGGTCGAGTGCGGCACCGGCCAATAGATCCGATGAGCACTGATCAATCAATGTCCCCCCGGCGGTTGGATCGCGTCTGTGGTCGTCTGGTGATCCTTTTTATCGCACGTCGACGCTTGCTTCGTCTCTAGCTGAACTGCTGAGACGCGTACTGCGCTGCATCTATTTGCTGTTTCGCCGTGAGGAACAACTATACCTGGTCCTCGTGTTGCCTGCGGTCTGGAGCCGTCAGCGAATTCAACTTCAGCGCGGTTCTGCAACTACTGACAGCGGACCTCCCGTCCTGCTCGGTGGCCCAGTGCTCGTCGGTGACGCCGGGTGTGCCGCGCTTCCCAGCGTTTAAATCGCGGGAGAGGGCAGGAGGCGCACAGTTCGCGTCGCTGAAGTCGCTGCCGCTTCCATGACTGAACGACCGCTGCCGGGAGCCGGCAGCTTCGCGACTGAAGCCAGTAGAACTTCAGCAGCGTCGGCTGCCGCGGCCGCCGCCGCCGCAGTAGAGCTGCTTGCTACTGCGCCCGCGTCCACTGGACAAACGACTAGATCTGACAAAACTGGGGATCGGATCGGAAGAACAGAGAATTGACTGGAGCCCAGCATCAGATCCTGCTATCTATAAGATCTATCGTGTATCGAATATAGCACCGCGCGTGTGGCCTCCCTGACGACTCTGCCTGAGCGCTTGCATACGACGTACCCATTTGCTACTTTGTTTCGTTTGGCGCCTTGAGAACGGGTCGGAATTGGCTCAGTTCGAGTTGGTGAGACCATAGCAAATTCGAACGAGTTCCATATAGAATTTGCAAGGCGATGCGTAAAAGTGTATAGCTACCATCGTCGAATCGGGCTGTTCCAGTCTCCGCAAAAAATGCAAAATAGTACGCCTCATAACAACTGGGCATTGATGTGACACATCGTTACCGCGGGACACAGGTATTCTACCGAAATCCCAACGGAGAGCTATCCTCTCCAACACTGTTGGCCTGTATTGTACACCTGATATCGCGTACGTTCTTGAGCAGCAGCAGCAGCAGCAGCCGACTAGTTACGATTGAAGCTAGATCTCACAGGGCCTGCGTTTCTCGGATTTGCTAAAGCTTTTCTATTTATCAGCAATTTCATCTGTCATCCAATGCAGCCGATATCACAGAAATGCGATTGGATCCAGCCATAGACGTTGCTAGCCTCCGTTGACACAACCGAGAACACCTGATCTCCTTGGACTTAGGAAATTTTAAGAATTGTGTGGAACGGTGTGGACTCACACTTGATATTCGTATGTATGGTAACATCTTCACGGCAGTCACTTGAGGAATCTGCGGGTGAACAATGATTAGAAATAGGTACGAATTCTGCTGCCCTCGTGATGCGCCATTCACTTCACAGGCATTCACTGTCAAACGCGACATACGTTGAATTCTTACAATTCACTTGCAAGACAATGCGTAATCGATTTTATCACCTCAAAAATGTCTGGACGTAAAGAGGGGTATCTGGATGATTCCATGCTCGTTTTTGTATCCATCAAAAATCTCTCTAGGTCTCGATCTCTCTCACACACACACACACAGACACACAAAGTTGATCACAAGAAAGTATTGATATCGTCCAATAAAACTAAGCATCAATCAGAGAACCTTAACACCGTCGCCAGCTGATGCAGATGCGACACATGGGCCCTATAACGTCAACAGCTGCCCGCCGCAAACACGAACCACGTGCGAGTTCGTATGCGCGAATGCACTGTGAATAACTCAATGGTGGCGAGCAGCGCCGCCTGCAAGCCATTCTTACCTATATATATATTGTACTGTATAATATAATGGTGTACTACTAGAGTACGCCAGCAGTGAGACACACGTTACGAAGCCCTAGCGATGAGAAGATTTGCTGTACGTCCGAATGGTGTCCGGCGGGGAGCACTTTGTAATGAAAACTCATTTAATGGAACATTAACCCATTTCAAAAATGTTTCCGCCAGACGGAAAAGCGTACATCGTCAGAGAAGAGTGGACATATTCGTGCTGTTTCCCCTGTGACGAGCCTTCGTACCCCTTGAACAGCTGAACGCGAATGGTGGTGGTTGGACGAGCCGACTCTGAGGGGGTTTCGAGAATTTTTTAGTCTCGAGACGAACTGGTCGGACAAATTGGTCCTGACGTCAACTTAACAACAATTGTTAATGGGTTACAAAAATCGCCAAATGAAGACTCACATCAAAGTGCTTGATAGGAGCGTTATAGTAGAGGGTCTATTCGGGATCAGCGCGAATCCAGCAATATCACTGAGGCAATTGACGTGGCAGCTATTAGTCTATTGGTACTGCTAATTCTGATATCTATCAATTGAATTTGTGCATTTATGACTACGTCTCAGTCACAATTCAATATCACCAATATATATATATATATATATTTTTTTTTTCTTTTTTTACAGTTAGCTATTCACCCGTTCTCGTCCATTGGCTGTTTGCTCTCGTCTGCGCATTTCCGAGTTCGTTTATTTCGGAAGCCTCAGGATAGGCAACTCAACCCAGTTTGCCAGCCCAACAGCACGAATCATTTCGGGGGCTTGGCTATTTTCTCTATGAACAATCAATTAGATATGCCCGTCTAAAATTCAATTGAGTCGCGGGCCCTTCGATAGGACGTGTGTCACGAAGTACGGCGGGCACACATTGTCCAATGTTACAATACAACGCCGATACCAATTCAGATAGAACAGGGAAGATGAAATAGCCAGAGAGCCATTGCGTGACCAACGCCAGCACCTGTTGGATCGTTTGACTTTTGACGCTAAAGCCAGAATGCATTAGTCTTCCGGTTCCCTTTTAATGAAGACGGTCACAGTGCCGCTGGCCGACACAACTCGACCTGCCGGCCAACGCTATAACGATGAGTGATCCACTGTTTCCACGAACTCAGGATGCCCCACAGCCCGCGCGTGTATGTGTGTGTGCTCGTTCTCCATAAGTTCGATGTGAGCTATTTTATTTTTTTTTCGTTCCTCGTTTTTTTCATGTTAAAGTAGGGGTCGTGAACAGATGCAGAAGGGAATGACGGTGGCCGTTTGTGGTGATAGCGTCGTTGTGCACCACACGTGACAAACGCAATGCCCCCATAACGATCCGTCAATGGACGTTCGGCGATTGCGCCTAACACAAACGAATCAATATATGCATACATACGTGATATATATTTATATATATATATATATATATATAAACAGGAGATTCGAATATCGCTATTCCGTCCGAGTGGCTAAAAGCTAGAGAACGTAACGAGTTCCATTGGCGTAACTGTGTTTCATCTATCAGCTAGCCAGCCGGCCATCGCTCAATACCTTCGGACGCACACGCACATCAACACATCACATTACATACATACCCTTCGTGAACGGCACGTCTGCCGCTCACAGAGGCACTGCCGGAATCGCCCGGCATTCAACCGAACGACGGCACACAAATACTTAACGCGAAATTCGGCAAGTGATGTTAGATTTGAATATGTATATATATATATATGATAGCGCATAAATTAATCGAATCTTCAGCAAAACGATTCTACGCTCTGCTTAGACTGCTCTTATATATATATATATATATATATATACGAATATCTGCTCCGGTACTGTCTGTTAATAATTGCACGAGCAGTGCTAATCATATCAATGGTTTCGAATGTCGTTCACGTCGCTACTACTGCCTCCGCCGTTATTGTTGTTCGTGTTGTTGTCGTCATCGTCAATGCTGCTATTTCATTCAGAAACCCACGAAGGCACAAGTTGCTCTAGCTTAACGAAAGCAGCCACAGATGAATTCGTGCAAATCTCCTCGGAGCATCAAAGCTCAGAGCGGCCTCCCTCACTAATCCTCGTAATTTCATCTGAGTCCCTTTGCCTAACGAAGGGTACGTGTGTAATTGTTTGTTTGTTTTTTTGTAATTGCACTGGGCTTCTCGGGCTGCCGTGTGCAGTGCGCTGAGTTCACATGTCGTTTGCCATAGTGGCCACCCGAGGTCCAAGCTACGATGACGGAATAGACAAAATGCAGGCTGCAGTGACATTCATCCTATTGAGCGTGCGTATACAGAGAGCGTTCTGCCGTTCGTGCCCTAATCGGTAATACCCGCTCTGCATGACGGGTGTGTTCGATAAATTATTATTATTATTAAACAATTTAATAATAAAAGTTATTATTAAATGAACATATTATCATCTGAGATATCACATACGCACCATTCGTGTAGTACATTGTCTACGGGCCATGGGGAGATTAATTCGTCGCTGACTTCCTGTCGCGTTTTCACGGTTATTCGCGCACACACACACACACACAGTAATTTTAGCTTCTCGAGACTCGGGTAGGAATTTGTTCAATTTATGTTTAAATTAATTTCTTCAATGAGACAGATACAATGAAACAGCAGATTGTATTATCATCTCCCCCGAAAGCGTTACAATGCTAGCGAACAAGACGCGTGTTCGAACATCTGAACAAATCCTCTGTATAATTAATTAACAAACGTGTGAAAATACCATGTCTGCCGATGCAATTACCACCTTGGCTATTCAGAAAAGTTCAACTGAATCGAGACAACATGTGTGCGTGGCAGGCTCGCCGCACAACATAACACTACAGGGAAAAAATACGCTGATTAACCACTGCACGGCTTATGTAGAAACGTACTGATTGTTGTCTTAACTACTAGAAAGTAAATCTCTGAATAAAACGGTGTTATCACAATGATGAAATAGAAAAACGAACATTTCAGCTACACGCACACCAATCCTACATCATATTACTATTTTTTATTTTATTTATTTATTTAACTTATCCCCAAAGGTGTGCCACCACGTGATTAAGTACGTGCCCATCCCAATTAACGATTGGCGCACTGACTCTGCATAGACCGAATTCATATTAGGATTTCATGGCCGGTGAATACTTCCAAGGGGGGAATAAGACAGGTTTTGGCAGTTGTTAATTTTCAACTGTATATAATCATTCTGGTTTCAGGTTTAATAGAGCTTTGTAGTTGTATTGCATTGAACAGAACAACCGTTACAATATCATTTTGGTCGAATTGAAATGCTTTTTATCTTAAGAGGTTAAAGGTAAATCCTGCATGGATACGAGGCCGCACACTAAGGTATTTACCTGGTAGTGTCAGACACTTACTGACTAAACCCAGAAGCGATTTTGACTTGGGGCACTGACCGGTACTGTCAAAGTATTACTTCAGTCAGTCGAATTGATATACTGGAGATCCCCTGCGGACGTAGGCCAGGTGCTGGCTCAGTGGATACCTTTCTCACCCTATTTGTGTATGACGATATGCAAATGATGGAAAGAATCTTAACTGACATTCTGATCATCTTTGTGATGACTTTCGACAACGCATGCAGATTTAGGACACCCGAGGGCCTATATTTGGCCTACTACCCTTTCGCGACTTAAGGTGATGTCCTTACCTCAAGCAACCCGACAAGAATTGCCCCCCAGGGCGTCATACATAGTAGCACATAGCATATCCATCCCTGTATCTTTCTCTCTAGCTATCTCCGGTCACCACTGCGTATGCTGCAACCCTCCACTACAACGACGGTGGGTGTAGCGATGCTTGCGAATGCATATGGTATACTTTCGTTCGAGCTATTGCCAATCCGCGGCCCACTATAGCAGCTTGTATCTCTCAGTCGGCATCGAGGACCCCTCAGCCGACTGCTATACAGCTGTGGGGACAAGCTCGCCTCGGTGTCAAGGTATACAAGCTGGAAAATCTCCTGGTGGAGGAACTCGTCATAGGGAGTCTCCCCTGTGGGGATTGAATCACTGAGTTACCTAGTCGAAGAACCATCGACGGCTCAAGCCTTTTTCAATATAGACGAAGACAGAAGAATAAATAGGTGGGCGGATTTGCAAACATTGCAATATACACTAGCAATGAATATGGCGTTGCCGCGATATATATATATATATATATATATATACTTTCGGAAGTGGTATATAAATGCATAAAGCAGAATGTGAAATCAACCAATTTGCACAGGAGCTCTTTATATTATCATTGCACAGTCTAGATAAT
The DNA here is from genome assembly GCA_019614645.1 of Stratiolaelaps scimitus. Classification (NCBI taxonomy): domain Eukaryota; kingdom Metazoa; phylum Arthropoda; class Arachnida; order Mesostigmata; family Laelapidae; genus Stratiolaelaps; species Stratiolaelaps scimitus. The sequence continues at coordinate 1,198,086 of JABWDB010000054.1, forward strand.
TCTTTAGAGGTCGTCGTGAGATGGAACACAAAAATATTGTGTAGGTCAGCGGACATAGTTCACGTCTGAGGAGACTCTTTGCAGTATTAGATGATATACTAGAACTGCATATATATCGAGCGAAGTACTGCACCTGCTTCGGAAGACGTCGTCTAAACTAAACATTGTCTGAGTCTCACTAGTAAAAAATAAAAAGTAAATTCGAACAAACGAGGACTGACGAATTCGCTGCCTCGGTCGGACGGAAGCCCGATTGCCCGGACTGTCTTTCTGTGCCTGGCAAATTGGTTGTTCTGCCGTGCTATATATATATATATATATATATATATATATATATATGGCGGAAGTTCGTATAATAGCTATGTGTCGCAGCACTTAGCTAAAGCAGGAAATTGGAGGATCTTGATAAATCCATATGTTATTATCGTTTCCTCGAGCCGCTACGCTGCCGAGGTAACCGAGAACTCGTCATCCGGATGACAGTTGGGACCCGCCGCCAGAAGTGGTGATTGTTGCTCGTACCTGTAGACAGAGTAGCTATTGTTGTGTACATTAAAAAAAAAAAAAGAAAATAGGCGTCAGAGTCTGTCAACGAGCTTGTGCTCGTTGACAGACTCTGACGCCTATTTTCTTTTTTTTTCAAAATAACTTTTTTTTTCAAAATAACTCGTCGTATATGTTAGGTAGATTGTAATAATTTTTACTATGAAAGCTGTCATCATTTCGTTAGGCCAGTGGCTATCTGGCACTAGCGTGGAACTCGCTGTTCCAGCCTCCGTTCAGTAATGTTCGTTCAACCGTCTTCCGGAGGATAGCTACTATTTTGGGCACGGGGATATCTCAGGGTCCGAGTTTCACTTTGGGGAAAAGGCCTGTACGCCTTCTAGATCTGTTCATCGGCCATAGGACTTGAGACGGGATCCTCCCTCCGAGGGTGCGGGGTTTGGTTAAAAATTTAGGGCTACACAATTTGTCGGCTCACATCCACCAATTATCGATGTACACCACCAACGGACTGGCTTTAGAGAAATAAAAAGGTGGGGACACCGCCTATAGATTCGGATCGCTTTTAATTCTTGGATGCACACTCGACACCGCTAATTATAGCAAAATACAGGTTTTTAATGAATTGTGAAGCCGAGTGATTGTCCCTCTTCACCCAGACAAATATGATTTGCTTGCAGTCTGTCCTTCTAAAGTTTTGAAAGCTTCGAAAGTTTGCTAAGGTCAAAGTAATATCTACACACATGTCATAAGAATAATTTGTTACGAAGTGTTCTACCTAAACATATATTGCCACTACCTAACTATAACGTAGAGCAGGCTCGAGTTCAGTACAAACTGTTCTGGCGCATGTGAGAATATCGAACGGTATTGGATATTCCTTCCACATTTGTGTGATTCGCACCGTCTTCCCCAGGTGTGCTTTCAAGATGCCCGCAATATCTCACCAGCTAAACGTCGCATTTCGAATAATGTGAACGTGGTCAATATTTAACCTGTGACCTTCGATCCTGGACGCTTCGTATGTGACAGGTGCGGTCCACCTTCGCGGAAGGGGGCGAGGCCCATCTTTCCCAGTATCCATTATAGCCCTTTGATCCGTGTGAATCATTTAGCGATAACGACAACCAAGTGCACTCACTGGAATCGCCTTCCATTGGCCCATATACGGCGTCGAATTCGCGTACATCTAGACACACAAATGAGAAGGTATCGAGGCATATACCGCGAAGGGATCCTGTCACATTGATCCTGGAAATAGGGCGAGGATTTACAATACTATAGTATGACTATTGTCGACAGTTGTACGCGATTATTGCTTACTGGACAGTTCTATGCGGGCAGGCAACGTGTTGTTATAGTCTTTAAGCGTTTTCATCCTCATCGGGGCTACATAGACAGGATAATAAAA